>OY744522.1:141509244-141684244 GCA_963556195.1 Sepiola atlantica
TAGACGACTTTAAAAAATGTGTAACATTTTCCTACTAATCTCTCTCTCCACCCCCCCCTCTCTCTCTCTTTCTACACATCTTCAGTTACGTTACTTTTTAAACTCACCTCTTCATCCGACTGTCACCCTCTTTCGCTACTGGTTCAATATAACAGAAGGAATGAAAACAAAAAGAAAGAAAACAAGAATAAAAGAGATGTCAGCAGCTGACTAACTGTTTGTCCTACTTTATTGAACAACTACCAATAAGAATTAAAGAAAGTCGTTTTTCTGACCCTCCATGCACTAATTTCTTTTGTGATCGAGTTCGTAAGGTTAATTAATTTTCATATTTCTTTACAAAAGGACATTTCATTAATTAATTATTCGTTTTATTGTTTTCTCATTCAATTATTGTGTTTATTTTAATATAAGTCATACTTATGTTTATGAATATTTTTAGGATCATGGATAACGAATTGAGATTTGAGGTGAAAAGAGTCTTCATGGTCCTTTCCGGTCAATTTACTTTTGAGAGTTGCAATTCTTGAGTTCTTCTATTATTCCACCCCGGACAACGTCGGCACACGTGTCCCGTTAGTTATATAAAGTAATAGATTTTAAATGAATTTTTATTATCTTTATTATTTTATAATAAATCAATGCACATTCGATTTACGACATACACAAAAACGCTACTTCAAATTTAAATAAGTTTACTTCCAAATCACGGAATTATCAAATTTAAATGAAATTTCCTGTAAATATTCATTAATAAATATACTTTATATCGATTTTAATATTTTTAATATATTATAACCTCATGTAAAAATATGTTTTGAGTTAGTTACACCCCACCCTTTGCCATTGCGTCGCGAATCTATATAATAGTATTTGACTGAAATGGCGATTATTTTACTGTTATATATAAAAAAAATTCATAAACTATTATTTAAGTAAAAATAGATTTAAATTCCCTTTCAGATCTGATGAGAAAATATTTACACTGCTTATTTTTATTTGTCATTTTAAAGAAGTTTTAGTAAAATTAGATGCAATTAGCTGCTATTTTCAATTCTATCGGTTGGAATGGAGAGTAAACCATCAAAAATTAAAATGCATCTAAAGAATGGAAATGAATCCAAATCGAACAAAATCATATTTTACAAAATGTTTATATATTTATTCTTATTTTGCAACTCTTGATCAACTACTATTCACTTTCTATGAAATAAGAGGACACGCATTATATTAGGTCAAAAATAATTTATTTGATAACCAATAAGCGATCAGCTCACTATTTTCTTTCTTGTAATCTTCTTTATTTATATAGTTATCGATATTAAAAAAAGGATTAATTCTCAGTCAATGGCGATTGGCCTAGGAAGAGTATACATGTGGTATTTTCAGTCCATCGGGAGAAATTTCCCGTTATGCATAAAATTGAAAGTATCGATGGCTGATATTTTTATTGTATAGTATGATAGGAAATTATATATATATATATATATATATATATATATATATATACATATGTAATTGTAGTAAGCAAAAACAACGAACGCTGCAATCACCAATAAAAACAATTACATAAAAATAAAAATACATTAAATATTTAGGTGATAAAAGTCGTACACATGTCTAGGGCGTCGTGGTTCAATGGTAAAACACTGAACTATAGACATCAATATCGAAGGTTCGATCCTTGTCTAAGTTAGCCATGCTGATGACGGCTGTGGGTCAGAAACACGTATCCATGGATGTACGTATAAAATTAATATATATATATATATATATATATATATATATATATATATTATATATATGTATGTATGTATGTATATATATGTAATAATTTTGAAAATCAACACATGGTGCAATTTAAATGAAAAATCATTTATTTTGTTTTTTTTACAAGCTTTCGTTGTAAAACAACTTTGTCAGGCGAGACTGTCTTATAGTTTTGTTCTTTTCTTCTTCTTCCTCATTTTTATGGTATTAACCCCGAGGGGTCGAATCACCGTAGAAGCAGAAGAGCACGTCAAGTTCTAAAAGACGTTAGGATAAGTAGAGTCCAGTCGATGTTATGCGCAGATTGGCGCTTTTTGAATAAGGAAATTGACAACATCTTTAAGGCACGCATGAAAATGTTGTCGATTTCCTTATTCAAAAACGCTCCAACAGTGTTGTTGAATATGACAGACAATTTATGTCTGAATATCCTTGTGTGAATCATTTCCATTTGTCGAATCAGGGTCTTTGTTTTGGTGGGGAATTGACTGATGAATCTGCCATAACTGTAGGTGTCCCAAGTACTTTAAGACTCATCCGGGTCCATCTTCAGGGGAATCAGGTAAATACTATGGTGTTAGGGCTGATATTAATAAGTAGTTTGGGCGGGAATTATATTATTAATACAGAACTAAAGTTAGAATTATAAACATTTTAGAATGTTATCACTAGTGTTAAAATTAATTCTGTTAATGGCTGTTTTTTGGTTTTAATGTATAACGCTTCTAATATCTAATTTTTTTGTTTATTATTGGTATGTTCTAATTTTGTTGTGTTTTCTAAGAATTTTCGAAATTTGGAGCGGGGGCAGGGATGCTGATTAGTAAGGTGCTGAGCTATGGCGCTGATAGGGGATAAATGCATTGTTAATCTTATCGACAAAGTTGTAGTAGTCAAGGCAACGTATGTTTTGTTCACTGTCGGAGACACAGTCTCCCAATGGACATTTAAACTCATATATGAGGCTCGTCCTATCTAAACTCTTGTTGAAGGGGGGGGGAGAATTATTAGTAATGATAAGGTTAGCATTTTTTTTAAAATTTACTGTAGTAAATGATAAGTTTTATTTTGTTATTTGGGTCGGTAGGAAGTACGTTTTTATTAATAATATTTTTAATACCTGTTCATCAATTTTATAATTATGATGAAACTGGTTACAGAAGAATAATTTCATAAATGTGTTAGGTAGAGGATTTGGTTTATCAATATTGCCGCAGAGATTATTTTTAAGCTGTCTAATTTGTTGGTCAATAATATAGTTAGGGAAGTCATTATTTATCAGGGTTTGTTTGATATTGGTGAGTTGATGTTAGAAAATAGTTGAGGAGGAGGAAATTTATTTGGATCGATTTAATAAGTTTTTAATAATGCTTATTTTATATCTGAAGATTGATCCGGATGGGCCTGAAAATACTTGGAACATCTACAGTTATAGATTCCTTAGCCAATTCCCCCCACCGAAACAAAAACCTTGGAAAAGAATCTACACAATGATATCCAGACATAAGTTGTCTGTCATATTCAACAACACTCATATATATATATATATATATATATATATATATATATATATATATATATATATATATATTCTAAATAGGATTTATATTTTACGGCGTAATTCCTTAAAATGACTGACTTGTTTTCTAAAAACCGTGATGCATTTTAGTGGATTCATTTTCTTAATTCTTTTTTTTTGTAAATTAATTATGTTTTTATAAATAGTATTAAAAAAAATCGGTTTATTTCGATAAATTATGTGTAAGTCACGTAAGTGTTCGGTTTGACCTGAAAAACGGAAACAATAAAATAAAACTAACTACCTTCAGGTGGATTCGAACAAGCAACCTTTCGATTAACAGACGAACTCAATGACCGTCGCACATAAACAAAAAACTGCTAAAAAATCTCAACGAAAGATATGTTGTAACTGAGTTGAAAGTAGACTGTAATGAAAACATAACCAACATTGACGGTTGTTAGTGTAAAGCATTCAGATTGCGGGCTTGATTACAGCGTACTATGTCGTATAGAAGCCAACACTTTTAATACCGCCAAAACAGTTTATTAGGAAATATCTAATAAATTTCACTATTTTAATAATCGACGCCATGTTCATTTTGGTGAAATGTGTTTACTGTGTACTCATATCTAGTATTCTGATAATTGAGGAGAACACACCGAAATCAGATTTTAATAAAATAATTATTTCATTTATTTTATGGTTACATATTTTCATTGTAGGTATGGAGTAACATCACAAGTTAACATCTAAAATAAAGATAAAGATCTAATTTAATATAAATGTCCTTTTAAAAGAACTGATTGCTTATTTGTTTAAGTAAGGGAACTTTGATAAGTTACTGTATATTTGTGTTTGGTTAAAGAAGCAAAGAAAGGCGTTAGTTATCAGTCGTTCTATAATTCAGGTATTCTGGTAAGCAATAGAGAAACAAACGCTGCGATTGGTCAAATAAATTTAAAAATTATGTGAATTATCCAATGAAAACGCGTCTCGCAAAGAAAACGTGGAGAGAGATAGGGGTAGAGAGAGAGAGAAAGAAAGAGAGGGGGAAGATGGAAGGGGTGTTCTTTATTTAGTATGAAAATATAGAGTAATTAACTTACGTTTGCAAGAGTGAAATAGAAAAAAAAATAACGATACTACGAAAGTATGTGTCGTACAAAATGTCTCCCCAGTGTACGTTAGTGGTGGTGTGTGGCACAATCAATAAGTGGCCCTTTTTGAAGATCTGATGCGTCCCCTATATTCAACAATCACTGTGCCAGACTTAACGCTGCAATTTCAAAAAGAGAATTAAAAATAGACACGGTCTCATATTTTTGCTAGGCTGGGAAGATAATATCATGACGAACAAACACTACTCCCTCCCCCTAAAAAAGGAGTTAATGCTTGGGAAGATGATATAATCATAACAGAATAGATAGTGCACTACCCCTTAAAGGAGAAGGTAATTCCTGGGAACATGGTCTCATGAGAACAGAACAGATACTACAGTACTCCCTCATCGAAACGAGGATGTAATATCTAGGAGGATTAGCCCCACCTCCTTAAAAAGGTTGAGGTAATTCCTGGGAGGACCATCTTATGACAACAGAACTAATACTACACTACCCGCACCCATTAAAAGATGATACATTAATAGATTAAATCAGGGGTTTTATCATTCATTTAAAAATGCCTGGTCATAAAAACAATATGTTTTTATAGTTCCTTGGCCTTTTGGCTAAGATAAAAATATAGTATCTGTTCTCAGCATCCCAACAACAGCAGACTGTTTACTACAAATGAAAATATTGTGTAGATATAAGAACAAATGAAAATGCATATTACAAATGTATATTATAGAATATTAATTTATTAGAAAGTGTTTAAAAAATAAATATGCCAATTATCAAAATCTGAAGTTGTTTTGGGGTGTTTGCAGATGACTATATATACAGTATTTCAAAGTTTTATGTCATATAATAGTATTAAATAAACATAACTCGTTTTGATGTTAATATAGTTAGGATAGGCTGAAAAAACTTTCGCATTTATTCATTTAAATTATTAATATCAAGATAGCCTTCTTTCATTTTCTTCATTCCACCCTTTCTTTGTTTGTTTCTTTCTTTTCACTTATTTATGAATGAATTCTGTTTAGGCTCGTCTAGATCCTCATTAAGACGTATTTTATTTCACAAGTTTTCTGAGATCATGTATCGTTGTTATTTACATTGCTTACATTGTTTCGAACTGTTATCCTTATCTTGGTTGCTGCTATTTTCACAACGTTTCGGCCTGCTGCACTCTCCGACAAAACCGATCAATTTACCAGTTTTCGACTAAATTGCGCCATCTCCAAAGTAGATCGTTTCAACACAAAATGGGCGCATAACTATTGACAGAGCAACCAGTCGGAATGCATATGGTCATTGTAACATGGGACTACAGTAATGTCACAGGGCAAAGCATTTGTAACGTTATGTGTGGGGTCTACGAGGACGTTAAGGCAACAAGGGTCTGTGTCGCGTTCTAGCAACGCCATTTTGTATCGCTTTTTTTGATATCATTTTGGAGCGCGAGTTTAAACTTATATTTAAAGTTAGTCGAAATTAATGAACCTCTAGCTTTCTTAGGATAAGCGAAGGTGATCTAATTTTTACCAACGCGCGCCGAGTTCAAATCCAGTCGACTCTATTGCGTCCATATATTCACTAATACTATTGAAAAGGTTATGGACCTCTTAATTCCTTCCTAGTATGGGTAAAACTGCAGACCCTGTTTAATGAACTGTGCTCAATAATGTGTGTGCAGTAAGTATTGTGTTTCGGCAAAAGGGTAGAGATCCCGTAAAATAAATCAAACCATGACATCTTTCAGCCGATAATTTGCTTCACCAACCACTTGAGATAAATCATTCATTCAGATATAAGTATGTCATAATACGCTGGTCTTCTCGACAGTTTCGTATTCGAACTGTTCGCCGTGGAGACGAGTGAAACGATTCGTTCTACCACACACGACCTACTCAAATGCTTGAGTCTATCAATGACACGCCATACAGTAAACCACCGTGAGTTAATTTAACTCTACGAGCACGAAGGTTTTTACAATTTTCTGCACGTAGCAAAATTATTTTGAATAGGACGGAAACAAAGTAAGTGTTTACATGAACTCTTAAACATGTATAAAATTGAACTTTTAAATTTAAATCTAACTAGAATTATACAGGGTCAAATTCTAGTATTCCAACTCTACTGATAATGTTTACCCATTCATTTATTTATATATTTTAATTATCGCTTATGTTTGAATTCCTGTTTTGAAACTCAGAAATCTACGAGGTGACGCCAAAGCTATAATTAGTTTGTTAAGGTAATGTTTTAAGCTCTATTTATAAGAAAGTCCAAGTAGCTCAGTTGGTAGAACGTCAGATTGAAGATCTCGAGGTTTCGTTTTCGATTTGTTGGGAATTTATTATTTACTATTAATGCAATATTTTCCATTTCTAAAAGTAGTTAAGATCTCTGATGTTTCTAAATGAGACAGATTTCGCAATGCACTTATTACGTTTAAAAAAATTGTGACTGGCGAAAAAATTGTGACGGATGGACGGACAAAATCTCTATTTATATAAGAATTAAAACCATATTTTGTCAAATTGTTTAATTATGAATTTATTAAATAAATATTTTTGAAAATTAAAAAAAATACGGGGTTAAACAGCGGCGACATTCTAAAAGAAAAGAATTATGAGGTTCTGAGAAATTGATGAACTTATAAAAAATCTCTTTCACATTTCTCAGAAGATGAGAAATATTTTAACAAAATGTAATCGTTGTCTAATGCCATTTAAAAAATCTGTAACCTATAAACTAGTATATAATTACTAGCTAGCATCACCACCCCAGGACAGGTTCATAATGAGAACACACACTGTAGGACATTTATAAGGTGCAAGAGAACAAGCACCCGAATATCTGAGGAGTAGCTCAGCTTATCCGTGAACCTGACGCTCAACCGGACGCAATGGGCATGATTCATTCGTGACGGTGCGAATCAAAGAGTCGGCTACACCTGAAAGGTGCAAGCCGAAACAACTAAATATAAATAAGTACACGCGAATACTTCAAAGTAATTAAAAGCGTTGATTGATATGGTAAACAAGTGTGTGAAAATAGAGATGACATGACTGAAGTTATGAGCTTGAAAAAGTTAAACTATCATTAAACGGATTTAAATGAGCGAAATCTGTTCAACTGGTGAGAATCGATTTAATATTGGCAATGTTATGAAAACATATATGGTAAAATGATGTTTTTCTGTGCTTTTGAGTTATTACGGCTTGCTAAGCCCGTTTCCTATTAGAAAAAAGTTTCCCTTAGAAAAACTAAAACTTGAATGTATCTCCCTTCTTGATTTATTTGTCTGGCTCATCTTTCGTTTCTCGGTCTACTGGTTTTGTCCGCGTTTCATGTGTATGATTGAACTTATTATAATTTACTGTTTATGTTCATGATAATTTTATTTTCTTACTAATGTTACGTAAAGTAACTTTTCTAAGTTGTGAAAATTAAGGTAACATTTCTTAAATGAGCCGAACGGAATTCGCCAGTTTAAAAAAAAAAGGGCTGTTTCGTATCTGTGTTTTAGATGTTTGGCCATTGGTGAATGTGGAGGGGGGACATCTGCATTTAATTGATTTTGATCACCTCACTTTGCTGTCAAGTCGATTAATCTATGTTGTAATGATGGCAAAAGAAAGGACAAAAAACAGATAAAGATGTGCATGAAGGACGGATAGAATGAAAATGGAGGAAAAATAAATAGTCAATGTCCGAGTAAAGAAAGAGAGTCGATATTTTTCAACTGAAACTGATCGTTACGAAGCGTCCAAAGTTGTTAGCATAGCATTTTTTCTTTCTGGTGTTGATGGCGGCCGAAGATGGTGACATGCCGTCTTCACCAATCACTCAATCATAACGGACAGGATGAAATGACCCTAACTCGCTGAATATTTTAATACCTATCGAGGGGGGGGGGGATTTAAAGCAAAAAGAAGCATGTTTAGAAACTAAAACTTGATACTAATTTCTATTACCGCATATATATTAGTACACTAAAGCTGAGTTTATCGACGTTTGTTTCTTTAGGGTTTTTTTCTTATATATTTTAACTACACAAACTACATGCTAAATTATTTTTGGGATGGAGTTATGTTTGAGAAACTTCCATTTTAATTATCCTAGCTAGCCGCAATTTGCAATTAGCTCAACAAGTGACCCATCTCTTAATAAATGTCTGTATATCACTCTATTCCTCTCTCATCTTATGTTGATTCAAGCACTCTCTAATAGTTTTAATGCCTCTGTGAGCACTTGAAAAAGAGTGACACTCTTTTCAACTAATTTACATGAGCTCGTCGACAACGTAAACACGTATGTAATTAATAACAACACAATAGGACTCTTTTCTTCTATATTACCTATTCACAAAATCTGTGTACATGGTTAAAAACACATGCTAAAAAAAAAAAAGAATTTAATTCAATTCTTATGTCGATAAATAATTGACAGGTCCATTATTCAACCTGGAAAAATAAAAATAAATGAGCAAATTTCTCTATGTACCCAGACTGTAAGGACACCCTGTAGAAGTGAAGCTATTTATTATTTTTAGTTATGGCAGAAAAATTTATTAATATATATCTAGGGGCAGGAAATTAAATAGATGGTAACTTAAAAATGAATACCCGATATTGAAAAAATAATCCACCAAAAACTTAGAGAATTTTCCGATATTAGTTATCTATTTATTAATGTTTCGGAATTTTTTAGATGAGGGTTGACAATTTGTAGAATTTGGTATATTCGGACTACTGTTATCATCTTGGGTGGTTTTATCACAACGTTTCGGCCGATGTAACCGCCGAACTTCTGCAGGTGTACTTTGTCGAACTTGGGAATCTTTCTGTCGAACTCAGGAATCTGGACGGAATTTCGAACGGAACCTTTTATTAAATCCACGGGGGTAGCATGCTCTCGTTCCATCTGCCATAACTGGGAAGACGTCTTCAGTAATTCGCAATTCTTCGTATTGCTCGCACTGAGGATCGAACCTTCATTGTCACCTAACATATGTGCTGCTTCTTTGAGTCGTCACTCTCCACCGTTCTTCTCTATCTATAATTTTTACTTCATCCCATAAGGGTAGATGGTTTCCCTTTTCCTTCCATATGTGGTCAGCCATATCCGACTTTTAGATTTCTCCACATATTACGGCTTTCCGGTGTTCTTCGAGCCTTACCTTTGTATACTTTTCCACACTTACATGGAATCGCATACACACAGTTCTTAGTCATGACTTTTTCCGTAGGAGGTTTGACTCTCACAAAATTCTTTCGGAGAGTTGAGTCGCTCCTGAATACTATCCTGATGTCATATGGATAACATTCTTTGGATTTTTTGGCGACAAGCCCCTCATATATGGTATACAAACTGTGGTGAGTTATCGAGTGGTGTCCTTTGGTGTTGCGTCTAGATTTGTTCGAGCTGATGTCATGCTCTCTGGATAGTTGTTTGGTGAAGGGTTTCTCTTAAACTATTCATTTCCTCTTGATATGTATCGTTGTTACTACATATTATCTTTGCTCGATGTTGTAGGCACCGGACAATTCCTTTCTTTGCATTATATGGATGGTGGGAGTTGAAATGGCTGACCACATATGGAATGAAAAAAAACAACCATCTACCCTTATGGGATGAAGTAAAAATTATAGATAGAGAAGAACGGTGGAGAGTTATAAGACCACTCAAAGAAGCAGCACATATGTTAGGCAACAATGACTTACTAAGCAGACCTAGTATAGAATTTAATACAATATAGGAACCTATAATTATAAATAATAGATAAGTAGTGATCTATAATGATAAGTAGTTAGATCAAAAACAAGAATAGGTTTAAGGCTCCCCAAATTCATTCTATAATTGTCCGAAAGGACCCGTGGCACAGTGGATATAGTACTAGGTACAATTCAGTTCTAAGTGACAGTCATCTGAAGGTTGAAGATGGAACGAGAGCATGCTACCCCCGTGGATTTAATAAAGGGTTCCGTTCGAAATTCCGTCCAGATTCCGAGTTCGACAGAAAGATTCCTAAGGTAAGGCTCGAAGAACACCGGAAAGCCGTAATACGTGGAGAAATCGACAAAGTACACCTGAAGAAGGTCGGAGGTTACATCGGCCGAAACGTTGTGATAAAACCACCCAAGATGAGAACAGTAGTCCAAATATACCAAATTCTACTATTTATTAATATCAATATAAAATGAATGTTAATATAATATGAATGTTAATATAGAATGAATCTATGCCTAGGCATTATAAACTTATGACCCAAACCTTTTATTATCACAACATATACGATCTTTTAATCGTTTATTTATTTCAACTACAAGGATATTGTTAAGCAACGTTGATTCTGCTCAGTATCAGATGGGTAACCATTTGGGAATACCAGGCGCTGTATATAGGAGGACGTTGACACCTGTAAGAACTGCAAAGACACTAATGTCGTCATCTCCTTCTGACCGGAATATACATGAGACTGGGAAACGCTTTTGAATTTGATATACCTTTGAAACTTCCTCCGAAGAAAGAAGCCGGTTCAACCCGCCTAGGTTGAATGTCGCTTTGTTCGTTCGTAATAAGGATTGAACCTTCAAACCCCCAGAAATTCCTCACCTAGACTGAACTGATTTATAACCATTAGTCCATATGCCCATGTGGTACAGGTTCGACATAAATATTCCTAAGTTAATCTAGAATATCTCCGATTTCGAATAGATTCACCTGAAGAAGGTCGGAAGTTATATCGGCCGAAACGATATAAGAATAAGCCGAACACATAGAATCCGTTTTAGTGTGCCGAATACAACGAGTTAACAATGATTATCGGACTTGGACATTAAAGAAAAGAATGGCTGGCAATGAACCAGTCGTAGCTCGAATCAGCTGTCATCAAATTAAAAACTCAGAGTGAATAGAGGTCAGGAATCGCGTGTTAGGTGTTTGTCCTACACCATGGTGAACATGCAAGAAAGAAAGCTACGAAGTATATGACAAAACACAATGAAGTAATCGATCACGTTTATCGCGCTTATATAGTAACGTTCTTAATTCACCATCAGGCGGATGTGACGTCATATCACAAGGACGATATACATCGTTCATTCTGATTGGCCAATAAAATAAACAGGGAAGTTCAAAAGAAAAGTATCTGTTGAATTTAATTAAAATTTAACTAATAAAAATAAACAAAAGTACAAACTATAGGTCAAACTATTACTGATGAAAATTAAGAAATAATTTTAGGGTATGTTTTCCATATTGGCAATTGCAATGCTGTATAATATACAAGGGTTCTGCTATGGAATATAATCTCTATATAAATAAAATTATGTGATCACTTTTCGTGTGTCTGTGTATCTCGTGTCAAGGTAACTTTGGTAATTACACATTTTCCTTACTATTAATCGAATATTTATTGAAATAAAAAATGCAATCGCATAAAATAAAACTATTTTTTAACAAACCTATTAAAAAAAATAATCTAAATACGAAATTAAAACCTCTCTAATGCATTTCGGTTTTTCCGTAAACAAGTTAGCCATTTTTATTTTCGTTAATAGTTAACAGAAAAGGGATGCATTACTTCGTGATTCTTCGCAATTTGAAAAAAACAACAATTAGACGTATTTAAACTGTCGAATAGAAAGTCATTTTCTGGCGTTAAAATTCTTAGCAAATCCTTATTAAAAGATTGAAAGTTTTGCAAACTATTTCCTTTCAATAATTTTATAAATAAAGATTAAACAAACATTACTTTACCAAAATTAGTTATAGTTTTATAACTATTTGGTTCAATTAATAATTTAGTGATCAAACGGTAACGTAATGATTAAATTTAATTTTCAAAATCCTATTGAAAATATTAATTTGATAAAAAATAAAACGGCATATTTAAAATAATGGAACAAAAATGAAAATATAAAGATTCCCGGGCAACGCCGGTTGGGTATAGTTACTTATTCTACCCGCGTATTCGTTAGAAACCCCGGAAGTAACTTGTAGTAGTCACATATTATTTTCTTTGTTGTAAATAACCAGATGTGTTACTGAACGATTAGCCCACCAACCAATCAGAGGTATTTGCGTAGGAACACGTCAATTGTTGGACTACTTCTTACAACACTCGCACAAGTCTCCGTCTGGGTAAGATGTATTTTGTGAGCTTCCCCAACTCACCAGCGACATGATAAATCTACCAAGGTGCATGACGCCCTTTGTAAAGATTGACTCTTAGCTGTTTTTAATTCCATGTCGTCTGTTATCGTCTATTAATTCGTCTATGGAGTCAGATGGACGTTTTATTACAGCCTATTATAATTATAATGGTGAACGAATGCCATCTACCCATTAAAGACCCAATAGTCCGAGTCTAAATTTTTAAATTTAAGAGGTGTCGATAAAAATGACCTAACGTATGATCAAGTCCGTTTTTATATTATTTGTATTATTCGGACTATTATTCTAATCATAACGTTTCGGCCGATATAACTCCCGCCTTTCTCCAGGTGAACTTTCTGGTCGAAGTTGGTAGTTTTTATGTCGAAGTGATAATCCCTCATCCAAAAGATTCCGAAGCAAGTCCCTTTTCTCAATCTCCATTAAATCCATTATTCCACATCGTTCATTAAAGACACAGAACAACACACTTATCATTTTTTGTACCTTCCGACGACGTGTATATACCTTACATTACAGAAATTGTCACCAGCAATTTCCAACAACGCTTCGCATCCCCTGACTTACGCGGCAAGCTCAGCCATGTTAATCCGTGTTGCCGAATTCTCACACGTGAAAGCAGCCATATTAGTGACATTAACGGCGCATGCGTTCAATTACCAACGCCGCCATTGTGAGACGGCTTCTTGATAATGTGACAAAGCCAACTATTTAAACACATTTAAGATAATACTTGACAAGACGGAAAGTGTCATCACATAGGAAACCCACATCCTGTCACCGCAATACGCACCTTCTAATGACATAGAGACTTCTTTCTTTTTCTTCTCTCTTTTAAATATTTATTTTCTTTTCTTTAAAAAAATATCTTTCTTTTCTTTTTTTTAAACTCTTTCTTTTTTATATATCTTTCGTTTTTTTATTTCTTTTAAAAAATATTTCTTGCTTTTATTTAAAAAAAATATATTTCTTTTATTTTTTTAAATCTTTCGTTTTTCTTTGCTTTTAAAACATCTTCCTTTAAAACATTTCTTTTCTTTCTTTAACATTTTTCGTTTCTCTTTTCTTATTTAAATATTTTTTTAAATCTGTATATTTCTTTGTTTTTAGAAAAAAATCTATCCTTTTTTAAAAAATATATCTTATCTTTGTATTCGTTTTTTTTTAATTATTAATTTTGCCTTAAAAACATTTATTCCCTGATTAAAATATATTTTTTAGTTCTCTTTTTAAATTTTTTTTCATTTTCTTAACATTTTAAAATATCTTTATTTTTTTATCTTTCTTTTAAAATTATTTATTTTCTATTTGAAAACATTTCTTTGTAAAAATCTTTAATTTTTTATTTTTTTTATTTAATCTTTTTTCTTTGAAGAATATTTATTTTGCTTTTAAAATCTATTTTCATTTCGACATTTTTCTTTTCATTAAAAAAAAATCTTTCTTTTATCTAAAAAATCTTTCGTTTTCTTTTTAATTTAAGAATATAATTTTTAAATAAAAACTCTTTCCTTTCTTGTTTAAGATGTTTTTCCGTTTTCTTTTTCTAAAACAAGTTTCTTTTAGTTTATTTCTTATTTATACTTTCCAGTGCCGCTTTGGCTTGTTATCGACGTATCATGAATCTGCGTTGGTATGATACTTACACTTTATTATGCGATCTACATCTCATGGTACAACCAAAACGGTACAAGATGAAGGATAACACTTATTGGTTTCGAAAGCATGTGGGCTAACCAAACCTGGAACCCTAACTCTAACCCTAACCATAACCTCTGACCCATATCTATATCCCTAACGTCAAAAGAAGAGACCGTGCGACAATTATTAAACGAGAAGTCGCTGAAGGCTTAGTAACCTTTTCTGACTTATGGAAAGCTTACGCTAACTTAAATCAAATCAATTTTCGTAATTTTTCCATAAATCATCAGCAAAATTTCGTCGATGCCAACAACAGAGCACATACACAAAGAATTGAAAGATCATGGCTTGACGCAAAGATTTGTATATTGAAAAAGAATAAGAGGCGTAGCGTGCAGATATTTTTTCCTTGTAGATATGATGCAAAAATAGCACCAATACGGTGTAGATATTTTTTCTTGTAGATAAAAAGCCAAAGCGGCACCCACTTTTCTTTCCGTTATTAAAAACTGTTTTCCTCTTAAAAATGCTCCTATTTTCTTTATCGAAAAAAGTATTTCTTTGATTCACTTTCTTTTTTAATCTTTCTTCTTTTCTTTCTTTTGAAAAAGATTACTTTTTAAAAATTTTATTTTAAAATATCTTAAAATATCTTTCTTTTCTTTCTTTTGAAAAAGTAATCTTTTTTAATTTTATTTTAAAATATCTTAAAAAATCTTTCTTTTCTTTTTTTTGAAAAAGTAATCTTTTTTAATTTTATTTTAAAATATCTTTAAAAATCTTTCTTTTCTTTCTTTTGAAAAAGTAATCTTTTTAAATTTTATTTTAAAATATCTTAAAAACTCTTTCTGTTCTGTTTCTTTTAAATACCTTCCTTTTTATTTTATTAAAACATCCTTCTTATATTTTCTCTTTCTAAAATCTATGTTTCCTCCTTTTTCAGAAATCCTTTTTCTCGTTAAAATAGTTTTTCCTTAATTTAAAAATCTTTATTTGCTTTCTTTACTTTAAAAAATCTATTTCTTTTTTAAAAAAATCTTCCAGTTCTTTTCTTTAAAATATTTGTTTCCTTTCAATTTTTAAACCCATTTTCAACTATCTTTTTGTTGATATCATTTTTAATTTTAATTAACCATCTCTGACTGCCTCAAATAGTTTATTTACTTTCTTCGTCGACGGCTAGCACTCGGCGGCGTACAAAGTAGCAGGTCGTAATATTACAGTCCGATAGATCTTGAATTTGAATCGATCAATGATACGTGGATCAGAGAAGACACACCTAGCAGTACCCTATGTCTGCGATGCAGCATTAATTCGGAAATGACCCCGAGTTGATTATGGAAATATGACTGTAATATTGCTTGGGATCATCAGATACGAAATTAGTACATGGAGGGTGGAGAGGGAGAGTAAATTACTTTTTTATTCTTAATGTTAGTTGTTTTAAAAAACACTTAAACTAGGTCAAATGGTCAGTCAGTCAGCTTCATTTTTCTTTCATGCTTTCGTTTTTTCTTTTGTTTTTCTTTTGTGGTTTACTGTTTCGTATCTTTATACAGCTAGGTCTTGTATATTTTGGCATTTATGTAGTTTGTTCTGATCGCATTGTTTTGTGCGGCTGTTTGTAGTGATTCGGTTTCTCTCCTCAAGTGTTCCTTCTGTAGCCATATCTATGTATTTTTGTGCGCTATTTCTTTTTGTCAGATAATAATAATAATAATAATAATAATCATTTTTGTTGTTGTTGTTGTTCTTCTTTTTCTTCTTCTTATAATTATAATTATTATTATAAGTAGTAAAAGTAGTTTGTTGTTATTCTCTCTTTGTCTTGTTCCCGTTCACGTGTTTAACATGGCACATTTCAGTTTGCTAACCACCTAAAAATGTCATTGAAAGCAATATTGAACAAATTTATTCAAACCTTGTTTTTTTTCGTTTCGTCAAACACAAATTCTTCTAACCTAATTGTGATCTTTTACTGTCGGAATTAAGCAGGGTTTTTACTGTGTCTTTGTCAGCAAGGCTGGAAGACATTTTGAATGCTTTCCATCATCACAAAGTAGAAGATAAATGTATGTAGACAAATAGGAAGGCAAATATGTAAAAAGAAAAGAAAAGGCGAGGGGGAAAAATTGAATAAAATTAGCAAAAATTAGCAGAAAATTATCGGCAAAAGTCGCAGACGCTTACGCGTTTTACCGAACGATTTATGACTTTTTGCCGAGAGAAAAAAGAACAGTTAAATGGTAAGTAAATAAGCTTATATCACCTTTGTATCAATAAATCTCGTGTGTCTGTGTGTGTTTCCCGCCTATACGTAACTTTAATAAATGCACATTGAATTATCTTTTAAATTTACTATTAATCGAATATTTATTGAAATGCAAATGACTAGCTTCCTATCACGTACATCTGAACGCACGCTTTATATTCGTTTCATTATCTCTCAAATGATATCCTATGTCTGCGTGTGTTTCCCGCCAATCATATATTAAACATAATATTGTAAACTTGACTATTCTTTTAATTGTGTTTCTCTGAGCTTTTTTTTGTTGCTTTGCCACAGTTGAAATGAATGGCACTCACCCTGAGGTAGCCTCTTGCTTTGACAAGTTCTTGGTACTTACTTTCATTCCAGACCTCAAATGGAAGACTTACATAAAATCTGTCGTTAAAGTCGCTTGAAAAATGGTTTCATCATTTAACCGCTCAAGAAGGTACTTGACCCCTGATACCATCCTCTTCCTGTATAAAAGTCAGATTCGGCCCAAGATAGAGTACTGCTGTCACATCTGGGGAGGTGCCGTTCAGAATACTCTTACTTGACTTGAAAGAGTACAAAATTGACTTCGTAATTTTATGGGATGTGATCTATTCTCCTGCAGCCTTTTTGTCACATAAGAGACGTTGCTAGTCTTTCCTTACTCTTCCTGGGACGGGTATTCTTCAAGTTGTATTATAATATTTTCTGTTATTTTGACCCCTGTTCATCTTCCTATAACTAAGATGTATTCAAATGATTTTTGGTTGACTTAAACTGTTTCTGCCGTCTTATTCTTCCGCTGCTGTTCGAGAGAGAAGGTATTTGCTAACATAAATCTTTGTACACTAGACAAGGCCAAAGACCTTTGATCCGCAATGATTTTCATCCCATTTACATCTTCAAGCCCAGGTAGTAAAACCATCCCAGCAAAAAACTCGTATTTCTTCCAACACTGCAAAGAACTCTTCTTTCTTTCTATGTGTACCTAAAATCAAGCAGAACTTCCATGAACAGAGTTTCTTTCCAAGAACTTCCCACTTGTGGAACACGTTACTGCAGGAATGTTTCCCTACAGAGTACAACATGGTCATTTTCAAGTCCAATGTCAACAAATATTTGTCAAGTCGCCCTGTGAATTAATCATAGTTCTCAATCCTTTCATAGTACTGTTCCATGACTCAACTGAAAATCTCACTAATCCTTATCCTCGAGTGGCTTTTTGCCTTGATAAGTGGCGAACCATTAGTATGAAAAAATATGTCTCCACCCGGACAATGCCGGGCAAATATAGCTAGTTTAACATTGGTCTAATGCTTATCAGATGAGATTTATGTGGAAAGAGACGTTTTGAAAAGATAATTGACCAAACTTCACCGTTTTATAGTTGCGTGTAACTAGTCATTAACTCTAACCATAACTAACAAACTTAACCCTAATAAACCCTTTTCCAAGTAATTACACTCGCCCCTAACACCAGTAAAACTAATTCTAACACATAAAACTAAAAGTAACGCATAAAAACTAACTATATTTCTCCGTAAGAAATAACCCCTACCCCAAAACACTCTTCCGCAGCAGAAAATAGAGTTACTCTTTCTCTAAATTCTCACAGAGATATTAAAAATATTAGAGAATGTTTGAATTCACATAAAGTGAGAGGGCGAAAGAAATATTTGGATAGCTGAGTGAGAGATGGGTGATTTGTTCACTTAATTACAAAATAAGGATAATAAAAACAATCATTTTCAAACATATCTCAATCCCAGAATTAAAGTATATTTTAGCATGTATTTTATGTCATTAAAGTATTTAGGGGAAAAGACTAAGCGAAACAAACGTTTCCTTACGTAGCTTTAGTATAATAATAGATATACGCGTATTAAAAAAGAAATCTATATGTAAAGCAAATATGTCTATGTGTGTGTCTACCTGCTCGACAATAAATTGTCAATGGTTCATCTTCGAGAAAAACCAATGGTATATTCGGAATCAGCAGATGTGTTTAGCCTAGTTTTAAATGATTAAAAGTTTTTTTCTATTATAATAATATATTATATTAAGGGCAGATGTCTGAGTGTGTGTGTGTGTGTGCTAAAAGTCAGAAATACACAAGTCACACCAAAGAAGCGGATATATATTTTTTAAATGATATTTCACCTCAAACAAAGCAGGACGCCACTGTAGACGTAAGAGGCTACTGAGAATTAGGGAGTAGGTTTAGGGTGTCATTCTATGTTGGGAGCTGTGCAGTGAGATGTCTGTTTACATTAGTTTTACACCTCTGCATGTCGATACTGTTGGGGGAAAAGAGGGCAGGAAGGGTGTTCTAGAGGCCAGCAGCACGAATCAAAAAGCTATTGGAGTTGGAGGGCTTCCGGCATCTGGGGACCTCCACAGTGAATAGATTGGGATGAAGCTGATTGCCGAGATGGTTTAGTGAATTTAGGTCGAGGGGGCACCAGAGTAGCCAGTTCATCGGAGCATAGTCAATTGAAGTATTTGTAAAACAAGCACAAGGATGCTACATTGCGGCGATGAGACAGGGACCGGAGCTTGGTTGACAGTGAGGGAACTATTAAGTTGGCGACTCTTTTTTGGACCTTGTCAAGGAGGGAGAGACTAGTAGATGATGTACCAGCCCAGATGTGGTAACAATACTCAATGCATGGGCGGATCGTGGCTTTGTAGAGATACGGGATAATGTCAGGTGTGATGAGTTTACTGTCACGATAGAGGGAGCCCAACTTCTTTGCTGCAGCCTTGGCAATATCTTCAATGTATTTGTTCCAATTAATGTTACCTGCGAACGTTCGGCCGACGAGTTTGAATGTTGAACTCTCAGGTAGGGTGTTATTTGCCATGACAATCGATAGTCGGAGAGGTTTCCTGTACTTATTGAAGGAAAAGAGCTTTGTCTTTGCGGCATTAAAAGTTACCAACCATTTATGACCCCAATCCACTACAGCCTGGAGGTCATTTTCTAAGGATTCAGCCATTGCCCCTGTCCTCTCCAAACTCTACAATAAATGCCTAGCTGAATATTGCTCCCCCGATATCTGGAAAATTGCCTCTGTGGTACCAGTATACAAGAACTTTGGGAATAGAACCGATCCTCAGAACTACCGTTCAATCAGTCTACTCCCGATCTTTGCTAAAATCTTTGAATCCTTAATCAATCTCGCGATAGTCCGATATCTAGTAAATGCTAAACTTCTTTCTGACCGGCAGTATGGATTTAGACAAGCACGATCTACTGCGGATATCCTAAAGGTCATCTCTGAACGCATATATCATACACTTGACAAGACAGGTGAAGCTAGGGCAGTAGCGCTTGATATATCCAAAGCCTTTGACAAGGTCTGGCATAAAGAGCTTCTCTTTAAAAAATCACTTCTATGGTATTACTGGACAAATATTTAATATAATTAAATCCTTCCTAACCAAAAGAAAGATCCAGGTTATCTTCGATGGTCGTTCATCCAAGCAACATGACATAAATGCTGGTGTACCCCAGGGATCCATCCTTGAACCTTTATTGTTCCTGATTTTCATAAACGACCTCGCTGATGACATCGAGTCTGAGATAGGTATATTTGCTGACGACACCACGCTCTACACTCGTCATGTGGGCAAAACGGACCCGTACATATCCGAGGCAATGGCTGAATCCTTAGAAAATGACCTCAAGGTTGTAGTGAATTTGAGACATAAATGGTTGGTAACATTTATGCCGCAAAGACAAAGCTCCTTTCCTTCAATAACTACAAGAAACCTCTTCAACCACCGATTGCCATGGAAAATAACACCCTACGCGAGAGTTCAACATTCAAACTCCTCGGCCTAACATTCACAGATAACATGAATTGGAATAAATAGATAGAAGACATTGCCAAGGCTGCTGCAAAGAAGGTGGGTTCCCTCTACCGTGCTAGTAAACTTATCACACTTGACATTATTCTGTATCTCTACAAAGCCACCATCCGCCCATGCATGGAGTATTGTTGCCACATCTGGGCTGGTGCATTATCAAATAGTATCCCCTCTTAGACAAGGTCCAAAAAGAGTCGCCAACTTAATAAGTCCCTCACTATCCATTAAGCTCCAGTCCCTGTCCCATCGCCGCAATGTTGCATCCTTGTGCTTGTTTTACAAATACTTCAATTGACTTTGCTCCGATTAACTAGCTGCTCTAGTGCCTCTCGACGTATATACACTTAACCAACCCGACAATCAGCTAAATCCCATCCATTCACTGTGGAGGTCCCCAGTTGCCGGAGAGCCTTCTACTTGAATAGTTTCTTTCCTCGTGCTGCTGGCATCTGGAACTCTCTCACCGCTCCCTGTTTTCCCGACTGTACCGAAATGCAGAAGTTTAAAACTAATGTAAACAGATATTTCGCTGCGCAGCTCCCAACTTTGGATGCCATTCAAAACCTACACCCTAATTCTCAGTAGCCTCTTATGTCTACATTTGGTCCTGCCTTGTTTGGGGTGAAATATGTAAAAATGGCCTATTTATCAAAGAAGAAAGAAAATATACATACACAAAAATAAAAGCACCCGTCAAATTACAAAACGCTCTTATGTTCTTCACTGGCTGGTACAGACAAGATCTCTCTAATGACACGTAGAGGACAAGCTAATGACATTTTTCTCTTGTAGAAGGAAAGCTGACATGTTTGGGACATCCGGGAATGGGTTGCCAGAAAGACCCAGTGACTATTATTGCTATGTTTTCTACTTACCAGTGCGTGTATAAACCATTAAAAATAATTAATATAGAGATTAGCAAAAAAAACAAATGTAATTGGATAATAGATCTAATGTTTGAAATTTGTGTAGCAGATCGAAGAGAAATAAAAAAAAAGTTCACCATCGTTTGAAATGTCATTAATTATTTTGAAAGTTTCAATTAAATAATCCACTATTAAATTAGTCGTTGTGAGAAGAAAAAAGCAAAATGACAGACAGAAATTTTAATGGGTTGAACTCGATACAAATATGAGGGTCGTATCCGGGTGCATGCTTTGTTTATGTGTGTACCTGACTGTTTGTGTAGCGTCTTTCTGCCTGCGCTTGAGCTCTGTATGCTTCTCTCTATGTGTTTTCTGCCCGCATGTCTGTTTGTGCATAGCCTGCCTGTCTGTATGTATCTGGCCTGGCTGGGCCTGTCTATGTATGGCCTGTTTGCCCCTGTCTGTGTGTGTTCTTTCTGTCTGTCTATCTGTGTTTATCTCTGTGTGGTCTGTTTGCCTGATGCGTGTTGTCGGTCTGTGCCTCTCTATGTGTGTGTTGTCGCTATTGCGCAGTACCAGCCCAGAAAACTTTTCTGCATTTTGTCTGAAATCGGCGCAAAATTGTAACAGTGGCGAATATCGACATTCCGGACATGGCCAAGTCTGGTAAAACCGGAATTCCAACGCATCACTTTAATCTTCATGAGTGATAGTCTTCTTTCTGTCTCCTTCATCGACGACCAACACTATGAGTCATACATGATAGCAGGTCGTACTAGAGTCCAGTAGATCTTGAACTTATATAGATCACTGATCCGTGGATCACAGAGGACACCAGTATGCCATTTCAGCAATGCAGCATTGATTCGAGCGGTATTTTTCTCGAGGATACTGCTGATAATAGAACCAAGATATTTGAAAGCACTCATTTTTGGAAGATTCTTGCCATCTATTTGGATCGTTCTATGCTCATCTTTGACGGTGGTCAAGTATTCCTTTGCAAGCCAAACCGCACAGTGTAGTATCAAGATAATTTAACTGGTAAAGAGCTTGTTTTTCTTGTTTACCTACAAAATCTGAATGACCAAATATATGTCATAAACTCTAAGATAGAAGAACTGGTATGCAATTTATAGATAATTAAAGAGAAATTAGAATTATAAACGTATGCATAGCTCTGTTACGTAATCAAAAGTCCCAACCTTTTCTTGACTCCAATACACCACACGAAATAGTCTCGTAAAGTCAGATCAGTCTCAGAGTCAGTAAACATCTTGGCTACATGATCCAAAACTTGTCTCAGATTTGTACACGCTGCACTTTAATTTCAATCGACTCTTTCCACCTTCTCGTCTAAGTTTAAGTTTACAACAAAATTTCCCGCCCCGCACTGAACCATGTTTCAAGCCTCTCTAAATTGAATAAAGCATATCATATGATGACCTTTAAGTGTATTGTGCTCATCTGGGAGATGTTTAATTGATTACAGGACCTTTTATTGTTAATGTTGTGAAGTAGTCCAACAGTAAAAAGAAGAAGTCAAGTCAAAGTTGGGTTAAGATAACAAGTGTATTAACATAAAAGGTACAAGGTAAGGAAACTGACTGGCACTTTGCTAGACAGTTACAAGTCTGTCCTTTTTCTCTCTCCCGTGACTCTGGTGACTCGCACTATTTAGAGTGAGAACCGGTGTAGTTTCTCTTCTGTTAGAACGGCCGGTGTAACAGTTAAACAAATATCAGACTGGGTAATCAATAATTTCTTAGATGTGAACAGTGGGGCGACAGAGGACGAATTAGTTTCAATCCAAGACGACATCGAGCTAAGGCAAAAGCTAAAGAAATCACATCAACATTTTTGGTTACAAAAATCAATATTTGACTTCCATCCGGTGTTATAAAAGTGAAGATATATTCTATTGCCATTCCAACATCGTGTTTTGTGAAGCGGGGTTTCAGTGCGGCTTCGTTGCTTCCGTCTAAGCGAAATAACAGACTTAAAATGATCAAACATGAAGACCTACAACTTCTTGTTAGTGAGTTCCAGCCTAGTGTGAATAAACTAGTATCCCTACACATTAGAAGTATTATCCTATTGAAAAGAATTGTGAAAACTAAGTAAATGGTCTATTAAATTAATTAGTAATGTTCAATGCCTATTTTTGTGTTTAATATCCTTGTTTTCAATTTTGAACAGGCAAAAATGCTCGCATATCTGTATTATGCGAAAATGTGAAGAATGAAAAAATTGTTCATTAAATTAATTATTATTTTCAAATATATATTTTGTGTTTAATATTGTTGCTTTCAATTTGAAAAAAAAAAATGCTGCCATGTGTATATGAGGAGAGGCAGGGGATACCAACCTGAAAAAGTTTGGGAAACACTGAAAACACTATCAGCTGCCAACCTAGTTCACTTTATATATATATATATATATATATATATATATATATATATATATATATATATATATATATAGCCGCCGAATGAAGTGTTTAAATTATCACTGTTTATCTAGCTATTCAGCGGTATCTGCGGGGGTCTAGATGTCGAGATTTGAGTTGTAACATACTCAGAGCCCGGGGTTTAGAATCACGCGACAAGTAGTGAATAGTTATATCTTCATGCTGACGAGTCCCGATAAAAGCAAAACGAAACGTATACGTACATAGATAATAAACAAAACAAATATTTATTATTTGTAGCCTCTAGAAAACCCCCTAGATGGGCACTGTAAGTGTAGTATTAACACAGCACGACGTCACTAGCTATAAAGGCATCGTTCCTTTCATTAAGTTGAACGCTCTCTTGACGTCAAGCCTCCGAATAAAGTGCTAAAATTATCACTGTTTATCTAGCTATTCAGCGGTGGCCATGAGGTCTTGTAACATACTCAGATCCCGGGGGTTCGAATCACGTGAATAGTTATATCTCTATTATGACAAGTCCCGAATAAAGGACGAAACGTACGCGTACATAGATAATAAACAAAACAAATATATATATATATACTTAAATGCTTATAATACCTAACAAACATAGTTAAATTTTCCCGCCATAATTAATTATAAATCTCACTCCAGGTCTTTACCTGTTTGTCATTATTCCACTGACGATGGACCCAGACGGGTCAGAAAGTACTCTGGACCAACATTTACACTATGGCAGTTTCATCAGCCAATTTCCTTCCGAGATTAAGATTTTAATCCGGAAAATTGAAGGGATCAACACTAAAATAGCCAGACAAAAATTGTCGGTTATTTTTAATAATACGTGCCTTAAAGAAAAAATGCTGCCTCGATACACATATATATATATATATATATATATATATATATATATATATATATATATATATATTGGGGTACTATACAGGACGGGTAAAATTAATACCAGGACAGAACAGTTTTGTGCAAATTTTATGCCTCCTTGCGGAGATTAAAATCAAGCTATAATGTTACTAAACCTTATGTTTAGAATCCTTATTCCAATTTTGATCAAAACTCATTACATGATTTCGATTCTAGAAAATGCCTAAAATTTAACTTTCAGAAGGAATATTGCTTCATTCTCAAATGGGCCGTTGTGTCCTATATTATGCTCCCTAAAACGCTTTAAAATTCTCCAAAGAAAGTAAAATTTTGTAAATATTTATTAATTGATGTCTAATATCAACTGCTATTAAAAAAAAAAATTTAAAATCAGAGGTATCTGAATTTTCGCATAGCGATTTCAACCTCTCTCGGCCCCTTTGCATAAATTAAATTAAACAAAATATAACCCACATTATCCACCCTTATGCCTAGCAGTTGTTCTTCAAAAGTCATAATGATCGGTTTATTAGTAATATATATATATATATATATATATATATATATTTGTATCACATTAAATAACTCATATGCACACACACACACACACACACACACACACATATATATATATATATATATATATATATATATATATACAATCTGTGCGGGTGAGTGTTTGTGCACACGCGCTTCGCCTTTTAATCGATCCATCATCAAAATATACACTATCGGTCCGCCGCCTTCAATGTATATTTTGCAAGTGTGTAATACTTGTGAGCAGATGCGGATGTAATGTGACACTTGTCCCTTCTGGACCCTCCGTGTTGCGGGGTCTGCGGAAAGGTCGGTTCGCCCGGCGGGGGTTCCGCCTACCCCCTTTTCCCGCAGCTTTGATTTACAACGATTTAGAATGTAATTTAATAGTGATCATTCATTGACATCAATTCACAGGGACACTTTCATAGGAGTTTAAATGGCGGACTATTCGGTCTCAATTTTTTGGTCAATTTCGACCGAGGAATGAACATAAAAAAACTGATATGGATGACATTGCAATATGGCATTCGAATTTTGACCCTCTGTTCACGTGTGCGTGTGTGTCCGTCTGTGCCCACAATTGAGTGAGCGCTAATAAACAGTAAATCAAAGCTTAAGTTTAATTGTGCACGCGAAACGCAGAAAAAATAGTTCGACCGGATAAAGAAATATGACCGATATAAATGCATCAAGAAGGGAGATAATTCCAAGTTTTAAAACTAGTTTTTTTGTTGCAAGCAATGGAACCCTGCCGAAACTGATTTCACTGTAAGTAATAAGTGAGTATATTCGGGCGTTGGACAAAAGTTTTCAAACTTCTTTATGGTTCATTCATTCATTCATTCATTCATTCATTCATTTCGTGCGAATCGGATGATTCTAGTGTTGGCATTGGTTTCCCCGATATATTTCTAGTTAGAATTCTTTCTAGAAAGACACCGAGTACTTACGGGAAGGACCACGTGAAGGTTGCCAACGTCCCTAAGTGAAAGTGGTAATGTGTACCGACTGGATTCAAACTTGGAACACCTAGGTCGTCGTCAGTCCCTATCGCTATCCACTTAACCACCGCCACCTCCTCTCTTTCTGCTGAGGAATGGAAAACGTTCTTTTGCCTTGTTTTTATTATGAAAAACATGATATTAGTCAAGAAAACATAAAACTTATCGCATAAAAAAAATCAAACAAAAATTGAAATAAAAAAGAATCGCAACATCGAATGGTTTAAAGTGAAAGCAATGCATCTATCTATCTATCTATCTATCTATCTATCTATCTATATTCTAAAAGGTTATGGTGTTTTTAGAGTTTATCTGTTCGTACGCAAATAGAAACATGTGATTGGTTGAAAAAAAAAGGAATAGGCAGAGTACACTAATGTGTACTCTGCCTATTCCTTTTTTCAATCCGTCAGTAGTTTTTACGATGCCAATATCCGAGTTCGAATCTCACGTAAGTCTCACGTAAGTGTAAGGGATTCTTTTTAATTGGATACGTATTTTATAAATTTAAAGGAATTAACATAACAATTACAAAATATATACGTGACTTTTTTTATATATTCTGCAAAAAAGTAGGCATAAAGTGTATTTGACATTAGTTCAAAGCAAATTATTTTTGCTTAAAAACATAATTTCTAATAAGAACAATATATAAAAACATTCATCGTAGTTACTTACGCTCTCATGCAAATATTAAGTAGCGTAGTTTACAACCGTTTTTTAAGTAACGTTTATTTTTTCCACAAAATTTCACAAATATTTTTTTCGTATTAGCTATAAAGCGGCAAAAGTTAGGTAAAGGTGGAAATTGACATACCCAGGCACTGTATAAACACCGAACAAGGAGCGTTTAAAAAAATAGTTTTGTCTTAATTAATTTATCGTAAGAAAATATTTACATTTTTGGAAAAGTAATTCAATGAAGGAATATATGTTATTTAAACGGAAAATCACTCAGGCGTTTTACGAAATGTTGAGATTTAAATCGCATAAATACGTTCTTAAACACTTATTAATTACTAACTGTCCATAACCGGCGTTGCCCGGGGGTCACTTTTACTTTTGAATTTTTTCGTTTATTAATTGAACCAAATAGTTATAAAACTATAATTTTATTGTGTGTGTGTGTGTGTGTGTGTGTGTGTTCATAATTCATACAAAAATCATAGCGACAGAGTCTTGGGCACGCTGCAGCTGGCGTGGCCTTGTTCTCTGCCGGTCTGAGGTATGGTCCTGTGCAGCTCTAGGAGGTCCACGTTTCCAGGATTTACCTTCTCGCTCTTTGAGAAGGGATTAGTTTATTGCTAATCACCTGTGGTTCTCCCATCAGGGAATTCCGACGGGACTTCCTAGGCAATTTTTGTTTGGTCAAAGTGCTCTTCCCACTTTTCTGACCTTGTGCCACATCTTCCTGCCGTGGGAGGGAGATAAATGAAATAAATCAATCATTTTGTTAAGGTAATGTTGTTTTGATCTCTGTTTATAAAATTATGACATGTGAATTGCTTGCAAAACTTTCAATCTTTTAATACATGAGGATTTGCTAAGGATTTTAAAGTCAGCTTAAATTACTTTTTATTCGACAGTATAAATACTTTTAAATTCCCATCAAATTTCGAAAAGTCACGAAGTAATTCATACTTTTTTCAACTTTTAACAAAATGTGAAAATAGCTGACTTGTTTGCATTTTTAATTTAAATAAATATTCGAGCAACAATAAATAATAAAAATAATAGTGTGTAAGTTATGTAGAGGCGACACACGCATACACACAGAGACACGAGAAGTGGTCACGCAATTTTATCGATACAGAGATTTGCCAATTCACATTCAGAATTCAACTGTTCAGAACATCCTTTTCAAAAATAAAGAACAATCCAAACTCACCCTAAATTAATGTTACAATGACAATTAAAATTCTAAAAGCCCAATAGATCGCAAGTTGACGATACACCCTTCGTGAGTAAATTGTATCCCATAAAATTGAAAGAAAGAAATCTTATAATTTTTGACGAACTACTTTATGGATTACTTTTCTTATCAACCATGGTGCGAACAGGAGTCGAATGATCCAAATAATGAAAAAAAAAATGTTTTTAAAAATCAAATCAAAATCATAACAAAAATATAAACAATGTTCGAACTAATAATTATTTAATATCAAATTATTTACTTTCGTTCGTATCTTTGTTGTTATATTAACAAAGTTTCGGTCGATGTGCTCTCCGGTTTTCTTTGTATGCTTATTGTTGTCTATTATGTAAAGAAAGTCGTACTTATCTGTGTGTGACCGGTTAAAAGCCAGGAACTCCACAAGCTACTTTAACAAATGTTACTTCATTAGATTCAGTGTGACCCTTACTTGACTGGAAATAAATACCGCAATATTCATTCCCTTGGGATCACAAAAAAAAAAAAAAAAAAAAAGTGCATAGCGGAGTAAAAAAAAGTAATTTCATTCTTACTGGTAAGTTGTTTAAAAATAACACTGAAACTAGGTCAAACAGTCAGTCAGCTATCTTTCTTGCATTCTTTCTTTTTTCTTTTTATTATATTGAACCAGTTGCATAAGAGAGGGAGAGAGAAAGAAATGGAAGGAGATAGATAGATAGATAGATAGATAGATAGATAGATAGATAGATAGATAGATAGAGAAAGAGAGGATCAGTCGGAAGATGTTACATACACTGTTTTTTAACTCTTCTATTTTATTATCTATGCCTGAGAGAGAGAGAGAAGGAGAGAGAGAACGAGAGACAGACAGACAGACAGACAGACAGACAGAATGATGTTGCACTTTTCTTTTAACCCTTCTATTTTTTATTCAAGCTCCCGGGCAACACCGGGTAGCCCTGCTAGTAATTATTGTCAAATATTACTGTGGACATAATTCGAATATTTGTTCTAACTAGTTATCGTAATCATCCGAATCATAATCCCAGTTTATGTTGCCAGATGCCAACCGATGTAAACAGATGTAAATATCTTAGAAATTATTCGACCGATTCCATGAGGAATAAATGCAGGAGGAAACCAGAAAAAGGAGAAAGATTCATGACAGAGGAAAGAGGAAGGACAAAGAGAGGATTTCATGTTATTTTAAAAACACGCAGAGTTACACTGGCGAAGAAAAACAGAAGCACAAGAGTTGAATACACAGGAAAAAGTAAGGTCAAACGTGGGAATTTTATGCGATTTGGCATGAATGTCTGCAGTGGAATGGGAGAAGGGTTGGAGCAAGTTCTTAGAAAAAGCATATTTTCATTTCTTATTTATTTGGATGGCAATCGGAAATGAAGAAAACAACAAAATGACACTCGCTTAAAGAGAAAGAAAAATTATGAAAATTTGTGCATTCATAAATTGGCGAGAAAGCGCAAATGGGAAAGTTGAAATTATGGAGTTATTGGAAATAAAAGAATGTAGAATGAAGTTGTTTACTTAACCACAACTAAAGTGTACTAATATACTTTAACTTTCGTTTTTGATGGATTGTTTGTGCTTTCTTTTTTGGTCTGTTAAGTTATAAGATTTATTAGAATGTACACTTTTTTTCTCTTCGCCGTCTGACTCTTACTGCACTCTTTCCTTTAACCTCCCCAAACATTCTTCTTCTTCTTCTTCTTCTTCTTCTTCTTCTTCTTCTTCTTCTTCTTCTTCTTCTTCTTCTTCTTCTTCTTCTTCTTCTACCCCGTTAGTGCTTGGGCAACGTTGTAGTGCCCACGAATTCTTAATCTTATATATATGTGGACGAGTGGTTATAGCACTTGTCTTTGGGCTGGACGACCCGGGTTCGATCCCACTCACGGCATGCGAATTTTCGGGTAAATGGGTACCTGATTAAAACTCAGAGAAGGTTCAAGCAGCGGAAGGAGAGGGATGGGCTCCGCCTTCCATATGCTGTGCCCTAGACACGGTGATTCTTAACAAATCACCGCCGCTACGGCCATGGGCAGTGTGCGATGTCGGCAACGATGTCGTGCGCGTCCAGGCTATGCGACCTTTACCTATATATATATATATATATATATATATATATATATATATATATATATATATATATATAACAGAAACGTCACCTAAGTGATTTTTCGCAAATATGTCTGTGTGTGTGTGTGTGTGTGTGAGGGAGGTTCATTTCCATTTTTTCAGTAAGCGAATTACCAATCTCCGCGTTTTCGAGCAGCGAACTCTCAAATCCACTCACTGAGAAAGTATTTTTTGACAGGGTCTGAACTTGCTGTGAATGATCCGTAGAATGAGCACATATCTTTCATATAGTAGGACACTCGGTCCCCTAGTACGGACTGACCTCTGACAAATTTAATTGTTCACCGGCTCTGCGGGGCCTTGACCCATACAAGATATTCAAACTGGTAGGGATTATACTTCGAACTTGAAGACGATGACACTGCGCCAAAACTCCTTACGCTGATTTCATATTTATATATCGCATTGGCTGGAGCGATACAATGTCCTTTAGGGACACGATATACCAGCAAGTCTCTTGAAAGGAACAATCAAATTATGGCCATAATCCGCTTCACCGTAACATGATATCGCTTCGCTATGCAATTTCTAGACGAGCATGCTCACAACTGAATCGTAATCTCGCTTCCTACTCAGGCGCGAAAGCCTTAAATTTCCTACTTGAAAATGCGGTATCATTGAGCGTAAAGACCTCATGTAGTGGGATACACTTACAACACATTGTCTCCAGCTTGCTGAATTCTAGTGCGTCAGTGTTCTACAAATGAAAAAAGAAAGAAAACAAAATGAACAGCAAACTGTGAGTGTTTAGAAAGGGTGCCAAGATGTGTGATATCCATTTTATTTCCCTTCAGCGAATTGGACCCGGATCTGTAGATTGGCATTGTTCGCACGCTGGTATAGCTGACTTAACAACTGCCTTAGTTGTAGATGGACGAACTAGCTTGACATAGTGGGTGGTGGGCCGTACCTCCAGATGCCAACTATATTTGTAGATCCACATGATTTGACGAGCGCCCAGCTCATCCACGTGGACAGCATTAATCAGTGGCTCGGGTCTGTTCTTCATTGTGTTGAACCACCTCTGCGGCACCGTCGTCAATCTGTCGGCTACCTTCTGAGCTGACGTGACCAGCATCACGTGCACGGACAACTCATATTCTTATACTAGTTTTCTAAACCTACTCAATCGCCTCCTGGGGATAATCTCGCTTTCTGCCTTTGTACGCACGCGTGCTTTACTGACCAGAGGGTTTGACACCCAATGATACACACACAAAACATGCACTGTTATATGCAGCGCCTTAGTCTGCCACTATAGGATTAAGTGTATACCTTTCAACATGCCATCATGTTCAGCCAAATTAATTTTTTGAGCATTGTTTCAGGTCGCAACAAGCATGCGTCTTCAAGTACTGTCATGTGGCTCTCTAACATCACCCAAGTTACCAAACAACTAGTGTCTAACCACTTCCCAACCATCCACACACCAATGTCCACGGTCCGAATAATCTCACTTCATTGCACCTACAGCTCCATGTGCAGTTAAATTCTAACATATGGGAGAAAAGAGCGTTTTGGTGCTAGTTTAATTTAATGGCTCTTTTGTGCTCCTATATTATCTTAACTTAAACATCATGATTATGATCATGATCATTATCGTCATCATCATCATCAGTTTAACATCCGTTTTACATTCTGGCATGTGTTGGACGACTTTTTGAAATAAACTTCCAAGCAAACCTATCTCTGCCAGGTCTTTATTTCTGCGTCTTTTGTAAATCAATCCTTGTCATTTTCTCCCATATTTTCTTAGCCTTCCACTGCCAATTGACCCTGTTGCCTACACTGTTCTACATTTGCTAACCCGAGAACTCTCATCTATTATTTCAATGTGACCATACAAACGAAATCCCCTGTTCTGAACACATCCTATAGTGTCCAGATTTAATCTTCGTCTGAGGTCATTAGATATAAGCCTGTCTTTTAGACTCACATTACACATTCATCATATCATTCTAATATCATTTCTCTAGATGCAACGCATGCCCTTAACTCTCACTGGCCAGATTTCGCTTTCATACATCACATATAGTGTAAATATATCTGATAGATTCTTCCCTTGATCGACGGTAATAATGCTCTGCTATTTGTAATGACAGATATATATATATATATATATATATATATATATATATATATATATATATATATATATATATATATATATATATATATAGATAGATAGATAGATTTATAAAATAGTTATCCACGGACACGTGTTTTGCCGTTAATGCGGCTCATCAGTAACGGTGAAACACGTGTCCGTGGATAACTATTTTATATATAAAAAATAAACAAAACGACATATATATATATATATATATATATATATATATATATATATATATATATATATATATATATATATATATATGTGTGTGTACACGCTTCTAAAATGGGGCGACATTGCGTATGTAAGGGGAAACTCCCAAATACCCAGAGAGCAAAAAAGTACAAGTAGTTACAGTGTAGCCATTTATCGCTAACAATAACAACAACAGCAACAAAAAAAAGACACACACACACGTACACACACACACACACACACACACACACACACACACACACACACACACACATATATATATATATATATATATATATATATATATATATATATATATATATATATATATATATATATAAGAATACCAGTCCGAGGACGGCCAAAATGAATTCATAGAAAAGGACAGTTTTGCACCAATTTTAAGTCCCCTAATGAAGATTAAAATGAAGACACAATGATACTAAATCTTATGTTTAGAATCGTTATCCCAATTTTGAATAAAATCCATTACATGCTTTTGAGTCTCAAAAATGTCTAAAATTTAAGGTTTAAGTTTAACGGGTCTTAAGAAATTGAAATTCAGGGAATCTTGCTTAACGAATGCCTAATGACTATGGATTAAATTCGATGCAAATCTAAAATATTAGAATTTTAAAATGAGCGATTGTACCCCTATTATGATCATACAACCATTTAAAACTCCGAGAAACTAACGTTTGGAGACTATTTATTAATTGATGTCTAATATTTGAGGACTATTTATTAATTGATGTCTAATATTTGAGGACTATTTATTAATTGATGTCTAATATTTGAGGACTATTTATTAATTGATGTCTAATACCTATCATTAGAATTTCACAATAATTGAAGGTGGCTTTCACTCTCTGTTTTATCTACTTTGCATATAACTAAATTAACCTAAATATAGCCTACATTATCACCCCTTACGTCTAGCAGTTGTGTTCCAAAATTCATAATGATCGGTTACTTTGCTTAGGAGTGGATCCTGTATATACAAATATATAAACATATACTCATACCTAAGTGGGTGTTTGTGTGTAAGCGTGAATTTCTCCGTCTGGAATATATTTTGTATGATATATAGAAAGAAGAAAAAAGAAGGGATGTTCTCTTGTTAAATCTTAGTGTCTAGTGTTGGTGGGTTTGTGATAATCTGTGATCGACAAGATTTTCTGAGAATCTATACCTAAGAATTGAAATTCCTATGTAACGTGTTGTGTATATCTCTATACTTTGAAGGGGTGCTTTGGGAGTGAGGTGAAAATTATTTGTAGCAGCTCAAAATACCGACATCTAAGTTTAAGCTCCTAGTGGGTGTATTTTATTTATGGATCCATTTAACTTCGTTTGTATAACTACTCATTTTTAAGACATCATTTTTATACGTGTACTTCGATTCGCCCCAGTTGTTTGCACCTATTTAGAAAATATTTTCAAACTATCTAATCACGCCACTCTATACGTGATTCAAACTGGTTTGACTTTCTATTTTACTGGTCATAAGTTTTGGCATATCCAACCTTCAAACATCACCAGGCAACCTCTGAATTCTCTCAAAGGTCATTCAATATATTACAAAGGAAAATGATGATTTTTTAACACTAGCAGAAATACCGAAACTTAAATATACAACATAAGTAACGTGATATAACCACCCTTTAATAACGTCACTTGCATAATTGTAATATATCGAGTTGGGTAAGTTAGCTGGTTTTGAATAATGGTTATTTTTCGTTTAGTTACTCTGAGAAGTCTTAAGGACAGAAATGTCGGGTGGGGTCAGGAGTTAAACAACCAAACGTGGAAACGAAAAAAAAAAAAATAGAAAACTGAAACCGGATGAGGAATTAGGTAAAAAAATAATATGGGTTCGTAGTTCAGAACAAGTCATGGCACCATCGCCTCGCACCCCCTTCGACGTGGTTCTGCGTGAGACCTCAAATAAATTGCCAACCGTTAAAATACTAAAGCAATGGGGTTGGTTTTATCCGTTTACTCCGATAGAAAGAGTTTTCTTAATGAATTTAATTTCTGTTCGTCCACTGGTTTCATCTTCCTTGTACACTACCATTAGACGATCAATGGCAGCCAAGAAATCTAGGTATGGATGTCCAGAAGCGATAAATACGACGCACCGCTATACAACAGAAGTAATTCCAACAGACTATGTAAAAGAATTCTACGGTTAAAAGTACACATTTCCTACTTCCATACTAAAAGACAATTATCATTTACTTAATTCAGAAATCAACTTCAAAACCCCTAAAAAAATCTCCATTTTACACTTTTGTTTTGATTCCAGTATTTTCATTCATAAACAACCAAAAACTCATTTCAAAAACATTTTTCAACAACATTTTTTTCTGCTTATTCTAAATTATTTTTAATTAGAAGTTTTCATTTTTATTCTAAATCATTATTTTTACCTTTCACAGGTCGAAAACGCGATAAATCCTATAAATTAATAAATTAAACAACAAAAGATGGAACATATCAAATGTAGATTTCGACTAAAAGCTAATTTTAATTGAAAGCAAAAATAAATTATGCCGATATCAACTCATAATATAAGGGCCACTTTCTCTGTGTGTTTGTCTGTCTGTCCGTCAGTCACAGTTTTTTAAAAATAAATATCTAAACTTCTTTCAGAAATTGAAAATATTGCATTAACACTCAATAATAAATTACCAACAAATAAAGCGGATACCATGACCGGAAATCGAAACTGAAACCTCGAGATCTTCAACGAAATGAGCCATTACGATTTTCTTATAATTAGATCTTAAAACATTACCTTAACAAGATAATTATAGCTTTGACGTGACGTCATAACTTTATGATTTACATCATGTTTTAAAACATGAATTCAAACAGAAGTGATAATAATGAATGATTAAACATTATCAATAGCGTTAGAAATTATTTTAATAGTCCCAAACAATTTATTTTGCTTTAACTACGTACTGGCGTTAAAAACAATTTAATATATAATATATACTATATATTAGAATTTGAGCACGTCTCTATATATGAAATAGAGTTGATTTTTTTTATCTCCCAACCCGATTAGACTAGCCTATAAAAGTAATTCATCAAACGCATCGAAACACATCAATTCAGTCGCTTAATATCTTCGAGCGTGTTTACAGGAAACTATAAATTAGTTTTATAAGCTAAACCAAAAACATTACTTTCATTCCGCACTGTAAGCCCTCACAACTATTTGAACCAAAGAGAGGGTAGCACGCTAATTTCTCTCTATGAATTAATAACTCTTACCCTCCTCAAACACCGTTTCGCAATTACTTTACAAGAAACTGTACTCAAGTTGCACCGTTTCAGAATTTGTAAAACATCCAATCACAGCAAAGCTTACATCGACATTACGCATCAAATCGTTCGCCATAACAAACCAGATAAGTATTTTTTCTTTCCAATATTTAAAAAACCTAACTTTGTTCTGGTTTATTTATTAAAAAATCAGATTCTATTTTTAGACGATTACGTATACACAATAAACGCTTTATTACAATTGGCAGAATAGATAAAAATAATATAGAAATAAAAAAAAAATTATTTGAAATCAGCTTCACGCATAACTTTTACGTAAAATGGCCCGACATTCCCGGCCCATCCCAGCGTTTTCGGTGTCAGTTAACCACAATTATTATTTTTTAATTTTTCTTCGGTTAGAGATATATTCCGTGGAGTTTATGGGGGGGGGGGGAGTAGAGGGTAATTTTTATTTAGATAAACTTAAATTAAAAACAAAATAGCAATAGTAATTCGCTTAAAAACAAAACAAAAAGAAGATTTATGAATAAAAATTAAAAAATATTTCTACCTTTTATTTATTTGCAAAAAAAAGAAACTAAAAACAACTTCGTACTTATACAGAATTTGAACTGGGCTGTTTTGTTTTTGTTTGTTGGGGCACACTAAAATAACCCGAAACCAATCCTAATCAAAGTTTTAAGTTTAGTTCGGCAAAGGTCTGTTTGATTCGGTTCGGTTCAAATTCTGCAGAAGCGGTCATTGAAGGAGATATCATTCTACACTGGAGATATCCTTCTACACTGTGACAATTTGTATTTTTGTTACACTCCAAGGTAAACATTTTCTTGGGTACATGGATTTTCAACAATTCAAAAGCGACATTTATTTCTTTGTATAAAACTATCCATTGTAGCCTATTGGCGTTCGGTCGGCAGTTTACACATTTTATTTCATTCTTTTACATTTATCCCGGACAACGCCGGGTTACGGGTACCCGCTAGTATATATATATATATATATATATATATATATATATATATATATATATATATATATATATATATATATATATATCGAATCGTGTGACCGCTAGTGAATAGTCATATCTCTATGCTGAAGAGTCCCGATTGAAAAAAGGACGAAACGTACACGTACATAGATAATAAACAATAACAAATATATATATATATATATATATATATATATATATATATATATATATATATATATATATATATATATATATATATATATATATATGGTAAAAAATGGAAGTAATATTCCAGCGTAATGGAAAATGAAAAAAGGATAACCAAAAATATTATTTATGTATTCATCAACGTTTTGTCTTTATTTCAAGATTTCCTCGGGATGATTGGTCCGAAGAACTATCACACAATTACAAACACTGCTGCTGTTTCATATATTTGTACTTGTGTGATAGTTCTTTAGACATATCATCCTGAGGAAGTCTTGAAATAAAGAATACATAAATAATATTTTTGGGCTTTCCTATTTTCATTTTCCACACACACACACACACACACACACACACACACAGATATATATATATATATATATATATATATATATATATATATATATATATATATATATATATATATATATATGTTTACGTTTATTTTAAAAAAGAAACTTTTAAATTCATTTAAACTTTTTGCTAATTTCATTACTAAATTTCAATATATATTTAATTGCTATTTTTTTTTAGATATGGAGGATTGATTAAATCTATATGTTGGGTTATTAGGAGTACTGTTCTCATATTGCATGTTATTCTTACAACGTTTTGGTCGATATAACCGCCGACCTTTGACATAAAAATTCCGGAGTTTGAAAAGACGTACCTGAATAATGTCGAAGGTTACATCGGCCGAATCGTTGTGAGCATAACATCAAAGACTCATCTTTGATGTTATGCTCACAACGATTCGGCCGAACAGTAGTTCAAATAATCCAAATAATACACAAAATATCTTGTCTGATAGTTTTATCAATACAGAGGTGATGAAGCGTTTCTTGAAAATCACATTCAACAATACAACCGAAAGGAATAAGAGTATGTTTAACCATTTTTCTAAATAGGATTTTAAAAAGATCGTTTTAGTTTGCCCTTATTTTCTTTATTTTTTAATTTTTTATGGAAGTCGCCTCAGACAAGGTATGAAGCCACTTTATGTAAGGAGCTAAAATAACTACTTCAAAGTCAAAAACTAGTGTACGATAAGTGTTAAATGAAACGACCCAGAAAACAGCAATTCTTCCCATTTTGTCAGAAATATCGCTCATGGAATGTGATGACGAAAGGACAAAATAAGGGGAGCGAGATTTTATTGTCGACTTCAATAAATGTTCGATTAATCGTAAATAAAATACTAATTTAATGTGTAATTATGAAAGTTACGCAAACGCGAGTGAAACACCCACACATACACACGCGGAGATTTCGTATCTGTCTGAAGTCGAAACTATGCGATTACTTCTATTAATGCTCAATTTAGTTGACTATACTATTCAAAACTAATGTACTATCTTTCAAACTAAATTCAAGGATGGTAGTGTAGTATCTGTCTGTTGCCATAATACCATAATCCTAGGCATTACCCCCCCCCCTTTCTCAGGGGTATCGTAGTATCTGTTTTGTTGTCATGAGATCATCGCCCTAGTTATTACCTATTCCTTTGGAGTGTAGTGTAGTATATGTTCTGGTTGTTATTGGACTGTTCTTCCAGGCATGACCTCCTTTTTGGGGGGGGGGGTTAGTGTAGTATATTTTCATTCGCTTATTTCATTGGATCATCATCATCATCATCATCATCATCATCATCATCATCATCATCATCATCATCATCATCATCATCAGTAATAATAACAACAACAATAATAATAATAATAATAATAATAATAATAATAATAATAATAATAATAATAATTATTATTAATTTTTAAAATTTAATTTAATTCAATTATTATTTTTTACATTCCCGTGAAAAAATTGTTTGCAATATTTTTGGCCATCAGATATTTAAATCCGTCGACATATGAAGCTTTTGAATATAAAAAGAATGAAATTAATCTAATGGATTCATTTTTATGTATTATTTTCTTAACGCGAGAATTATCACACCTTAACTCTTAAATAATGGACAAACTGGGTTTAAACGTGATGATCATTTATTGTAGTATCGAGTAATTATTTCAGCCAGCCTAACCCTAACCGAGTATGAGAACAGAATATGAAAGGTGTCAAAAAAGAAAAGGAAATGACTGACTTCACTATCAAACTAAATAAAAGGAAATAATTGAAGCAAAAAATGTCATTTCGAATTCACACCGTGATTATCGAAACGAGGCGGTGGTCATTGTCACAATCTGGTCCTAAATTATTCTTCTTCACGGTGAAGATATGAAAGAGAAAATTTTGAAAAGTCAATACAAATTAACGCCATTGACAAAAGATTGACACTAACCGGGCGCATTTTGTTTTATATAATTTTTGTTGCATGTTCTTTGGGCGTTAAAAAGATGATGATGATGATGATGATGATGATGATGATGATGATGATGATGATGATGATGATGATGATAATAATAAATAAAATAAAAAAATTAAAAAAACGCCTGCATTTTGATAATCTTTTTTATTTAGCCGCCAATGAAAATACAGCCAAAATGGTCAAGTTTAATGATGTTTTGCTTTGGTTGGTGATTATCTGCCTGGACGCTGGCCGATGTCTATTTATTGTGACGATTTCCGATATCCATCTGTGGTCGGTGGCGCTATAAACGGTATTGTATCTCATGAAAAGAACCAGTTTCGTTCCGCCATCATTGGCCCGGATTTTACAACTTTTGCTTTCATAATTTTTCTTTTCTTTTCTTTTCGCTAATAATAATAATAAAATAAATAAATTAGCAACACTTTGTGCAGTGAAAAAAAAAAGCGACATTAAACGGAAAGATTCGAGAAAGAAAAAAAAATGAATAATATCTTTTTTAAAATTGGAAATTGAAAGAAAGTAGTTAGAATACTTATCCGAATTCCCACCAATCCAAAGTGTGACACAAGATAAGAGTTCATGTTGGGCGTTTTGTACGGGAGTTAAACTAGCTTTGATCGGACTCGTCGGTATTGCTTGGAAGGGACGCTCCAGACGATCGGCTATAAACCAACCATCTCTCCTATGAGAGGAAACGAATGGGAATAACGCTTTGTCGCCTCCAAAAGAGGAGGCAATGCGTGAAAGGATTGCCTCATGAGACCGACTAGGCAATCACTTTTAGCTGAAGCCGAAGACTATGCCCCCTAGCCAGGAGCGAATAATGTCCAGAATTAATCGGCACTTCGATGGATGTCCTGAGTATAACCATAAAGAACATTCGGTCGTGAGGCCGCAATTTGGGTGTGGAGTTACTTCATAGTTATCATTACTCACAGGTCCATTCTGACTCGGAGTGATAGTACCTATCAGGGTCCCATCTATGGGCTAAACGAAATAGCCCGACACTACACTGCTTCGGATACCCTTGGGCAAGGTGTTCTCCAGTAACCATGAAATCCATCTGTATCAGCCCTTTTTATTTTTATTTTGCCTACCCTATTTCCAACTCCTATCAACTACTTCAGCATATAAACTACTTAACCCCCTAATAAAATCGTCCTGTGTAGGATAAAAATAATCTGCATCGAGTGTTGAGACACTAATTTGGGAGCTCTGATGAGTGTCAAGTCACGTCTTAGTAACCTCTACCCTCACGTCCACTTTGACCGGAAGTGGTAGTACCTGTTTGTGTCCTATCCATAAGCAAAAATAAGTAACCGTTTACAGACTATTTGTTTACAAATATACGTCCATAAAATCAAATCATTTTTCAGGTTGTCCGGGAAGTTCGTGCCGAATATTAAAGGTAATGAAAATTCGAACAAATATATGCTATTAAATATTTAATAAAATGTTCATGAATAGTGGATTTGGATATGTTAAGCCTTTCTGCTGGTTCTCGTGTTGTGTAATGTGGGTTATTCTCAATTAATGTCTTCATTTAGTTGTCATCTGTAGATGGTGATCTGCTTCAGTGTTCTTCATCATTAAAAATCTCCAGCTCTAAACTTTGCACACCACTTCCGTACAGTTGTCAGCTAAAGCATCTGCACCGTACACTACACATCTATTTTGTTGCTGTTTGAGAGGCATCTGATACACAGCATGATCACGTTGACACACCGGTCCCCGTTCGATCACCGAGGTTAAGCGACGTTGAGCCAGGTGAGTACTAAAATGAGTGACCATTTGGGAATACATTTGAAATATTTTATTTACTCCGATAACTGGAAATTTTTATTCGTCACTTAATCTAACGGAAAGAATATTACGTTGCTATTTACTCCGTTATCTGGCATTGTATATTGCAATTTTCTTAAGTTAATGAAATTAGAATGAGAAGTTTGAATTTATATTAACTTAAAATCTACTTGGAGGGGTTATAATAAAGTGACACTAATTACAATATATTTCAATAAATGTAAATTTTTAAATCAAGGTACACTCAGCGTTTCTCGAGAATCGATCACGAACCTTGTCTGCTCCTGCTCTAAGCTTTGAACACCCTATTAACATTTGTATTCTTTTTTTTTTAATTTCTATAATTTTTTTTGCTAAACATAAACTAAAGTAAAACGACGTATTTCCCTTTTTTATGAGTGTCACACTCAGCTGAAGACTCAGCGATAATGTTGTACCCTCTTTAATCGAAATAAAATATACTTATATAAGTACTCTGTGTAATATAGTTATAAAAATATATGTAGTTATGGAAGTCTACCCACACACCATAGGACGAGTCCGTTAACAAACAGACAAGAACTATCACATTATATATATATATATATATATATATATATATATATATATATATTCACCAATTATATTGACACAACAAAGAAACAGGATATAGGCCACTCTATAGAGTGGCCTATATCCTGTTTCTTTGATGTGTCAATAGAACAGGAAATAGGAAGTAAAACTAAAAAACTAATCAGACCTTTGTTCGTGAGAAGCCCAACGATTGGCTAAGAGAACAACAAAGAACCTGATTGGTTAACTAGCTAGCCGTGTATATAAAAAACAACCGGCCAAACTAACTCCATGCATTTTAGCCTGAAGATAGACTCGGAGATGAAACGCGGGAGCCTCTGTGCTGCTTAATTGCCATAAATATATTTTCATAACTTACTATATATATATATATATATATATATATATATAGATATATATATATATATATATATATATATATTTAAAAAATAAATATTTATTATTATTCCCTATAGACACCGGTGTTTCATGCTTATGCAATCCTCAGTCTAGAAGATGTTAATTCTTGACGGTCGAAGGATTCGAAACCAGTTGCAAAGTCACCTTTGACTCTCAGCCTGATATTCAACCCCTAGGCTAACATCAATTAACATGAAAATGAACAGAATTTAAACTCTATAAATGTCAAATCAGCGGACATATACAGTTAGCTAAGTCTGACAGTGTTCAACAACAACAGAGGCTCGGACATCGCAGTACGCCTAGTGTGACTGCTTATTATTAAATTCTCCTAGCGTAGTCAATTCACATACACACAAGTGTCTAAGTCTAGAGATTTATTATTTTGTTATCTAATTTACATGTGTGTTTGTAGCATGTACAGACACAGGTATGTATGTGAATTGACGACGCTGAAAATAGACATTAAGAAATATTTTAAAGTCGTTGAATGATAGGACGAGAGAGATCGAAAGAAATACATAGATAGATAAGAGAGAAATAGCTTCCCTGTTCACTTAATTATAAATTGCGGCTAATTGGAACAATTAAAATATAATTTTTTAAAAACATAAACCAATCCCATAACTAAGGTATATTTTAGCACGTATTATTAAAGTATATATAAAATAGCCTTAGTGAAATAAACGTTGATTAACTAACATTTAGTATAATATATATATATATATATATATATATATATATATATATATATATATATATATATATATGTAAAAATAAAAATGGAATAAAGGATAAGCAAATCAACAACTAGCAAAAATAAACTCAAAAACAAATATTAAAAAGTTCTACCCAAATATTTCGATTGTTAAAATACAATCATCATCAATCGGTAGCAGAACTTTGATTAAAATTAATTAAAGTTCTGCTACCGATTGATGATGATTGTATTTTAACAATCGAAATATTTCGGTAGAACTTTTCAATATGTGTTTTTGAGTTTAATTTTGCTAGTTGTTGATTTGCTTATCCTTTATTCCATTTTTATTTTTACATTTTGTCTGAAACATTTTTTTCTTTTATTCCTCATATATATATATATATATATATATATATATATATATATATATATATATATATATACGAGATAGAGCAATTATAAAGATAAATGAAAGAAGAGGGATAAACATGTACGAATGACAAATCTATTTCAACTTCGATTGTTCAATGCAAGGTGTACGCGGTAAAACATGTTTATTATTCTTTCCTTAAGCCAAGGCTTTTCAAAGATTAAAATCTTATCATCAGAGGAATTACATAGATGAATAACTTGGCAGTGGAAAAGCCACAATTCAAAATTAAAAAAATATATTAAGTAATGGAGAGTGAGAGTTTGCGTGTAAAAAAATGGGGTCTGTTCAGTTGGTGAATGTCCGTTGACAAATCTTTAAATCTCCTTTCACCGGACACCTTATTAACGGACATTCACCAACTGGACCGACCTCATATTTTTTACACGCATACCCTTACTCTCCACTACTTAATATTTTTTCAAATTATATATATATATATATATATATATATATATATATATATATATATATATATATATATATAATGTTTGTTTAGTTTATTATCTATGTACGTATACGTTTCGTCCTTTAATCGGGACTCGTCAGCATAGAGATATAACTATTCACTACTGGTCGCGCGATTCGAAACCCCGGGCTACGAGTATTTTACAACTCAAATCCCTTATTCGGCGGCATGACGTCAAGTGAGCGTTCAACTTTATCAAAGGAACGATGCATTTATAGCTCGTGACGTCATGCTATGTTAATACTAAACTTACAGTGCCCATCTAGAGGGTTTTCTAGGGTCTACAAATAATAAATATTTGCTTTGTTTATTATATATATATATATATATATATATATATATATATATATATATATATATATATATATATATATGCGTCGTTGAAGACCACGAAGTTTTCATTCTTCGCTATCCTTCTGGTAAATTTCTCGACGCGGCGAGCGATTCGTCTGTTTTCCGGTGTTAATTGGTTGAGTATGGTACCTAACGTTGTATCATGGGCCATTCCTCGAGCGCTTTCATTCTCGCGACCGTCTTCAGGAGGCTGTGTGTTACTATATATATATATATATATATATATATATATATATATATATATATATATATATTGTTTATTATATTTGTTTTGTTTATTATATATATATATATATATATATTGTTTATTATATTTGTTTTGTTTATTATATATATATATAGTTTATTATATTTGTTTTGTTTATTATTATTATATATATATATAGTTTATTATATTTGTTTTGTTTATTATATATATATATATTGTTTATTATAGTTGTTTTGTTTATTATATATATTGTTTATTATATTTTTTTGTTTATTATATATATATATATATTGTTTATTATATTTTTTTGTTTATTATATATATATATATTGTTTATTATATTTGTTTTGTTTATTATATATATATATATATATATATATTGTTTATTATATTTTTTTGTTTATTATATATATATATATTGTTTATTATATTTGTTTTCTTTATTATATATATATATATATATATATATATATATATATATATATATATATAGAGAGAGAGAGAGAGAGAGAGAGAGAGAGAGAGAGAGAGAGAAATAGGAAATTGATGAATTGATGGGATAAAATAAGAAATAATAAAAGAACAAACACATGGAAATGAAAAATAAGAATTTGCTTATTTAAAAAGATGGCGGACCAGCAAATAACAAAAATAAGGCGGGAAATATGTTCGGATGGTTGAATTAGGGAGGAGAAAGTCAAACCGAGAAAGAAAGAAAAGAAAAAATGAACAAAAAGCGCTTAAAGAAAATATCATTGTTTGCTGTACAAACATAAATTTATTATTTAGCCATGAAAAGTCAAGCCAAGCATAATACGGAAGGCAGCAGGCTAATAATGGCCGACACAATAATGTTAGTGACAATGGCTGATCAAAAATGGCGGGCGCCATAATTGCGCCATTTTGTGTTTCAAAGCAGACAAAGCAGAAGTGGGAAGTAGAGATCAGTGAACCAACCGTGAATAATAGTTCGAACAGATTTTGCGGGCAGACATTTGAATGGGTCGAATGGCACTGATTATTTAGAGAGAGAATGGACACAAATATAAAGTGATTATATTGAATGGAATCGACATCGGGTGGGTCTTGTGCGATCGTGCATGAGGGCGTGGTTGTGGCTGTTTGGTGGGGATGAGTAAAAGGGTCGGCTGATATGTCGTGAATTGTGCAAACCTGTAGAGCAGTTATGTAATGCATGTGCCAAGATAAACGATCAGAGTCGCGGTTCAATAATACGGGCGCAGTTTGGTGATCATTTCATCAGCAAGGAAGTATGAATAGTGTTATTTTCTGTTTTTGTTTTGTCTTCATGTTCAAACCTTTTCTATGCGTCCCGCAGAAAACGATCATATCATGAATTAACTTTCACCAATACTTCTTCTTTCTCACTGCTTTGCTTGGTTGATTCGGCTAGAAGTCCAGGAACATACGCTATCACGCCATGTCTTTGTGGCTTACTTTTTTTTCTTTTCTATACCCTTCCCCTATCTATTCTAGAATACCCTGATCACACCAATTGTTGATCTGTTTGCGCGTCAGTACAGTCGTAACACTTTCCATTTAACAACAGGATATGTCCGCGAGTTTTGTGTTTACTAAAATTTGTTTATTCTAATATGCTCCGTTAAATTCAGTCTACACATTTTATTGTATTATTTTGAAAGATAGTGAGTGCTCCATTGTTTGATCGGTCCATTAGACAAACTCGAACCATAAAGCATTACTGACGGTGCATATGTGTTGGTAATCTCAGCATTCATCGATATGATTTGCGGTTTGAAATGAGAACTAACTGATATTTATATAAATATTAATTCCGAACATTTGAGAATGGGGCGTGAGCCTCTATTCAAAGCAATACACCATCTTTTCAACACTATTCTAAAAACTGAACGAATTCCTCATACATTTAAAGAAGCTTTTATCGTGCTGATCTAGACAGAAGAAACTAGACTAAAGAACGGTAACTATCGCTCAATAAGTCTACTGAGCCACGGTTACAAACTATTTACAAACATAATTGCAACAAAAATAAAATAAATGACCAATACTTCGAGATAAATCTCTTCTTTAAAGTAAAAATAAGAATTGTGATCGGAGTTTGTTTTTGTTTGCGTATCTGTTGTTTTTAGATATGTTATTTCAAAACAACTTTTTTTAAAAAATGGGACGCCATGCGCAACTGTTAGTTTTAGATATATGCATATATTTTGAAAAATAAGAATCTATGAACCATTGTTTCTATTTAACCCATAGAAGAGACTCTGGCAAGTACAACCACTCTGGGTCAGAGTGGGGCTCGGAGTAGTTGTAGCTAACGGGTGATTCCCTGCTCCCAAATTAAGGTCTCACTACTGGATGCAGTTTTGTGTCATGCGCACAATGGTTAGGGAGAGCTTAGTAGTTGACAAGTTTGGGAAATGGGGTAGGTAAAACAAAAAGGTAGAAAGAGCTGCGAAAGATGGATTTCGGGTGGGGGGTGAGGTAGAGACAGACACCTTGCCCAAGGGTGTCCGAGGCAGTTTAGTGTCGTGTCTGAAACACATTGTATTTAACTTATAGATTGAACCCTGTAAGCTACTACTACTCTGGATCAAAGTGAATCTGGGAGTCAGGGTAATTAAGGGGTAACTCAACACTCCCCAAATCTCCCAAAATTGGGACCTCATTACCGGATGTACTTTAAGGGCATTATCAAGACCGCCCATGATTCATCGGTCGAATATGAGATAAGCATGAAAAGAATCTTGTATTTTTACCCTCTGTCTTTAAATGCTTATATACCAGCTTAAACTCAACACAAAGATCCAATTGAAAACTTCTCCAATCAAAACACTTTTGCTCCACAGAAACACGTTTATGTATTCCAGTTGTATAAAATTTCGATTTGGCAAACGCTTGAAGTCAGGGTTTTTACAATCGTGCGTCCATGGACCTCCTGAGGCTACATGGGTGGGCTTGAGCCCAGGTCCGTGAAGGTCAAATTAAAAACTGACATTTATATTTACTATATTTCTATACAGATTTAAGTTATATTTGCTTTTTTGCTTGTTCATAGTTTGCTGTTTTCCATACAAAATCCGTCATAACTCAAATCTTAACACGGAATTGCATTTACCAAATTCCTAATCAAATTGCGTTTCTGATAATTTTTTTGAATTTTTATTTTTCATGGTGTTGAGTCCCTATTTACTTGCTACCTACGAGGGAGAACTATGGATTAAGACAAACATAAAAATAATGCCTCAGTTTAGAAAGATTTCTCATTCACTGACCGAGGACAGGACAGATGAAGTGTATTATCAGATATAGTACACTTTACCTTTTGCGAAAAGGCCAAAATGGCTTTGAGTCTTTCTTAGTAATTTATTCTAAATTATCCGTTTACCCGTCTATTGTGCTACAATATTTGTTTTAATATATAGCAGATTTTAGTACATCAGCAGTTGACCTTGCAAGACGAAATCCATATTGCTTGTCGCTACGAAGCTTGTATTTGCTGAGGTAATTGACAACTTCTTGATTTATCACAAATTGAAACAACTTACTCATGACGCACGTGAGACTGATCGGTCTGTACTGAGATGCAGAAGACTAATCACCAGTATTTTTAAATGCTGGACAAGCTGTTCAAAGAGATGGAAAGCATTTCTTTCTTTAAGTAACGATTGAATAACTTTGTAAGGACAGGAGAAAGGTTCGGCAGCAGATATTTAAGCACAATGATTTAAATGTTGTCAGTACCAGCTGCCTTTTACTGGTACCAAGGTTCTTGATAAGTTTGGCAACAACCTGGGTAGATATATGCATATTTTTAGTCATAGGGAACAACTCCGGAAATAGGTGACCCTGATCGCAATGGGTAGGATTTAAAGCAAAGTTATTTTAATATATAGCAGATTTTACGTACGTCCGTTGTGCTTATTGTGTTCATGAGTTGCTGTTTTCCATATAAATCACTTTTTTTTAGGCCGAGTTTAAATTGGAAATGGCGAAGAAATAAAAAATAATCTTCGCATTGTAATGAACTTTAGATCAGAATGAAAGTTTTTGTTTCGTTTAATTTCCACAAGATGATTAGCTTTCAGTTTTGCGTGGCATCGCCATCAATTTTTGCAGGGAAAACACTAAGAATTATTTTATTTGTAGTTTTTATATGTTATCTATATATCTATAAAGTTAGGTATGTGTCTATGTTTATTCAATTACATATTGCGTTAAATAATATGGATATCTACATCCTTTAATATAGATCCCTTCAAGTTTTCTAATGGGATTTTTTGTTTCAGGTGAGAAGTGGCTGATAAATTCGCCATGGTTACAATTGCAAGTACTTTCGATCTAATCGCAGAAAAAAAGAAACTAGTAATGTTTTTATATATATATATATATATATATATATATATATATATATATATATATATATATATATATATATATATATAATAGAATTAACGATAAGTGAAGTATCGAAAGTGATCTATCGTGATAAAGTAAGGCTCAATACGTTGAGTAGAGCAATCAATTTTAAAGAAGGAAAGATCAAGATAAAAAATGCATGAAATTGCATAAAATTACATAAAATTGATACAAATTTTATTACATCGAAAGTTCAAATGCAAGGAGTTACACTAATCCTTAAACCATGGTTTTTCAAAGATAAAACTCTTCTCGTCAGAGGATAAAATTCGGTAATGTGGTATTTATAATAAATAAATATTACCTGCTCCATTTCACTTTGAAAATTGAATAAAAATAACAGAAAAGGTTTGGGATAAAGAAATAAATAGCCGAGAGGGAGAATGGTAGCAGTATTGAGTAGCTATTGCCGAGGACAAAAGGGGACGCTATGGTGCAGATAGCAAAATAGCGAAAGTTTGTAGATTTGGAGAAAACCTCTGTCTTTTATTTGAAACCCTGTAAAAACTTTTAAAAACCTTCTCCAAATCTACAAACTTTTCTCCAAATCTACACACTTTTGCTATTTTGCTATCTGCACCATAGCGTCCCCTTTTGTCTTCGGCAATGGTTACTCAATACTGCTACCATTCTCTCTCTCGACCACTGATTTCTTTATCCCAAACCCTTTCTGTTATTTTTATTCAATTTTCAAAGTGAAATGGAACGGGTAATATTTATTTATTATAAATACCACATTACCGAATTTTATCCTCTGACGAGAAGAGTTTTATCTTTGAAAAACCATGGTTTAAGGATTAGCGTAACTCCTTGCATTTGAACTTTCGATGTAATAAAATTTTTAACAATTTTATGTAATTTCATGCAATTTTTTATCTTCATCTTTCTTTCTTTAATATATATATATATATATATATATATATATATATATGATTTAAAAATCGCTTCAGTTTTCACTTATTTAATATTTAATTTCGAAAGATATTTGATTAATAGTAAATAAAAAATAATTCAATGTGCATTTATCAAAGTTACGTATAGTCGAGAAACACATATAAACATGAGATCTTGTCCGATAGTTTTATTAACACAGAGATTAATAACGATACTAATTGTAATGCTTTTTACTAATATCGATTTTTGGTGCTTTTTCTTAATCATAGTAACCGTCATTATTCGTATTTATCAATTATTATTTTAATTTTATTGTTCTTGTAGAGCGATCATTTTAATTCATTAATAAATTCGTGTAATTAATTTTTCACCTCATTCCTTTTGTATCAAGTTAACCTTCTTTTACGAGCGTCCATCTTGGCAAAGGTGAAAATCTATGTGTTTCGAACGTCGACTTCTAATTAGATTGCTAAACTCCTCTTAGAGAACAATATTCTTAAATCATATTAATATTTCACACCGTTTGCTGGTGTTGGATGGTCGCACTTCGGCAGTTTTCGGTGCCGCCCGGTTTTACGCCACGAATAGGAATTAATCATTTTCGTTTTCTTTCTTTATTTAAAAAAAAATAAAACTTTTTTCTTTCTTCCCCCTTTAGGCAGTTCAGTATTTTATCTTGGATAGTTATCTACTTGGTGTGTCCACCTCATAAATCCTTCGCGCGGAACCGCCGCCATTGACCAAAGGAAAGAGTCTTTGTTTGAACACCTTTTGACGTCAGTTTTATTTATCAATCTTGTTTTCTTTCTTTCCACTAGTAGGAGAAGATGTCTTTATTCAATGAAGCTAATAATACACATTTAACACTAAAAAAGAGTGGTATTTCCCCCTCCAAACTCCTTAACAATATGTCGTAGAAGAGACTAGCAAAGATATATGCACCCTAAACGTGTATGCATTTATTAGTATTAAACTCTTCTAAATGTGCAGAAAATGAAAATATGGGAATATAAAAGTAATATCTTTAAGAACTGTGACGTAGGTTTGGTTACAGACATGCGTACATAAAATATCTATTATATTTTACTTATTCAGTCTAATAATTTTTTTTTATGATGTACAAATGTATGTAGTTAGAGAATATTATTTGTAAATGTTCGGAAGCTCGACAAAATGTGAGGCGAGATAAAAAAACAACTACTTTACTACATGACAATAAAGAGAAAAAGAAAGAAAGGTGGGTAGAGAGAGAGAGAGATGGAGGTAGTTTGTTAACGTTCCTTCGACCGAGATCTCTGTATATAATCAGAAACACCGATATATCTGTCCATTTGTTTCGATTTCTTTCTTAATTTCCAGTCTATGATGAATGGTTCGCTGGTTATTTCGTGTTCAGTGATGAACGAATGATGAAGTATTTTATTTACTCAGTGAACTGTACATTTTATTCCTTTCTTAATCAAACCGAAATAATATTACGTTAAGTACATTTTTACTCCGTGAACTGGCAATGCATATTAAAGAATTACATGTTTTTTATTAATAAAATTAAAATTTTAAATTTATATTATTCTTGATTGTTATACAGTGTCTTATTTTCTATTTGAATTCCAACATTATTTTATTAGCTAATCATTTCGTCACAGTGTTATGAAGTCACACCCGTCTGGCGATCGTTAATATATGACTGTGATGAAGGTTAGATAAATATAAAGCACTGAAGTAGGTAGATAACGATCTATCAAGGGTTGACTTCGATCACATGACAATGTAATGTATAATTGCATAGCACACACATTTATCTAAATCACTTTTATATTACCATAAGAACGGCTTACTGTTATTTAAATCAATAATACAACATAGTTTTTTGAAATACTGTATATATAGTACAAACAAAAGACCCAACAACATTCATTTGAATACTTAATTTTAATAACTATTGTTTAAACTGTTCATAATAAATTAATGTTTGGTATTATTCATTTGTAATTTATTTTTCTATTTTTCCTATATATATATGCAATAGTTTTGTCGATATTACCAGTAGTTAATTAAAGTTATTTAATACAAAAAATAAATGACTTATAAGATATCATAACATATGTGCTCATTAATTTTCAAGGGGGTTATTTAAATAAAGTTAGAAAGAAAGATATGCCGACGGGGTATAATCAAGAAGAGTTCATAGAGAAACGGGAGAGGGTGGCTGCTTAATTGCACGCTCTTTCTCTTTCTCTCCACCTCCATTCCTTGCGTTAGCAACACGACATTTTCTTTTGTTTTAATCGTTTTTTCAATTCAATAATTGTTTTGATCCCATGAACAAACATTTCGCATTTGTGTTCAAATGGTTCTTTTAAGCCTTTTTTAAGAGGACTAACTTAATTTTGATGAAGTTGCCATCCGTTCTTAAATTGTAAGTTAAAAAGAGCTCCCTCTCCCCCTCTCTCTCCCCCTCCCCCCTCTCTCTCTCTCTCTCATCTACACACATAAACTATCGCCAAGGCGAATTTATTTTTTCTTTCTTTTTTTTTTACTGTCTTATTTAAAAGACAAATAAATTCGTAACAAAATTACCAAAATGTTAATATTCATCAATTGATACGAATAAATATTGATGTTTATATATTTATATGAATAAATGCGAAAGTTTTGTCTCGTGTTTACAAGAAACTTATGAATGACATGTTTATTATTTAACATTTTGGTTTCAAGTATTTCAAGTAGCGAAGTTTAAGAGGCGATAGCGAGTTGGCAAAGAAAAATAATTTAGTAAATATACAAAAAAAACAACAAAAAAACAAAAAAACAAAACAAACGACATATTGAAAAAAAAACTAAATGAATATAAAAAATACTTTCGGGTAATGCCGGGGAAGAACAGTTTTTTCTTACTTTTTAAATATACATGTTTCAAAGGATTTGCTGAACTTCATTTTGAACTTAATCATTTCTGCCAATGCAATTCGTGTTCACCACCCAACAACACTCACCAAATGCAGATAAACAACAACAACAACAACAACAACAACAAAAATCAAGATACTATATAAAAATTTAGAAAGTTATTGACGAAAATATTTATTTTCAAAACCTAATTTTAACCTTTAATTATCGCAAGTATTTCCTATCTTTTCATTATCGTTTTTATGACACCGTTCATCCAGCGTTATTGTCTTATTCTTTCATTTTTATCAAACTTTTATACTTTTCTTTCTTGTCACTCTTCAACGTCTTTCATCGGTCACCCCTACCCCTTCCCCTTTCCCCCCCAAACACCTCGTGATTTTTGTCCCTCCCCCAAGACAATTAATGTGGCTAAGGAGTTTATAATTATTTCAAATCATAATTTCATTTTCATGTTCATTAAATTGGAATCTAGGGAATCTTGCTTAATTGGTAACTATGGATCAATTTACTGCAAATCTGATATACTTGAATTTTCGAATGGGAGGTTGTGTCTATATGATGCCCCCTAAAAACCCTTTAAAATACTCCCAAGAAACTGAACTTTATTTATTAAATGATGTCTAATACCTATTAAAAAATTTCACAAAAATCAGAGGTATCTGAATTTTCACAAAGTGAAAATTCATTATGATCTGTTAATTAGTTTAGGAATGAATCCTATACAAAAGTAATCCATCTCTCTCTTAGCTATTATGTATTTCTCTCGCTCGCTCTCATTATGTTGATTCAACCACTCTCTAATATTTCTTAATATCTCTGTGTGCCATCATCTTATTTACAGATGTGTGTCTGTACACACCATAAATATGAATGTAAATTAGATTGCAACATAATAATAATAATAATAATAATAATAATAATAATAATCAGGACCGGCGACACAGTTATACAAGTGGGGGGAGGGCTCTCCTAAAACGTGGGGGCCCGGTTAAACACATGCATATATAACTTCATTATTGATGACCGTAAAGTGGGGGGGGGGGCAAGTAAAAAAGTGGAGGGTCTTGAGCCCCCCCCTCCCTGCCACCCGGTGCCGCCGTCCATGAATAAAATAATAATAATAATAATAATAATAATTTAGAAGTAAAGAGACTTCTTATTTTCAGTTTTTCAAGAAGAATGCCTTAAAAGATATATCCCCCCCCCGCAAACACCTTATTAAATTTTCTCTATGTTTTATTTGGTTTTGTATCAAGCTTGTTTTTAATCTGCCATTAAAACTAGTTTGTTTTTTCATTTTTCATTTTGATTGAATCTTACAATCGATTATTTGTATCTCCATTCTTTAATGATGCAATGTCAATTAAAAAAAAACAACTTTTTGTTACTTCACTCGTTTATTTGATGCTATTCCTGAGATAGTGTATGCTTAACTTACTTTAGTAATCTAATTATATACGAAAATCATAATTCTCTGTGTGTCCAGCTAAACGTCAGAGGCTACACAAGATACATGTACAAACCTTACACTGTCACTGTGACCTCGACCTTGTTATGGTAAATAATGAAATCCTGTAATATTCACATCCGCGGGGTCACATGGACAAATTAGTGCTTGGGGGTACAAAAATGTTTTTACTTTTTAAAACTCGTACCGGTAGTTGTTTCAAAAACAACACTGAAACTAGGTCAAATAGACAGTCAGCTTTCTTTTTATTATTTCGAACCAGTTACCATATATATATATATATATATATATATATATATATATATATATATATATATATATATATATATATATATAGAGAGAGAGAGAGAGAGAGATAGAAGAAAAAAGAATGATAAATATGCGACGATTGTCCAAATTTATTTCAATTGTTCAATGCAAGGTGTATTCAGTAATAAACTAGTGTTTATTATTCTTTCCTTAAGCCAAGGCTTTTCAAAGATCGAGATCTTATCATCAGAGGAGAAATACCAAAGTTCAAATACCAAAGTTCAAATATTTGAAAAATATGAAAATTATTTTTAAAAGAATTAAAAAAAAAACGCAGTGAATGAAAAGAAAAAGAAAAGTTCCTTAAGGAAAGAATAATAAACACTAGTTTATTACTGAATACACCTTGCATTGAACAATTGAAATTTGAAATAAATTTGGACAATCGTCGCATATTTATCACTCTTTTTTCTTCTATCTCTACAATTGCTCTATCTCGTATATTGAGCTAATCCTCTTCACAATAGGTTCCATCTACTAAAAGTTTTACTTTGGTTTATATTTGATCCTACTATATATATATATATATATATATATATATATATATATATATATATATATATATATATATATATATATATATATGTGGGAATGAAAAAGTAATAACCAAAAAGGATGTTTTTTTTATATATTCATCAACGTTTCGTCTTTATTTGTAAGACTTCTCCAGGAAGATAATATTGAGAAAAATGTCATGCAAGTACGTGAAAATATTGTGTTGACATGATGGGTTGATGGGAAGAAGTAGTATCCACTGCTGGGAGCAGTAGGACCGAGGTCCGGGCTTAGTCATGCTACTGACTTCACTAAGCCCGGACCTCGGTCCTACTGCTCCCAGCAGTGGCTACTACTTCTTCCCATCAACCCATCATGTCAACCCAATATTTTCACGTACTTGCATGACATCTTTCTTAATATTATCATCCTGAAGAAGTCTTACAAATAAAGACGAAACGTTGATGAATATATAAAAAAACATCCTTTTTGGTTTTTCTTTTTTCATTCCCATTACGTCGGATTACCGTCACTCTTCCTTTCTCATATATATATATATATATATATATATATATATATATATATATACGAAAGAGAGATAGATAGATAGATAGATATAGATAGATAGATAGATATATATATAGAGAGAGAGATAGAGAGGGAGGAAGAGGGGATGTGAGTGCAATAAGAGGTAAAGGTACAAAGAAAAGGTTTAATAGAAAGGTATTACGCACACTTTTTTTCTATTTTTTTATACATGCTCCCCCCCCCCCCCGGCAAAGTCGAGTACTCCTGTTAGTGAAAATAAATGAAACCAGCAAACAAACGCTTTTATAAGAAAATCCTATATATCCATATAATAAAATAGTTTTCATCTTTCAAAATAATAACATGGTATTCGTAGTTCATGAAGGTATTTGATGGAATATGAAATATCTTCAATCATTGCCGTAATAATTATAAAATGTCGCCGGTAGATATTTATTACACTAGTCATGATCGGGTACTTGCGTGTATATTTATAATGTTGTATCAACTGGAATCTTTTTTCTTATGTGTTAATCCCGAGCTACGGCGGCGTCTGCAAGTTGTATCAACTAGAATACGGACTATATAAAATAAAAAAAAAATCTATATTTAACGTGTAACAAGTAAGAACCAATTTATTTACTTGCGTTTACAAGATGTGATTTAAAAGGACACGCGTGGATTTAATGAGTGATTGTCAACGCGATTCTATGGTTAGTTCACCATCTTGAAAGTCTCTCAGCTGTCCAGATAAAATGGACAAGGGGAATAACTTAAGTTGATCAGTTTCAAGAGTGAGTGCTCTTCGGTCATTTATTAGGGAATTAAAACCTAATAAGTAGCAAAAATAATAACTGCTGCATCATCATCGTTGTCATCAAATGAATTCTGAAAGACTGGTTTTGTCACGTAGATAAAAAGCCCACTTGTAATTTGTATTATTCAGACTACTGTTTTCATCTTGGATGTTATTTCCACAACGGTTTGGTCGATGTAACCTCCGACCTTCTTCAGGGAACTGGGGAATATGTACGGAATTTCGAACGGAACACTTTATTTCATCAACGTTCCGCTAAGTAATTCGTAATTGTATTCTTAGTATCACCCGCACTGAACTTTCAACCTCCAGAAGACCGTCATTTAGAACTGATTATACTTAGCAGTTTTATCCGTTACGCCCCAGTTCCCTGCGGACAATTCTTGTGTGAATCTGATGAGCCTTAAACCTATTCTTATTTTAGATGTGTAGTCTTACAACTTATCCCTGTATATTACCACTTGTAAAACACTTGTAATGTTTTCACTTACCGTTGCGCGTATAAACCATTATATACCGGTCGGGAAGCCAGGTTGTGGATCGTCTGTTGACAAAACCACTCGGACGCCGACGTTAATTTATTAAAAAGTTTATTAAAAAGAGAATATCAATGACAGAAAAAAGATCAGAGGACTGGGTTATTTGCGTTCGCGTAGCGAAAGAGAAGACATGTATGCGGATAGCTTGTCTTGCTACACCTGACTACATTGTGTGCGCCATTGGGAACGGCGCCCTGGACACATCTTTTCTGTTTGAATGGTCGCCAGAAAAGAGATAGAAAATCTTCGTCTGGAAGCAACGTGGTTTTGTTGACTTCCGTCTAGGTTCACCTCTGACCTTTAAATGTCAATCAAAGGTTTTCATTCAAACAGTGACCGCTCATTATGTAACCCCCCCCCCAATTATTCGCATACAATTAGGCTGTAGATAGAAGGTATTGTGTTTCAGTTATGAAAAACGGATTATCCAAACTAAGTTTGATTATTCTTTTGTCCCTATTTATTTGCCCCCCCCCCCCACACGTGGTTGGAGTTAGACAGAAAGTCGTTGTTTTAATGTGAGGAAGATCCAGCTCTTCAAAAAGGGACACTCTGGATTAGGACAAAAGATAAAAGTCTAGAATAATTTATCTTTCACGGACAGAGGAAAGAACAGATGCCACACTTTTACCCCAGTCTAAAGACCAAGACATTATTCCATGGTCGTCTGTTTAAAATGTAAAAAAATAAATACAGCAAAAAACAACAAACAAACAAACATTAATAGTATAGAGACGGGTGTAGTATACAGCCACAACGGAAAGACGACAAACACTTGTACATCAAATATAATGGTGTCTTCATTATCCGATTTGCGACTAGAGTGAGTGATAGTCGAATATATTTGGAGTGTGCAAATAGGAATTGAAGGGAGACGAAACATCGGTTGATTTATAGGCAATCACTTTCTGCCACATCAATAATCTGACCGGTTAAATAGCATTTTTGGACAACCGCGCATCCTGAAAATGTCACGCCTCTTCCGGCAGGTCGTCTACGCAACCTAATGTGGAAACTCATTTTGCAGCAAACTTCTTATAGTCACGCCTTCTTCCAGTTGCGTATTGCTTATTTAGCAAGCGGATGTATTTCTTTCCGTTTTATGTAGATCGTCTCTTTGTTTTTGTTGTATTCACCGGAGTCGTATAAGATGGCGTCTTTGTTTTGTTGTAGTCATATCCAAGGTCGTTTCGTCAACAGATATCGAACAGGAGTATTCTTCTAGTGTACATCTGAAGTTATATTTTTTGAAGTGTAATTCGAGTTTTGAGAGAAGTTCGTTTTGAAGAAATTCGGGTATTTGTATATTATAATTAAACCTTCTATTTTATATTAATAACATTCTGAGACGAGACAACTTTTCGTGTGTCTATCCTTTTCCCGTCTCAACATGACTTACACATTATTAGTTTCTTTATTCATTATCAATCAATTATTATTTAAAATTAAAATATCAATAGCATAAAATAAAACGAATGAAAAAATTCCTATTAAAATGAATTATTTAATTACAGAATTAAATACATAAGCAATCATTTTCGTTTATTCGTAAACAAATAAGCCATTTTAATATTTTGCTAATAGTTAAAAAAGGATTAATTACTTTGTCAGCCTTCGATAGTTGAAAGGAATGTGTAAGAATTTAAACTGATGAATAAAATTGATTTCTGCCTTAAAGATTCTTAGCAAATCCGTATGTATTGAAAAATTGAAACTTTCGGAAGATATTTACATCCAATACTCTTATAAATAGAGATTAAAACATTACCCTAGAAAAATTACTCATAGGTTTATAATAATTTGGTTCAATTAATAATTTGATGACCAAACGATGCTGTAATAATTAAATTTAACTTTTAAAATCCTATTAAAAATAATTTAGTAAAATACAAAAACGATATAGTTAAAATTTTTTTAAAAAAGAACAGAAAAAGACTTTCGGGCAACACCGAGTCGGTATTGCGAGTTATTCAGTAAAGTTATTGTCGGAACCATAACTTCTGAATTAGTTCATTTTCCTTCTTTTGGTTTCATAGATGAATGACGAAATCCGGACGGAAGACGAGTACGACAGTTTCAAAAATAGACCTCCTCAGCCTCTCGCCGTTCTCTCCCCAGCGCGTCCACCACAGATTACGCATGCTCACATATTCGCGCCATAATTATCTCGTGTGAAAATGATCGATCCGCGCATGCGTAAACGAATTAGCCGGGCAAAATAGTAACTAAATGAAATTAGACAGCGAAACAGTGCCAAGAAATCAAAGACGCCGTATTTCAGATTTGACAGGATTTCAAAAATCTATTCAATATAATCACACGACGTGTATTCCCTTCTGTAGCCCGAGCAAGAGGGAACCGAAACGACCATGTAAGAACGGTAAATGGAATTGCTAAATCACAGTGGGTTATGGCGGTGGAGGTACCGAGGCAAGTCGGGAATTTGTACTGAAGTTATTATTAACAAAAATAAGACAAAACAAAAAAAAAAGAAGAAATCAAGCAAATTGCAAACTCCACATATACAGAAGATTCCCCCGGAGATGAGTCCTCTATATTTTGAATAAAGGTTGGAAATATAAATGAAAAATATTTTGAAGACTTCTCTTTGTTTAGTTAGTTTTATTTATTTGTTTTTGTTTTCTTTAGGTTTTTGGGTTGGTTGGTGGCTCGTTTTTTCTCTTTAAAGTTGCGGCGCTGATAGAGCGTTTTGTTTAAATAAGAAGAGTCGAAGTGGTCACGGGTAGTAATTGAAATATAAAAAAAAATAAAGAGAGAGGGGGGAGAGAGATCAATTTAAAATAGAGAGAGTTAATAAACAAGAGAAAGAGAGAGAGAGAGAGAGATGGGGGGGGGGGTGAATAAGAGAAACAAACAAAAATGGAAACTGAAGAAGAGAATGAAATACAGTAGGCGAGAAAGATAAAGAAAGGATGCGAAAAAACAGAAAGTTAGCGAAAAATAAAGTGTGTGTGTGTGTGAGAGAGACATATATATATATATATATATATATATATATATATATATATATATTTATATATGTATATATATATATATATATATAGTAATGTACAATCTCCGTCAAAATTATTCTTCGCCAGTGTTCGCACTCGCTACTATCTAGGAATGTTACTAAATATTCATATAAAATCATAGAATAATGTTAGTAAGTTAATTTTTCATATAAAATTTTTATTATCATTTCTGATGACCTAAAAACTACCCACTGTTTATTTTTTGTTATAGAATATAGGATTTATTTCGAAATTCATTTCAGGCGACGAGTACGTCTGAGGTAGTTGTTTGACTTGCTATTTGCTTTCCTACAAATGATTTTGTCTGGAAGCTAAACATACGCATTTGTTTTACTACCCAACTTTTGCGTGACGAGATGGAAGTACATATATTTATTTACACATTGGTCTTGATTATAGAGTGAGATCATAATTTGTGTGTGTGCCGAGAACTCAAAAAAGAGAACAAAAAAAAATCCTTTTTATTTGGATAGGTAAGATTAATAATAGAAACAAAATTACACATAACACGTTGTTTATTTGGAAAATGTTTTATTGTGTAGTTTTTTTGGTGCTTGTGCTGATGGTGTCCGGACCGAAAATAAATAATAAAGACATAATTGTAGTATCTATGTGACCGGGATGGAACAAAGATATCATACACCAAAAATTACGAAAATTGATCAAGTAGTTTTTTTTTTATCACAAAACAAAAATTGTGTTTTTTTTGTTTCGATGTTCGATTTTCAAGACGCATCAACGCTAAACAACGGAGATAAAAAGGCCAAAACTTGTGGATTTGGCCTTTTTAAAGCATTCTTGACTTTTACCTATATTTTTTGGGAGAGTTACTCTAAGGGGCCATAACAAATCTTCTACTGTTCGTAGTGAAACTGCTAAAAAAAGCCAAATCCACAAAATTTGACGGGTTTTTGGCGTTTTTTTGGCGGGTTTATCTAACGCTCGGTTGCCTGCCCTTAATTGCAGCCCTTTGACGTATGGTGGCGTATGTGTAATTGCCAAGATGGCGTCTCGAACAACAAGAATCGTAAAATGTGGTTTTTCTGTGATAAAAAAAAAATACTTGATCAATTTTCGTAATTTTTGGTTTCCGATATCTTTGTTCCATCCCGGTCACATACACAATGCAGATATGTCTTTATTAATGCAGGTTATGTCTTTATTATTTATTTTCGGTCCGGACACCATCAGCACAAGCACCGTTTTTTTTATCATACAATCTTATACATTACTAGCCTATCCGTGCCCCGGCGCTGCCCGAAAAAGTCCAATAATTCAAGAAATTCCTTTCAAAATCTGTAACTATTGAATTATTTGGTGCTTATGATTGACCAGCGTGAACATAAACCCCACAATGTTAATGTAAAACAGCAACTGAAACAATTAATACAATACGTGGAGTAATAACACTCTTGCCATGGTCAGTTGTTGCAATCTTGCCATTGAGAGTGATCCTTCTAGACTGCGGCAATTTTTATTTTAGTCCGAATCTGGAGTGCTCTTATTTGGGGAGATGGATTTTTCACCACATTAAAAACCGATCTTTTGTCTAACTGTGCCCTCGTGTGGAGACAAGTAACCCGGTCTTTAAACTCTATAAGCACCATAAAGAGGCAAATAACGTATTATATAATAGAACAAGTAACCCCGGTCTTTAAACTCACCATAATATATAAGTATTAGAGTATTAATTCGTAAAAAAGAAGTTGAAAAGAACCCTGTAAGTAATTTATGTGATTAAAATAGGATTTATAAATGTTTTGAATCAAACAAAATATATTTTTCTATGTTTTGTGTGACTGCCCCCCCACCCCACTACGACTGTAAGTATCGGTCAGAATACTTGTAAAAATACTCCTCCCATAAAAAATAAGTAAATGTGATCCAAAAATATGCGTGAATGTTTCCAAGTTCAGTGAAGGCAAACTCCTTCTAGACTGATACAATTTTTATTCCAATCCGGAGTACTCTTTTTGGTTGTAGAATGAATTTACCAACCATAAAAAGCAATGGTGGTTTATAATGTGTTGAAAATCCATCCCCTGGGGAAAAATATAAATTGTCACAGTCTAGAAGGATTTCTTCTTCACTGACAGAGGAGAGACAAGAATAAATTTAGTACTTCACTGACCTAGAAGAGAAGAGATTAAGTAACAGGGGCAACACTGTAAAGTTAAGTATATTTAAAAATGAATGAGTAAAAATAAACCGATTTAAAATAACCTTTTTGTTTATTGTAGTAAGTGAATAAAAAAATGCAGAGAGAGAGAGAGAGAGAGAGAGAGAGAGACAGAGAGAGAGAGAGAGAGAGAGAGAGAGAGAGAATGAGAGAGAGAGAGAGAAAGAGAGAGAGAGAGAGAGAGTCTTTTGGGAGGTGGGTCCCTAATCAATCGAAGTGAGATAAAAGTAAAAATTGCCGCAGTCTAGCAGGATTTCTTTTTCACTATTAGAAGATATTCTTTTTTATTGTAATAAGTAAGTAAATAAATAAATAAATAAAGAGATAGAGATAGATAGATAGATAGATAGATAGATAGAGAGATAGATAGATAGATAGAGAGAGAGAGAGAGGGAGAGAGAGAGTAGAGAGCGGATTGTTATAATAGGTAAAAGTTAAAATGAAAAGAAAAGATAAGAAAATACTAAAAATCAAAATCACCCAAAATATGGAATTTTTGAGAATAAAGGAAAAAATTATATTAAAGAAAAACAATAATAATAATAACATATTGTAAGGTTTTGCGATAGTTTGAATAATGTTCGATAAATAGGGAAGGTCAAAAGTGAAACAATTTACCTTTTTTTGTGTTTTTTCTTACTGGTCAGCGTCGTGGAAATAAGCCGTTACGGGACTCTGTAAGATTTATATGAGCAATTAGATGGTTTTGAAGCGTAGACCTCTGTTCGGTTAACGCTGTGAGTTGTTTTAAATTCATCTATAAGCCTTAAAAGTGTTATCGATGAAATTGCCGAAGTGTTTAAGGCATAAAAGTATAAATGATAGAAAGGAAGTATACGTGTAACAATCGAAGCTTGACAACTGAAATTAATTTTCTGGAGGAGATTGATAAGCACGTGACGTCATTTTGATTTGAAATTGATATGAGAATATGTAAACTTGTTAAAAATTGTATATATTTTTGTACTGTTAGCTGCTGTGATAAGTGATTAAAGTGCATTTCTCTACAAGTTTGTTTTGTAATATGCAAGCAACGCAAGCAACAGTCAGTAGATCAAAAGCTGAAACATTCATGCGTTACATAAGAAGGTGAAAAAAGTACGTAATGCTTATTAAGTATGAGTTTAAAACAAAGAATTGTAGAGGATGTATTGTTATATATATTCTAAGCACACCATCGGAAAAAAAATCTATAATCTTTAAGCATAACTTTGTGAAGTCTTTTTTATTAGCCGTGAAATTGCTGATAGGCGGATGATTAATATGAAATGAGCGGGCAAACGGTGTAATACGAAAAAATTACCTTAAGTAACCTAACCAAAATCTAAACCAGACGCCCACCAAAAACATCTTCGCCTCCGCCCTTACGTTTACAGTGGCAAATTGCCTTGTTTGGGGTGAACTAAGTTAAAAGAAAAGTAGATTTATACCGTTTTGTGCGGTATTATTAGTCGAAGGATGAGGACTTATTACTGTGTGTATGGAGGATGGATTAGTCACTCTTACTCCCACGCTGAAACTAGTGATCAAAGGAAAATCCGTTGTCGGATAAAATTTTAAAATCGTTGAATTCGAACGAAATTAAGCATAAAAACAAACACGTGCCAATAATTGGACTAAATCGCATAGGAAACATAATTTTATGTGTAGTTTCTGTTAATTGAGCTATACCGGTCAATCACATATGAACAATTTCACTATACTTCATCTATAAGAATACATCTTTTGTGAAAATGTCAAGTAGCGGATACATAGATGAGACAAAATTACCTTTTAGACTTAGATTCAATAACTACAAACTTACTATCACCCGAGTAGCCGAACATCTTGACAGAACATTCCTGTTTTTTATTCACTAAAAGCGAGGTGTAGTATCTGTTTTGATGCTACACTTGGTCTGTTCTGTCTTCAGTGAGTGAAGGGGGATGGGTCCTTCTAGACTAAGGCAATTTTTAATTTTTTTCCATCCCAGAGTACCCCTTTTGAGGATGCTGGCTTTTCTCCCAGTAAAAACCGACCTCGTGTCTAACTTTGACCTCGTGTAATAGGAACAAAAATTTGTTAATATCAAATATGCACGTTAATTACAAGAATCAAATTGGATATTAAAACGAAACACACACATTCCAGGCCTGAAATCCGCCGTGTGTATTCCTGAATATGTACTAGATGTATCGGTGGTCAGTAGAATTGCATACACTAGCATCACTTATTCAACTTTATTTTTATTCGAACATTCATACACTCTGACATATCTTCTAAGAATTCTTATTGAATAACTACAAATAATAAGTCTATTTACTTTGATATTATCCTTACGAATAATACAAACGTAAGAGACTTATTAGTTAGCTATGTAATTTGCATATGTGTTTACGGTGTATACGAACACACTATGTAAGTTAGATAAAAATAAAACAATTAAAAAGCAACCACGAAAAAGAGCTCCACTCTTCTCTAAATGCCCATAAAGACATTAAAACGTATTAAAAAGTTGTTGAATCAACGTACAGTGAGAGCAGGCGAGATGACTAAATAGATGACTAAGTGAGAGATGGTTGACTTATTCAGTTAATTACAAATTACGACTTAGAAGAATTAGAATGGAACTTTTTTTCCAAACATAACTCAATACAAGAATTGAGGAATATTACGCATGTATTTTGTGTCGTTAATGTATATCTCTCTCTATATAAAGTAGACTTGATTTTTCCACTCCCAAATCAGTTAGAGTAGACAAAAAAAAATTATGTATGAAACGCATCGAAAATCACAACTACATAGCATTCTTACCCCGACCGTGTTCCTAGCAATTCACACATACTTTAAACATATAACATTAATTTCTATTATTTATCTGAGACAACTCACTCTCCTAACAGCATACTCCAAAGAGAGGATAGCACTCTATTTTCTCTCTATGAATTAATAACACTTACACCGTTTGGCAATTATTTCACAAGGAAATGCGCTCAAGTCCAACCGTTTAAGAATTTGTAAAACACCCAATCAGAGCTATGCTTACATAGATATTACTCATCAAATCGTTCGCCAAAACACAACGTTAGATTTTACACGAAAATAAAACTTTAACACACAAACCATTCCCTACACAATCAACAGATACGTATTCTTTTACTTTTCGCATTATATTTATTAACGTTACTTCTCATTCTTATATATCATCCAATAATTAAACACCAACAATTGTTTTGTTTTGTTTCTTTTCCGGGGGATTCTAACAACAACGAAAATTTACGCATTGTTGCGTTAACATTATCTTTTTAAAAAAAAATAATTTAGTAATTCACGTTTTTGTAAGCTGAATTGAACTGAATAATTTATTTCTCTTTTTATCACTCAGAAGGAAAAAAAGCAACATACGCGAGATATTCCAACGGTCCCTATACTAAAATTGAACCAAATTTATTTTTCGTTTACATAAAAAAATTTAAAAAAGACTAATATACATTCAAGTGATGTAAAAAGGGTACTTGAATGAAATCAATCCCGTCTCCAATCGTGTGGTTTTTTGGGTGGTATTTTGCGTTTTTCGGGTAACACCTTCAGAAATCACCCATATCCCCAAAATGAAATTCTACTTTTTTAGGCGTTTACGTGTAAACAGTAAACACCCTGAATAACTTGGCGGAAAGAGAAAAATATAAAAACAAAAGGTAAATATTGGGGATCAGCTTCGCACATAAATTTTACGTATCCGACCCATTCTAGCGTTTTAGGTCAGTTAACCAAAATTATTACTTTTATTTTTTTTTCAATGGGAGATATATTCAGTGCGATTTGAGGGGGGGGATCTGGAAGGACGATTTTGTATGGTTTTACAACACTGTCACTTTGACTTACGGTGAATGGCAAATTGTCCGGAAATTGGGGGATCATTTTACGTTATATTTTTATACAAAATTGATGCCATACTCTAAATTCGAAAATTATTGTTTTTGATTTTTGCTTTTCCACCAATTTTTTTTACAGTGTTTAAAGAAATAAAATCTCATTTTTTTTGGGGGGGGGGGGCATGGTGTGGTTTAGCTGAGGGTGTTAATTTACAAATTTACCGTTTTTCGAGTGCCCTGATAACGATTTTGACATTGTAAAACACTCTATTATACCTACCATTACCTATAACCCTTACTCCGAGTGTCCCCCCCCCAATAATCTAGCTTGAATCTTACTTTAACTATTATTATGGTTTATTTGTGCTCTTAAACTAAACAAAAGCATTATTTTTTGAACGCACACCTATTTTATCAAAGAGCTGAATATTCTTCTTTTAATAATATTATTTAACAATCTCTACATTATTACAATCTCTTACATTATTATTTTTTATTTCGTATTAATAATCGAATATTTATTGACATAGAAAATGCAATAGCCCGTAAAATAACATGAAAATTTAAATATTCTATTTAAAATAGTTTAATTGCAAAATTAAATCCACAAAACAAAAACGTGCTTCTACAGAATTTGAACCGAATCTAATCACGGCCATCGTGACATAACCGACTTTTGCCGATATACAACTTACGTTAGACTTCCAGTGACGTTTGGCCTTGGTTAGTAGCTGACTTTTGACGAAATAAAACTTAAGTTAGGGTTTGAATGACTTTTGGACTTAAGCAAAGCGCTTCTACAGAATTCGAACTGGACCTAGCCACGGCCACCGTGAGATAATCGACTTTTACCGAAATACACCTTAGGTTATGCTTAGTTTACGGTTAGGGTAATACAAAAACAATTCGGTTCAAATTAGTTATAAGTAGAACACACATAACTTACAGCAAGTTGCATCATACAGGTGAAACACCGAAGTTAAAACTCGACTACACAAATATAGTAGACATATTTAGGAAACTGAGGCAATTTCTATTTTTGTTCCAATACCAAGTGCCCCTTTTCGTCGGTACATACATTCAAAACTATTAAAAGTCGACCTTTTGTCTAAACATTAAAAAAAATCTTTGTGACTTATTTGCGTTCTGTCGGCGGTTAAATTCATTTTTTTATATTTATCTCGGGCAGCGCCGGACAACGGGTATGCTAGTATATATATATATATATATATATATATATATATATATATATATATATATATATATATATATATATATATATATATATATATATATAAAAAAACTTTAGGAAACAAAGTTGAATCATTCAGATTTAGTATAATAATAAATAAATATTTTCTTAAAAAACAAAACAAACAACACTTTCTACAGACTTAGAAAGATCCCATTTTAACTATGAACAAACTTCTTCTACTTAACCGTTATAAGAACATAACAGACGCATACAGGGGAGCACCCTTTCCTGTCTTGACAGTGTACAAAATCGACTCCGCAATCTAGTGGGGGATGATCTCTTCTCATCTCTACAACTCCTTTCATACAAAAGACATGTAGCGAGCCCTTTTCTACTGTATCGCTATTTTTAGGTAGGTACTCGGCTGGGCTCCAATCCCTGGCCCTACTGTAGAACATTCACAGCAAGAACCCCAACCACAGCAAGAAACTTTTCTTTTCTATTTCTCTGCACCTCCCCAAAACACAAACAAACAAATGGAACTTCCATAAACAAAGTTTCTTTCATAGAATGTCTCAAAATACCACGGGTACCATTGGTCTGATTCCCAACCGACTACAGCATGGTCGTTTTCAAGTCTAATGTAAACAGATACTTGTTGGGCCGTTGTCTCGGATAATCGATTTCTCTTAAGTGATACCCTGCCCATTCCACCCATTGTTTCTGATCCTCTCCTTGTGTCGATCATCGTCCAACTGACGATCTCTTTCACCCTTGTCCTCGAGTGGCTACCGACCCTTGATAAGTGGTGCCCCATCAGTAAAAAAAGAAGAAAAAAACAGAAAAGAAAAATTCTCTTTGGAATTCAAACGGAAAATTTCACGTAAAGTCGCCAGACACGAGAACGTCATCAAAGGGACAGTTATTATAAGCGTTATTCATAAGTAAAAAACGTTATTCATAAGTAAAAAAAGTTATTCCTAAGTAAAAAACGTTATTCATAAGTAAAAAAAAAAGTTATTCATAAGTAATAAAACGTTATTCATAAGTAAAAAGCGTTATTCATAAGTAAAAGACGTTATTCATAAGTAAAAAGCGTTATTCATAAGTAAAAAGCGTTATTCATAAGAAAAAAAACGTTATTCATAAGTGAAAAAAGTTATTCATAAGTAAAAAACGTTATTCATAAGTAAAAGACGTTATTCATGAGTAAAAAGCGTTATTCATAAGTAAAAAGCGTTATTCATAAGTAAAAAACGTTATTCATAAGTAAAAAACGTTATTCATAAGTAAAAAAACGTTATTCATAAGTAAAAAGCGTTATTCATAAGTAAAACACGTTATTCATAAGTAAAAAGCGTTATTCATAAGAAAAAAAACGTTATTCATAAGTGAAAAGCGTTATTCATAAGTAAAAAACGTTATTCATAAGTAAAAAAAAACGTTATTCATAAGTAAAAAAACGTTATTCATAAGTAAAAAGCGTTATTTATAAGTAAAAAGCGTTATTCATAAGTAAAAAACGTTATTCATAAGTTATAAACGTTATTCATAAGTAAAAAACGTTATTCATAGGTAAAAAACGTTATTCATAAGTAAAAAAAGTTATTCATAAGTAAAAAAACGTTATTCATAAGTAAAAAGCGTTATTCATAAGTAAAAAGCGTTATTCATAAGTAAAAAACGTTATTCATAAGTAAAAAACGTTATTCATAGGTAAAAAACGTTATTCATAAGTAAAAAACGTTATTCATAAGTAAAAAAACGTTATTCATAAGTAAAAAGCGTTATTTATAAGTAAAAAGCGTTATTCATAAGTAAAAAACGTTATTCATAAGTTATAAACGTTATTCATAAGTAAAAAACGTTATTCATAGGTAAAAAACGTTATTCATAAGTAAAAAAAGTTATTCATAAGTAAAAAAACGTTATTCATAAGTAAAAAGCGTTATTTATAAGTAAAAAGCGTTATTCATAAGTAAAAAGCGTTATTCATAAGTAAAAAACGTTATTCATAGGTAAAAAACGTTATTCATAAGTAAAAAACGTTATTCATAAGTAAAAAAACGTTATTCATAAGTAAAAAGCGTTATTTATAAGTAAAAAGCGTTATTCATAAGTAAAAAACGTTATTCATAAGTTATAAACGTTATTCATAAGTAAAAAACGTTATTCATAGGTAAAAAACGTTATTCATAAGTAAAAAAAGTTATTCATAAGTAAAAAAACGTTATTCATAAGTAAAAAGCGTTATTCATAAGTAAAAAACGTTATTCATAAGAAAAAAAACGTTATTCATAAGTAAAATACGTTATTCATAAGTAAAAAGCGTTATTCATAAGTAAAAAAAGTTATTCATAAGTAAAAAACGTTATTCATAAGTAAAAAACGTTATTCATAAGAAAAAAAACGTTATTCATAAGTAAAACACGTTATTCATAAGTAAAAAACGTTATTCATAAGTAAAAAGCGTTATTCATAAGTAAAAAACGTTATTCATAAGTAAAAAACGTTATTCATAAGTAAAAAACGAACGAAACTAAGAATATCGTCGAAAAGATAACAATTCCTAAATTCATTTGATGTGCAGTTGTACATAAAAAGTTTACATTCACTTTTATCAAAAAATATAATAGAACAGATGACTGTCCGAAATATCAAAAACTAGCTGTACCACCCGACGTTGCCCGGGATTCTTTTTATTTTCATTTTTGTTTTGCTTTTCTAACAACTATACCATTTGCTTTTTTCTTCTCTAATTAAAAAAAAACGAATTTAAAAAGGTAGTTTTAATTGTCACAGTATCGTTTCGTCATTAAATTATTGATTGAACCAAATTGGTATCAAACCATAACTAATTTTGTTTAGGTAATGTTTTAATCTCTATTTATACAATTATTGGATGTAAATAGCTTTCAAAACTGTCAATCCTTTATAATACATTAGGGTTTGTTAAGAATCTTAAAGCTAGAAATGACTTTTTATTCGACAGTTTAAATGCTTCCAAATTCCGACGACTACAAAGTAATTCAAACTTTCTTTTAAGCTCTTATTAAAAGATTAACATATCTAACTTGTTTACTAAAAAGCTGAAATGCATTCCGGTGTATTTAATTTCGTAATTAAATTATTTTTTAATCAAGATTTTGAAAAGTTCGTTTTTATTTTACACAATTGCATTTTTATGATTTCAATATATATTCGATTAATAATAATAATTATAATAATAATAATAATAATAATAATAATAATAATAATAATAATAATGTGTTAGTCACGTAGAGGCGAGAAACACACACACACACACGAAAAGTGGTCATATAATTTTATTAATATAGAGATAGTAAGTGGAAAACAAAGATGGAGTCGAATCTCAAATGGAAGAAGGAGGAATGAGAAGGAGGAGGAGGAGGAGAGAGAGAGAGAGAGAGAGAGAGAGAGAGTTTGGGAAGAAAATGCGAGAACAAGAGGGCGTTTTATGAAAACTGTTTTACTCGAAGAAATAATTACATTTTTGTTTTCCCTTTTTTTAATTTAAATTGCAACAAATTTTCTTCTTGTTGTGATTTTAAAATCGAGAGCGTCAGAATCTCCCAAATTAGATCAATAGTGTTACTTATAATCAATCGCGTCATTCCAAATCGGGAAGTTCGATAATAAGAGTGTGGCGGAAGGTGCCCGTGGGGGTGAAGGTGGTGATTGGTAGGATATGGAGTTGGATTTGTAGCGATACCTCGTCCCTTGATTGGGAAAAGTGGTTATTCGGATGCCGATGGACACACAGGGGAGGGGGGACGTCGAACGTTGACAGATTTTCACGCGCAATGGGCAGAAAATAGCATAAATCACGAAATAAAAAGAGGACCTGACGAAGTAAAGATGAAAAAGGAAAGAATAAAACCAATTAAGAAAAGAATAAGAATCAACTCGAAAATTAAAATAAAACAAAAACAAAAGAAATAGATGAAAGAGAAATTAAGGAAGGCCGTCATTATGATTACCGTTGGGTTAGTTTGGTTTTCCCAACATCCGCATTCTCTGACCAAGAAGTTATTAAAATATAAAATTTATATATCTGCATTGATCATTAAACACAGTATATCTATCTATAATCTATATAATAATACGTTAAAGTATTTCATGTTCGTACATACGCTATCACCTTTCACACAACATTAAAAAATAAATGAGATCGTCTGATCAGCAAAGATGGTGTTTAGTAATCAATCTAATATCGCTAAGGTAAAAATTCCGACTTTACCCATTTTAAGATGAATTGTTCCTAAATCAAATTATATCGTCACATCGACTAAAACAGTACAATTTTAAATAAATACATTTCAAGAAGTGAATATTTATTTTTACTATAAGAAGACAGAGAATAATTATTGCTTAAAAAATTAAATTGCTAAAATTTAAAGTAAATATATAAATAAATAAATAAATAAATAGAGAAGAGACCTATTCGTTTTATTTATTTAACGAATATTTAGCTGATTATGACAATTATATTTACGGAAGAAGAAAGCGTATTTTTTCATAGTATTGACCCTGACAGACAGTTATTATTTCAAAATGAATATTATTATTATTAACAGTAAATTATACAGATTGGTGTAGAAAGCATCATGGAATTTCCACGAGGTTCCGATAGTTAATTATTATTCTTAATAAATATCATTTTAATATCAACATACATATATGTTTTATCTTCACTAATACATATCAGTGTGGCTATACATACAAGTATTCCGTTGGTCGTATGATTTATACCTAGGAACCCAGTAACCATTAACTATCAAGATCCAAACACCCCAATCGACGAGGCCGGCATGACAGCCATATGAAATGAGCGAGACATGAATCCTATATATTGTTAAGAACAATAGTAAGTTTCTTAAGAGTGTTCTATTTCCAAGGGAAATAACTGCGAAGTTTAGCTTAGATAGAAACCTTTTTCATATTTACCACTAGAGTGCTCGACCCTTCAGCGTTCATTATTCTTTTTAATAATTGTTATTTTAATATCCACATCTGTGGACTTTGTTATCTTGCTTGCTTTTTATTGTTAATACATGCCATTAGATATAGCTTAAATTGTTGTAGGAGTTTTTCACTTGGTCATTTCTTGTCTTAACCAAGGTGGTTAGTCTATCCTCCAAGAGCAATATAGTAAGATATTTGTTGTATCGTTCTCCTTTCATAATACTTTAAGAACAGGGAAGAAATGCTTTATTATGACATGGCAATGAGAGAGAGAGAGAGAGAGAGAGAGAGATAGAGAGAGAGGAGGGGAACAGAAAGAAAGAGGTGATAGAGTTAGGGGGGGGAAGATATATGTATATATATAGTTTAAAAGCTGGAATTAGACTTGTTTAGAAGTAATGGTAAAAAATGAATTATAGGTAGATTTGGGGGACCAATCGTAGGAAATATTTGATAGAATTTCATCTGTATATTAGTAATAGTATAAATGTGTAAGATAATGAAGAGTGGCAAAATGAATTGTGGACGAGTCCATTGTGGGTGGGACGTCGAGAAAGAAAGAAAGATGTGACTTGATAACTGTTAAAAAGGAGAAGGTTCCGCAATGCAAGCGAGATTTGAAAGGCGGCGGTTTCAGAAACGCGAAGAGCCGCAACGCTTGGTGATCGGAGTATCGAAGTACTGGAAGAATGGGAGTTTACCGATGTTTATGGCACCGATGACTTGTATTTCATCAAAGAGACAATTGGAAGTGCTTGTGAAACAATTGCTTCAGTTCACGCTCGGATAGACAATGTAGAGCAAATTGCTTTCCAATCGGATGTATATATGAACGAGTTTCTAGCGAAAACCAAGTATGTGGCCTCAGCAAGAAAAAGACTTTCATGAGACAAAAGTATGTCAAAAGATTTTTTTTATATGTGTACGCGTAGCCGGCGTAAACCATCCGGTGATGGGAAATAAAGAAAACCAAAGTTTTTTCCATATACGTTCTGTTCTTTGTCATTCTTGTTGGATCTTATCGGGTACCCCGAAAGAACGGGTAATGCGACAAATGGGTGTGAACACATTTAAAATTTTGTTTTTATATGGGTTGAATTAAGAAGATAGTTAAAAAAAATGGTGCGCAAGGAAGAAATACCAAAAACAAATAATAATAATAATAATAGTAGGAACGCTAGGAACAGTTCCAAAATAATTAGAAAAAAAGCTAAGATAAATAAAAACCAAAAGGAGATTTGAAATCATACAGCGCACGACACTGATGAAAGCAACTGAAAATATTAATGAAAATCCTCGAGTGTGGAAACCAACCCACATAACCCACAAGTAAATTGAAAGAGAACAAAAATATAGAAAAATAGTAATTTCATAGAATCCCAGGAAACTGAAACTTCTAGAACTCTTATAATATGACTCTCACCCATAAAAGAATGTTGACACTAGCCTCAGCTGCTATCACACAAAATGATCTTGAAGGGTCAAGGAGAAGACCGAAGAGGGAGACCGCCATCTAAGCTTCCACTGGAAGAGTGCGGTGAGTACTGAAATCTTGTGGATGCTTATTGCCATTAAAATTACAAAGAAAACCAACGGTCGTTATCAGCGTGAACTCAATGGCCAATGGCTGTTGCGATAACGAAATATGATTTGCAACGGTTATAGAAAACATGGGAATAATGGAAATCTTAGGAGATTTGTTGTCATTCAGACTCCAGCAAATACCACTTGTTATTGCCAAATGACACGTGTGAGAACTCCTAGTGAGTAAATAATAATAATAATAATAATAATAATAATAATAATAATAATAATAATAATAATAATAATAAATCATTAATTATTATTAAACTAAAAAACGCGGTTATTTAACACGATCGCCGACTTTTGGCGGCGTGTATAACTCTTTATACATCATTCGATTAATTTACAGAACACCGGTCTTCATTTCGATAGAGTTTTTATTATCGTGAGGAACACGTTACAGAGAGAGAGAGAGAGAGAGAGAGAGAGAGAGAGAGAGAGAGAGAGAGAGAGAGGGGGGGGGAACAAGGTATTAACCAGCTATCGCATTGTTCGTTCGCCCCCACTATCATTGGGGGTTTGGAAAGAGCATCAAGTTTCTGCTTCTACTTGCTTTGAAATCTGCCAATAGAGAGCCGCAATCCCCTTTTTAGGGAAATGACGCCAGATACCCAACATCCGTTTTTCGCTGCGAGTCACCTTCTGATCTCACAAGTGTCAAGTATTATTAGTTTGCCTAACCGTTATTCTCTCCATTATCGAATAAGGGCCTTCATTATTTGACAGTGACACCAATATCGATTGGTGCCACAAAAAGTAATTGTGAAGGGTCTGAGAAGATGGCGGGATCAAGCAGGGATAGCACAACCCAACTCTACTACTACTACTACTACTACTACTACTACTACTACTACTGTAAAATAATGATGCAGACATGTTGAGTAATAACGCATAAGACGTCACGGGGAGGCTAAGGGCATGACCCCGCAATAATGAAAAAAAGCCGAAGGCAAGATAGATTGTCAATTAGGCTAAAAGAACAACGGAAATGAATCGGTGACCTTTGAACGAGCCCAGGTGTGTGAGGTCGATGAGTTCATTTCGGAGTAAGACGTCGTAAAAAAAACCCCGACTCGGTAACCTTTAAAAGAGTCAGGTGCACGAGGTGAGAAGAAGAAGGCACCTGGAGTGCAAAGTCAGAAATTAAAACGGCGGTTTTAAACGAAGGAAGATGGAGCGCTTACGTAGCAGAGATCGAGTTGGGAGGATATAGAGAAAAACTTGTCGTGGGTCAGCCCCGAATAGAGGTACGCCCATCACGGCCGAACTGCCGTAAACAACTGGCGTCGGGATCAGAAGCCTTGCCTAGATTCCGGGAGCAGACTGCTACAGAAAGTATTGTCGTGTTTCCCTCTAGGTTGTGAGATAAATCACTCTGCCTGGTTTTCGTGAAAATAACCTACGTTGGGTAGAGTTGAAAATCAACCACCGACAAGGCAAAGAAAGAGGTTTCTTCGTAAGACAAGGGAAAGAACAATGATGCCAAAGGATTTTTGCTAACAAAGACCTATTTAATTATATATACACTCCTGATGAAAAATTTAAGACCACTTGAAAATCATTTAAAAGAAACCTTTCTTTTAAGGATAGATTTTAAACTCTTCCCACTTAAGGTTAGCAACACTACAATTTAAAAGGTTATGGAAACAAAAAGCTACATTCCAAACATTCTATTCAGAAATTTACATTTTTATAAAATGAGGCATTTTGCACTTGATCAAAATTATAAGACCAGAGACAAAAATTCTACGAAATTGTACGAAAAGTGTATGAAAACATTCAACAACCAAATTTTATAATGAGTTCTACCTCCACTGGTTTTGATAACTTCAAAAATTCTTTGGGGCATGCTAGAAATAAGCGTTTCCATTAAGGTGTGGGGAGATGTTGCTCCAGCTTCTGAAGATGGCTTCACGGAGTTCATTTTTTTGTTGAATATTGTTTGCCATTTCGATAAACATCTTTTGTCATCCATCCCCAAACATTTTCAGTTGGGTTCAAGTCCGGTGAGCATGCAGGATGTCCCAAGAGATGGACCCCATTTTCTTGTAGAAAGGTCACAGTCCGTCGTGCAGCGTTGATTGTAGCATTATCCTGTTGTAATAACCATCCATCCCACACAAACGATGGCTCTCCGTCATCAACGATGCTTTTTGTAGCATGCTAACATAACCAGCCGCTGTCTGACGACCCTGCACCACCTGGAGCTCCATCGTCCCTCTGTAAGAAAAGGCACCCCATACCATTAGGGACCCTTCACCACTATGACGTGTGGAGAACATTTCAGGAGACATGTTTTTGTTATGCCAATATCGTTGGAAGCCATCAGGACCATCTAGATTGAATTCTTTCTCAGCAGAAAATAGGACTTTCTTCCACTTCTTAACGTCACATATTTGGTATTCACGACCAAACCTTAAGCGGTTTACCTTGTGACGTGGAAGCAGCCTAGGAATTTGTGTACGCTTTTTATTTACCATGCCTTTTTGTAAGTGTCGTCTGATGGTTACTAGACTGCAATCAGCATCTGTGACTCCCTTAATTTGACCAGAAGAAAGTCCACAGTCTTTCACAACAACCTGTTTTATTCTCCTACTCAATGCAGGAGAAATCTTTTGGACCTACCAGTGGATTTTGCTTTTCCATAATTCTCATTGATCTTTAGAAAGTTTCAAATCACAGTTTTACTGCGATTTACCTTAGCTGCGATCGCCCGTTGTGACAAACCTTGATTATGGAAATCTAAAATTCGAGCACGCTCAACTTCGATAAGTTTGCTTGCTTTAGGCATGGTGACACCTTTACGCAGTGATTGCTAATCTCTAACTGAACTAAAAACATTGGAATTACCATAGATCTAACAATTTATACCCCTGGTCTTATAATTTTGATCAAATGTAAAATGCCTCATTTTATAAAAATGTAAATTTCTGAATAAAATGTTTAGAATGTAACTTTTTGTTTCCATAACCTTTTAGTTTGTAGTATTGGTAACCTTAAGTGGGAGGAGTTTAAAATCTATCCTTAAAAGAAAGGTTTCGTTTAAAATTTTTTCAAGTGGTCTTAAATTTTTGATCAGAAGTGTATGTGTATACCCAACTTACACCAGCTGGTGGTGAAGAATAAAGAAACAGAGTTTCTCGAGCACGTCCTTGTCTCTATCGTTGTGTTTTGTTTGATGTTACCGGGCCCCCCGAAGGAACGGGTATTGCAACACTACTACTACTACTACTACTACTACTACTACTACTACTACTGATAATAAAACCAAAACATAGAAAAGAATCACCACATAAACCCAAGGGAACTGAAACTGCACACAATTTTATAACCCCCCCCCCCCAAATAAAGTGATAGCACCGACTTTGGATGATACCACCCAGGATAGTTTCGAAGGGTGGATATAAGTGTTGAACATCTATATTAGTCAAATAGCATGATTACTTCACGTGTGACTGTGTATGCGTGTGTTTTATGCAATAGTGTAATATACTTAAACGAACCTTCTAAAAATCCTATCTAAAATATAATTATGAAATGAAATCAATCACAATTAATTTCTGTTTCTGCGTAAACAAGTAAGCCATTTTAATCTTTTGTTAGCCGCTAAAAAGAATGAATTTCTTAATGACCCTTTGACATCTGAAACGAATTTGGGGGCATTTAAGCTGTCGAATACAAAGTGATTACTGGTTTTAAAATTCTTAGCATATCCTCATGCATTACGATTCAAATTAACTATTGGAAGCTATTTACATCCAATCATTTGATAAATAGAGATTAAAACAACTTTATTTTAACAAAATTAGTTATTATTTTATAACCATTTGGTTCAATTAATAATTTAATGACTAAACGTTACATAATAATAAGTATCATAAATAATACTAAACCAAGACTGAAGGAGGTGAGCTAAGGCGGAAGGCGAGACAAACACCAGAGAAATCAAAGCCTCCCAAACCTAATCTCTCAAAGGAAGAAGTATTGGCGATCAAGTCACTACGAAGTGATGATGATATCATAATACTACCAGTGGACAAAGATAATGTTACAATGGTGATGAATATGGATGACTATTCCAGCAAATTGGATCCGGTGGCTACTATAAAGTAAAGGATAATTCGACCGTGACGACAGAGAAGAAGCCGTCACAGATCCCCAGTAAGAACAGCAATCTCACACAGACAGCTAGTTCAGCATTACAGCAAGTTACCACACCTATACGGCCTATCTAAGATTCATAAGGAATATAAATTAACACTTCTACCCGGCTATGGTTGAAAGAATGAGAACAATCTACCTCAATGGATTAAATAAAGGGTTTAGTTCTTAATTCCATACATGTTTTCGTGTTTAGACATAAAGATTCCGAAGTTCAACTAGAAGGTTCCTAATTTCGAAAAGATGCAGCCGAAGAAGGTCGGAGGGCACATCGGCCAAAACGTTGTGAATATAACAACAAAGATGAGAATAGTAGTCCGAATAATCCAGATAATACAAATGATCAATCCTCATCTAAACAATTCTGAATCATAAAACTGCATGAATATTAAACTTTCTGCAAGCTGCATATGTTGTATCTCATGCAGGGCGAGAACATGAGAGATCTCTCCCATTTGGATTAGCCACTCTACGCTCGGTGGTGACGGTAGAGGGAAGCGGGGCAGGTCTCAATCGGTAGACTAGCCTCTATCATTTGCATGTTCTTTTTATCGATTCGTATAACAACTAGTATACCTGTGTTTTACTGCTTCTGTTTATTGCATAATTAAATAACCACGTAGGTATGTGTGTGCGTGTGTGTGCATTTTGATTAGTAAGATTAAGTAATATTATTAATAAATTATGCGCTGTCAAGCATGGGCAACCAGAAAGGTAAACAATAAAAAATGAATAACATTTTTAAGTGACTCGCTCTTGAAGAAGTAAATGCCTACAACTTTTAAAACGAAATTAACTTGGAAAAGTCAGTTGTCTTAATACATTACACACAATACTAATATTTCAAGCAAGTTGCTGCTGATGTTTACATTCGTTTGAATATATACTGTACTAGATTATAACCCATTGTGATTTCTGATATTTATGGCTTAAGCTGAATGGGTCTTAATAAGAAATTGAAATTAAGGAAATCTTGCTTAATTGGTGTCTAATGACTATGGATTAGATTTAATGCAAATCTGATATATTTGAATTTTCAAATGGGAGATTGTGTCTGTTATGCCTTAAAAAAAACTTGAAATATTCTAAAGAAACTGAAGTTTGGAGAATATTTCTTAATTGATGTTTAATACCTATTGTTAAAATTTCATAAAAATGGGAGGTATCCAACTTTTCATAAAACTAAATTAAACTAAATATAGCACAAATTACGTCGTTTTACGCGTAGCAGCTATGTTCCTAAATTCATAATGATCGGTTTAGTTTAGGAGTGAATCCTATACATCAAAATATATAAACATATACACATACCAAACTTTATATAAAAACAGATCAATTATCTCGCTTAGTGTTACACACAAAGGCGTAGCTATTTATACATATATGCATTTAAATGGACACAGACCACTCGTTGTTATATTAGAGATGATTCTATAATGTTCATTGATCATGGAGTGCTGAGAGAAATCTTATCTGGGTATTTTATTTCTTTAAGAGGGGACGTGGGGTGAAACTTTTCCCCTTGGGATGGCGACATGGAAATGTTTTTTGACATTGTTTTAAAACACTTGAGCATATGAAGACATGAACGCAATTCCATTTGAGATAAAACAAACAGGCATGAATAGCTTTCGGAGAAGAACTCCGTCAATGTTTTGCCAACAACGGTCGCCATTTGTTTGATATAATTGTTAAAACCCTTTAAAACAATACTATATTTAATGTACCTTTTTTTCAGAAATATAGTTCGTTTTTTTATAGATAATTGTGTTCTTTTCTTCATATCAATAAAATTATAAGACAACTTCACAAGTGTCTATGTGTGTTTTTGCCACTACGAGCATTGAGTTATTTATCTACCTCCCACAAGGTAAGATGTGACACAAGGTCGGGAAAGTGGCATTAGATAAGCCAGCGCTCGAGAGGTGAGCACTCTGGCCATTTAAAAATTGCCTGGGCAGCCTCGTCAGCATTCCCCTGTAGAGGCGTCTCAGACAGTAAGCAATAAACTTACTCCTCCCCAAAGAGGGAGGCAAAGCCTGGGAGGGTGCACCTCCTAGAGCTGCACAGGACCGGCAACCCCCAATAGACCGGCGTAAATCCAGACCCAAAGGCCCGGACGATACCGGTTTATTAGGCAGGGTAAAAAACCATTATTTACTACTGGCAGGGCTACCCGGTGTTTCCCAGAGCCATAAGTTGAAAAGTGTGTGTTACATCTTTCTATTAAAACTCCTATCTCGCTACCCCTCTCTATCGTTCTCTCTTTCCTCCTTTCCTATTTTCTCACATACCTCTCCCCACCCCTCTTTCACCTTTGCCCAACCCATTCCTCTCTTTTGTTTTAATGTAAAGAAAATGATAATGATGTAAGTCATTCACCTGAGCTTTCAGTTTTAACATTATTGCTCCCGAACAACACCGAACCCCCCCCCCCTTCCTCAAAAATGTATTTATTTTTATTTATTCCCGGGAAACGCCGAGAGTCTTATCTTCCCCTTAATAATATAATGAAACCTATTCCCAGGCAACGCTGAGTTTCTTATCTTCCCTTTCTATATCAAGCATATACCACTTTATTGGACACACCTGTTCTATCTAGGATATTGAGCACTGACTTCCGAGCCACGCCGAGTACCTTTTCTAATATACAATAGTATAAAAAATTACAGTGAAAAACTTTCTCCCGGCAACGCGGCGTTTAAGAACACCTGCTCTATGTAGGATGCTCTATCTAAGGTATTGATGGCTCCCGGGCAACGTCGAGTAAATACACCTGCTTTATTTAAGATATTGAGCACTTACCAACTATACTACTGCATTATTACTGTTATGGGCCCTGGACAAGACCGAGTTAACAAAAGATAGAAAAGTTCTTTCTCCCGGGCAACGCAGCGTTTAAACACACCTGGTCTATCTATGGTTGTGTAACACTTTTGGATTACTGTATACTACTTACCCAATGTAATACTGTAATCTTACATTTGTTGCTCCCGTTTAGAGCGCCACTGAAACCAAAATAAAATTCAAGATGTCTCTAGAGCACTATTAAAACGACCCTTTCCGAGTTTCTTGCCCCTATCCCTAGTCCAACGAGAACTTAAGAAACGTTAAATGCCGAGTAATTTCCAGAAGGAATACATTGAAATTACAGTGTTTTCTTTCTAAATTAAAAAAATCGACCCTCCCTCCCGACGAAATCTGGTCTATATCTCCCTTGGATGTGCATTTAGAGATTTCGGAACACTTGCATTACCTTCCCCTTTTAGATTTTATGTAAATTCTCTAATTTTTCTTTCCATAGGGCACGCACATACACATTGAGTTATATATATATATTAGGGGAGGTCGATTTTGAAACTGTAAATTATCGCACTCGAAGAAAGTTGCCAAATAATGTCAAAAGTTACCACAAGAAATATTTTTCTTCAAAACTTTGTATTTATTTGAGCATTGCAACTTTAAGATCAAATAAATCGAGATTTTTCTCACAGCCTAGATTTCACCGGCAGATGTGTCGCCTTAAATTAAACCCGGGTTTTAACAAAAAAAAGTAATACATTACTTAATAATAAATATTTTAAAGTTTATTATTATTTTTCTTAAGAAATTAAATGTACATATTCAAATTAAAAAGGAATAAAACACTATAATATTTAATGTTATATATACATAATTATTTGTTTACATAGGCGTTTTATTTATTGGATATTTTCTATGGTATTCACCGGTTGAAAATTCATCGGGCGAATTTGAGTTCCCGTGTTGATTCTGTGTTTTGTAAACACTGTTTACACATTTAATTATCACAAATATATATTGAATTGTCGAGCGCTGGCTTATCTAATCCCACTTTCCCGACCTTTTGTCACACCTTACCTTGTGGGAGTTAGATAAATAAAAACTAGTTCAGCCAGGGGTTTTTACCCCACCAAATAAACCGGTATCGTCCGGCCCTTTGGGTCTGGATTCACGCCCGTCTATTGGGGCTTGTCCGTCCTGTGCAGTTCTAGGAGGTGCACCTCCCAGGTTTTGCCTTCCCTCTTTGGGGAGGAGTAAGTTTATTGCTTACTGTCTGAGGCGGACCTACCGGGGAATGCCGACGAAGCTGCCCAGGCAATTTTTAAATGGCCAGAGTGCTCACCTCTCGAGCACTGGCTTTCTCATCCCACTTTCCTGACCTTGTGTCAATCTTACCTTGTTGGGGGTAGATAAATAAAATCTAGTTCAGCCAGGGGTTTTTACCCCACCAAATAAACCGGTATCGTCCGGGCCTTTGGGTCTGGATTCACGCCCGTCTATTGGGGCTTGTCCGTCCTGTGCAATTCTAGGAGGTGCACCCTCCCAGGCTTTGCCTTCCATCTTTGGGGAGGAGTAAGTTTATTGCTAACTGTCTGAGGCGCCCCTACAGGGGAATGCCGACGGGGCTGCCCAGTCAATTTTTTAATGGCCAGAGTGCTCACCTCTATAGCGCAGGCTTATCTAATCCCACTTTCCTGACCTTGTGTCACATCTTACCTTGTTGGAGGTAGATAAATAAAACTATTTCAGCCAGGGGTTTTTACCCCACCTAAAATATATGTATTGGAGTTGATGGGAGAATGGACACATTGTTGTATAAGGAAATTGTGGATGAAAATAGACAGAGAATTATGAAAAAAACTTAGGGACCAGAACACCATTTAACTTTTACAAAAGAAACACCATGTGAAAGTCAATATCTGACACATAGAGTTCTTCCTAATAGTGGTGCAACAGGTGCTGTTCATGCAGATCAAGTGGTGGATGTTTTGCATGAATTCCACAGTGAGAACAGTATCAAGGCTATACTTGTTGACAACACTAATACCAACACAGGTTGCGAAGGTGGAATGGTTGCAATTTTAGAAAAAAAACTTTTTTTAAATCTTCACACAATTGGTTGCTCTTTGCATCATATTGAACTACCTTTCAGAGCCCTTTTTAAAAACATAGATGGTTGCGCAAAGGGCCCTACAACATTCAGTAGCCCTCTGGCGAAATTATGCTCAAATGATTGCCATGATTTACCCCAAATATCATTTTCAACTATTAGCAATCCTCTAGAATCAATTTTTAAAATTGATGAAATACATGATCTTAGTTCTGACCAAAGACTCCTTTATGAATACACAGTAGGTATTTCTAGAGGTAAGGTTGACTCTAGATATGCCTTCTGGAAAATTGGTCCTTTAAACCAAGCAAGATGGTTAACTTTGGCCATCAGGTTCATGTGTTTATGGACTCGTGGTGCATACCCACAAAGGCACACAACAAAACTACACTATGTAGTAAATTTTATTGTAAATGTGTATGCCACTTCTTGGTTTGAAATTAAAAGAAATAGTAAATTCCACAATCAGTAAGTGCACATTTTTAATATGATCCAGAGGATTAAGGAGCAGCCTCAGGAAATCCAAGATATCACATTTAGAAACATACAAGGTAATACATTTTGTTTACTGCCTGAAAACTTTCTATATTCCATGGTTAAATCTGAGGAGATTGAAGTAAGAGAAGAAGCTTTAAAAAGAATTTTGGCCATTAGGTAAGTAATATTTATTCATATATCTCTGACTCAATTATTTATTCCAATTTATAGAATGATTTTTAAAGATTTTATCTAATTTCACCATAATTATTAAAGCAGTACAGATTGGAATTTTTTAATAATTCAATTAATTAATTTGTTCTTTCAGGAGTGAGGAGTCAACCAGAAGAAGATTAAAAAGAATACTACCTATTAATTTTAATGCCACACATTGGACACAATTAATAGATTTAAAATTATGCGGCATTTTTGAACCACCAATGACGGAAGATTTTACTGAATCTGAACTTCGAGAATCGCTGATGAATGGAACCAAGCTTGACTTGCCAGATTTGCCCTCACATTCTCAGGGTGTGGAACGGGCAGTTAAGTTAATAACAGAAGCTTCACAAACTGTATATGGTTTTGAAGCAAGGCATCAACACATTACAGCCAAAGTTTTGAGTCAGAAATTGAGACCAGCATTTTTGTCTAAGGGGTCTTATATGGAGCAATTTGGCTCTCTATATTAAGCTCCATTAAAATAGTGTTAGGTTTTTCCTTACTTCTTTGCTTGTTATATTTTCACTTATAACAGAAAAAAATCATTTCTTTAGGTATTCAAATATTACTGTTTAATTCATAACGTTAAAAGGTAGTTTACAAAAGCAGATACTGACAATGAGGGGGGGGGGCAAATTTTCAATTTGAAGATTTCTTTAATTCATATCATTTTTATAAAATAAAAGGACATTCCCTGATTTTAAATGCTAAAATTATTTGGTTTTCACACCAATATTCAAGCAAATCTTGCAAAAACGAGGAATTTTCAGTATATTCTTGTCTACGATCTTTGATACCAAACGCTCAAAAAACCGCTGAAGTTTTTGATCTAATTTTTTGCATGAGTATTTAATAGGTCTATATACAACTTTCGGTACGTGCCTTTTTTAAATATTAAAAAAAAAGTGTAAAATCGACCTACCCTAATATATATATATATATATATATATATATATATATATATATATATATAGATAGATGAATTGAATATTTCTTGAAATAAAGAATGAAAAAATAAAACAAAATTAAAAAAGTCCTATTTAAAAAGATAATATAATTAGGAAATTCAATCCACTACAAGACATTTACTTTTATTCATTCTTTTGTTAATAGTTAAATAAAAATATTGAATTATTTAGTAATCCTTCGAAATTTGAAAAGAATTTGAAAGCATTTATACTGTTGAAAAGAAAGTCATTTCTGGCTTGGAATACTTGCTTAATCCTTATGTTTTAAAAGTTTTTAAAGTTTCGGAAGCTATTTACACCGAACTGTTTCTTGAATAAAGATTAAAATATCATTACCATAAAAAAATAGTCATAATTCTATAACAATTTTGTTCAATTAACAATGGCTAAATGATACGGTAAGTAAAGTTTAAGTTTTATTTTAAATAATAATAATATGATTCTGTTTTATTTTCATCAAACGTTTTCTTCGCATTCTACAGGATACGATCTATTAACTGTCTACAATACCACCTGTCTGTCACTACTTTGTTTAGCTGACTAATTCATCTGGAAGTCCATTTTTACAGTGGTTCCCTCTTTTTCTGCATCCTTCCACCATTCTTCTATACAAGAAGAACAAATACTGTAGCAGCATTTTTATTAAATTTATATAGCGTCATCATTAAAAGTTTTCTTCGCATTCTACAATATACGATCTATTAATTGTCTCGAAGACCTACTGTCTCTCACTACTTTGTTTAATTGACTGATAGACGCCGATCTTCTCGGTGGATTACCTTTTTCTGCACCCTTCTACCATTCCTTCTCGACAAGTGTTTTTTTTTAATTATGTGTATTTCCTCTTAAAACTCTTGATGAATCCAGAATTGTGGTGAAAAGATGGCGTGTTTCCTTACATCAGAGATTCACCGTCCATTATTTAAATAATCGAAATAAAGATTCTGAAGTTTTATCAATTTTAAGTTTTTTTTATTGCATTGTTTGTTATTTCAGTTGTTAATATTGGATGAAGTTCTGCAATCAGTTCTATTTTTATCCTCGTACAATCTTTTATAAAAATTCACCCAATGTTGGAGAATGTCTTCTTTATTTGAAATTGTTGTTCCATTAACCTAGACTGAATTGCGTTTCCAAAAAGTCTCCCCTGTTCTAAACAGGACATTGAATGCAGTTATAAAATGCATCAACACTATAAAAGCTAATGTCGAATGTGAGTCTTTTCAAACAATTTTGCAAGGATCAAAATGCAGACTATGTAAGATTATTACTTCATACTCATGTACGAAGGTTATCAAAGGGGAATTGCCTGAAAAAATCATGGAATTATTTGATATTTTTAGTGAGTTCTTCGATGACAAACCTTATATGACTGTTACTTACAATTGATAGTAAATCACTTGTCAGTTATTCAGCAGATATATTTGAAAAAAAAACACACAAAAAAACTCAATGTCTTAAATAAGGAGTTCCAAGGAAGACATATGTCTCTTATTAATTCAAAGGTTATATTTGACTTTATGTCATTTCTGGAATTATTTCAAGAAAATATTTCTGTAAAAGAAATGAACAATTTTATTGGCTGAGTAAATATGAGAAAACAGATGCTACTTGTCTTATTATTGTGGAGCATTTACAAATAATGGTAAGCGATTTCAACTTCAGATTTTCTGATTTGAAAGAAATTAATTATCCATTTTGGACGACTAACCATAAAGTATCAAGAATTACAAAATGACGACTCGATTAAAGCCCTGTTCAAACTAAAAGGAACAATAACGTTGCTTATTGAAGAAACACAACCTAAATATCCAAGTACAAGTAGTTTGGCAAGTAAACTACTTTTAACATTCCGATTGTCATACTTGATGAATGTAAATTTAGTTCTGTAAATGAGTTATTACTGAAGAAAAGAAACCGATTGAATATATTATTAAACGAAGTGACTTTAGATTGAAATTAACAAAATTTCTGCCTCGCATAAAATCTGTTTGCAGTAGACATCAGGCTCAAGGGTCACATTAATTAATTGTAATTGAAATTCTTCAATCTGATGGTAGATATGTTATGCAATATATAAGACGGATTTTATTTGATTAAATTTTAAGTTAAACCCTTGAGTTTTATTTGAAATATAGATTTTTTATGTTATACTTCTTCAAAACTGATATTGTTATATCATACTTAACAACTAAGGGGTTGGAAACATGAAGAAATTTGTGATAAAAAAGTGGGACATGGTACTAAAATGATTGGGGATCACTGCATTAGAACAACACCTGTCCCACTATGGATAAAATTAATTCTGTGAACAGAACAGTTTGCACCACTTTTATGTCTCCTTACAAAGATTAAAATAAAAATATAATGTTACTAAACTCTATATCTAGAATCCTTATTTTAATTTTAATAAGAATTCATTACATAATTTTGATTCTAGAAAATGTCTAAAATTTAAGGCTTAAACTTTAGGGGTTTTAAAAAGAAATTTAAATTCAGGGAAACTTACTTAATTGTCTAATAAATATGGATCAAATTCAATGACAATCTAAAATATAGTCACAATTACGAGCTCTTACGCCTAGCAGCTGTGTTCAAAACTTATTAATGATTGGTTAATTAGTTTAGGAGTAAATCAAAGATATAAACGTGTACAAATACTTAACTTAATATACCTAAATGAATAGAGACATAGATCACTCAAGAAACTTTGAACGAAAGATGAGTAATCAGTAAAAATAGTTACCGTACGTAATTTTTGACTGAGATCAAATATAGCAGCTTATAATATATAGTTGGTTTTTATTACGAGAAAATGAAATGACTTAATTTAAAATTTCATTTGATGAAAAGACAGGAATTTATGTAAATTATGAACAGGGTTTGGCATAATGTTCGCTAATAGGCTGGTAACCGGGGTTCAATCCTCAGTCGAATCATACCAAAGACTAGTAAAATTGTACTTGTTGTCCCCTTGCTAACTACTCAGCATTATAAGGTGAAGGTTCAAGGGTAAGTGGAGTAATCCTGGGAAAGGAGTGGTGCCTTCTTCTACATTTCGGTGTAGTAGCTAATAAAAAGGGAGCTTTTGGGTCGCCCTCGACTACAGTCGATCGCTTTACTTACAACAAACAAGGAATGCACTTCTGATGTCTGCAGTGAGGAGGGAGAATATATCGGCCGTCAGACGGATTTAAATTAAAATGACTTGCACTTGTACACGGCTACAATATGTGATTGCGACAGAAAATGTTATGGTTTTCGTAATTTACGTATTCGAAAGGCATGCTGGTATGAAACACGTAATTCACTTATCGAATGATGGAATTATGAGTGAAGATTACCGCCAGAGTGTTCAGGATCACATTGCTTAGTGATATCGCCCAGGAGAAATTCTAAGCAAGCCAAGAATATAGTGGTCCAACGGTAAAACGCGCGGGCACTGAATACCATTTGTTGCCGTGTCTGCGTGACATCAAGCGGCGATTCTATCAACGCGTAATATCGTCAACGAGCAAACATAAACGCATTTCAATAAGACATTATGTAACCGCGAAGATGAACATACACTGTTATTTTTAACACTCTGTCCGGTTACAAAAGCTGCTGGCGGTGCCAGGGTTGGAAGTACCGCTTTATCCACCGAAACTGTGTTAGCACTCTTGGTTGGCGGCTGATGAAGACAAGGTATCGCATGTGATATCATAGGTTATATGTTTTTTTTGTTTTTTTTAAAATAATATACCCTTTTTTTCTAATTTAAGAGCGAAAAGGTCATTACATTATTTGAGATTTCTGTCCTTCAAACTTTAAGAGATAAAACAAAAGTGTTGTCTGCAAGATCAAAGAAAAATGTAACGTTTTTAAAAATTAAAAAAAAAGACTGATTGGTTCCCAAATCAAAATGTGCAAAATTCAAATTTTTATCACCCTGGGAGTTTATAGTTTTTGTGCAAATAAGACACTTTGATTTTACTATAGTAATCTATTTGTTTTATTTGCAATTTACATTAATATATCGATTTTAGAGTTTTGCCCAATCTATTTTGTCTTCTAACAACATTTTCATAGTCTGGTGTATGGTCATGGTGTAAGGTTCGTTGGGCAGGTCATATATTCCGCATGTCAGATTCAAGACTCCCAAAACAGCTCCTTTAGGCAAAAGAACCGTAGAAGAACAGCTGAAACGGTTCCAGCACAGCTTGAAGGTGTCCATCAACAGTTCGGTCTGCATTCTGACTCGAGGGAAAACCTAGCTCAAAACAGATGTTCCTGGCGTACTGTAAGCCACAAAGGGACTACGATTGCTGAATCTGCACGCATTGAAGAACGCAAGCGGAAACGAGGTATTCAAAAAGAAAGCGCAGTCAGCACATCTGCGACAGAATACTCCCAGAGGTGCTCTACACGCGGAAGATACTTCAAAGCTCGGATTGGACTGACGAGCTATCTTCCGACCCACAAAACAATTACATGATCACGGTCATCTTCGCAAGCGATGGACAAACATCAAGGTATCCATGAAAACGTTAGAAACAACACTCACCACCAAGGTAACCAATAAATAACATTGATCGTTTGATGGCATACTACAATGGTAAAATAAATGTCACTTAATGTATTTGAAACTACAATTACTTATCATTAGTTAGTACAAGCAGGGTTACCACGCGTTGCTCGGGACCATGCATAACAAAATAGAAGAGTTAAAAGAAAGTTTGTGTAACTCTCTCTCTATCTATCTATCTATCTATCTTCACGGCTGTCCCGTCTCTCTACCTCTTCATGCGATTGATCCTCTCTCTCTCTATCTCTCCTTCTGACTGCCTCTTCTCACTACCAACTGGTTCAAGATAATAGAATGAGGAAAAAAGGAAGCTGACTGTTTAGCCTATTTTCAGCGTTTTTTTTTTAAACAACCACGAGTAAGAATAGAATACATTAAAATAAACAATTTTTGACTCCATCCCCATGCATTAATTTGGCCCCGTTGTCACCCCAAATGCAATGAATATTACAGTATTGATTTTGACCATAACTAGCTTTAGCTCGCACTGGATCCGATGATGTAAGGTTTGTAGATGTAACTTGTGTAGCTTCTGACTTTTAGCCTTATACACAGTATTACTGCTTTCCTATATATAACAGATTACTTTCCTAGACGAATACGATGACTGCAGTTCTCATAACACGACAGAACTATCTAACCACTAAGCTACTAATGTCGCTTATTCCGTTCTATCCGCCTGCCCTTCACCCTGTATTTTTGTCAACTGTAATGACGAGGTTATTCTGACTAATAATTGTGTGATTGGAAAGCAAAGACCAATCAGGGTGTCGTTGTGTCCACCGTTCCTTCACCCCTCTCCCACAATTGTAACCTGATAGGATGATTTTGGGCACTGTATGTCCCCCTCTTCCACACAACCTATCTTGCTGAGAGAGAGAGAGAGAGAAAGAGAGAGAGAGAGAGAGAGAGAGAGAGAGAGAGAGAGAGAGACGGGCTGACATGCGTCAGCCGCGTTCACTGACCTCTGTCCAGGATTTCGGACACTATTGATTGGACCCGAGTCGGTCCAGCCGCTCCAGACTGACCAACGTAATACAGAAACGATGGTCGTGGTTTCAGGCAAACATCTAATTGATGATGAACGATGTCAATGAAACCAATTAAGCCTGACCGACTGACCATCATCCGGGGTTGGTCGTAGCCAGCGAGAGAGAAGGGCCTACTGGTCATTGAATCGGTATGAGACAGTGTTTTACTATAAGAATGAAAAGGAAGAGGAAGACAAGAGATAGACAGATAGAAAGAGGGATAGAAAAAGAGAGAGAAACGTGATTGTATAATAGAAAATAAAGTGTTTTTCTTTCGTTTTACGATTAGATGGAGAGATAGAAAGTAAATGTGTGTGTGAGAGAGAGAGAGAGAGAGAGAGAGAGAGGTGTAACGAAAGAAGAATAGAAAGGGAGTTAAAGAAAAGAAAGAGATTAAAAGATAGAAATAGGGTTAGGAACAGAGGTCGATTGTATAAGAAGCGTCTACGAATAGTCGCTTGGTTATTGTAATGTCAAAAATGTGAAAGGTCATTTAAAGAGGTCACGAAAATGGAAATTGGTGAGATCCGCCGATAGATGCGTGTGTGCATGTGTTCATGTGTGTGGATGTGCGTAGCTGAGCGTGTGTATGTATATAAGCAATGGGTTCATTTTAACAGTATCCACATATTAATATAGACTTACACGTGCGTGTGTATTTAAGTTAATAAGAGATAGGTAGATAGAGAGTTATTAAGTAATTAATACACGGACCGTCTATGTGCGATTATGCGTCTCTTTATGCTTATGTGTGTGCATGTGTAAGGCTGTGTGTATGCGTGAGTCTGTAGTATGATTGGGTCTGTATTTTCCTTTATTTTATTTCAGTGTAAGTTCTCAGAAATTAAGGGGACCCTTCATGGGGTCTACATTTGATCTCTCTGTGAGATACATAGATATCCGAGTGTTTCATTAAAGTTCTCTTTTTCATTTCAAACGTTGAGTTAGTAAAGAAGTGGAGAACATTAATTTTCCTCTTCCCAATTGACCAGTTGTTATAGTATACCTTTTCTTGTGATATCTTGGTCTTCCAGGACAATAATTCATCTAGTCTGGTGGAGTATCTAACTTAGTGCTGTTACTAGAAGCAACATCACTTGAAGAAGGTGCACCATTCCTCGTGTAAGCCAGTGTGTAGTCATACCGAGGGGATATTATTTGGGCTTCGAATACTATGTTATTTTGAATAACTGGTCAGGATTTACTTGGAGGGGGAGTATCCTCAGGCCAGTTTCTCATGACAAACCCTTGTACAGAGAGACCTTAGACGCCCGAGGACAATGTCTTATAGGCATTAAATTCTGTTTTGTTTTCAAAAATTAAGGGACCCCTTTCTGAGGCTAAAAATTAATTAATCAAGATTCTCCTCTACCTTTCAAACATTGAGTTAGTAAAGCAATAAAACCCACTAATTTCCCTCTCCCCTATTGGACACTTAAGTATGTTATAATTTATCTTCTTTCTGGATTTTGCTAGATTCCAGGACAATAATTCATCTAGTCTGGCGGAGTATCCAGCTAAGTACTGTTACTCGAGGCAACATTACTAGGAGAAGGTGCATCATTCCTCGTATGAGCCAGTATACACAATTTTTTGTTTCATTTTACTTCAGTCGAAGTTCTCAGAAATCAAGGGGCTCCTTCCTGTGGCTAACACTTGATCTCTATATGGGATACATAGATATTCGAATATTCCATTAAAGTTCTCACTTACCTCTCAAACGTTGAGTTTGTAAAGAAGCTATTTTTTTTCACTTTTACGTTTAATTTTACTTCAGTCGAAGTTCTCAGAAATCAAGGGGCCCCTTCCTGTGGCTAACACTTGATCTCTATATGAGATACATAGATATTTGAATAATCCATTAAAGTTCTCTTTTACCTGTTTAACGTTGAGTTGGTAAAGAAGTTAAGAACATTAATTTTCCTCTCCCTTATTAAACAGTTAACTATGTCATAGTATTTCTTTCTTGTTGTCTGTTATGGTCTTACTGGATTCCAGGACAAGAATTCATCTAATCTGGTAGAGTATCCAGCTGAGTGCTGTTACTTGAGGTAACATTACTTGGAGAAGGTGCACCATTCCTCGTATGAACCAGTGTATAGATGTATCGAGGGTATTTTATTTGGGCTTCGAATACTATGTTATTTTAAATATTTAGTCAGGGTTTACTTGTAAGGGGAGGTATCCTCATGTCAGATTGTCCTGACAAACCCTTGTACAGAGAGACCGAAGACACTCGAGGATGGTGTTAGTAGGTAATTCAAACTCCTCCCTGTGTGCACCATCAAATATTCGCATGTTTATACACAAAAGAAACTCCGATAAACATACCGAGCATTATCTATTATTATACTAAAGCTCAGTCAATCAACATTTGTTTCTCTAAGACTTTTCCCTATACATGCTAACACATACCTTAGTTCTGTGATTGAGTTAGGTTTGAGAACAGTCCTGTTTTAATTGTTCTTATTAACTACAGTATGTAATTAACTGAACAAGTTATTCTTCCCTCGCTTAGCTATCTGTGTATTTCTCTCGCCCTCCTCACTCTAGGTTGATTCAGCCACTCTCTAATATTTCTCTATGCTCATTCAGAAAAGGAGTGCCCATCTAATATACATACGTGTGTCTGTATACACCACAAACACGTATGTAAATTAGATGGCAAAATAATAAGTCTCTTTACGTCTCTATTATTTATATAGATAATATAAAAGTAAAAAGACTTGTTATTTTTAGTAATGCAAGAAGAATGTCTTTAAAGATATGTCACAGTTTATGAACAAGTATCCCACACGAAACAATACAGACAGCACACGAAACAATACAGACACCACACATGACGATAGCAAGCTTATATTGAACCATCCACTTATTTTGATATCTCTTAGGAAACTTTTTTTTACTGATATAGATACCCCTCTATTAACACCATGCTCTCCACATAGCTAATACACTAGAATTATTACAATAGTTTTACACTCAAATATAAGCACAATCCCACAATTATAAAAAGGAATATAAATATAACACTTAAACCTTTTAATACTAGGAATACAAACCCACCCAAAATCTGACCCATTCACTGACAAATAAACTACAACACAATCTATCATCCATAAATATAAATGCATCATTGAAGCAGAGAAACATACAACATCCATTATCAACAATTAATTTATTCTAAATAATACTTAGTTACGATGAAGACCCATATAAACATACAGACATCCCCTATTTACTCGGTACTTTTGAGTGAACCCACCGGAAGATGTTACGGTGATCTTTGAACTTCATTCTTCGATTTGTTTTTATTTCCTTGCTTATGCTTTGAATTGGGCTCTAACGACCTTTTTAACAAAAATAAAAAGTCACCCTATCTCAATGAAACCATGGTGTGTCTCTGAAGTATGTAACGTATGGCTTTTGAATATATATATATATATATATATATATATATATATATATATATATATATATATATAAATGAATAAATGCGAAACTAATATATATATATATATATATATATATATATATATATATATATATCTAAATGAATAAATGCGAAACTAATATATATATATATATATATATATATATATATATATATATATATATATATATATATATATATATATATATATCTAAATGAATAAATGTACATAGGATACCAGGACGAGTAAAATTAATTCATTTATAACTTCTACATTACCATCAAAACGGGTTACTCTTATTTTAATGAATAATACAAGATAGTATTTTGACTTTAAATTTAATTTTTTATTCTTAATCTTAATAAGTTTTAAGAAATACATTTTCTTAATTATTTTAACCTGTCGATGATTTGAATTTTCTATTTCTTTAAATTTTGATTTCTATTATGACTAGTTTTTTATGGTACTTCTTGTTAGCTCTATATTAACTCAATCTCTTCACCATTGATAAATAACAATTTCAACTATTAAATACCTTTTCACAGTATATGTTTATATATGTACATAATTCTACATAGTAGGTGTACCTTCCTTGTTTTTTTTATATGTATAAAAAAGATTTTTTTTCTTGAACAGTGGTTTTCCTTACCAGTAATCGAACATCCGTTTTTTTCCTGTGATTTCCGTTGTATATTCGTATACATTGTTTTGTACTCTGTCTCCAATGTTTTGATTTATCCATACCCCTACTCCCATCATACTATCTAGTTTGCTGTATAATTGTGAGTCTTCTAATCTATGGCTTTGATGCTGACTGTCGACTTAAAGTTTTGGTGTCTATACTCTGTGCTGATGAATGGAATTGATATTAATAAAAAAAATATCGTCCCAGAAACCATCGTATAAAATCTGTGGTTAAGTTGAATTCGTGGAGCTTAAACAAATGATCTTGTAACCTAATATATATATATATATAATATATATATATATATATATATATATATATATATATATATATATATATATATATATATATATATATATATATATATATATATATATTTAGATTTTTCACTTATAAAATAGATCATTCAGTGAAGACTGGGGTTGTTCCAATAAAAACAAGCTCGATGATACTCGATTACAGAGTACAGAGCATTTATATGTGATTTTATGAAGGCTTACCAAAGCATTCCTTTCAGGACACCAATGATCACCATTAAATATATTTTTTCTTACAAATATTATTTATTCAAATTAAATGTTTTTTCCTACACGTGTTTCACTACCAAGCATGTACTTGCTTGGCAGATCATCAGGGAAATTAAATGTCTGGAATAAGGGGTTCAACTGCCGACAATACACAATGTGGTGTTGCAATAGTTGAGGTCACTTAAGCAGAGAAGAGGAAAAAATAAAAATAAAAGTTAAAATTAAAAAACAAATATAGATATATTATACGAAATCCATTGGGAATTTCAAGTAATTTTAAGTGAAAAATAAGAAATAACAACCTGGATGCTATCAATATTTAATTAAATTAGGTTAAATTAAATTAGTTTTTAATTAGATTAAATTAAATAAAACAATGGGTGGCAGGAATGGAGGAAAAAATAATTAAGGAAAAAATAATTAAAAAAACATGCATGCCGACACGGACTTAATTTCTAAAAATAGGAACAATTGGATTTTTATAATAAGTATTTTGTACAGGGTTTTTAAATTAGTAATAACAAAGTCTCCCGTCATTTAACGAGTTAGAGTGATATTTTCCCGTAAAGTGGCATAAAATAACCCCGTCCATTAAAAAATGTTTTTTTAAAAATAGAAAATAGATTTCTGATAACGATATTCCGTAGTAATATTTATTTATGGAATATAGAATAATATTCTCCCCAGAGAGTTGCAAACAGACACAGTCGTTAAGGAAATATTTTAAATTATTTAAAATAATAACTAGATTTTTGTAGAAAACTTTTTTATAATTACATTTTATTTTTTATATATGAATAAATTTAAAAAAAAAAATTTCTGCGGGATAGGATTTTTTCGCTTCGTTAAACAATAACACGATAATAATTCGGCAGTTAATTAAATGAAGGATATTTTCCCAAAATGTAAAATGACGCCCCAGACACTAGATAATTAATTTCTATAAAGAATAATTTTAATAATAGATATTTTTAGAAACAGTATTTTGAATAAATAGTTTCTATCTACTAATTAAGATTTTTTCTTAAAATAAAGGAAAGTTTCTGCGAGATTGACGTTCAACTCGTCGTGTGTTTATTTCGAAAGGGAACAAGTCAGCCCTTGAAATAAGGCTCGTCTGACCGCTGGCATTCCGGACGAACATTTATGTTGCTTTTCCTTGTCATGAATTAGTTTTAGAATTCCCATACTATCATTGGATTGGAATGGTAACTTGTGAGCGGTATCTTGAATGGTTTAGTTTTTTTTTTGGGGGGGGGGGGATTTCTTCATCATTGTGCCGCCCGACGTGAAAGTGTATTATCGCACATTGTTCCGTTTTTTTTGGTGTTTTTTTAATGCATTTGGGACCGATTATTTGCTTGTTGGCTTGGTGGCAGAAATAATGCACGAGCTACTTTTCTAAGACATTTTCTAGGACTTTCTTTTTTTATCGTTGTACTTTCTTGTTTTTTAATTTTAACTTTTATTTTTATTTTTTCCTCTTCTCTTCTTAAGTGGCCTGAACTATTGCAGCGCCACATTGTGTATTGTCGGCAGTTGAAACCCTTATTCCAGAATTTAATTTCCCTGATGATCTGCCAAGCAAGTACATGCTTGGTAGTGAAACACGTGTAGGAAAAAACATTTAATTTGAATAAATAATATTTGTAAGAAAAAATATCTTTAATGGTGATCATTGGTGTTCTGAAAGGAATGCTTTGGTAAGCCTTCATAAAATCACACACACACACATTATATATATATATATATATATATATATGAGGTAAGATACACGATAATTCATGAAAAGGAAATGCCGTGGTGGACAAAATGTGTGAAAAATGACAAACGGAAAACATTTACTTTGGCCGAAGTCGGAAAAGATTCTGAATATTTGATCACAGCTGGAAAGATCGGTAATCAACAGGAGAATAATCACTTTCTTGAATAATATGCAGTTGCTACGAAGTAAATCGGAAGTTTACACGTATGTCTCTAATGAAAAAAAAATGGAATTTAAAAAATAGTTGTAAAAGTTTTTAAAACTCTACCTATTTTTTAATAAAATCTCTTTAAATAATTTTATTAATAATTAAAATAATAATACTATAGATAAAATGATTGCGTGTATAGTAGAAATTTTGACAATACAAATTAGAAACGTATATTAAAAATATTAATTCATTAGAAACTTAAAAATAAATAAATATGCAAATGAGCAATATCGAGATTTGTTTGAGGAAGGTTGGAGATTCCTATATATACGATATTTGAAAAGGTTCTTTTATCATTAGGATGAAATAAGTCAGGTCGGTTTTGATGTTAATGTAGTTAGGATAGATGGAAAAAACTTTCGTATTTATTCATTTCGATTATTGATTAGAATAACAGTAAACTGTTTTGATGGTAATGAAGGAGTGATAAATGATAAATGAAAAAAAACTATCGCAATTATTCAATTAGATCTAATTGTCATGATATCATCCTTTCAGACATTACCTACTCTCTGAGGTCACTGAATGTAGTTCGTTCATGATTATATCATGCTCTCAGAATAAAGAACCTCCTTCTCAAAACTTTTTAAAAATTTATAACAGCTTTATAAGTTACAAAAACAAAAATAGATTTATATATTTTTTAAATCGTCGTTAAGTTTTTATTTTTATCTTTTTGTCTTTAATAATAAAAGCGAAGAACAAACATAAAGTAATCATTTTAAATTTCTCAGGAATATATAATTCTTTTATTTGACCCATTGATCTTCCGCTTTTGGCGATTGCCAATACTAACCGATAAAAAGAAAGGACGCGCAAAAACAAATAGTCAACAAATAGCTGTTACTAAAGGCATAGAAGTTATTTTTCTACTCACCTCGTATTTTTAAAACGTATTTTAAAGCGTTTATTTTTTAATTTCAATTAAAAAGTTCGGTCAAATAAATTACGTTAGACTCAAAACCGACATTCGTTCGCTGATCGTCTACGAAGTCTGAGGATTTTAAAATGTATTTTTCTCCTTTCAATTAGGTAGAAAAGTACATTTTAAGGCGTTTGGGACAGTTACTTGTATACTCGAAAAACAAACTTCGTAGACACCCACTTACGCCATCTGTCAAATGGAACTGTAACGCGATTGGATTCATACAAATTATTAAAATGCAATCAAAACGCTTTAAAATACTTTAAAGCACAAAAAATAGGCACGTAAGTAGAAAAGTAATTTTATTGCCTTTGGTAACATTTTTTGATTATTTGTTTTGTTTTTTCACCCCTTTTTTCTGTTGGTTATTCTTGAAAATCACCCCGAATTTTCCATTTATTCCTGTCATTATGAGCAATTCATTTTATACTTAAACAAAATCAAATCTCAACATTGGAATATATCAAATAACACCATGACAATAATCTTTTTTGTTTTTCTTCAAATTACCAAAATGTGAAAAGAACATTGTTACTTTGTCTATAGATAATGCTTCAGCTAGATCAATTGCTGCTCAGAGAGCGGTTAGTTTTTGCTGGTATATATATATATATATATATATATATATATATATATATATATATATATATATATATATATATATATATATAATTGACTGATATGATGTATTTATGCGTGTATTTCCAAAGATATTTGCATGTTACGTGAGTGTGTTGCCTAAATGATTCAAGGGAAAGAGGTGATCATCGGAGAAATGATGAGTCAAGGTTTCGATGACTGCCGGCGTTGTTTAAGGCGGGTTGGTGGTGTCGAGGTTTGGGCGGAATTCACCGGGGCCGAAGTGCTTCCACGTTGAGGAGTTAACTGAAGAGGCGTTCTTGCACGGACTTCATAATCAACCTTTTAAGGTTAATTGGTGGACGTTTCGACAGAGGTCAGTGGTTAAAAAGGGAGAGGGGAAAGGATTATGAAATCACACACAAAATTTACACAAACCTAACGCACCATACAATTCTCGTTTTCTCTCTCACGCACACACATAGATATAAAAAAACATAGACAACACACAATTCTCTCTCTCTTGTGTTTCTATCTCATACACACATATACCATAAAACATTAGATACCAGACTCTCCCCTTCGCTTTATCACTCTCTCTGTCTGTATCTCTCTCTCTCTCTCTCTCTCTCTCTCTCTTTCTCTCTTAGTCTTAAAAGAGTTTGGATCTAGGAAGAACGAAGCAACACGAATAGAAATTTATATACTTTTTTATTAGTTGTAAAGACTTATTTCCTTTTAATGCTATATGTAAGTTTAACGTTTGTGTATACGAATTCAGCTATGTCGTGTACACATTCTAAAGCAGGTATGTTGGTATGTCGTTTGAAAGCCCGCTGTTGTATTTGGTATTCTGTTGTGTTGACGCTCTGGTGTCAGCATGACAAACATTTTTTGTCAGTAATTGAGCTTGTTCTACTGAATTAATCGGTAAGCTTTCCGATGTTGTTTCCGATGATTATTTTGTTGTAATTTATTCATGTGACCTGTTTATACGAACGTAATTGTAAACCGTTGTTTTCTGTATCTCCCATTTCCACTTGTGATCGTAGCAGGGAAAAAGGATGTGAAAGAAATAAAAGGAAATAAATAAAAGAAAAGAATGGAGCAAAATAAGAAGAGAAGGAAAAACCAACAATCTATTAGTATGAATTAAATATGGTATGAATTAAATATAGTATGAATTAAATATAGTATGAATTAAATATAGTATGAATTAAATATAGATCTTTCGTCTTTGGTGTATTGTGACTTACGTTAATAAGTAAAATTGAAATTTGAAAGTTTGTATGAATGAATTGTTCATTTTATGTGCGAATGTTTACACAGTTAAATTGTTCTTCTTTCTTTGTAGAAATGCGAACAATGACTTAGTATGTGTAAGGAAAGTGTGTGTAGATACGTTTGCCTTCTGTCAATATATAGAATTGTGTGTAAGTTCATAATAGTCGCCGGGTAAAAGTGTAAATGCGTCCTTCCTTTTGACAAGTCTGTTTGGCTCATTGAGAGATAGAGAATTGTTTTCAAAATGCCATATATGTTTATATATGAATCAGATCAGCTCCCATCCTTTTGTCGGGAATACATTAAAACGTCTCTTTTTTCATATTGCGGAAGCGTATATTTTACCTACCTCTGATTGGCTGATATGAACATTTTTATATTTGAACTATCATCGAATCCAGGACCGTTTTTTGCACACAATATTAGCTCGCTATTTTATGTTTATTGAACAAGCGTTTTATAAACTCATTTCGCTTGCTCCAACTTGTCGCGACAGTTTATTTCACACACATCTTACAATTTTCCCTGTCGCTTTCTCTATCCCCCTCTCTCACACACAATTTCGCTTGAAAGAAATATAAAAATATACGTTGCTGCGTTTGTAATGCAGTCTTTTTGAAATTATGCAAAGGACTATACCATGCACCCACATATAAATGGTATAAACACAATCCGGAGCCAGTATCTGAAAATGAAAGGCATATACTCTTCTGAGACATTGAAATAAAAACAGAGAAACTCATGCAAGTAAGGAAACCAAACATGATAATAGTCAATAATAATAATAAAAAAAACTGCCAAATAGTAGTCTGTGCTGTCCCATCCGTTGACAGGGTGAAGCTGAAGGCGACAGAAAAACTAAGTAAATATATAGAACTTACTAGAAAGATAAAGGAGTTATGGACGATGGGAACTATTGTAACACCTATAATTGTAGGAGCACTAAGTACAGTTTCGAAAAGAAAAACCTGGAAATGATTACAAGAAATTCGAATCACAGGGAGGATTGATACTATTAAAATCACGGTACTGATGAAACAATCTGCCATATTAAGATAAATCCTAGAGTGCGGAAGCCAACCCACATAGACTGGCGACACTGGTCAAACACACGTGTTAAAATAAAATGGCACTGGAACCAATCTATTATGGTAATTTACACACGCACGCATGCACACCCCAGCTATAAATAGCAGTAGGTACTGCTGTTAGAAGTAAATATTCCATCAGACAGCCCTGACAGTCGGACCGAACGGTATCACTAGTAACCCTCTCAGTTGAATATGTTTTGTACTACTGCGTTTTGTTGGTATATTTGTTTACGCAATCCCTCTCGTGTCTCTTTATTTCTGGCCCATAACAAGGCCACATCACAAACACAACTAGAAGTTTAGATTGAGCAAATCAAGACGAACCCAAAGAAGATAAGATTACCTGTGAAGGTTCTGAAAGGGGGGGGGGGAAACCGAGGGGGTATAGCAGAATTTTGATCGCGCCTGGAAGGGTACGGAGAGTACGGGTGTCTTGATGAAGGTTATTGTCACCTAAATTCCACAGAAAATGCCGGATGTTATCAAAGAGAAATCATTGGTAAACACTTAGTGCGACAACACCAGGCGAATTGCAACAGTGAAGGAAATTAACGAGAGTACTAGAAATATAGGGAAACTTTCTATCACTCGGATTCCAGACAGCATCACATGTTTTTTTACAAGCGAGATATCACTTGTAAGACTAGTTTGAAAACTGCTAGTGGATACTAAATAATCTATATAATAATACGCGCGTACCTTCGTTTATACGTATGTTATCACCTTTCACACGCATTGTAACAAATGGGATCGTCCAATCACCAAATATGAAATGCAAAAAAAAAACTTACTTGATTTTTATCTGATGTTGCTGGTTGGCAAAAATTGAGATTTTATCCATTTCAAGATGAATTTTCCCAAAATAAAATAAAACGTCATAAATAGAATTCTGTCGTGCAAGGATCACTTGAGCAGCGGAGAATGTGTGCGGACGTATTTCTGGCGTAAAACATCAACCAGAATTTGGATGTACCTCTCGGGGGGAGGGGAGCACTCCAGAGCCAGGTCGTGGTCTCCACATAATCCAGCGAGGGATGTACCATTGTCGCTTTTGTCTCATTGGAGAAGGGGAAGCATTCCATGTCTTTGTTTATGATTCGCGGGGGCAGCCTATTAGTAGTGGTAATGATGTCTATTGTATCCAGGATTGAGGTTGCCTTGGACAAAACATTCAGACGCTGTTAAGATGTATATATCTTCTAACTGTCTATTTAGATGGCTTGTTGCACTTTGCTATTTTTTGCCAATAAATTTGATTTGATTTGAAATACCTGTAGAATCCCGTCGGCTCTGTCTCATCGATGAGGGCGCCTCAAGCGAATGGCAATAGATCTATCCCCCTCCCGAAACGAGGTAGGCAATACCGAATGTTACTCCCTGTTTACTTACCCCTCCCCGCAAGGGAAAAGTTAGCACGAGATTGGTTTTTAATCTGGGAAAATCAAGCTCCTCAAACACCAGCCACAAATAGGGACAAAAATACCTGTAATACCTGTAAAGTCTCTTCAGTACTTTGTCACAAATAAGGGGCTCTCAGACATCAGACAATATTCTCAGAAAGAAAGGAGTAATGCCGGATATTGTCCCTATTTACGTGCTTTCCCATGAGGACAAAGTTGGATACAAGGTCGGAGTTTAATGTGGGTAAATCTACCTTGCCAAAAGTGGTAACTTTTGATAGGAATAAATATAACTCGGCACTCCCCCACGAGTGGTAGTACATTCAAGTACCGGTAATACACCCCTCTCAGAAAGGTGCAGGTTATGCCGGTTATTGTCCCTATTTATTTACCTTCTCATGGGGACAAAGTAAGACATCAGGTCGAATATTTTTATGTAGGGAAATCTAGCTACCTAAAAAGGGTCATTCTGGATGGGAACAAAATGTAGAATGGCCGCCATACACTATTTTAAGATTTTATTAGACTTTAACATAAATAGACATTATAACAATAACAATTCTTTGTACGTCATTATCGATCGCTATCTAGAGTTATTGTTGGTGTTACTGAAAGGCGCGTTTTTTTTTTTTAAATTGAAATAGGATAATTGCGTTTGGATAAGCGTTTTCATCGGGTTTACGGCAAATGTTTTCCTCAGTGTCACTGTTAGAGTTTGGCTTAGATGCGTTTAGATTATAGTCTTTTATTAATTAAATTTTTTTTATAAAATATATACTTTGAATGATGTAGATATATTTTTTTCAGTTAATATATTCGTAAAAATCATGCAATATTTTTTGTGTTCTCGATTATGGTAATGATTTCTTTAGCGCAATTTACGTTGCTTTTATCTTTTGCGTATATTTTTAAACATTTGACATTCATATTGGATTTACCTAAGATATTATTGCATCGCCTTTGCTTTTGTTGTTATCTGTAGTGTGACACATGTGCGTGTCCGCCATCTTTTATTAGTGACCATGTGCTCTCGTTTGCTCAAGAAGATGCTAACACAATAATGACATTTGAAAGCTTTTTTTCTACTAGCTAGAACCAAAGTTCAAAAACTGCCTATCTTATCTGTATTAACCCCCCCCCCCCCCGTAGCCCGGGATGCTCTTTACGAGCGGCCTAAATACGCGTTGGTACTATTCGATTGTCTACTGGGAAAGAGGTCAACAGTTTTCAGCCAACCCTCACTTTGACATCACTCATGAGAACACAATATACCCTCTACAAATTGAGGAGTAACTTTTAAAATATTATATTTCTGAAGGTTTACTTTTTATGTTGTTGTTGTTGTTTGCACACGCCTATTTAAAAAATACTTCAACTTTTAATTAGTTAAATTGACACTATTGCCGCTTACGTATTTCTGAACACATTTTGAAGATTGTTTAATTTATTTATTTATTTATAATATATAAAGTAGAGACGTTTTTTCCCCTGTACCTTCTCGGAGAATAGGAAAATAACCACATGCATCACGGGCTACTGAACTCACAATTACATTGCACTTATTCACTCGAGCGTGTTTTAGTATATCTGTTATTCTTCTTTCCAAACTAACACTGAATATTACATTCGGCCCGGCCGCCACGACTCTCCGAAATACCAACTCCATATAGGTGGTAGTAAAAACTTTTCTCCCTAACAATTCTGTACTGTGACTACACTCATCGACACCGGGAACTAATAAACACAGTATAATTTTCATAAAGCACCCATTGTTATTTCGTATTTGTCTGGCATTATTTTACTACATAATATTAAGCAATACGCAAAAACTTAACAACCGCTCCCTTACACTCCGATGATTATTCACGAATATCAGATTACGTTCTATCTAATTCTACCTTCTACATTTAAATTCATTCCGGAATTAAGCGAATGAAATTAACGAACACAGTTCCTGCAACATTTAATGATTCAACATGGCGGATAACATTTCTTGATCGAATCGACTTCCTATTTAATTCATTACGCACTAAGATATTGGTAGACGCGGATACATTTACATTTTCAAAAACATACACATTAAACACGCATATTATAGAAAAATTGCCTAAATGAATTTACAAAAAATGACCTACACCGCGTCATTGTTGAAGTTTCCATTTGGTCGGCAGAATGTAAATGTTAACATAACACGCATGTCAATAAGCGTTATTATCCTATTTACACATTTATTTTTAAATCGTAAGCGTGGCCCCGTGGGTAAGAAGGGAGGTTTAATGATCGACAGTTTCGGCGTTCGATCCTATTTGACTCTGCCACTTTTTTTTTTTTTTAAATTTACAACATTCGCCAACACGGTATAGGGGGTGGGGGTGGAGAAAGAACTATAGGCCGTTTTTTTTAATTCGACGTCATGCAATAGGTACTAATTTCTCCCGTGCAACGCCGGGCGACGGGTTCCGCTAGTAAGAAAATAAAACCAACTTTGCTTTGTGCCTAAATTACTATTGTTGATTTTCCAAGCTCATGTTTCTGTTACAGACATTTACGAGCCAGTGTTATTAGACAGTAGACACTATTGCAATTCAGTAGTGTTTTTATTGCACAATTTTGTCCTTTTCTCTAAAGCACTAGAATTAATGTTTTATTTTAGTCAGATCTATACATTATACACACGTCTTTACTCTCGTGTTATCAATAAACCCTCTTCTCGAATTCTCCTGTTCTGTTTCTTGTTTAAGTTTTATTTTTAATATAAATATAATATTAACACATGCGTTCATTACATTATCTTTTATATAATTTAAAGTCAGATTTCCCCCTATTTCAATGATCGGGATAGCTCTGTAAACACAAACTTAACATAGAATTCTACTTCGTGTGCGTGTTAGTCGCTTATTGGCACGTTCTTCTAGAAAAAAATGTATGTTTTGTTCGAATTCGCCGATTTTTATATTTTATCCCGTAAGCCGTTTTATTTTTGCTTAGAGTTCACCCTTTGACCCAAATATCTCGGCCAATTCAAACACTTCTGCGCATAATCAGCTTTAATAATTTCCACCCAACCTGAGTTTGGGGCAAAAAGTAAAAAAAAAAAACAGTTCCTGAAGAGACACCGTGGAAATCAGACGCTAAAACATTTTCTCGTTCCTTGCCATGAAACGGCAGGACGAGATGAAATTCTTGAACTCAATTCTTTTTCTATACTTAAAGCGTGACTGCTCAACCAAACCTGTTTTACATCCTTGTGTTTTTGTGTTAATTAAACGGTTAAATAAAGTTGATTTGATTGCAGAGAAAATATGGTATTTTTATATGGAATTCTGCTGACTCTCTTCTCCTCCTTCATTTCAAGCCAGCTCAGTCAGATAGATGCAGACACGGCCGCCTCTACAAAATGATTATTTCCAGTCCCCAGCAAGCGACCAATGACACCAAGGAACTCTCAATCTACAATACTACTAATTCTTCTTATCTATATATTAATACGCGAGCGTCTGCCTACCTGTGTCACGCTCTGACACCCCTTTTTAAGAAGATAGGATCGCCGGAGATTTATTTTATTTATTTATTTTTTTTAACGGTGAGCTTAATATACATCAGAGGAGGGAGGGAATGGGGACAGAGTTAGTACTTACTTTTGCCCCGGGAAGCGGGGAGATGGGGAGCGGGTGTGAGGGGAGGGGGAGAGGAGGGAGGGGGCGAGCGAGAGAGAAGACAGTGGGGCGAGTGAGGGGCCGACCGGGGTGAGATGGCGACTGCGGAAGACAACCGGGTAATATATATATATATATATCTATATATATATATATATATATATATATATATATATATATATATATATATATATATACTTCCATCCCGTCATGCAAAAGTTAGGGAGTAAAATATGTGCATACTTCCAGCCAGCGGAATATTATTAACAGTAAATCATACAGATTGATGTAAAAAAAAACACCGTAGAATTTCCAGGGGTACCGCTAGTTATTATTATTATAGCGAGCTGTATTTATCCAGCGTTGTTCGGGAGTCCTTTTAGTTTCATTTTGCTTCGCTTTATCTTTAAATACGTCATATTTCTTTTATTAAATCATTATATTTTTAAATAGAAATTTGAAAGTTAAATTTAATTATTATGGTATCGTTTGGTCATTAAATTAAAAATTGAACCAAATTGCCAAATTGCTATAAAACTGTAATCAGTTTTGTCATGATAATATTGTTTGAATCTCTATTTATAAAATTATTGGATGTAAATAATTTCCAAAACCTTCAGTCAAATGGGGATTTGCTGAGAACTCTGAAGTCAGAAATTAATTGATTTCAATGAACTCCCTTTTCAACGATCAACGAAATATTAAAATAGATGACTTATTTACGAAGAAACCAAAATGCCTTGTGGTGCATTTAATTTTAAAATCATTTTTTTTTAAATAAGAAAATAAAAGAGTTCGTCTTAGCAATTTGTGCTATTTGATTTTCGATTTCAATAAAGAATCGATTAATAGTAGATAAAATACAATGTTTAAGTCACGTACAGGCGGGAAATATACACATATTAAACACACGAGAAGTGGGCGCACACTTTTATTAATATTGAGATTATAAAAATGGAAGAAAAACTCAATACAAGTTCTACTACTACTACTACTACTACTACTACTACTACTACTACTACTAATAATAATAATTGTAAGAGCGTTGCGTTGTCCTTTCTTTCTTTCTTTCTTATTCGGGGTCGTGTTGCCCCTTTGTTACCTCAGATCAGTGTCATATACTTCTTTATCGCTTCGTCTAATCTTCCCATTGTCAGCTTTTTTTCGTCTCCGTGCTCTCTCACGTTCCGGTTAGGACCCGTTGTTCGAATTACTTCGTTGAGTTATAGTAAGAAGAATTAAAAGAAGACAGAGTTTATAAATGGAGGTTTATTGAGAGAAAAATATTAAATAAGCACAAGTACCATTTACACTTTATTATGTAGGAGAGAGAGAGAGAGACAGAAATATTAACCTAAGAAACCATTAGATAGATAGATTGATTGATAGAGAGTAACTGAGAGACAGAGAGACAGCTCCCATGGCAGCGTGTGACCTCAACAGTTATATAACTAAGACATTTTTTCAGCGACCGCTCGCGTCAAAGTTTAAAACTCGATCTCGTTTTTAATCGCGTGCTCGAAACTTTATATCTGACCCTTCCGTATCCCATCTCTCCCTCTTCGTTCTGGTCTCACTTAGTATCGTATTTTTGCGTCATGCTCGTATGTCTCACTGACGACTATCAATTTATCTTACGCATTTTCTTTTCTTTTGATCTGAATTAGATTATCATTGTGTAATTCATTTTCTCTTAGTTTGAGCTTTTCCCTTTTTATTCGGTGTCCGCGAAACGTCAATTATTTAGTTGAGTCTGTTTATTTCCTCTAACAGCTTTTTGAACTTATTTACAACGTCAACCCAAAAGCCGGTGCTTTTTGATTTTAAGAGCGACTCATTCTATCCTCGGCTTTATTAATTGTTGACCGTTCATAACTCCAACGATTCAAATCTTCCCCTGGTGTCAGATCCTTCAGAACACACCCTGTGACTCCCTCCGTTTTACACACAGCAAGGTCGCAATCATTCACCCGTATTAAAATCATGATTAGTCAAACCTACACACCCGTTACCCAACAAGGAACAATAGCAGCAATCTCGAAATATCTGAAAAAAAAAAAGACTTGGAGAAATTGGAATCAAAGAAGAAGATTGAGACTATACAACGAATGGCAACGGTGAAAACAGTCGAAATATTAAGGAAAGTTCTTGAATGCGGAAACCAACCCATGTAACCAACAAACGCTGGCCAGCCACAGATAAATCGAAACTGGAAAAACAAACGAACAAAAAACACACAAAAAACAAAAAAACAAAGAAACACACACATTCGATGAAACCAGCCTCGGCTTTTACCACACAAAACTGTTGTGAAAGGTCAAAGAGGATGGAAAGGTCAAAGAGGATGGAAGAGCAGCAGCCAGGCGTCCACTGGAAGAGTTCAAGATTACTGAAACATTGGGAAGGCTTATTGTTACTTAAATTGCAGAGAATACAAACGGCCGTTGCTAGCGAAAAATCGACGGTAAACGGCTATTGCGACGACACAAAATAATTTGCAACAAAAGAGGTAGAAAGTACTGATAATCTGGGAAGACTTGTTGTCACTCAGACTCCAGAGAACACCACCGGTTATTGTTAGTGAGTAATCATTGATAATGACTTGTTTGAAAATTCCTAATGAGTAAATAATAATAATAATTATAATAATAATAATGATGTATTAATAATAGGGTTTATGTATCTGTCTGTCTGTCTGTTTGTCTGAAGCCGAAACTCCATCAGAGTAGCATGGTTATTTACTAAGTCCGCCAGCTTCATTATATACTACTAGAAAAACCGCCGTAAACACTATGCGCATTTCTCAATTTACATAATCAATTGCTTTTCAACTTCTAATAAATTACTATTCGCAAATATACACTCATGATTGTTTTCTTCAAATTTACAGACGTATTTACGCTATTTTGCACGCTAATAATCTTACTTATAAATTACAGACAGACAGACAGACAGACATATACTTATTAATAGATTTCTTTTATTATTTAGATATATACATACATGAAATGCGTTACGTAGTTAATATAACTATGACGAAACTGATTAAACAACCAGCGTTAATACATTCAATTGGTTCCCTCACTTCCCCCGTTAATTCAATATGGACGCAAGCATACATGTAACTATGACGAAACTAATTAAACAGCCAGCGTTAATCCATTGAATTGGTTCCCTTCCTCCCTCCGTTAATTCAATATGGCGCAACTGATTAAACAGCCAGCGTTAACCTATTGAATTGGTGCCTTACCTCCCTCCGTTAATTTAATATGGACGCAAGACGGCGCGTTATTTAAAATGTAAACAAAAACGCTAGTATTCACCGTGATACTTTTACTCTGATTTTTTTTATTAAACCGTTCTAAGTTTGTTTATTTTCTTAATCTTATTAGCTATTATGTTTTAAAACACAAATTCACTGAATCAAATTGTTTAATTAAAATAATAATTGATTTAAAAATTACCATTTAAAAACACGCACACACACATTATAACGAATTTAGTTTAGGTCAACTTCTTCTTTTCGAGAATTAAAAACTATTCGTGTTTACTGCATTTGATTTTTTAATACTTTCATATCCAATCATTTTTTCACAACCTCAACTGAATTTATGATTTAAATTTCACCTTATACGCTGTTAAGCTTTCAGTTACAAACTGTTTTTATTATTCCATGTTTTATTTATTAAAATAAAAGATGTGATTTTTATTCTTTTCAGTCAACAAAAAAACTAACACATTATACTCGAAAACTATACAACTGATTTTAGAATCAAATTGTTAAATTAAACAAAGGTAATTAAACAAACACACACAAACACACACACAAACAAACACACAAACACACACACACAAACACACACACAAACACACACACACCCACATTCTAACGAATTTAATTTAGGTAAACTTTCTTTCCGAAAGCATTTACATAACTAAGCGTTTTCACTATATTTGATTTTTTGGTGCTTTTACACTTTAGGACTCCGTCGTTAGGGTCAAAGTGGGGGTTAGGGTTAGGGTTAGGGTTAGGGTTTAGAGTTAGGGTCATGGTCAAAGTTAGCGCGGGTCCTACAGTAAAAGAGTACCGATTTTTTAATTGTTTTATTTTAGATACACCTTTCTTCCGATTCGAAAAATACTGTTCGCTGTATTTAGGTTTTTAAATTATCGATTTTAACAATTTCATTTGATCAAATTGTTTCATTGAAATAAAAATTGATTTAAAACTTACTATTTAAAAAAACACACACATTCTAATGAATTTAATTTAGGTAAACTTCTTCTCGACAGCATTTAAATAACTAATCGTGTTCGCTGGATTTGATTTTTTTTACTGTTTTTCTTGTTTTTTTTAAATTAAAAATATTTATATGTATGGGGGAGGATAAAAATAAAAAAATGGAGAGGGGGTGGTCAATTTTTTTTTCTTATTTTAACTAAAATTATATCTATGTATGGGGGAGGGTAAATAAAAAAAATTGAGGGGGTGGTCCACAATCTTTCTTCTTTTTTTTTAAACTAAAAATATTTCTATTAATGGGGGAGGGTAAAACAAAAATCAGGGTTGGGGTCGAACATTTTTTTTCTTTATTTTCAACTGAAAACATTCTTGGTCTTAAACGAAGACAATCAATGTCTAAACACCCAAGAAATGTCACTTGGACTCCATCGGTTTACGCGAGAGCGTTCATTTCTGACACAGCAGCCTAGCAAAAATATGCGACCGGAAGGAGCATATATTTGCTAGTAATAATAATAATAATAATAATAATAATAATAATAATAATGATGATGATGAAAATAAAATTATTATCATCATCATCATAGAGAACAACCACAATAACAGAAAACAAATAAGTAGATAAATACGCGAAATGATCAATTGCGGTGATAAGTTATGCGCGACTCAAAGCAAACCGGCCCTGATTTGTTACAAAAAGAAAATAAACTAAGGAACAACACTCAAAAGAAGGGAAACAAAACAAAAAAACAAAACTTATTCTATATATATAAGCTGAAAAATCAGGTGTGAGGCTCACCGCCTTTGATAAATAGAAAGAAACAAAAATATTAAGTAAAAAAAACAAACTGAAATTCAGTTTTTTTTGCAACACCTCATCCGGACAACTCAGACACCTCGAAGCACAATCTACTTGCTCGACTTGTAAGATATTAGTATATATATATATATATATATATATATATATATATATATATATATATATATATATGCACACACACACACACACACACACACACACACACACACACACACACACACACATATATAATCCCGAAAATTGTTTATATATGCATCAACGTTTCGTCTTTATTCCAAGAATTACTCAAGATGACTGATTTGAAGAAAAACATGGTGCGTCTATGATGTGAAAAGAATGTTTTTGTATTTTTTTTGAACGAAGCCTAGACGTTAGAATTCAAAATATGGGGTGCGTTTATGAAGTTGAATGAATGTGTTTTATTTATTAATACCGATGTTATGAACACAGTTTTGTTTGAAACGTGGTGTAAGATAGTAAGCTTTAACCTAAATTTAAGTTCTGTTCAGTTAGTATTAGTTTGCCGATTAAAAGGGATAAATTGTAGAAACCGTTACGTTGTTTAATTGTGTCAGAGTTTATAATGCGAGGTTAATTTTAAATGAATTTAACGAGTCTAGCTTGTTTAAAGTTAAAAGAATGATCATGTGATGCATGAAAGAATAGTGCATTTAGAGAATTGTTATTCTTTATATTTAGTTTATGTTCACTAAGCCTTTTCTTAAGTTCACACTGAGTTTCACCAACGTTTATCTGATTGCAATTATTACATGAGACAGAAATATTCCTACATTAGATAGGGGTGTTTTAGGAAAATGTTTTGTTGCTTTTAGTGTTTGTTTTATGATGTGGGATGTAGTTTGTATTTTTTGAATTCTTAGTCCATCAAGAATGCTGTAAATTATTGTATTATTGGCGTGGGTAGGTAAAAGAAGATGTCTGTTTATAAAAGTAGTGTTCGGTGTATATTATTTGTGTTTATTACTTCTATAAATATTTGCATGTGAGGTATTGCAATGTTTTGAGTGAATTTGTGTTGTATTTTAATTATTCTGGGCTACAAATTCTGAGTACACGTAGGAAGAACCCGATTATCAGGTCTATTTTTATTTTGTAATTATGGTGCGAGAAAAATGTATGTAGTCATTTTTGTGTGTAGTTTGCGATATACTTTGAAGGTGAAATTATTGTTGCATTTTATTATAAGTATGTCCAGAAATGATACTGAGTTATGTTTCTCTGTTTCATGGGTAAACTGTGTTACGAAGATTTTCTATTTGTGTGTTTTCAGGAAGAAAAAGTAAAATGTCGTCAATATTCTAAAGTATTCAGTATTTGAGTGTATTCTTACTTTGAATGGGCTAGATTCTAGGAATTCTAAGAATAAGCAGGCTAGTATTTCACAAAGAGGGTTACCCATAGGGAGTCCGAACTTTTGCTTGTAGAAATTATTGTTAGATTGAAAATAAGTCATGTCAGTGATAAGTCTGATTATTTTTATTAGAGTCTTGATCTTTCTTTAGATATTTATGGAATGAATTTAAACATTTTTTGATGGGAAATTAGTATATTAGTCTAAACTGTGTATAGTTTTGTTTTGTATATTAATGTTTTTATAAAATTTAGTTGTTATGTGGGAAGTGCTGATGGTGTCCATTGAGTGAGAATATTAGCTATGGCTCATGTGATCCTGTGAGTTGTGCTATTGATGGCAGATGTTCTGGAGTGCATAAGGATACCCAGTTTGTATGTTTATATAGTTATCACACACACATACCCCCCACACACGCACGCGCGCGTGTGTGTGAACACGAACACATTTTTCTCTCTCTACTATATATATACTATGAATATTTTTTATGAAATATTAAAGTATATTTTACCTACAGACGACGTCGTTTCTGACTGAGTGTAGGTAGGGGTGGTTTTAGGCGGTCAGACGGGTTCGAACGCAGTTCGTAGATTTAGACGAGAATCACGAGCATACAACCTAATCCAGTAGGCCAACAGAAATCACCACATAGATTAATACAATTAAGATACATTTAAAGCAGGGTTCAAACGTTCCGCGGGTATGTAAGCTTACCCTCTTGATATATTTATATATATATATATATATATATATATATATATATATATATATATATATAAGTCGGTCAGAATATTGATCGACTTTTGTTTTTAAGATGTAATTCGATTTAATTCCTTTTATAACATACTTCACCCCCAAGGATGATTGTTAAAATGTAGAGAGTTGTCATTAATGCTCTATACAGCAAATAATTTGCAAAGAAAGAGGTAGAGAGTACTGAAAATCTGGGGAGACTTGTTATAACTCAGACTCCATGGAACACCACCGGTTATTGTTAGTGAGTAATAATTGATAGTGACTTGTTTGAACATTCCTAATGAGTAAATAATGATAATAATAATAATAATAATAATAGTTATGATGATAATGATGATAATAAAATTATTATCATCATAATCATAGAAAACAACCACAAAACAGAAAACAAATAATTAGATAAATACGCAAAATGATCAATTGTGGTGATAAGTTATGCGCGACTCAAAGCGATCCGGTCTGATTTGTTACAAAAAGAAAAAAGTAAAGACCAACAACTCACAACACCCAAAAGAAGGAAAACAATCACAACAGAAAAAAAAACTTATTCTCTATATATAAGCTGAAGAAATCAGGTGTGAGGCTAACCGCCTTTGATAAATAGAAAGAAAAAAAAAATTAATTAAAAATGATAGAATCACTAAAATGTTCTACATTACTCTATTAAAGTATGTGATTATATATTTAAAATACTTGACTTATTTGTTACTTAAATTATTTGTGTATAATAGTAGGTAAATTAATGTTATTTCGAACAACTAATTACAATAGTAATCAAGGTAATGGTACAAATGTCAATCAAGGTAATGGTACAAATGTCAATCAAGGTAATGGTACAAATGTTAATCAAGGTAATGGTACAAATATTAATCAAGGTAATGGTACAAACGTTAATCAAGGTAATGGTACAAATGTTAATCAAGGTAATGGTACAAATGTTAATCAAAGTAATGGTACAAACGTTAATCAATGTAATGGTATAAATATTAATCAAGGTAATGGTATAAATATTAATCAAGGTAATGGTATAAATATTAATCAAGGTAATGTTACAAATGTTAATCAAGGTAATGGTACAAACGTTAATCAAGGTAATGGTACAAATGTTAATCAAGGTAATGGTACAAATGTCAATCAAGGTAAGGATACAAATGTCAATCAAGGTAATGATACAAATGTCAATCAAGGTAATGGTACAAATGTCAATCAAGGTAATGGTACAAACGTTAATCAAGGTAATGGTACAAACGTTAATCAAGGTAATGGTACAAATGTTAATCAAGGTAATGGTACAAACGTTAATCAAGGTAATGGTACAAATGTTAATCAAGGTAATGGTACAAATGTTAATCAAGGTAATGGTACAAACGTTAATCAAGGTAATGGTACAAATGTTAATCAAGGTAATGGTACAAACGTTAATCAAGGTAATGGTACAAACGTTAATCAAGGTAATGGTACAAATGTTAATCAAGGTAATGGTACAAACGTTAATCAAGGTAATGGTACAAATGTTAATCAAGGTAATGGTACAAATGTTAATCAAGGTAATGGTACAAACGTTAATCAAGGTAATGGTACAAATGTTAATCAAGGTAATCGTACAAACGTTAATCAAGGTAATGGTACAAACGTTAATCAAGGTAATCGTACAAATGTTAATCAAGGTAATGGTACAAATGTTAATCAAGGTAATGGTACAAATGTTAATCAAGGTAATGGTACAAACGTTAATCAAGGTAATGGTACAAATGTTAATCAAGGTAATGGTACAAACGTTAATCAAGGTAATGGTACAAATGTTAATCAAGGTAATGGTACAAACGTTAATCAAGGTAATGGTACAAACGTTAATCAAGGTAATGGTACAAATGTTAATCAAGGTAATGGTACAAACGTTAATCAAGGTAATGGTACAAATGTTAATCAAGGTAATGGTACAAATGTTAATCAAGGTAATGGTACAAACGTTAATCAAGGTAATGGTACAAATGTTAATCAAGGTAATGGTACAAACGTTAATCAAGGTAATGGTACAAACGTTAATCAAGGTAATCGTACAAATGTTAATCAAGGTAATGGTACAAATGTTAATCAAGGTAATGGTACAAATGTTAATCAAGGTAATGGTACAAACGTTAATCAAGGTAATGGTACAAATGTTAATCAAGGTAATGGTACAAACGTTAATCAAGGTAATGGTACAAATGTTAATCAAGGTAATGGTACAAACGTTAATCAAGGTAATGGTACAAACGTTAATCAAGGTAATGGTACAAATGTTAATCAAGGTAATGGTACAAACGTTAATCAAGGTAATGGTACAAATGTTAATCAAGGTAATGGTACAAATGTTAATCAAGGTAATGGTACAAACGTTAATCAAGGTAATGGTACAAATGTTAATCAAGGTAATGGTACAAACGTTAATCAAGGTAATGGTACAAACGTTAATCAAGGTAATGGTACAAATGTTAATCAAGGTAATGGTACAAATGTTAATCAAGGTAATGGTACAAATGTTAATCAAGGTAATGGTACAAACGTTAATCAAGGTAATGGTACAAATGTTAATCAAGGTAATGGTACAAATGTTAATCAAGGTAATGGTACAAACGTTAATCAAGGTAATGGTACAAATGTTAATCAAGGTAATGGTACAAACGTTAATCAAGGTAATGGTACAAATGTTGATCAAGGTAATGGTACAAACGTTAATCAAGGTAATGGTACAAATGTTAATCAAGGTAATGGTACAAACGTTAATCTAGGTAATGGTACAAATGTTAATCAAGGTAATGGTACAAATGTTAATCAAGGTAATGGTACAAACGTTAATCAAGGTAATGGTACAAATGTTAATCAAGGTAATGGTACAAATGTTAATCAAGGTAATGGTACAAATGTTAATCAAGGTAATGGTACAAACGTTAATCAAGGTAATGGTACAAATGTTAATCAAGGTAATGGTACAAACGTTAATCAAGGTAATGGTACAAATGTTAATCAAGGTAATGGTACAAATGTTAATCAAGGTAATGGTACAAACGTTAATCAAGGTAATGGTACAAATGTGAATCAAGGTAATGGTACAAACGTTAATCAAGGTAATGGTACAAACGTTAATCAAGGTAATGGTACAAATGTTAATCAAGGTAATGGTACAAATGTTAATCAAGGTAATGGTACAAATGTTAATCAAGGTAATGGTACAAATGTCAATCAAGGTAATGGTACAAATGTTAATCAAGGTAATGGTACAAACGTTAATCAAGGTAATGGTACAAATGTTAATCAAGGTAATGGTACAAATGTTAATCAAGGTAATGGTACAAACGTTAGTCAAGGTAATGGTACAAATGTTAATCAAGGTAATGGTACAAACGTTAATCAAGGTAATGGTACAAATGTTAATCAAGGTAATGGTACAAACGTTAATCAAGGTAATGGTACAAATGTTAATCAAGGTAATGGTACAAACGTTAATCTAGGTAATGGTACAAACGTTAATCAAGGTAATGGTACAAATGTTAATCTAGGTAATGGTACAAACGTTAATCAAGGTAATGGTACAAATGTTAATCAAGGTAATGGTACAAATGTTAATCAAGGTAATGGTACAAACGTTAATCAAGGTAATGGTACAAACGTTAATCTAGGTAATGGTACAAATGTTAATCAAGGTAATGGTACAAATGTTAATCAAGGTAATGGTACAAACGTTAATCAAGGTAATGGTAGAAACGTTAATCAAGGTAATGGTACAAATGTTAATCAAGGTAATGGTACAAACGTTAATCAAGGTAATGGTACAAATGTTAATCAAGGTAATGGTACAAACGTTAATCAAGGTAATGGTACAAATGTTAATCAAGGTAATGGTACAAATGTTAATCAAGGTAATGGTACAAACGTTAATCAAGGTAATGGTACAAACGTTAATCAAGGTAATTGTACAAATGTTAATCAAGGTAATGGTACAAATGTTAACGAAGGTAATGGTACAAACGTTAATCAAGGTAATGGTACAAATGTTAATCAAGGTAATGGTACAAATGTTAATCAAGGTAATGGTAGAAACGTTAATCAAGGTAATGGTACAAATGTTAATCAAGGTAATGGTACAAACGTTAATCAAGGTAATGGTACAAATGTTAATCAAGGTAATGGTACAAATGTTAATCAAGGTAATGGTACAAACGTTAATCAAGGTAATGGTACAAATGTTAATCAAGGTAATGGTACAAACGTTAATCAAGGTAATGGTACAAACGTTAATCAAGGTAATGGTACAAATGTTAATCAAGGTAATGGTACAAATGTTAATCAAGGTAATGGTACAAATGTTAATCAAGGTAATGGTACAAATGTTAATCAAGGTAATGGTAGAAACGTTAATCAAGGTAATGGTACAAATGTTAATCAAGGTAATGGTACAAACGTTAATCAAGGTAATGGTACAAATGTTAATCAAGGTAATGGTACAAACGTTAATCAAGGTAATGGTACAAACGTTAATCAAGGTAATGGTACAAATGTTAATCAAGGTAATGGTACAAACGTTAATCAAGGTAATGGTACAAATGTTAATCAAGGTAATGGTACAAACGTTAATCAAGGTAATGGTACAAATGTTAATCAAGGTAATGGTACAAACGTTAATCTAGGTAATGGTACAAACGTTAATCAAGGTAATGGTACAAATTTTAATCTAGGTAATGGTACAAACGTTAATCAAGGTAATGGTACAAATGTTAATCAAGGTAATGGTACAAATGTTAATCAAGGTAATGGTACAAACGTTAGTCAAGGTAATGGTACAAATGTTAATCAAGGTAATGGTACACATGTCAATCAAGGTAATGGTACAAATGTTAATCAAGGTAATGGTACACATGTTAATCAAGGTAATGGTACAAATGTTAATCAAGGTAATGGTACAAATGTTAATCAAGGTAATGCTACAAATGGCTGGTAATAAAGCAGTAAGAATGGATTTTATATCGTGCAAGTGGCTGCTTATTGATTATTGACGATGGATTACGATGCTTAACTACTTTTAGATAAACAACTTCGAATATATATAAATAAAATCTGTCGAACACCGAAACATAATATTCGCAAATAGTACAACAGATTAAATAGTGTTAAACGTATTATAAGAGATATTATTAGGGGTATCAATGAGAGCACCAAAGAATGCCATTTTATTATTTACGTTTAGTTCTACAGTGAATTCAACAACAGCGTTTTTCTTTTTGGAAAAGGTCGTGTAGTTTGTGTAGTTGGTCATTATTATCAGTTATTAGGGTTGTTTTCAAAAATTCTATTAATTTCTCCAGCTTTACTGTGGATTTGGTTTCATCACCTGAAGATGATGCGACAAAGAATTGAAAACGTTCGTGATACATATAGAGCATACATTTTTTTTTCGGTTGACGCAAAATAGATCATTAGAAAAATTGAAAAATAAAAAAACGGTATAATCAGTCAGTAGGATTATGTTATGTTTAACAATGTTTTTTTTAAATTAAAGAATACTGTCTAAATACACACACACTAATATATATATATATATATATATATATATATATATATATATATATATATATATATATATAGTTTAGAGTTTATATGGACGATTAAGTGAAATTAGTCAGAAAAAATGCAGTATAATTAAATGGATGATAAATGTCTATGAAGAGAATGGTAAAATATAATATATATTATTTAGAAAAGAGGTGAGAATGTGAAGAAAGAGGAAATATGAGATAATTGGAAAACATTCTGATGAGGAAAAGATAAGTAATTTTCCCACCGCACATCCATTACCTCCCCTGTAGGAAAATGTTGTTGGTCAATTTGTGTGTTCGTGGAATGTATATTCATTGAGAAGTCCCAAATTTTTTATTCAGTCCTGAGATGTGGGTGTTGAGTTTCAGAATGAGTTTAGTTTCGTATTGGCGTCTGCGCTGTTGTGTTTTAAAATTGGAGGCTATGGGGATGCTTCATATATATATATATATATATATATATATATATATATATATATATATATATATATATATATATATATATATATATATATAATAAATATTTGTTTTGTCTATTATCTATGTACGTACGTTTCGTCTTTTAATCGGAACTCGTCAGCATAGATATATAACTATTCACTACTTGTCGCGTAATTCGAGACCTCGGGCTCTGAGTAAGTTACAACTCAAATTCCGACATTTCGACTCCCACGGCCACCGTTGAATAGCTAGATAAACAGGGATAATTTTGACACTTATTCGGCGGCTTGACGTCAAGAGAGGGTTCAACTTAATGAAAGGATGGATGCATTTATAGCTAGCGACGTCATGCTGTGTAAATACTACACTTACAGTGCCCATCTAGGGTTTTTTCTAGGGGCTACAAATAATAAATATCTGTTTTTTATTATCTATACACGTATACGTTTCGTCCTTATATATATAATAAAAGAGTACATCTATCTGTATGTGTCATTCTGTCCTTAAAAACGAAGACATACTAGGTAATGTACATTAAATATAAGTATATTCACATGTACAATTTGCATGTGAACATAATGGAAGTGATTCTGCGATTTTAGCTGCTCCTTAAAGGAACTAATGACATATTTCTAACATGTTATACAATGAAATAATTCTATTTATAAGCGTTAGTTAAAGAGTATTAACATGTAACTGGATAGCTCGGTGGGTAGGATATTTAGCTAACATGATCAAGGTTGCTGTTAAAGTAAACTCTATTTCTTAAGATGCTGCATATGATGCTATCCTACACTCTAACTCTGGCAACGCCGTGAACCTGCCAGTATATATATATATATATATATATATATATATATATATATATATATATATATATATATATATATATATATAATGGTAATAATCCAGGTGAAAAATATCCACAGGGTGGTAATCCAGAGAATTTTAACCGGGTTTATAAAAAGTGCTCAATATCAAAATAGAGCTTTATATATATATATATATATATATATATATATATATATATATATATATATATATATATATATATATATATATATATATATATATATATATATAGAGAGAGAGAGAGAGAGAGAGATTAAATAGGGTAGTATCAATGCAGTTCCAACGAGAGAAAAGTATATATGTAAAGGAGTAAGGCTACCAACATTTGTAAAAAGTTTTTTTCAACATTTATTTATTATTTTGTTATTTTATCATTTTATAATTTTATATAACGCATTTCAAGCGGTGGTCCGCTTTCCTCAGATAGGTAAATCCATTTGTAGAATTATTTTTTTTTTCAGACTATGATACTTGTTGCTGTATTATTTCTTTGTCTTCAATCTCCCGTCCTGATGAAATTTTTTAATAAAGGTGAAACGTAGATGGATATTCAATTAATATTTTGGTTTTCCTTATTTCATTATATATATATATATATATATATATATATATATATATATATATATATATATATATATATATATATATAAAAGTCAGCTGAATCAAAAAATTAGAACATTATTCATATCAGTTCCAAGAATTCAAACAACGATTATATGGCGTACGATCGTTTCCAAGACAATTTAGACATTTTTTTTTCATTTTGAATTATACTTTTGATAACTCCAAACCGTCTCTTTCTATATAAAGACAGGTATGTTTATGTGTTTATATATTTGTATATTTGTATATCTGTATGCCCTAAACTTATTAACTAATTATTATGAACACAGTTGCTAGGCTTAAGTGATCCAAATGTGGGATATATTTAATTTCATTTGGGTTTATGGAAAGGGATTTAAAAGGGCGTCGAAGTTTGTCGTGAAAATTCAGATACCTCTGATTTTTTGTGAAAATTTTACAATAGATATTAACCATCAATGTATATATATATATACACACCAAGTTTCATTTTTTTTTAATATTTGAAAGGGTTTTAAGCGGTATAATATGGGCAAAAGCTCCGATTTGAAAATTCAAATATATCAAATTTACGTTTATTTAAAGAGTCGTGATATATTGGCACAACCTTCCATTTGAAAATTCAAATATTTCCGATTTACATAGAATTTGATCCACCGTCATTAAACACCAATTAAGCAGGATTCCCGAATTTAAATTTCTATTTAAGACCCTTTAATTTTAGACATTTCCTAGAATCAAAATGATGTAATATACTTCGATCAAAATTAGAATAAGTATTCTAGACATAGGGCTCAGATCATTATATCTTGATTTATTCTTCTGGGGCGGGTATTCCTCTAGTTTCTATATATTATTAAAATTGTGTAATTGTACATTTCTTGTGTCTCTGTATTTCTCGCGTCAACATAACTTTGATAGATAAACAGTGAATTATTAGTTTCTTTATTTGAATATTCGAGCAATGAATTTTACCTGTATTCTTATAAAGTTAGGTATGTTTATATTTTTATATATTTGTATGTACAAGAATAATTCCTCAACTTATTAACCGATAATTATAAATTTTGTAACACAGCTGCTAGGCGTAAAGGGTTCAAATATAGTGTTATTTAGTTTCATGCAAAGGGGGTGAACAGTGGGCAGAATTAGAATGATCCAATGGGGGTAGGAGGATTAATTCTCTCTGGGGGTTAGGGTTAGGGAGTAATTTATAAGAAAACAAAGAGATAACCACGACTCGTTTTAGATACAGTACATAAGTTTGGATCATTCCTATCAAATGTCACATTCTTAGGTCTAATAGCATGAAAACAGTTACCGAACTCACACCTCTCATAATCTTTGTATTAATAAAACTATCAGACAAGATATCGTGGGTCTGTGTGCGTGTTTCTCGTCTATCTGTAACTTTGATAAATGCTCAGTGAATTTTATTTGCTATTAAATGAATATGTATTGAAATAAAAATAAAGTAAGGCAACACAAAAACGAATTAAAAAAAATCCTATTTAAAAAAAAAATTGTAAAAATCACTATCGTCTTATTAGGTAAAATTGAATGCGCGCTGTTTATTCGTTTCGGCTCTATTGTTGAACGGGACTGCCAAGAAACGTTTCCCCATCTCTGTGGGAGGTGACGGTGGTTAAGTGGATATCGACACGAACTGGAGACCGGGTGTTCGAAGTTCGAATACAGTCGGTTCCACAGTACTACCTTCACTTAGGGATGTTGGCAACCTTCTCGTGGTCCTTCCCGTAAGTACCCGATGTTTTTTCCAGAAAGATTTCTAACTAGAAAAACATCGGGGAAACTAATGCCAACACCAGAATCATCTGATTCACACGAAAGAAGAAGCATCTTTGTTGTCTTTTGGTTTGTTTTACGGCACATCAATCATCAATGGGTTATTTAATACCAAAACAAATTGTCGGATAGAATCCTCTAGGTGGAATAAGTTTTATATTTATTTTTTATTTTATTTCTTTAATGGAGTTTAAGATGTTAGTTGAGTTTTTTTTTAAATTATTAATAACCCTATCCGACAAGATATCCTGTGTGTGTTTCTCGCTTGTACGTAACTTTGATAAGTACACATTTTTTATATATTATTACTCGGATATTTATTGTAATATTTTATTTTTGATTGCAATAAATAATCGATTAATATTAAATCCCAAATATAAAAATGTGTAATTCAAATGAACGCGAGAAGTTTCTTCATAACATATACTATTACTTCTAGTAATAATGTAGTTTTGGTATCTGTCTGTCTGAAGCCGAAAGTATACGTTTACTTATATTAATAATGTAGTTTTGGTATCTGTCTGTCTGAAGCCGAAAGTATACGTTTACTTATATTAATAATGTAGTTTTGGTATCTGTCTGTCTGAAGCCGAAAGTATACGTTTACTTATATTAATAATGTAGTTTTGGTATCTGTCTGTCTGAAGCCGAAAGTATACGTTTACTTATATTAATAATGTAGTTTTGGTATCTGTCTGTCTGAAGCCGAAAGTATACGTTTACTTATATTAATAATGTAGTTTTGGTATCTGTCTGTCTGAAGCCGAAAGTATACGTTTACTTATATTAATAATGTAGTTTTGGTATCTGTCTGTCTGAAGCCGAAAGTATACGTTTACTTATATTAATAATGGAGTATTGGTATCTGTCTGTCTGTCTGAAGCCGAAACTATACTATTACTATCTTTCAGTGCTCAATTCAGTTTACTGTACTATTTCTGAATAATTTAATATCTTTTAATGCATAATTCAGAGGCTAGGATGTAGTGTAGTATCTGTCCTGCTGCCATGATACCATCCCCAAGGCACTACCTCTTTCTTTTTTGTGTGGAGGAAGAAATATAGTAATTTTTTCTGTGGCCATGGATTACCTTCTTTTGGGAGGGAGGAAGTAGTGTAGTATCTGTTCTTTTGTTAGTATACTATCCCCTCATGCGTTATATCCTCTTTTTTAAGGAAGGGTAGTATAGTATATATTTTGTTCTCATGGGAATATTCTCCCAGGCATAACCTCCTCATTTGGGGACAATATAGTATATGTTCGTTCGGCATAGTATATGTTCGTTCGGCATATATACTAGCAAAAATATTTTTGCTAGTTTTATTAATAGAGAGATAGGTATTGTACTTCTTCTATAATAACCAACAGTGTTGATATGCCGTAAGCCAGCCAAACCAAACCTAACTTTACTTTTATATTTCTAATTCAGACTTAACGTTTGTTGTTTTTACTAAACCAACCACGACTACAAATCAAAATATTCTTACTTTATTTCCACCTCTTTTTCTGTAGTTGTGAATTGCTATGTTTGTCTTATATTCCGCATTTATCATATCACATCAGCCTTCTTTTTGTTCTTTTATTCCCCCCCCCCCTCTCCTTCAATTCATTCCCTTGCTTCTTCGAAATGGATTGTGTCCCGATGAAGGTGTAAATGTACCCATCCTTCCGCCTACACTCTACCTCCACCGCTAGCAATCCATCCTCCTATCCACAACGAACGAGCTAGTCTCCGATAAGAAGCATTCGGCAAAAATGGACGATTGGAATCGGTGGGAAAATTCGATTTGGCGCCAAATGATAATGCCGCCCGAACTGGAAATCAAACGGAGGGGGGTGGGTGGGTGGGAGGAAGGTTCCCTCTAAAACAGGGAAATTGGAGAGAGCAGAAGGGGGAAAAGGATAAGATTGGACAAGAGGGAAAAAGAATTGAACGGACAGGCGAGTGTGAGTAGAAGATAAAGTCACTCACCGATAAGCGGTGATTTTGTTGCCACCAGCCGCGAAATTGTTGGTTCGACCGGGAAACAATAACACCAGCCAACAACAACAAAAAGGAAAGCAAAAGAAAGAAAAGGCAAAAGGCAAAGAGATCTATGTCCTTATATCTGGAATCGTCGTGATAGCAACGGTTAAGGCAGAACGCAGTAAAGAATGTTTGGTAAAATTCTTCATATTTACTGTCTAAGTAAGATATTCAACGTTTAGCCTTTTACCTGTCAACGCTCCGACTTAGTAACACACACACGCACGCACACACAGGGGAGTTTGAATTACCTACTAGACACCATCCTCGAGTGTCTTCGATCTCTCTGTACAAGGGGTTGTCAGGACAACCTGACATGAGGATATTTACCCCTACAAGTAAACCCTGACCAAATATTCAAATTACATAGTATCCGCAGCACAAATCAGACCCCCTCGTACGAGGAACAGTGCATCTTCTCCTAGTGATGTTACCTCAAGTAACACCACGTGCTGGATACTCCACCAGACTAGATGAATTCTTGTCCTGGAATCCGGTAAGACCAACAGACCACAAGAAAGATATACTATGACATATTGACTGGTCAGTTGGGGAGAGAAGAAATTATTCTTAACTTTTTTACTTACTCAATGTTTGAGAAGTAAAGAAGAATTTAAATAGAATATTCGGGTATCTATGTATCTCATATAGAGTTACAGTGTTATCCCCAGGAAGGGGCCCCTTGATTTCTGAGAACTTCGACTGAAGTAAAATTAAACATTCAGCGAGAAAAACAACTGCACTCAAGGGAACAGCCAGAATCCTGAAAAGAGCTCTCGGTTGGAGTCTGTAAATAGCGGGTGATCGTATGGCATTTGGAAGAATGCCCCGTCCCCAGCAAATGAATGAAAATAAAAATAAAAAAATAAACATATTAACATAGATAGATAGATAGATAGATAGATAGATAGATAGATAGAGAGAGAGAGAGAGAGAGAGAGAGAGAGAGAGAGAGAGAGAGCTTAGTAGTATAAAATATTTAACGTCTGTGTTTCATACTTGAAAATGAAACATGAACGTTTCTGTGCAACTTACTTGTTATAAGTATTTTTATACTATATATATATATATATATATATATATATATATATATATATATATATATATATATATATATCGGTATGTATATATAAGTGTATACATGGGTGTGTATGAATGTATATGTGTGTGTGTACGTGAGTATGTGTAAATATGCAGATACGTGACTAAATGGAGTACTATGAGTGAGATTTGAAATAGAATGAGGCAGAAAATAGAGGAAAATAATATACAAAGATCTATTAAAATGTGCGTGTCTGTGATTATGTGTATACGTATAGATATGCACCGAGACAGAGTGATTTGAGTGAGATGGTAAACGAAAAAAAAGATAGAGATAAAATAATATCTAAAAATCCTTTAAAAATTATTGATCTTCCTTGATAAGAAATAGAATAGAGTGAAGTCTATTCTGTTTTTAATCATACACCACCTAGATACATCGGCACCCTTCTGGATCAAAAATAATATGCACTTTGATGTGGATATAATTTAACATATTACAGAGGTATTTGACAATGGATTTCTTCTTGTGATCTTTATTTTGGTTTGGTGAACATTGAAGTTTTCGGACATTGTTGTGTTTTTGTTCTGGGTATATACGAGATGGTGTTCTGATGAGATTTTATGTTTGAAAAAAATGTTTTGCATTGTATGACTTAAAATAAGTCATGTCTTCAAACAACTATACACAACTTTATGTATATCTCTTTATTTTTGGACATGATTTGAAAATCATTTAAATCTTTAAAATATACACACACGCACACACGCACACACACACACACGCACACACACATACACATATACTTATAGGTGTTGTTTAGTTTAGTCTTTTTTATGCATTTCATTATTTTTTTTATTTTTTATTTATTTTAATTTTTTTATTTTTTTATGCATTGTTATCCTAAAGTAAAGTTTATTCTGCGTTTCCAGTTGCTTGCTATTTCACTTATACAGTTTTGGAGATCTTTAAAGTTTAGAATTTCAAACTTCTAATTCAAACATAATCTACACGAGTTGTCTTAATTTGTACATGTACTGGCCTGTCGTACTATTTTCCACTCGATGATTGGCGAGCGTCCGCTTTCTTTTGAGTTCCCAGTAATGGGTCACTAGTGCTGTTTCTATTCGATGTTTAACACACCCCCCACACACATATATATATATATATAAATATATATAATATTAAATTTATTTAATATTTTACCTACATACGACGTCGTTTCGAGCTTTTGCTCTCATCAGCGCAGGGAAATAACAATCCCAGACGGTCACAGGGCGCGAAGCCGGTTCACAGAGACACCTTGAATCTGTAAGCGTTATTTGAAGGTTAAAAACGACATAATTTAAAAGTACATGCGAAACAAAAACAAAGTATATATATTCCCGGGCAACGCTCGGTCGGAACATCAAGTATATAATAAAGTAAAGTTAGTCTGTTTGTCAATTTTAGTCATCGATAACGTTCGCCCGACAAAATCAATGTTTGATTCTGGTTCGTCAGTTTTTGTTGCATTTATGTAACCCAGATAAAGACCAAGCGTATTTGAAAAATGTTTCTATTTCTAAATTGCTATATTAAACATTTGTAGTCACAATAGTTGTGTCTTTTCATCTGTTGTTGCCATTGATAATTCTGAAATATAAAAATATAAAGTCAAATAATATGTATTTCTGCTATAGTAATAATAAAATATGTTCTAAAACACCTTACATACGATATATATATATATATATATATATATATATATATATATATATATATATATATATATATATATATATATATATATGTGTGTGTGTGTGTTACTGCTTTAATGTGGTCAAAAATGAATTCTCCTAGAAACACGTGTTAAGTATGGTATAACTCTGATCTGTTATTTTATTTATTTATTGCTCTACTGCAAATTTTGAAATAACTATTTAATAGTTTTATGTATGTATGAATCTGTACAGGCATTACTTGCACATGATATTACTGAGGGTGTGCCCCAGGGGACGATCTTTGAACCATTATTATTTCTGATATTCGTAAACCACCTCCCTGATGAAATTGTGTCTGAGATGTGTATATTTTCTGATGACACCACGATCTATACGAGACATGTTAGAAAAACGAATGTATACATATCCTAGGCAATGACTGAAACTTCATAAAATTAATTTTAGTCTGTAGTGGAATGAGGACGTAAATGGATGGTTACATTTAATGTCACTAAGTCAAAGCTCCTTTCCTTTAACAATTACAAAAAAAACGTCTAAGCCATCTAAGCAACCGATTGCCATGGCTAATAACACTTTACCTGAGGGTCTAGCATTCAAATTCATCGACCTGACATTCATAGGCAACATGAATTGGAACAAATACATAGAAGATATTGCCTAGACTGCTGCAATAAAGGTACCGTGCTAGAAAAGGTCTCACGCCTGCTAGTATCCTATATCTCTACACAGCCACTATTCGCCCATGCATGGAGTATTGATGACACATCTGGACTGGTGCATCAACCACAAGTCTCTCTCTATTAGACAGGATACAAAAAAAGAGGTTTTAATCTAATAGGTCCCGCACTGTCAATCAAGCTCCAACCCCTGTCCCATCGCCGCAATATTACATTCCTGTGCTTGTTTTACAAGTACTTTAATGGAATGCGTTCTGACGAACTCGTAGCACTTGTGCCATCTCGACGTAAATACCCTCGACTAACCCGACAAGCAGCAAAATCGCACCCCTTCACTGTAGAGGTCCCCAGATGTCGGAAAGCTTTCGACTCTAATAGTTTTTTCCCTCGAACTGCTAGAGTTTGGAATTCCATCCCCGTTTCCTGCTCCCCTGACTGTACTAAGATGGAGAAATTTAAATGTAATGCGAACAGATATCTCGGTGCTCACTCCATACTTAGAGTGTCCCTGTAGGCAGGGTTCTTAATAGTAGCCCCTTACGTCGTAGCGACAATGTGCCCCCTTCTTTGGGGTGAACGAGAGTAACATAAAAGCATCATTTTTAACAGTAAACGTGGAAATTCCACGCTTGTCGTCTTCATCTATCTGCATAATTTACTCTTAATGCCATTGCGTTGGAAACCATACATTTATGCAAGGATTAATAATATTAAGCAAATAATGTCTCTTTCTTCTCCATTAAAAATAATTGCCATTGCCAGTTAATTATTCTTTCAATAAATAAAACGAATATGTCATTTCTTTATTCATTGGAAATTGTAACAATATATATCTTTCTCAAACAATAAGCATTCTTTTTCTTCTTACCGTAAAAATAATTGTCAGGTATATATTTTCTTTAAAATCAATGAAACGAAAGTTTTACCATTTTTATTTAATTTATTCATTGTTACAAATTAAATCGTTTCCAAAGTAAATACTCTATCCTTTCTTACTGCAAAAATAATTTTCAGCTAAATATTCTTTAAATAAATAAATCTTCGGCGATCGGGCGATCCCATCCTATATAAAAAAAAACGGTTGCGGTTCATAACGTATGTACGAACATGAAATTGCTTTAACGTATTATTATAATATTACGACATTAAATATATATAAACTTTAAATATTTATAAACGTTATTTAAATGTTTTTGGATTCCATTGTTGTTGCTTTAATTCCCTTAATTATTATAATTTTTTTTTTACTTTCGTTTCTAAAAACCAATTCAGTTTATTTCAGCCATGTTTAAAAAAAAAACTAAAAGAAAAGATTGGTTTAAAATAAAAAAAGAAAGAAAATGTAAAAAAAATGTTATTAATTGTTATTTCCTGTTAATATTGATGACGTCAAAAAAACATTTTCCCAGTCACTATTCATGTTTTAAATCTGTCCGGGGAATATTATCTACGATTAGTTTTGCAATTTTTATTTAATTATCTTACAATTAGCATCGTTCATCTTTCCTGCCAGGAAAGTGATGAAGAGTCTCTAGAAATAGTATTCAATATATTACGGTGTTCGGAAAATAATGACACATCTCAGAAACGAACAGTTATTCATTGATCTCCTTACTAATTTGTTTTCATATGGTTGGACACCGTTAAATACTGACATCAAGTGCCTTGCGCATTTCTCTGGCATTTTGACGTTGGTTTTGTTCAACAATCGATTTCAAAAGTTCATTGTCAAGGGGGCATGCCTGTCCTATACCTTCTGTACACCCAAGGCTTTCATTACCATTACGGCATTTCTTACCCCCTCCGCCCTTCAACAACCCGATCACATGTGGACCCTTCTCCTATACTCTCTTGATAGTGACAACTTTTGGGGAATCATTATGACGTCAGGCAAGAATGGCGTATGCATTTCTTTTTTTGTTGTCCATATTCATTATTAATGGCTTATCTGGTTCAGAATTGGGTACTTATCCAAACTAGGACCAAAGCTAAAATCGACTTGGCGTCGGTTAGGGTTAGGGTTAGCTTGGGGCCTAACATGAATAAGTAATCAGAATTGTATTCAGAAAGAAATGATTGAAAATTTATCAATGAGGGTACATCAATTATTAATCATATAAAAATTCTATATTAAAAATTAATGCTACTACTTCGTGTATGTCTGTGTATATGTGTTTGGCGTGTCTACGTGACCTACGCATTATTATTTTTATTATTTACTATTAATTAATCATTCATTTAAATAAAAAAAATGCAATAGCCAAAATAACGTTGAAAAATACTATTTAAAAATAATTCAATTACGAAATACATTTTCGTTTCTTCCTAAACAAGCCGGTCTTTCTTTTTGAATAGTTAGAAATTGAATAAATTATTTAGTGACCTTTAAAAATTCGAAAGGAATTCAGAAGGATTTAAAATGTCAAATAGAAAGTCATTTCTGTCTTTAAGCTTCTAATGTATTAACAGATCCAACTATTTTATAAACAGCGATTAAAAAGTTACCCTAACAATTTTTTTTTTTAACCATTTGGTTCAATTAATACTTTAATGACAAAACGATGCTGTAATAATTAAATTTCCATCGTAAAACCATATTACAAAACATAATTAGTTAAAAAAAGGTATATTTGAAAAAGCTAAACAATAATGAAAGAAAGGTACAGCTAGTTTTGCATAAAACATTGCAAAAAAAAATACCTAAGGAAAATTAACGAAATGTTTCATAAATGGTACATAGGTACCATTTTAAAGCACACAGTTCTTTCTACACTCATTTCTTATTATATTTCTGTACTCTTCTCTCACTATATGTTGTTTCACACCTCGCTCTTATTTCACACGCTCTCTATTTCTCTCACTTTACGGAAGTTCACTCTCTGCTTTTATTAATCTAGCGTAATCAGTTTCTCAGATTCATTTAGCTTCCCTTCCTCCAACTCCTATCCTCATTTTCGATATTAACGAAGAGAAAAAATAGTTGTAATACAATTTTATATTGTCGTGGTCGGAAGGAGGAAGTGGCTACTTTTGGATTTTGTCTTTTAAAAAAACTTAGTTGGATTTGCAAACTCACTTTAAGCAAGAATTATTTAAAACAAAAACGGTTATGGGAGGTGCATCTTGCCAAGTATCACCCCATTCTTTGTAAGAGATGTTTATTGTTGACCACCTGGGGCGCCGCTACCAGGAAATGCCGACGAGTTCGTCCACGGCTATTTTTGCACCCGACCACTTCATTTTGACTACCACCAAGAAAAATAAGTAGATATACAATAAAAATTAATACTATTACTAAATCGTAGAGACGAAGTTCGCAATTTTGTTTTCATACCAACTCAGATTCTGAAAAAAAAAACTAGAGGCTGTTTTGAACCATCAGACAATTCTTGGTAGGATTGTTCGTCTCGGTCCTAGAAAGTGCACCCTCCAAAGCATTACTCCCTTCTTTGGAGTAGAGTATTGCCTGTCTCCTAAGGCGCCGCTACCGAGAAATTCCTACATAGCCGTTCTAGTCGTAATAACAGACTATATTAAAATTATTTAAAAAATATTAAAACTACTTCAATCATAAAAAAAACAATATTAATAAAACTTAAACCGTTTTTAATAGTTTATTTTTTTCTTCACATTTATAAATATAGATTTGGATTATAATTATTTTTACGATTGAATAAGTTTCTTTTAAAGTTATGGCAACTTTTACTATTGCTTCTGTTATTTTATTATTTTCATTTAACCTGCACGATACTATATATCACCGATCTACCTACCGACTGAAAGAGACCACTACTGCTACTCTCTCTGTCAGCTTTTCTCTCACTTTCCATCCGTCGTCGCTTCATTTAACTCTCATCCTCCTTCACCGCTCTTTCTATATTGACGACAAGTGACAGCGAAAAAACAAGAGGGTGCACTGGCGTAAGTGTACATTGCTTCAACGATGAAATTCAAGACGGGAATAGTCTATCATAAACAAAAGGAAATATAGCCACAGGTAGTAATGCTATTTTATGCATAGCTGAAGAGGGAAAGACAATAAGAGTGAGAAAGTTAGCGAACAGAAAGATTTTAATTTGGGAGTTTTGTCTTTTTAATTTTTTAAATTTAACTGACTTTTTTTTAACTTACTTTTTTCTGATTCAAACAATCTAACCTGAGCACAATGGTTGACCCAACCCGTCACGCTTTTCAAGTATATATATATATATATATATATATATATATATATATATATATATATATATATATATATATATATATATATATATATATATATATATATATAATTTTGGTTTTATTGTGTATAAAAAATCCAACAGAATGCGCAATTATTTAATGATAAGAGTGTCAAATTTTATTTAAAATATTTTATTTATAATATTACAGAAGTTAAAATCTACATAGTACCTTGGTTTCAAGCTGGGAGAGCATACCCAGGCGAAAAAAAATAGTGTTGTATTGAGTTTTACTTATACTTATAAACCGCTCATCCATTTCCCTTTATATCAAATATCGTTGAAGAGAGCCGCTGAGCGGTTTATAAGTATAAGTAAGATCCAAGGAAACACTGTTATCTTTCGCCTGAAACCTTAGGTACTATGTTAATCTGAACTTCTGTAATATAAATATATATATATATATATATATATATATATATATATATATATATATATATATATATATATATATATAATTTATTTAGATAGTGTATATTACATATTTCAGCAATGTACCGCGGTTTCATCCAAAAGGGCAGATTTAGACATCTTTACTAAAGATGTCTAAATCTGCCCTTTTGGATGAAACCGCGGTACATTGCTGAAATATACAGTATCTAAATAAATTATATTAGCTCTCTTATATGATCGAGCACTTTATTTGATTTCTTTTCATATACAACCTGACACACTATATATATATATATATATATATATATATATATATATATATATATATGTATATATCGTAAAATACATCTTGTAGATGCAACGAAGTCGCTCATCAGTGAAGAATTGGTTACACTGCAAGTTTCGGGTTTTAAATCATCAGACCCATTCCGCCATCAACCCAAGCATTTCTCAAAAGAAGTATCTTCCTCTTCAAGTGTGACACAGTGCTACTCATGTCATAAAAATTACACACTAAATGGCCGGATAGAAGAAGGACATACAATATATCATATAGTCGCTCATAATCAGCTAATTAAAATCGTCACAGAAATCCCACTTCCTGTATGAGAGATCACTGCCAGGATGGATCTGGTTACTTCCGGGAGCATAACAACTCGATCTACTTTAATGCCAGCTTGCCTTTAACATTTATCTATATAATAAAGTTGGGGTTGCTGTCTGTTTGTCCACGAACTCTTTATAGGATTTTGGAGATAGACACCTATAACCATATATATTTTTAAAGAACATTATCTAAGGTATTGAATAAGTATTTCATAAGTAAGGAGTACAATATTATGATAGGCTTTCTGTTCGCGCTTGGGATTTATAAAAAGGAAACATGGCGCTTCTATTCTATTTTAACTTAAATTATTTTTATAAATGAAATTAAGTTTGAATAGAAATGATAATAAAGGGTTTGTATTGGAGCAAGATTGCACAGATGTCCTCATTGATTGCCGGGAAACGCCGGGTGTGCAGCGATGTGACTAAAGACTATAAATTAATCGGCATTTATTTGAATTCATGTCGATTCGCTTACACCCCACCCTTCAATCCAATTAATGCCCACTTCATCATCTGGACCCAACTCCACAAATTGAATAATTTAAAATGTTAAAAAAATAAGAGCAAACTGGTAATATAGCGTTATCGGTGCAAAATGACATAGGTTTTCTCATTCAATCCCAGGCAACGCCGGGTCCTCTTGCTAATATCCATCTAACTATTTACATAAATTTAGGTATGTGCATATGTTTATATATATATTAGTATGTACAGGATTAATTAATCAACCAATCATTATACATTTTGGAATACAGATGCTAGGCGTAAAGGTTCGTAATGTGGGTTATATTTAGTTTAATTTAGTTTTTATGCAAATGGGGTATAAGGGAGTGGAATCTTTTCATGAAAATTAAGGTACCTATGACTTTTGTGAAATTTGAACAATAGCTATTAGATATCAATTAATAAATATTCCTCTAATTTCAGTTTTTTTTTAAAGCTCCAGTTTTAAATTGTAGATATTATCTAGTAGCAAAATCATGTAATGGACTTTCTCTCTCTCTCTCTCTCTCTCTCTCTCTCTCTCTCTCTCTCTATATATATATATATATATATATATATATATATATATATATATATATATATATATATATATGAGAGAAAATGGTCATAAAACAAATGTAAAGTTACATACATACACATTTATTATATTCAAACAGTACAACAAAAAATAGTTTATAAAAAATTTAAACATAGGTTTTTCAAAGAAAAAAGTCTTCTCTTCAGAAAGAAAAAAAACAATTATTTAACAAGAATTGACTTACGTTATTAATTTGAAAATGTTTGAAAAAAATCATCGATCGTTGTTTACGAATTCTGGGAAAAAAAAACAAGAGATGTACGTGGAAAGGAGCAGAACGTCTTTATCGCATTTAGAATTAATATAAAATAAGTATTTCTTAATACTTGAAATATATATATATATATATATATATATATATATATATATATATATACTAACAATTCCAACGTTCCAACCGAATTTTTTCATTCAGAGTAAATCTATAATTTGAATTTTGTGATAACATTTTGAAAAAGGGTTTATATTAAAATCCAACCTAATCTACGGAGAAACATCGATTTTGCCCGCCATTATGTACGTGGAAGGTGTGATTCTCATAACGCTGCCTTTCTTGCCAGAAAGAAAGCTGACGACTCGAACGAGTAAATTACGTTCTTCCCGACACAATTCTTCGTTTCAGACGACCAAAGTGTCATGTATATTCGTGTTGAATCGAGTACAGCTATATTTAATACTAGCAAGGCGAGCCGGTCTTACCCGTGATTTGATAAGGAACTCTATATCTTTTTGCGCTCATAACGTTAGCATTTCTATTCTTATTTGTTTATTTCTATAAATGTTAAAATATAAATGAAGTAAAAGTCGTAGTTTACGTTTTATTGATATCAGGTCCGACACAGACCCGACGCTATTATTGTTCCCTCTTCAAAATTATATATATATATATATATATATATATATATACATATATATATATATATATATATATATATATATATATATATATATATATATAAATAATAACAAATATTTTATATTTGAAGCTCCTCGTTAAAAACTAGAGCACTGTAAAATGGTAGTAGTAACACAGCGTAGCGTCACTTGCTTTATGCATCGTTCCTTCCCTTATAGAAGTTTGAATGCCTGTACGCTTTCGCCGCCGTTAATGTGTTAAAATTATCATTGTTTATAAGCTGTTCCGAACTGGCCTAGCGGTTAGCGACGTTGGACTGTAGGTTGAAAAAATACGTGTAGTCCAGGGTTTCGAATCGTGTGACCGGTGGTGAATAGTCGTACTTCTATGCTGATGAGTCTTGATTGAAAAGAGACGAAACGTATACGTCCATAGATAAAAATATAAACAATAACAAATATTTTATATATATATATATATATATATATATATATATATATATATATATATATATACATTGAAATTGAAAAAGGAAAACCGAAAATATTATTAATGTATTCATCTACGTTTCGTCTTTATTATAAGACTTCCCTAGGATGATTGTCTGAAGTAAACGTCACACAAGTACAAAATGTTTGGAATGGATAGGTTGCGGAGGCAGCTGGCTCAGAACCTGCGGTCGTTTAAGCAAAAAATCAAATTATGAGATACAAATAGATGGTGGCAGTGGCAACTGGCGGTTTGAGTATAAACTCATTAGGAAGTGGGAGAAGTATTACAATAAATGCGGAGGGAGGGGGGCGAACGTTGATAGCGGCTCGAATTAATTTAAATTATGAAGGGGGATACGAGATATGCCCATTGAATCTTTTTTAATTTAGCACTGAGATGAGAAAAATGGGAGGTTACACACACACACACACACACACATATATATATATATATATATATATATATATAAGGTTAAGAAGTTCGTGTTAAGCAAACATGAACTACAACTCTATTTAATTCTAACCAAAAGTCTTTTTAATTGTTATTTCGCCTTATTTTTTTTATTATGCCGTTTTTTAACAAATTATTATTTTAAAATTGTATTTTGAATGCTAAATTTCATCATGACGGTATCGTTTGTCTGTTAAAATTATAAATTGAACGAAATTGTTATAAAACTATAAACTGATTGTTGTTAAGATGAAATAATGTCGTTTTAATCTCAACAGTTTTGTGTTTATCTTAACATTAAAATTAGTGCATATCGGAAAGCGGCATGAAATAATATTAAATAATATATTTATATATTTATATATTTGAGAAAGTTTGAAACATGAAATGAAATTTCAGACAAAATAAATTGGTTAATATATGGATTTTGTGGATAAGTATGGAAAACAAACTAACAAAATAATGACACAGACGCATGTAGAGATCCATCGATAGGCAAAAAGATCGGTGGCTCTATACAGTTTGTTACATTGTTATCAACTAATTTCATATATTAACCGTCCGTCTGACCAAGTCGTTGAACACTATTTATAACAGCTTTCTAGATATATCCGCTGACCAATACATAAATAAACCTTAATTTTTTTCCTTTCACCATGGCTGTTAGGTTGGCTGCATGGTTATAGCGGTTCAGACAGAAGTCAAAATGTTAACTTGGGTCTGAGGTTCGAATTGTGTGACAGGCAGAAAAATCATCCTCCACATTGATAAAACACATGTGGATAAGAAATTTAAAACATTTATCACAATATTGATTATATATATATATATATATATATATATATATATATATATATATATATATATATATATATATATATATATATGAGAGATGTGAAGTCGGAAAATAAAGATGAAAATCTTTAAATTAAATCCTATCTTGAATAGTCAATGCTTAATATACGAAATAGAGGAATAGTATATGTAGATAAGTGATGAGAATAAAAATTGGGTAAAATGCAGTGTTTATTAAATTATCATTATTGCAGGCTGATTTTGAGTCAATCAGAGATCACATCAGTGACGCCCCATGGAGGGAAACCTTCTTACTCAAAAAGACGCATCTAGTCCCAGAAACTCGGTACTCGCGATTTCTGGAAAATCTACAATAGTGTAGTGAATAATAGGCAATCAACGATTCCCCCACTATCAAACCACAATGATGTCGTTTGCACGGCCACTGATAAGGCTGAACTACTTGCCCAGCGTTTCGCTTCTAACTCTACTTTAGACTCAGATAGCTACCCCCTCCCTGAATTCCCTTTGCGGACCGAAGTCACACTTGATAGCCTGGTCATCACCCCATCTATGGTCAGAGACATCATAAAAAACCTTGACACCTCTAAAGCTTGTGGGCCTGATCTTATACCTGTAATAGTAATAAAGAAATGTTCTGCTGAACTGGCCCCTGTCCTCTCCAAACTCTTCAATAAATGCCTAGCAGAATCTTGCTTCCCCGATAGCTGGAAAATTGCCTCTGTGGTACCAGTCTACAAGAGTTCTGGGAATAGAACCGACCCTCAGAACTACCGCCCAATCAGTCTACTGCCGATCTTTGCCAAAATCTTTGAATCCTTAATCAATCTAGCGGTAGTACGGCACTTAGTTAATGCTAAACTTCTTTCTGACCGCCAGTATGGATTTAGACAAGCACGATCTACTGCAGACATCCTAACGGTCATCTCTGAACGGATGTATCATACACTTGACAAGGCAGGTGAAGTTAGGGCAGTAGCGCTTGATATATCCAAAGCCTTTGACAAGGTTTGGCATAAAGGGCTTCTGAAAATACGCTCATACGGTATTACTGGGCAACTACTTAATATAATTAGATCCTTCCTAAACAAAAGAAAATCCAGGTTGTCCTCGATGGCCGTTCATCTAAGCAACATGACATAAATGCAGGTGTACCACAGGGATCTATCCTTGAACCTTTGTTGTTTCTGATCTATATAAACGATCTTCCTGATGACATAGAGTCTGAGATTGGTTTATTTACTGACGACACCATGCTTTACTCTCGCCATGTTGGTAAAATGGACGCGATCATATCCGAGGCAATGGCTGAATTCTTTAGAAAATGACCTCCAGGCTGTAGTGGATTGGGGTCATAAATGGTTGGTAACTTTTAATGCCGCAAAGACAAAGCTACTTTCCATCAACAACTACAAGAAGCCTCACCAACCACCGATTGTTATGACAAATAACACCCTACCTGAGAGTTCATCATTCAAACTCCTCGGCTTAACCTTCACAGGTAACATGAATTGGAACAAATACATTGAAGACATTGCCAAGGCTGCCGCAAAGAAGGTTGGCTCCCTCTACCGTGCTAGTGGACTCCTTACATCTGACATTATTCTGTATCTCTACAAAGCCATCATCCGCCCATGCATAGAGTATTGTTGCCACATCTGGGCTGGTGCATCATCTACTAGTCTCTCCCTCCCTGACAAGGTCCAAAAAAGAGTCGCCAACCTAATAGGTCCCTCACTGTCAACCAAGCTCCAGTCCCTGTTCCATCGCCGCAATGTAGCATCTTTATGTTTGTTTTACAAGTATTTCAATGGATTATGCTCCGATGAATTGGCTAGTCTGGTGCCCCCTCGACGTAAATTCACTAGACTAACTCGACAATCAACTAAATCTCATTCATTCACTGTATGCCGGAGAGCCTTCTACTCAAATAGCTTCTTTCCCCATGCTGCTGGCCTCTGGAACTCCCTCCCTGCCCCCTGTTTCCCCGACAGTACAGACATGCAGAAATTTAAAACTAATGTAAACAGACATCTCGCTGCGCAGATCTCAATTTAGGCTGACCCCAACCTTCTCCCCTTTTCTCAGTAGCCCCTTACGTCTACAGTGGCGGCCTGCCTTGTTTGGGGTGAACCATGTTTTAAAAAAAGTTCAAAACAAGGGTTACACAATATCTATTTATATAAGATAAGACAAAAAGATAAACGTAGAAGAAACTGATTGATGTGATTTAAGTGAAAGTTAAATTCAACATTCTGCTGATTTTCACAATCTTTCTTGTTCTTCTCAGGCAGTCTTTGCCAATCTACTCTTTCATTTATGTGGATTTTATGGCATCTGTTTATGAAACTTTCGGGTATTTGTAGGTATTATGTTAGCCAACTTCCCTAATCTCTTCCTGGTTGGGTAGTTCTGTTAAATATTGGGTGATTAAACCCGCTAGTAAATAATTTGGTTAGTTGAGAATAATAGAAATTGATGTTCAGTCGCGCTTAACCTGGTGACATCGAAGTTTGCTCCGACTCGACTGTAAGAATTGATAGAAACGGATGTGACATCAGATGGTTCAAAGAGAGAGTGAGTGAGAAAACTCGCAGGTTCGAATGGAAGCCTGGAAGTGCGAACACCATATAAAATGACCTGATAAGATATGATTAAACAGTAATTATCGACATCTCTTTGTCTCCCACCATCACACTAGTCATGGATTTAGAACAAGAACAACACGAATAAGCCTCTTCTGTCTTCGACAGTTTTGTTTTGACTTGTTATTTTTGTTCAATGTATAAAATAAGTCAATTGCGGGCGGCGTTTCCTCAGTTTAGCAAGATCACAATAGAGTCGCGTACAGGAGCAAGCAGCACAAGCTAAGATTATGAACTTCCATGTATGACACAAGGTTGACACGCAACAGTTTCATGCACTCCGCTACGTCAAGTTTTCCTCTTTTCATTTCTAATAGTGCACACTTTTTCATTCAAAATTTCATTCGAATGTCCTGGCTGAAGATTTTGGTCGTGTTTATCAGCTTTTCTAGTTCCATTTTGTTTTTGCAAAAAGCTTTAGTTCGTCCATATGAAACCCCTATTTTTACACGGTTTTCACAATTCCATTATGATTTTGATTGATTTAAATTATTTGAAGATTCACCCCCCCCCCCCTGTAAATTTTAATTCGTCTCCGAAGGAGCCTGGTCTCTTCATGGAAGATGTTTAACCTCCAATTAAACAAAAATAAAACTATTGTTAAATGACAAAACATGCGGATTATTGAAATCTTGGCAAATTTTGATAATATAAAAAAAAACTACATCGATCTCAAATGTCACATGCCCACAACAGATTGACTGCTATCATTGAAACGAGTGTTGAGTAGCGTTTTGCCTAGCGACAGTGTTGATATTAAAAGTATGAGCTTCTGCTTACATACTGTTAGGTCTTCAACCAAAAATAATATACAAAAAAGAGTACCTCTCTTGCACACCGTAGCGCACAAGAGTAGAGTTATCTGCCCTTGATCGCGCATTACACATTGTAATTTGGGAGACGAGAAGTCGGCCATGACAGTTCGGATGGAAACAAACCGGCATTCAGCGGCCAATAGTGTGAACCTGTACAGTCATCACTTGCCTAAAAAGAGAGTGGGTCGTGTTCTTTACAAAACACGGTCCATTTTAAAGCAAACTCATTTGTGCAGGTCTGATAATTTATATTGTATATCTTGTCACTTATGAGCTACCATACATGCATGTATGTTTCAATCTTTCAATATAGATATGTTTGTGTGGTTATATATTTGTCTATGTGTGTGTTAAATCTCCTACTGACATGGGAACCCCCTCTTCTGAGGCACTCCCTCCCGGCTCATACGCACCCTGGCTCCAGTGGAAAACACCCAACCGCCCGAGAACGAGAATAGGGTGATCAAAAGTTGCTATGAGTAGATGAGGCTACAAAACTGACCCAACCATCTGTAAATGTGGAGCGGAAGACCAGACGATGAAACACTGTCTTGTCTACCCTCTACTATCCAACCGGTGAAGCTTGAAAGATATTGCAGAGTACAACAATAATGCAAAGGACGGCGTAAAAAAATGGGAAACTGTCGTATGACCATATGACACTTCAAAGACACGCAAAGAAAAAGAAGAAGAAGAAGAAGAAGAAGAAGAAGAAGACCTGATGTGCTTCAGTGTCATTTGAGATAATGTAAACATGTGATAAGAATGGCTGATGACCGGATTCCTAAAAACGTTTATATGGAGCAAAATAAAAGCGTCCATCGCACAAACCCAAAATGAGTATTTGGTTAGAATCAAAGTGTAGTACATGTTCTACACTTCATCTTTTCTGTTTTCGGTCAGTAGACTGAGGCAATTTAAATTTTACTCCAAATCTAAAGTGCCACTTTTTGGGGAGTTGGATTTATCTTAAATTTAAAACAAAAACGACCTTGTGTCTAACTCTGGTCCCGTGCGGTGGCAAGTAAATAGGGACTGCATTAAAAACACCGATGAGAACAAATATCAAGGGTAATGGCTTGTAGAAGTTACCCCATGATCGTTTTTTTGGCGGGCGTCAGTATAGAATGTTAAGACATAGCTGGAAACTCAAGAGAATTGCACACAAGAAGTTTGCCATCATTTTATCAAAATCTGTGAAATATCAAACTGATATTGTACTAATCGGTCACCGCTTATCAAGGCCCAAAGACCACTCGAGGATAAAGGTTAATGAGTTTGTCAGGTGGACGGTGAGACACCACCTTCAGGATTGGTAACGATGGTTGAAACTGGGAAACATTTTATTATTTAAGAAAACGTCTCACTAAAAATATTTTAACATTGGACTTGAAAAGGACTATGTTGTAGTCAGCTGGGAAGCAGCCCAGTGCTATTGTGTTCCACAGGTGAGTAGTTCTTGGAAACAACTTTGCTCATGGAAGTTACGTTTAGTTTTAGGTACGCAGAGGAAGAAAGGAAAATTATTTACATTGTTCTAGCTAGACGAGTTCTTATTGTGAATGTTTTACAGGGGGGGGGGCTATAGATTGGAGCTCAGTCGAGTACTAACCATGAAAATAACGACAGAGTAATGAAAGACTTGTAACGTCTCTTCTGTGATATGACCTGCAATGAATGTGGAAGGGTTTGTCGCAGTAATGCTGGTCTTAAAAATGACCAAAGAAGTCCAAATGCATAGAAGTTTTTATTTATTATGTTTTAATAGTGCTTTTATATCCAGAGTATGTGGAAAAGAAATTACTTCAGGTCCACAAGAACAATGAATCAGATTCCTTTGCCAGGTGTCGGCATATTCGCCATATTTGTACCACATAATGGCACGAATAAAAATACACTCTACACATGTTTCATTGAAAACGTATCAGGCGATGGTAATGCTTTGGCATGAATTGAAACCCTCATGTATGTGCGCTTGTACAAATACATGGAACACTTAAATAATGGTCCCAGGAACGATACTAAAATCTCTCGGAAAACCTAGGATAATTCAAGGCACAGTTTATCGTTATTTTACTGTGAGTCATAAATTGAAGAAAAAAACCAACTTCACTTCAAATACTACATTTTAAATAGAACTGAAGTTAAGCAACCTTGAGCCAGGTCTGTACTTTGATGGGTGACCGTTTGGTGTTGTAAGTTTGAAAGTTTCTGTGAAGTTATTTTCTCTAATACCCTTGAGAAAAGTATGTATCTATTTTTTCCACTGCTTAGTTATGAGTGAAATAATAGGGTAGACTGGACTCCAAAGATTTGGAAACAAAACCTATCCCAGCATCGTATTGGAATTCTCCCTGGACTTAATCAATGTTGAGTCAGGAGAAAGGATTGTGCAACCTCACCCCATGAAAAACTCGTCATTGCATAAGCACCTTTTCAGAAGGTATCTCTTGTATCTCGAAGCAAAAGGATGCAAATCGATGTTGATTATTTTCTTTATTTCTTACTACTTAGAAGTTCTAATAATAACAGGTGGTGTTCCCTGGAGTCTGAGTGACAACAAGTCTCTCCCTATTTCTAGTGCTTTTCGGTTACCGTTGCAAATCACGTTACGTTCTCACAACAGCCTTATAGCATTGAGTTCTCACAGATAACGGACGCTTTTTTTCTCTGAGAATTTAGTGACAATAAGCCTCCTCAGTATTCCAGTACTCTTCGTGCCCTTCAAATCGAAGTCTGGATAGTGCTCCCCCACAGTGTTTTTTCAATTCCCCCAGACCTTTCACGATTATTTTGTGTGATACTAACCGATGTTGGTGATACCGCACTTTTTTGTGATGTGGGGAGGGGTGTCAGATTATGAAATTTCTTTGTGCATATCTACCATGGCAGTTTCAGTTCCCTTTGTTTCGTGCAATTTTCTTTCTATCTTTCTAGTTGTGTTTACGCAGTGTTATTCTATGTCAAATGACATGTGGTTGGTCGGTGTCACCTGGTTATGTAGGTTGGCTTCCGCATTGGAGGATTTTTCTCAATAATTCAGCTATTTTCATCAGGGCCGTGCTTTGTATTATGTCAAACCTTTCTTTCGATTCCAATTGTTCGTAGTCTTTTTTGTTAGTTATTATTATTACTATTATTTCTTATCTCTAGGAGATCTCACGCGAGTAAATAGCCTCGCTGGGTAGAAAATAGTATATATTAATATATAATATTCCCCACTTCATGTTATGACCGTTGGGAATCACTTTGCGCTATCGCAACAGCTGTATACAATTGTTATTACTGCTAACGGTCGTTGCTTTTTTTCTGGAATTTGAGTGATAACAGGCCTCCTCAGGATTTCAAGTACCACCCAGTGGTACCCTCCCTCCGCAGTCTTTCCATGCTCCTAGACTTCATGATCAGTTTCATGTGGGACCATCGCTGCTGGTGACATTGCGTTTTTTATCTTATGAAAAGGAGTCAGATAATTCCTTAGATGCGGCATTGCTGCCATATTTGGGGAGGTGCTGCTCAGATGACTCGCTGTTGTCTACAGTTCAATATCGACTCCGAAATCTAGTAGGGATGACTTCTCTTGTTACTCACAGCCCCTTTCTCACCAAAGAGACGCTGCTAGTCTCTCTCTCTATTCTATCGTTATTTTCATGGACGGTGCTCGACTGAGCTCCAATTTCTGGTCCCTACTCGTAAGACATTCACAACAAGAACTCGTCTAACAACCACAAAGGAAGACAGACTTTTCCTTCTTCTTCCATGTTTTTAACTTTAGGAAGAATTTACATGGACAGAGTTTCTTTGCGAGAACTTACCGTTTATGGGTCACATTACCACGGAACTGCTTCCCTACAGACTACAAAATCCAATGTCAACAAGAACTTGTCGCGCACTGTACCATCAGTAATCAAAGTTAGTTGATTATATTGATCAATTTCGGCTGACAATCGTTCCATCTCATTAACCTTTATTCTCGAGTGGCTTTTGACCTTGATAAATGATAATCAAACAGTAAAAAAAAACTCCGTTTATCTAAGCATTCGATACGGCATAATCACGTTGACACCGGTTCTCGTTAGAACACCGAAGTTAAGCGACGTGGAGCCTGGCCAGTACAAGATGGGTAATTATTTGGGAATGCTAGGTTATGTGTGTCATTTTCCCATGACCGGGATATACATTCGGCTGGGGACCGCTTGTGAATTTGATATTCCCTTCGGAGGAAGCCGGCATATCCCATCCAGGGCTAATACTACACCAGCTATTATTGGTTCGTTTTTTTATCTTAACATTGATTCCAATCGTCTTGCACTTCTTATCCACTAGACTTATGCAATACCGCGCCAGGAAAGTACTGTCACTTATTGTGCAACCCTGGCTTCGCTATGAACTCCTCAACGTGCAGGCATCCTGTCAGAGGGTATCCATTGCCTCTTGAGACTGAAGGAGATCTACACGCGTTCATTAGTACAAGGACGACTTCAGACACCGATAAATGCGACAGATGTCACTCCTTGTCCAACGACCAATCGATCAGCGAACTTTCCGGTCCTGATGCGACCGGTGACCTTTCACCTTTTTGGTCACTTCTCAGTAATTCACCCGCGTCTTTGGCCAAACTTTTTGCGCGGAGCAAAAGTCGAAGGATAAAAAAGGAAAACATAAGAGAGAAGAAAAAAAAAGGTGGAAATTTAGTATAGGCGCTCTGACAATGACTGACTAATAGGTTAAGAAAGGTGCAGGTGCGATGTGGGAAGATGATAAATCGAAGAAGTTGCCGTTTCCTATTTTAGCGGAACTGGTTTGAGGGGGGTGGACGTAGTACGAAGAGAAACGGGACAATTTGCGCAACGGCGTTTTTTTGTTGTTGTATGGGTATGAAGATAGAAAGGTGAGAATGATAGCGGAAGCTGCGAGAGAGGAGTGCAAGAAATGGTGATGAATGGGCCGGAGTAGGTGAGATGAAATAGAACGAAAAATCACGTCGAAGAAAAAGAGAAAATAAGAGGTACCTCCAAATTTAACTAAAGGTGGATACTTTGAAATATTTACAAAATTAACAGAGAATTTTTTTTTTAAATCTGGGAATTATTAAATTTCAATGAAATTGTCAGTTCTTATAAATTACACAATTACTTTTATAATCCGAAATTATTATTCGGACTATTATTCTCATCTTTGTAGTTATATTCACAACGTTTCGGCCGATGTAACACCCGACCGTATTCAGATGCATCTTTTCGAACTCGGGAACCTTCTAGTTGAACTTGGCAACCTTTATGTCGAACTCTGGAAGCTGTACGTATATATATATATATATATATATATATATATATATATATATATATATATATATATATACTTAGGCAAACATTATTAAATAACACGTGTTATTGCTTGATAAAACTTTTTTTTTATTTTTCAGTTTTCCGAATGGTCCATTTAGTTATTGCTGTATGTAAGTTCCATGTGTTTCTTGTTCAATTTTCTTTCCTTTTTTACGAGTACTTTCGATTTGATTCGTCAAATCATCTTCAAGCGGTGTTAATTTTGGTTTGTTAAAAACATGTCTTTACTGTTGAATTATTTTTACAATTATAACGGCCAGTAATTTACGAATTACGAAACTAGTCATAATATTTTAAAGTGTCTAGCACAGAAATAAACGTTTCCCAAATTCTTAGCCATTAAGCAATTATACGTTTGAATCTTGAACGCGCTCAGAACGTAATCAAATTCTTAACGATTAAGCAATCAAACTTTTGAATCTTGCACGCTCTTAGAACGTAATCACGTTCTCATGTAACATCTCACTATTATAGACGCTCATTTTAAGTTGCAAACTATCAAGCAAAAAACTCCGTGTTATTTAATGTTTGCGTAAATGAAAATATGCTGCCTAAATACACACACACAATATATATATATATATATATATATATATATATATATATATATATATATATATATATAGGTATATATATGCATATATATATATGCATATATATGCATATATATATGCATATATATGCACATATATACATATACATATGCATATATATGCATATATATACATATATATGCATATATATACATATACATATGCATATATATGCATATATATACATATATATATGCATATATATACATATATATACATATATATATGCATATATATGCATATTTATATATATATATACATATATATATATGCATATATATACATATACATATGCATATATATGCATATATATACATATATATATGCATATATATATACATATATATACATATATATATGCATATATATACACACATATATATATGTGTGTGTATATTATTATTATATTACTATTATTATTATTACTGTAATCTTATCCTTATTATTTTTTATTCTATTTGATTATTACTATTACTAGTATTACTCTTTTCTTCACACATTATTATTATTATTATTTACTCACTAGGAGTTATCACACTGGTCATCGTCAGTGATCGCCCACTGCCAACAACCTGTGGTATTCCCTGGAGTCTGAGTGACAACAAGTCTCCTCAGACTTTCAGTATGCTCCACCTCTTTTCGTTCATCACCGCTGATGACCTTGCGGTATCGCAACAGCCACCTACCACCGATTTCACGGTGATAAAGGCCATTGGTCTCCTCTGGGGCCCGGGTGGCAACAAGCCTCCCACGGTCCCAGAGCTGTCCGCGCTCTTCCAGTGGAGGTCTGGTTTGCGCTTTCCCTCCTCGACCCTCTGTCCATAATTTTCGTGGTGTCAGCCTATGCTTGCGCCTTTCTCTCGCGGTTGTATTTTCCCCGGTTCTGTTGTCTTGTGATTCCATGTGTTTGTTCTCCATTCGTTGCTTATGTGGGTTGTTTTCCGCATTCGAGGACATTTCTCAGGATTGTAGCTGTTTTGATCATTACTGTCCTTTGTATGGTCTCAGTTATCCCTTTGATTCCTATTTCTCCTAGTATTTTCTCCATGTTTTTGGGGACTGTTCCTAGTGCTCCTATGATTATTGGTGTTATACTGACTTTCTTCATGTTCCATATTCCTTTCAATTCTCTGGCAAGTTCAGTATATTTGCTTCTTTTTTCCGTCTCTTTGATCTTCACTCTGTGGTCCGCTGGAACGGCAAAGTCTACGATTTAGCAGGATTTTTCTTCCTTGTTGATTATTATCATATCCGGTCTCCTTGCTGTTATGGGGTTGTCTGTTTGTACATTCATATCCCATATGATTTTGTGTTTTTCGTTTTCTAGTACAGTTTCTGGTTTGTATTTGTACCGTTTTTTTGCATATTCGAAATTCAGTTGTTTGCACATTTCCCGGTGTACTTCTTTCCCCACGCTGTCATGTCTGTTCTTGTATTCCTTTTGGGCTAGCTTCCTGCATTCACTTATTATATGATTTATCGTTTCGTCTCTTTGTCCACACAATCGGCATTTGCTGTTTTCCTGGGTTTTATCTATCTTTGCTTTAATAAAGTTTGTCCTAATCGCATTGTTCTGTGCAGCCGTCAGCAGAGATTCCGTTTCTCTGTTCAAGTGTCCTTTTCTTAGCCATGCCCAGCTGTTCTCATTGGCTTCATCGCTTGTGAGTCTTATAAAGCGTCCATGTAGTCGTTTTTCTTCCCACTTTTCCTTTCTTGTCTTTTTGTTTCTGGTTTCAGTGCTTCCGGAGTTGTTTGTTGGGTTGGTGTCTCTTGCCGTGGTGATCAGTCTTTCCGTGTTCTGGGTTACATATTTCTCCAGCTCTTTTTTGGTGTCTTCCACACAGTCTTCTATACTTACCAGTCCTCTACCTCCTTCATTTCTTTTCATGTAGAGTCTGTCCGTATCGTCTTTTGGGTGCAATGCATTGTGCATAGTCATTAGTTTTCTAGTCCTCTGGTCAAGGTGCCTGAGTTCTTCTTTGGTCCAGCCTATGAATGGTCCAGAGTATCTTATTAGTGATACAGCCCATGTGTTTATCCCTTTTACTATGTTTCTGCTATATAGTTTAGTTTCTAAGAGTTTCCTTGTTCTTCGTAGATATTCTTTTCCAATCTTCTCTTTCATTTCTGTATATTTGATTGTGTCTGCTTCCAGAACTCCCAGGTATTTATAACTATCTTGTTCTCCTAGCGCCCTCATCTCCTCTTGGTTGGGGAGTTCTATACCTTCTGTCGTCTCCAGTTTTCATCTTTTAATCTCTAGCAGTGCACATTTTTCTATTCCAAACTCCATTTGGATATACTGGCTGAATATCCTGGTTGTATTTATCAGCTTTTCCAGTTCTTTTTTGTTTTTTGCAAACAGTTTAAGGTCATCCATGTACATCAGGTGGTTTATTCTTTGTTCTGTATCCGTAAACCTGTATCCGGCATCACACTTTCTGAGTATGTAGTTGAGTGGCATCATGGCTATTATAAACAATAGTGGTGATAGAGAGTCTCCTTGAAAAATGCCTCTCTGTATTTTTATCTCAGACAGGTGTTGTCCTCCGGCTGTCAGTTTTAGTCTCCATGTTTCCATTGCTTTCTGGATGAGATTAATAATCCTGCCTGGTATCTTGTATATTTTTAAGCATTCAATTATCCATGTTTGGGGGATTCTGTCGTAGGCTTTCTTGTAGTCAATCCATGCCATGGTTATGTTCTTTTGTTTGCTCTTCACCTCCTTCAGGGTCTTTTGATCAATGTATAGTAGATCATGTACCCCTCTTTGTCCTTTCCGGCATCCTTTTTGTTCCTCGGGGAGCAGTCCACGTTTGTCCAGGGATTGGTAGATTTGTTCTCTCAGTTGTGCAGTGAGAATTTTCCACATTATTGGTAGACATGTTATCGGTCTGTAGTTGCTGGGGGTCGTTCCCTTTTTGGGGTCTTTTTGTATTAATGTTGTTCTTCCTTCCGTCATCCATTCTGGTACGTCTGTTTTGCGGATACATCCACTGATTTTCTGCGCTAGTCTTTCATGCAGGGTCGTGAATTTTTTAAACCAGTATGCATGTATTCCATCGTGGCCTGGTGCTCTCCAGTTTGCCATTTTTCTTAAGGTTTTCTTGATCGTTTCTTTGTTAATTTCCGTTTAAATTCCTTCTTCGTTTTCCTGCAGTTCATCTTTCATGTTTTTCAACCATTGGGCATTCTTGTTGTGCTTCTTCGGTTCTTCCCATATCTTGCTCCAGAATTGTTTTGTTTCTGTTGGATTTGGTTGCTCTGTTGTTGTTTTTTCTCCATTTACGTTTTTGTAAAACTGGCTTTCATTGTTTTCAAAGGTCCTGTTCTGTTTGCTCTGTTCTGATTTGTACCTGTATCGTCTCAGTCTTCCTTCTATTGCTGCTATCTTTTGTTTTATTTCTTCATGTTTCTCATTTAGTTTTTCCTTGCGTTTCTGATTTTTGCTTCTCTTCTTCTTCTTCTTCTTCTTCTTCTTCTTCTTCTTCGTCTTCTTCTTCTTCTTCTTCTTATTATTATTATTATCGATAGCGACCAATTGTTCTTAGTTTAAATTAATAATAATAAAAAAATAAAAAATAAAACAAAATAAATAAAACGTGAAAAATCAATTTAATAACGTCTAAAATACTTTAGAAATTTACTTTGTGCTGTTGTCCCTTAGGGGAGGTCGAATTGTTAGTCTTTTATTTTTCGTGCTCCAGATCCGCGCCAGTTTATTTTTAATTGAGAACTTTCACTTGAGGTGATTATTGTGATTGGGTAACCAATCAGAGATCGTTTCGCATTTCTGTTATTCTACGATTGGTCAAACAAAGAACGCCTTCGTTTCACACATGGAAACTTCAGTTAATTCACAGTATAAGGGGTTGATCTTATTTTAGGAATATTACGCCTTCCTAATTGTTGACAGGTAATTATATCCTTAGATATAGCAGGCACCCATAATAACCTTTTAAAATCGTTAACACCATTTCACTACCGACTGGATATTTTAAACTTTTCAAATCATAATTGAAATTAGTCGTTCCTGTATTATTGTTGGATAATCCAACCTTCAAATCAAATATAGTCAAGTGCACTATGTAAACTTTTAAATTTTCAAACATAATTTAGTCATCTACGTTCGTCCAACCAATTGTTTTAAGTAATCAATCTGACCTATTTTGTTGTAAGTGAAAATGATTCTTCAAAACTGTTGTTTCAATAATTCAGTTAAATCTAAACAATCGCCTTCTCCGGTTGCCATTCAAACACGAGAAATATGACATTTTAGTTTTAAAAATGAAATCATTCGTTTCGAGTGAAAATAATAATTCGCGATACTTGTCACTACAAAAATGTGTTTACCGTCGTTTCTTTTAAATGAATTTTCCATAATTAATTTAACGTAATTAACTAATTAAGATCGCCTCAACAACATATCTAATCGTTTCACATATGAGTTTCAAAAGTTTAACCGATTTGAAGTTTGTTGATTGGTGGAAGTGGTTGACAGAACATTGTAATGATACAGTCTTCGTATGACTAAATTAAGGCGGTTAGTGTGTATGTGTGCGTGTGTGCAATTTGTGTATCCATTTCGTTTCGTTTTTTATGCGTTGTTGTCTGCTTTTAATAGAATGTATTTTATGTTGGCTGAATTGCGGTTTGGTAAATTGTAGTACTGTGCGACCGATGAAAGATCAGAGTCACCCCTGATCGCTTTTTAAGGGTTGTTAAATATTTGTCGGAACTGGGTGCCCGTCTACACAATATATCATCGTCATTGCAATTGATGAACAAATGCCAATTGTTTTCGATTTCAATCAAAACACATATGAACTTTTATTCACCTGATTATATATATATATATATATATATATATATATATATATATATATATATATATATATATATATATATATATATATATATATATATATATATATATATATAATCTGGACGGAATTTCGAACGGAACCCTTTATTTAATCCACGGGGGTAACATGCTCTCGTTCCATCTGCCATGACTGGGAAGGAGTCTTTAGTAATTCGCAATTATTCGTATCACCCGCACTGGGGATTGAACCTTCAACCTTCAGATGACAGTCACTTAGAACTGAATTATACTTAGTACTATATCATCCTATCAAGCTACCATATATATATATATATATATATATATATATATATATATATATATATATATATATATATATACATATATATATATATAATATGTATATATATATATATATAATATGTATATATATAATATGTATATATATATATATATATATATATATATATATATATATATACATATGTATTTTTTACTTCATAACTTAGCAGCATCCTAAGTTGTACACAGTTCTAGATATTTTGGTGAATTGGTGTCTTAATATTTTACTTTGCCTTTTCGATAAAGTAATTAGTTGGAAAATATTAAGTTTAACGGTCTCAGCTGTCAAAAAATGGATATTAGTGAGGAACATCTGAGACATTGCATGCTCTATGAATCTAAAAAAGGAAACTCAGCTGCAGAAGCTGCAAGGAATATTGGAACTGTCTATGGGATAAATGTTCTGAATGATCGAAAACGTCAACGGTGGTTTGCAAAAAAAATTTGAGACTTTAACCTGTCAGATCGGCGACGTTCGGGAAGACCAACATCAATTAATAAAGACGCCATTAAAGACATTGTGGAACCCAATCCAATATTAACCAGCAGAGAGTTAGGTCAACAATTCAATACAACCCATACCACAATTATTTCATGCCTTCACGAGTTAGGAAAAGTGTAAAAACTTAGACTCTCGGTTCCCCACGATTTAACCGAAATCAAAGATTAACTGTTTGCCCATCTTCGCTTTCTATGAACCATCGAGAACCATTCTTGCAAAGAATTGTGACTGGAGATGAAGAATGGGTTATTTAGAAGAATACCCAATGCAAAATACAATGGTTAGACCGAAACCAAAGTCCACAGCCTGTTCCAAAACAAGGACTACACCCAAAGAAGGTTATGCTCTCTTTATGGTGGGACATGAGAGGAATGATTCATTATGAGTTACTAAAGCCTAATCAAACAATCAAAGCAGTAAAATATTGTTCGCAGCTGGATGATCTAAGAATTGCTCTATCAAAATAACGACCAGCATTTCTCAATAGGAAAGGTGTAGTGCTTCAGCATGATAATACGAAACCTCACACAGTAAAACTCACTCACGAAAAGGTCATGAGTTTCAATTGGGAAGATTTGCCTCATCCGCCTTATTCACCTGACATTGCTATATCCGACTATCATCTTTTCCGGTCGTTGCAGCATCACTCAAACAATAACATTTAAGAAAATGACCACCAACTAAAAAATTACCTAAATTTGTTTTTCTCTAAAAAATCAGGAACTTTTTTTGAAGAAGGAATCAAGAAGAATCGTTGGACAGAAGTAATAGAAAAGTAGGGAAATTATTTTAAAGATTAAAAATGATTAAAACGATAAAAATTCGAATGAAGAACACCAAACATCAATTAATTATGAGGTGGTAAAAATAGTTATGCAAATTAGGCATGGAAAGAGTTCTTTCGGACTGTTGTCTCTACGATATATATATATATATATATATATATATATATATATATATATATATACAGTATTTAAAATATTACGTTTTATTATTGATTTAAATAGCACTAAGCTGTTTTAAGGCTATATAGGAGTGATAAACCAAAAAAAAAATCGCATTTATTCATTTAGATACATTTTTAAAAGGATCGACGTGAGCGTCAATAATATGGTTGTGCTTTGTAAAATACTAAATTATTGAATTTATCATTATTCATTATGGAATATACATTCTAGGCTGCCGGGTGAGAAACAGGAGCACATTATTATTTTTTTTGTAAACTTTACCATTTATGGGTATCACCGAAACCGTACACGAAACAGTAGAGCAAATAAAATAACACAGTACAATTTAAAACTAATGCTATGTTAATTGCTTCTACCTGTCCTGTGACGGGTATTCTACCAGTCTCTCCCTCTCTCTCTCCCCATCCCCTCTCTCTTTCTTTCTTTCTCTCTTTCTCTCTCTCTCTCTATATATATAATATTTATAAATAAATATTATTTTCAAAATAAACCCATATACACATGTGTTTCACGACAAACATGCAATGGCCAGTATGGCCGGTCACACGGTTCAAACCACGATACGAAAGTCATGTTTGACTCAGTAACCGAGGCGCGTACCACTGCTCTAACGCGCATTGTCTAGAAATGGAAAGTAAATTAACATCTAAATAGCAAACACAGCGGCTATCCAGCAAGCGGTCGAGAGAGGACTCAATGGGCGTGGCCCAGAGTTATGAATTATGCATAATGACGGCTTGTTGTCAACTTAATTTAAAGTGCACCGTCTTTCGAGAGCTTTGATTCATTATTTATAAAGAAATATTATTTTCAAAATATGTGTGTGTGTGTGTGTTTATTTATATGCTCTGTAATACAGCATCCATTGAATGGTACTTGGGGTCTGCGTAACTAACCTAAACTACGCAGATTATGAGTTAGTACGTTCGTCCTCGATCAGTGGAGATGGCTTACGAACGTGCTAACACATTGTCTGCGAGATTATTTTAACGCGAAACCTGGGTACTATTCAATGAATTCTAAATTGTAGAGCATGTAAATAAAACACATATGCTCCTAATGTTTTACAATCGGGTAATTTGGTTTATTTACTACTGACACAAGTTAGCTAGCACGCGGGAGATCCCGAGTCTTAGTATATATATATATATATATATATATATATATATATATATATATATATATATATATATATATATAATCTTTGGTTTAGTTTGGTAGAAAGAAATCTAACAAAGTTCGCAATTATTTAATAATAAGAGCATAATATTTATTTATTAATTGTGTTACATCAAATCAACTCAATATGCTATTATCGCTTTCAAGCCAGGTGAAGTTTGAAAAAACAAAAACATAATGCTTCGTTGGGTTTGCTTTTAACGTAAACAAACCTACACCGGCTCTCTTCAGCCATGTAAACCGGAACGAAGCATAATGTTTTGTTTTTAGAGACCGCACCTGGCTTGAAATCGATGGTATCGTATTGATTCTGTAACACAATATGTGTGTGTGTGTTTATGTGTGTATTTATTCAGAATTCTTTTATTTAAGCAAACATTGTTAAACACAACAGAGTTCTCCATGCTTAATTGTTATTTTAAAAAAGTTTTCTAATAATCTTTTTAGTTTCAAAATCAAAAAGATTAATAAATGTTCCATACGTATCACGAGTACTTTCGATTCTGTGTCGAATGATCTTCAGGTGACAAAAATAATGGACAAAGAATCGGAAAATAAAAAATATGTCAAAATAGCAACAACAACCAAGAATGCTGAATGCGAGCTCGTAAATCGACAATAAGAAACCGGTTATTAATTCCAGATAAGAGCTTTACAGTTATATGTCCTGGAACAAAGACGGAATTAGCGTCCCAGAATAAATTTTATTTAAGTTAAATATTAAAAAACATATTTCTACTAGTTTCGTATGCAATGTTATTTATTGGTGGTTGCTGGGTTTTAATATAGATAGCTCCAAGTATTTTTGTTTAAAAAAAAGAATTAGTTTCGAAATGTAATATTTTCGTGTATTTAACTAAGATTTGTCTAAATTCACAGTGGGGCAATTGTGTTTTATAATGTTTGTAAATTGAAATAGAATTTACCAAATGCATAGTGAGTCTACGGGAAAGGGTAGTGGTAGAAGCCAATGTAGCTATCAGTTTATTTATTATTATTATTATTATTATTATTATTATTATTATTATTATTATTATTATTATTATTATTATTATTATTATTATTATTATTATTTACTCACTGGGAGTTATCACACTGGTCATCGTCAGTGATCGCCCACTGCCAACAACCTGTGGTATTCCCTGGAGTCTGAGTGACAACAAGTCTCTTCAGACTTTCAGTATGCTCCACCTCTTTTCGTTCATCACCGCTGATGACCTTGCGGTATCGCAACAGCCACCTACCACCGATTTCACGGTGGTAAGGGCCATTGGTCCCCTTGGGGCCCGGGTGGCAACAAGCCTCCCCAAGGTCCCAGAGCTATCCGCGCTCTTCCAGTGGGGGTCTGGTTTGCGCTTTCCCTCCTTGACCCTCTGTCCATAATTTTCGTGGTGTCAGCCTAGGCTTGCGCCTCTCTCGTGCGGTTGTATTTTCCCCGGTTCCTCCTCCTCCTCCTCCTCCTCCCCCCCCCCCCCCCACCACCACCACCACCACCACCATCATCATCATCATCATCATCATCATCATCATCATCATCATCATCATCATTATTATTATTATTATTATTATTATTATTATTATTATTATTATTATTATTATTATTATTATTATTATTATTATTATTAATAATAATAATAATAATAGTATCTTTTAAGCTTTGAATCGTTAATCTGATTTGTTCGTCAACGATATAATTAGGAATTCATTATTAATAAGGACTTATTTAATTTTTTTTATTCAATAAACAGTGTTATTTTAAAAATTAAAGCAATAATAAGACCAACATAAAGTATTGCATTGTATGTATTAGTTCTACGGAATTTGTTACTTTAATTTTCAAAATACATACTTAGAGCATTGCTTCAAAAAAACAATTTTCATGATTTTTTCCGACATCACATTTGCCGTTAGTTCTTATCTAAGGACTGTTTCAAATGCACCGCTCCATAACATCTTGCGAATCTCGAAAATAACATGAGTAAGTTGCCTGAATCTTTGATAAACCAAAATGTTGTCAATCACCTAAGCGAAATTAATCTTCTTAGTGACGAAAAATATGGGTCTCGCCCTGCAAAATTTACAGCTGACGTGCTGACTGTGATATCGCACAGGATCACTGAATCTATCGACGGGAGAGCTCGTTTCTATAGCGATAGCTTTTAATATGTGAACTACATTCAATAAGGTTTGACATAAACGTTTGCTCCACAAGCTTGTTAGATCTGGAATATTTAGAAATGTCCTTTCAACTATCAAATCCCTTTTCTCCGATTTGTCTATAAAAGTAATTATTGACGGGCAAAAGTCCGAAGCTCATAGCATCAATGCAGGCGTGTCTCAAGGATCCATTCTGGGCTCAACCCTCTTCCTGGTCTTCATAAATGATCTTCCAAATCATATTCTGAGATCATTCGTTGACATCTATGCAGAAAACACAACTATTTAATGGCAGCATTTCGAAGAGTATTCATGATCAAGATCTCTTCCAACTTTGAACATGTCGTGAAATGGGAGAGAGTGCTTTGCCACTTTTAACCCCTCTAACACCATCCTTCCTCATTTCACCACCAACGCTCGGACCCTCACTTCTCCCCAGTCGAAATGAATGGCTCTCTTCTCGAGGAAGCAATGCTCGTTGATAAGTTTATAGTACTTACTTTACCCTAAGACCTGAAATGGAAGACTTACAGCAACTCTGTTGCTAAGGTTGCTGGAAAAATGGCTGGATCCTTCTTCCGCTCCAGAAAGTACCTTACTATTGTCAGACTCTTTTACTTGTATAAGAGCCGGATTCAGTACTGCTATTATATATTGAGAGGTGCAGCACGTAGAACTATTTCTTGTCTTGACAGAGTACCGTATCGATTTCGCAATCTAGTGGCTGATGATTTCTTCTCTCATCTACAGCCTCTTTAAACACAGAAGAAATGTCGCTAGCCTCTCCCTACCGTGTCGTTATGTTCAGTATAGGTGTTCGATTGAACTCCAATCCGTGGTACCCCCTCTAAAACATTCACAGCAAGAACTCGTCTAGCGACAACAACAACAAGAAAAATTTCCCCCTCTCTCTATTTACCAAAGACCAAACGGAACTTTATATATTGATATATATCTATATTTATATTTATATATATACGGATATATAAAATTAATATATATATATATATATATATATATATATATACATATATATATAAGCAAGCGTTGTTGAACGTCACGGAACTTTCTCAGTTATATATCTTCTACGTGAGGTTCTTAACCCGTCGAGCTATCCTTCTGGTTTCAGGTGGCAATCCGTATAGTACTTCTGCGATTGTTATTCGGCCATTTTTTTCGAGCGCTTTCGACTTTCATAGACGTCTTCAGGATTAGTTTTTTTTTTTTGAAATAAGAAGACTTGAGTTAATGTTTTATAGGTATCGTTAAGGGCGAATTAAAGAAAAAAATGTGTGTGTGTGGTTGAGTTCATTTTATTCTATCGTTTGTGTGTTTGGTTTTATTGTTTATTTATTTTATTAATTCTTATTTTTGCTATTATTTATTTATTTATTATTATTTATTCCTATTACTATTTTTACCATTATTTATTTATTTTTATTTATTTTAATTTTTTAAATTTTTTTGTTATCACTTTATTTTCATTTAATTATGGAATACTTTTAATATGTTAGTACCTGTGTTGAAAGCTATTTTGTTAATATTAGGCTGTTTAGTTTTAATGAATATTGCTTCTAGTATTTTAAGTCGGTTTATGCAGTTATTTTTGTGTATTATTTTGGTGTTAGATGTTAATATTTTCCGTATATCGGCCGACTGTAGTCTTTTGTTATCTGTAGTAATATGGCGCTGGTATCGGATAAATGGTAAGTTAGACGTCGAGAGAGAGAGAGAGAGTTGTTGTAGTATGGCCAATATAGGTGTTATGTACTTGTTCTGTTTGGGTTGTAGAGAGATATCCCTGAAAAGGGCATGAGAACATGTATATAACGTTAGTTTGGCTGAGAGTTGTATTGACACTGTTATTTTTTAATAATTAGGTTATTTGTTTTAAATTTTGTATAGTACATTATAAGCTTGATCTTTTTTTGTTGGTCGTTAGGTTTAGTGTATCGTTTTATTATGTGAAGTATTGCTTTTTCGTCGAGTTTGTAGTTAGGGTGCGTCTGATTTTTGTAATAGAGGTTGATCGTGTCTTTTTTTTATGGGTTTTATTTTATGCTTTTATCATGTATGGAGTTTATATATGATTTTATTTGTTGGTCGACTATTTTATTGGGGAAGTTGTTGTTAATTAATGTTGTTTAACATTGGTTAATTCTTTATAAAATATTTGTTTGGATGAGGATATAGTGTGTGCGCGATGAACAAGATTTTTAATAAGTGCTATTTTATATTTTTGTAGGAATTCACTATGAGGCTCGGATTATCATTTGTGGGTTTTTTATATGTTGATGTCGTGTATTCCGTAAGATTGCTGGAGTCGATTAATACGTCGAGAAAGGGGATTTGATTGTTGATGTTGAATTCGGTTGTGAATGTAAGTACCAAGTGGGTTTCGAGTGTTTGCTTGAGATTTTTAAATATTTTCTTGGGATTCTGTGGCGATGAAGATATCATCTACGTAGCGAGTGTATATATTAGGTTTAGATGTTGGGTCGGAGAAGATGGTATTTTCCATATTTGTCATGTAATATTCGGCAAAGGTGGGGCCTAGGGGTAATTTTTTTCTTTCTTTCATTCGCCCTTAACGATACCTAAAAAACATTAACTCAAGTCTTCTTATTTAAAAAAACCAAAACAACCTAATCCTGAAGATGACTATGAAAGTCGACAGCGCTCGAAAAAATAGCCGAATTAAGAACAATCGCAGAAGTACTATACGGATTGCCACCTGAAACCAGAAGGATAGCTCGACGGGTTAAGAACCTCACGTAGGAGATATATAAATGAGAAAGTTCCGTGACGTTCAACAACGCTTGCTTATATATATATATATATATATATATATATATATATATATATATATATATATATTAATTTTATATATCCGTAGATATATATAAATATAAATATAGATATATATCAATATATATATATATATTAATTTTATATATCCGTAGATATATATAAATATAAATATAGATATATATCAATATATATATATATATTAATTTTATATATCCGTATATATATATATATATATATATATATATATATATATATATATATATATATATATATATATATATTGATTTTATATATCCGTATATATATATATATATATTAATTTTATATATCCGTATATATATATATATATATATTAATTTTATATATCCGTATATATATATATATATAAATATAAATATAGATATATATCAATATATATATATATATATATTTATTTTATATATCCGTATATATATATATAAATATACATATATATTAATATATATAAATATGTGTACATGTATATAAATATATATGTCTATATATATATATAAATATATGTCTACACACACATATATATACAAATATATATAAATATATATATATATATATATATATATATATGTAAATATACATATGTACGTATATGTATTTACATATATGTATACATATATATATAGAAAGATATGTGTACATATATATATATAAAATATGTCTACATATGTATAAATATATGTCTACACACACACACATATATATGTGTGTGTGCTTGTGTGTCTGCACATGTTTAAATATATATCCATAAATATCTACATATATAAACACATCTACATATATATATATATATATATATATATATATATATATATATATATATATATATATATATATATAATTTGTCTTTTTGGCGTCTTGCCTTATCGCACCCAACTCGTGAGGTGTCAGCGATTTCCGCTAAAGCTCTGGTGATTTTCACACTGTTTCCGGTAGAAATGACGTCCAAGTAGAAAACGTTCGACTCATTCAAACGTTCAGCGTGAAATTAAGTAAAAATGATTTCGGTGTTGATTTTATTTTTTCTTCGTCTAGTGATGCCTTCTATCTCTTTGGCAGCGTTTCACATGGCAATGAACTGTCTTTGAGAAAGAATGAAAACTACTTCCAATTAGTAAGGCAGTTTGTGTGAATAGTGTCAAAATATTTGCTCAATAGGGTAAGAGAGGAAAAGGAAAACAAAGGAGAAATAGGGCACAATAGAAAAGAAGGTTTATCGCACACTGGAATAATAATAATAATAATAATAATAATAATAATAATAATAATAATAATAATAATAATAATAATAATAATAATAATGATGATGATGATGATGATGATGATGATGATGATGATGATGATGGTGGTGGTGTATTCATATACATATATGTACACATAATGATGATTATGATGATGATTATGATGATGATGATGATGATGATGATGATGATGATGATGATGATGATCATGATCATGATGATCATGATGATGATCATGAGGAGGAGGAAGACGAGGAAGAAGAGGAAGAAGTAGAGGAAGAAGAAGAAGAAGAAGAAGAAGAAGAAGTCAGTTTTGACACTGCATACCTCCGCTTGGTAACGTAAGAATGGGCAAAAGTCTAATCTGGCATTTACTTCTACATATTGTATGAAGAATTCCCAAAGTTATTTCATGAAGACATTGATAACTCAAAGACTATTTATCTGATTAGACTAAAATTTTGCATGGTGATTACTGTTATCAAAGAGTATCAGATTAATACATCAAATTTATAGAAATCGGAAGTTTAAATTCCATCAAAATTTAATCTGACCTCACTTTTCATGGCTAAAGTTAAAAGTCAACGTGAAGGACATATACTATGCAAGACTTCATTGATTACAATATGGGCCAAGTAGCGAGTCTCTACGATGAACAGAACCAAAGTTATTGCCAACTTTGTGACTTTTACCTTTTGCCGCCACCTTGGCCTTAAACTTTGATTCAGATATTTTAAATTTAAATCACTTCTAGATTAGACCGTGCCCGACATTTTGACCAAGTTTGATGACGATTGGTCCAGTGATGGGAATAAAAAGTTGATGACCATGCACAATGCCCTACACCCGAAGAATGACACTGACCAACTTTGCGTAAAAAGGGGAGAAGAGGAAAATGACTGGCAAGTATAGAAAAATGTGTGGATGACACAAAAATGCACTAGAAAAATACATAACCTAAAGTACAGAATAACTGATCATCGCTGCAAGGGGCACTGTAAAAAAATAACAATACAGGAAGTAACGGAACTGGAAACAAAACGACGAGAAAATAAAAATGGGAAGAGAAGAAGCTACATAGACAATTTATAAGATTGACACACGAAAACACCTGCGGAAAGGACACCTAAATATATCAACTGAATTAGTATTGACAGCCGCACAGAACAGTGCGATCAGAACGAATTATATGAAAGCAAAAATCGATAAAACCAAGAAAAACTGTACATGTAGACTCCGAGGCCAAAGATATGAAACAGTAAATCACATAATAAGTGAATACAGCAAACTAGCCCTAAAAGAATATACTAACATACACGATGGCGTAGGAAAAGCAGTAGACTGTGAATTATGCAAACGGCTGCACTTTGAACACGCAGACAACTGGTAAAGTCACAAATCGGAGGCCGTACTGAACAGTGAAAAGCACAAAATCCTCTCGAATATGGAAGTAAAAACAGACAAACTTATTCAAACAAGGAGACCGGACGGTGTAATAGTCAACAAGAAGCAAAAACCTGCCAAAATTATAGATTTCGCTGTTCCAGCAGTTCACACGGTGAAGATCAAGGAGACAGAAAACACAGCAAATACATGGAACTTTCTAGAGAACTGAAAGGAATATAGATGATGATGAAAATCACTATAATATATACATATCTTGTACGAGAACTAGGAACAGTCCCGAAAAAAAAACAATTAAAAAAAATTCCAGTGAAAGGGTGCAAAAAGTACTGCAACCGTGAGGAGGCTTATTGTCACCGAAATTCCTGAGAACAATGGTCGTGGCTAGCGAGAAATCAATAGTTAGCGGCTGTTGCCATAACGCAAAATGATTTGCAAGTGTTATCAAAAGTTACTTGTTGTAACTCAGTCTCCAGAGAACACCACTGATAATCTAGATGTAATGTGAACAGACTTCTCGCCGCTCAACTCCCTACTTAGAGTGTAGGCATGGTCCCTCATTCACAGTAGCCCCTGGCGTCTCAGTGGCAATATGCATTGTTTGGGGTGAATATGAATAAAAAAAATTATCGGTAAGAAATCACTTGTAATGACCTGTATGAAAACTCCTAGTGAGTAAATAATAATAATAATAATAATAATAATAATAATAATAATAATAATAATAATAATAATAATAATAATAACAATAACAATAACAATAATAAAAATAATAAAGTGATGAAGCCAACCTCGATTGATACCACACAAAATAGTCGTGAAGGGTCAAGGGGGATGGAAAGACTGAGGAGAAAAAGCACTAACCAGACCTCCACTGGAAGAGTGCGGAGGGAGCTGGGACTTTGAGAAGGCTTATTGCCATCAAAATCCCAGAGAAGACCAAAGCTATTTGCCAGCGAGAAATAGACGGTAAGCGTCTGTTGTGATAACGCAACGTCATTTGCCATAGTTATCAAAAATGGTGGAGAGTACTGGAAACCTGGGGAGACTTTTTGTCACTCAGACTCCAGGGAACACCACCGGTGATTATGAGTGAGTAATCACTCATGATGACCTGTGTGAGAACTCCTAGTGAGTACGTCATAATCGGCAGGTGAGCCCTTGATAACCAAAAAGGGGGGCCTGGTCTGTATCTTGAGAATGTTGGTCCTTCTTATTTCAGTAACAAGAATATCACAGATGAAATACTAGTAAATATATTTTTAAAATAACAAAGGAAAATAGATTACTAATCAATTGCTACAACAAAAGCAATCTTACACAAAAAGACTACATGAATCGCGTTAAAACATATGGGGCATATCTGCCGACTCTCTCCAACGAAACAGACGATTACGGACCAAGCAAGACATATCATTACAAGTTAATGGTTTACAGAGCTTTGACTCATGGAATTAAGCGGAAGAATACGTAAAATAATTGAACAAAAAGAAGAACTTACTGGGGAAGAAAGAGTAGCAGTTGAAAACATCAAGTGGGTTAAGAAAAGGGTCAAACAAAACTGCCGTATTTAAAGAACGAAACCGGGAAGAAAGTAAAGCCAGAAAGGCAACAGGTCAACAGACTAATATCACACAACTCAACAGACAATATTAAATACCTAAAGACTTAACTTATACTGGACCCAAATCTCAGACTAAACAGAAGTAAAAACCCGCGAAAAGAATAGATCAACAAAACCCGGATGAGAAACGAGGCTGGAATTGCAAATCAATAAAACATACAAGAAACTAAATCCGTGAATGAGGCTAAATAAATCTAGAAAACGATAGAAGAGGAAAAATACGGCTGACAAAGAAGATGAAAAACTATCTAAGAAACATGATGAACAAGAACAAGAAAAAACTAGCAAAGGTAGGAAGATTGAGAAGATACAGATACAAATCTGAACAGTACAAACAGAAGAAGACTTTTACGAGTAAGGAAAAACAGTTTTACCAAAATGAAAACAGATCCGTTAAAACAATGAGAGAGTGTGAAGATATTCGTGATGACCTTGTGTCACATTCTACTTTGTGGGAAGTAGATAAATAGTGATGATGTCATGAATGATGAATGGTGAATTTGATTGCTTAGTTGTATCCGTGCATACTCTATGATGTCACAAAGAGAGATAGCGTAATCAGAGGAAGGAAATAGAGATGAGAAGAGAAAAAAGGGGAAAAGAGGGAGAATGTGAGGGTGAAGACAGAGAGAGAGAGAGAGAGAGAGAGAGAGAGAGAGAGAGAGAGAGAGAGAGAGAGAGAGAGAGAGAGAGACTGTATAAAACGATTTATTATTATCAGCGAAACATATTTCTATATTTCTATCTATATAAAGTCATGTATATGTTTATATATTCGTATGTAATTAAAATAATTACGATCATTATGAATTTTGCTAGGCGTAAAAGGTACAAATGTGGGCTATATTTAGTTTTATGCAAACAGGGTAACAGGGAGTGGAAGCCCTTCGAGAAAATTCAGATACCTCCGATTTTAGTGAAATTTAGACAATAAGTATTAGACATCACTTAATCAATATTCCCAAAATTTCAGGGTTTTTTTTAGAGTATTTTAAAAAGTTTTAGGGGTCATAATATGGGCACAACCTCTTGAAAATTCAAATATATCACATTTGTATTGAATTTTATCTATAGTCATTAGACACTAATTAAGATAAATTCCCTGAATTTCAATTTCTTCTTAAGAACCTTTAAGCCTTAAAGTTTAGACATTTTCTTAAATCAAAATTATTTAATGGGGTTTGATCAAAATTAGAACAAGGGCTCTAAACATAAGGTTTATTATAATTTTATTTTGAATTTAATCTTCGTTAAGAGGACATATAATTCATGCAAAACTGTTCTGTTTGGGAAATTCATTTTATTTGTGCTGGGCTGGGTATTCTTTTAGTAAATATATATAATTACTTGAAAATGGATGACTTCATAAAGAATGAATGGTAGCTTTTAACAACTCTATCTCTCTCTCTCTCGCTCTCTCTCTCTTTGCAACTTTATAGATCTCTCTTCTATGACCCGTTAGGTTGTCTAGACACAAGATGTCACGGGATAAAGGGTAACAGAGAGAGAGAGAGAGAGAGAGAGAGAGAGAAAGAGAGAGGCAAGATAGGCTAGATTATTATTATTATTATTATTATTATTATTAGTAGTAGTAGTAGTAGTAGTAGTAGTGGTGGTGGTCGTAGTAGTTTTCTTAGATGCGCACAAGCATCCCTATAACAGGCTCTGGCTGTCAGTCGGTTTGTCACGCTTAAGTTTGAAATATAAATGTTCAATGCGTCCACGCATCTCGATAAGAGACTGCCATCTGTTGTTCTGTCACACTAAAAATAATCACATTTTCATAGTTGAACTGGCAGATTGAATATACGCATCTCAGTAATACCCGGTCTGGTTTACTTCCTGGTGACCCGAAACAACAGAAATTAAAGGTCACCATTTCTTTGATTGTCGAAGGGAACTCACGTGGTTTCGTCGTTTCTATTCTCGCGTGACCCTAGATATCCGCAGTTCTTCAACTCATGGGGATTCCCGGCTTTGATCTGCAGCTGGTGAAAGGTGTCGTTGTCAGGTGTGATCAACTTTACAGGTGAGAAATAATAATCGCCCAAAGTTGTACATGGTCACTTCGGAGCTTTCAAATGTGGACGACACACATGAACAGAAAAACTGTTGAGTCAATTTATCTGTTATATACAGGATACCGTAATTGTGTGTGTGTGTTCCCAGCTAAAAGTCGGAAACTACACTTACTAACTTTACATCATAGGATTCAGTATGACTACACCCTGCCTATGAGAAAAATACTGTAATATTCATTTTCGTGGTGTTATCAATGACCTCATTAGTGCACAGAGGGTCAATCAGTCAGCTGTCTTTCTTTTTTACTTTTTTTCTTTCTATTATATCGAACCAGTTGCCAAGCTAGAGCGAGAGAGAGATTGATATATATATATATATATATATATATATATATAGAGAGAGAGAGAGAGAGAGGGGGGGGGGAGATAGAAAAGGGGGAGAGAGAGGATGGGGGGAAAATAATCGGAGGAGAAATGTATATATAGAAACGAGTTTGAAAGAAAAATGTTACACACACTTTTTAACGCTTCTATTTTGTAAACTAGCCCCGGGCAACGACGATTAGTCTTGCTAGTATATAGAGAGAGTGCGAAAGTTGAATAATATATTGGCTCTGAGGTGGTTACAAAAACCGAATCTTCGATTAAAACCAAATCATGCACCAGCTCTACTAATAACTACTTTAGTAGTAACTTCCTCCACTGAAGATTGCGTAATCATGAAACATCGATGTCTGGAGGTAATAAATAATTACTATTTATTCATAAATATTGTATATATATATATATATATATATATATATATATATATATATATATATATATATATATATATATATATAAGTATAAATTTTTATTTATACAAACATTATTGGTTACATATGTGCATACATGTTTCGGTTGCACTCTTCGTAGATAGTCAACATTGTTAAACATAACATAATTCTTAGCTTGATTATCTTTTTTCCATTTTATTCATATTTTTAATACTATTTTGTGTAAAAAGATCATGAATATTCCATATGTATCACTAGCACTTTCAATTCTTCGTCGAATGATCTTCAGGTAACAAAAACAAACTTTCCAACTTTCTTTCAAACTCTGGAATCTTTATGTCTAACTCTAGAATCTATACGAAATTTCGCCCTCTGTGGATTAAATAAAGGGTTCCGTTCGAAATTCCGTATAGATTCCCGAGTTCGACATAAAGATTCCCGAGTTCGACAAGACGCGACTGAAGAATGTCGGAGGTTACATTGACCGAAGAGTTGTGAGAATATTATTCAAAATTAGAACAGTAGTTGGAATACTCCAAATAATACATATTATTAATCTTCATCTAAAAAAAAAATCAGAAACAGAAGCTGCTGATGTTTTGAAGTAATTCAACAGTGTGGCTACAATGAAGGCTGTTCTATTAGACAACGTTAATACAAATACAACTTGTGAAGCTGGACTTGTGACAATTCTTGTGGGAAAAAGATACAGAGAAGGTTACACTCTGCATCAAAATGAACTTTCATTTAGAGCTCTTTTCATGTATGTTGATGGTACCACAAGAAGACCACAAGAAGACCACAAGAAGACCAACAACCTTCACTAGCCCACTAGGTAAATTGTGGATATTATTTACACCAGTTGGTAATTCTCTGGTTGCTTGTTTTACTATTGAGGAAATAAATGAATTGATTTGTGACGAAATACTTCTCATAAACTACACAGGAAGTATTTCTAGAGGAAAGCTTGACCCTAAATTTGCTACTTGGAAAATGTGGCCTATAAATCAGGCAAGATGATTAAGTTTATATACACTAAGGGGGTTACTTATAACAACTATCTCTCAAACCTTACAGTCTCATTAAATCCATTACTGAAGTATATGCAGTTAGTGCGTTTGAAATATAAAGGGATAATACGTTTCATAACCAGTAACTGTATATTTCCATACCAAACATTGGTGTGATACAATTAACTGTTTACAAAGTGGAGTTTGCGAACCTGCATTTACGGAAGGTTTTTGTTGAAAATTACCTTTTGGAGTCAACTATGAATGACACAAAACTGGAGTTACAATGATTGTCTTCACATTCTCAATCAGTTGTATGAGGTTGAAACAAGACACAAGCAGATAATTGTAAATTGGTGTTTAATAAAACAAGGTCTTACTTTGCTTCTAATTGATTTTACATAGATCAGTTTAACAAAATATGTTAATCACTACATGCAATTATTTGTTATAGTTTATTGTACAACATGTAAATTCTCAATGCTTATAATTAGTAGAAACAAGTTCTTTGTTTAATTTTCATTTTCAAATGTCTCTAAAAAGGTTTTTTCGCGTTTGTTAAATGAATGTATTGAATGTATTTACACAAACCTTTCTACCATTCCGTTACGTCTTGGGTTGTAAGACGAAGTTCTTACATGCTCTACAGCAAAATGTTTTTCAAAATTCTGGAACTCTTTAGATGTAAATTGTGGTCCATTATCGAGAAAATACAATCGGCCACAAAAAATATCGCGAATAACTCATGCTCCCTTCCCAAATAGATTCACTGATTTAGTAAGTCGACGAAAAGGGATAATGTATGACGTATTTGACACGCCGATGTCTGCAGAAATTGTTGAATCGAAGATTTACAGTAAGAGAACACAACAACAACAACAACGGAATTGTGAAATATTGAACCAAGAAATATCAACTCTAGACGAGTCATCTCAGGGGGCGATATAGGAATAACAGTGTCCCTGCCGACACCAAAGTTTTAATTCTCATCTCTGAATAATGAAATGTACTGCCACAATGATATCATTTTGTTGCATAAGTGAAGTATATATATATATATATATATATATATATATATATATATATATATATATATATAGAGAGAGAGAGAGAGAGAGAGAGAGAACATGCATGTGTGATAGGGTTAGAGTGGGAAGGTGGGAATGTGCAAAAAAACGTTTGCGTGGGTATGTGTGTGTGTGTGTGTGTGTGTGTGAGAGAGAGAGAGGGGGTAGAGAGAGTGCATGAATGAATGTGTTAGATAGAATAGAGATGCGATAGAGATGGTATAAAAGTAAGAGAGAAAGAGAGAAAAAAAGAGATAGAGAGAAAGAGGGAGAGAATGCATGTGTGATAGGTTTAGAGTGGGAATGTGAGAAGGTGTGAAAAACGTTTGCGTGGGTATGTGCGTGTGTGTGTATGTGTGTGTGTGTGTGAGAGAGAGAGAAAGGGGGGTAGAGAGAGTGTATGAATGTGTTAGGTAGAGTTTAGATGCGAAAAAGATGGTATAAGATTAAGCGAGAGAGAGAGAGAGAGAGAGAGTGTTTATATGTTAAAGTAAATGTATGAGAAATAGGATGTGCTAGTGAGAGAGTTTTATTATGAATGTGTGAAAAGGGCGTTGGTGTGTATGTGTGTGTGAGAGAGAAAGAGAGATAGATAGATAGAGAGAGAGAGAGAGAGAGAGAGAGAGAGAGAGCGAGAGAAAGGACGAGAGAGAGAGCGAGAGAGAGAAAGTGTGTGTGTGTGTGAGGGGAACAATTTGTGTGTATACGTATGCACGTATTCGCCTCATCCCATTTCCATCCTGTTGTTGGTCTTTCCCTGTCCATTCGTTTGCGCATGTCTACCGATGGTGGTCCTATTTCTTTTCCGAAATTACCGCGCCCCCTTAGTAGATACCGTGCTACCCTCATTTTCCAAGGAACAAAAGAATAAAGACAGAAGCGTGTCGCAGCCATCTGGCAAAGGGACCCATCATGTAAAAATCTATAGCTTGCTTATCGGTGCTAAGAAATAATATCCCGCTTATCTCCCTTCCGTCTCTTCTCTTAATGGCTTCTCACCAGGGCCACCTCCTCCAATGGTTCCGATAATCCTTTACTTCGGAACGAATTTCTCACATTTTTCTCTTGCGCGGGATTTCAAAAGACAGACTACGGCAGCAGCTATCAATTATTATTGTGTTACACACAGGAAGGTTTTTAGGAAATAGCGGAGGCTCTGATTGGTTGAACTAGATCATGGTTAGGGAGAAAAGGGATTTTGAAATAGTGAGACTCAAACAACAATTGGTGTCAAGCAGCGATGAAGTAGGAGGCTCTCAGGAACAATGTCGTCATGATCAATCTGAAAGAAAATGTTAATAGATAGTTCCGAGTTATTCTTCGACTAATAACCCGACTAATAATATTGCCAGGGATATTTGTGAGATGATAAATAAAATGATCATGGGAATATTCGGTGTGTCCGTGTTCTATCCAACTCACGTCGTCTTCCAGTCACGAGAAATGAATTCCAAGATTGCTGCGCGATCGTAGACGAATTCGGAAGAAATCCACTCCGCATTTGCGTATGAATATCCCACAGGAGTGTTTTATATCACGTTTGCAGTAATATGCTTTCAAAGTTAAGTGTCGATACGAGTTGCCAGATACGGTAGCTTATATGGTATGATAGGCGGGGATGAACATTGAGGACAACTTAAGCCCATATGGTTTATTTGTACGATCACGTGACATAGGACAGATGTGTAGTTTGGTGTCAGTTACCGCCACGATTTTATTCATGTTAAAAGGCATTGAGAGACAGAGGTGCTAAGAGCCTTTGTCCTATCTGTGGGGGTGAGGGGATCGACTCAATTGGTTACGTGACTGAAATAGAGTTGTCTTTACTTTCATACTATCGTAGGTGGATGTGACACAACATCGAAAGGTGGGAATAGAAAAACAAGCGCACAAGAGGCAGTGCACTTTGATCCAACAACAAAATGTTTGAAAAGTCCTGTCGGCATTCTCCGGTAGGGGCGCCTCAGACAAATGGCAATAAATTGGCTCCTTCTCAAAGCGAGAAGGTAAAGCCTGTGAGGGTAAACCTCATAGGACTGCACAGAACAATACCTCAGCCCGACAAAACAGGGCAGCTGTTGCCGTAGTGGCCCACCCCGTCGGACTGGTTGTCGAGGGCCTATCCTCGACTCGTCTGAAGTGGCAAAATATTTTTGGCAAGTGAATGATATAATTTATATAATGATATAACGAATCATCGATAAGAAACCACCTTTTTTTTCTACGTTCGAATTTAAGTATGTCTAATTAATCGGAAGTAGTGAATTAGATAAAGCAATTATCAGGTTTCAGTTATTAGAAACAAAATAAGAAGCTGCAGAAGTAAATCAATAATATTAATTGCGAAGAACAAGAAATCCCATTGAAACTAAATTATACAGAAGAAACCTCAAAACGGGAATAAATACTTGGACAGTATTTCTTGTAAGATACTCTGGACCTTTCATAGAGTGGACAAAACAACTCAGGAACATAGATGAAACAACTATGAAACTAATGATAATATTGAAGTGGAGCTCATTGAGTTGCCAATCTATTGACAGATAATGTTTATATATTCTGAGCGAACGCGAGAATCTGTGAGATTATGGTCTGAACCTAACCTGGGGACTAGGGATTTTAAGCTTACCTGACGAGTGAACTGTTGTTTTGGTCGGCTGAAAAAATTCTGTTCGTCTCATTACAAGTCTGTCGTCGGTTGATAAACCAAGTACTATATTAACTTCACAAAATGAAACATTGTTACTTGTTGTAAACCCAAAGTTGCGATTTTTTTTTATTTGAAAGGAATTTCTTACAGCACTGACCAAGGCCACTCCATTTACACTACGGCCAGTGTCGAAATTAAGTAACCCAAATTCAGACAAAGAATACGACCGCACTATCACGGCCAGTACACGGACAATCATAAGGTCACAGTGCATACATGAATATGAACTCTATGTAAAAAGAACATAAGGGGGGAAGAGAACGCGTATGGATTTAAAAACTTTGTGGACGGCGCGATAAAAATACATAACACAAATTACAGAGAGGCTGATTATTTCCTCCCAAAGCACCGCCATGTTGAACAATACTGAGAGCAGCGAAACGGTAAAAAAACAAGAAAAGTAAACTGGGAAGAGCAGCAGCTACATGAACAGTTTATAAAACTGTCCAAAAATTAGTGCACAATAATGGATATGACTACGGAAAGGATCGTTGAACAGAGAAACAAAATCGCTACTGACAACAGTATCTGGTCAAATTACACACAAGTCAAGAAAGAGAAAATCAAGGAAATCAGTAAATGTGTGTAAAGAGACGAAACAGTAAACCACATCATAAATAAATGCAGCAAAGTAGTCCAAAATATGAAAAACTGTGTGCAGAAGACAGTTCAATGATAACCGTGCAAACGACTTCATTTTGAACATGAAGACAAATAGTAAAGATACAAACCGAAGCCAGTATTTGAAAATGAAAGACATTAAAAAACAAACGGACAAGCTCACTCAAGCAAGAAGACTGTACGTAATACTAGGAAACGAGAAAATAAAAATACTGCCAAATAATATATTTCTTCGTTCAAGTAAATGACAGAATGAAGCTGATGGAGGCAGAATAATTCAACAAATACATGAAGCTTGCCAAATAGCGGAATGGAATATATAACATAAAGAAAACTACTGTAATACCAATAATTTAAGGAGTACTCGGAACAGCCTTTAAAACACTGAAAAAAAGGAATAGGAGAAATTAGAATCAAATAGAAAATTAACACCATACAATACACGTCACTAATGAAAACAGCAGAAATATTAAGAAAAGTTATTGAGTGTTGAAGCCAACCTATACAACCAGGTCACCCTGACCAATCACATATGCATTTAGATAAAATAACAATGCGTAAAACTTATCAAGAATATTGATGTCAACAAGGCAACTGGTCCTGACAAAATTCCTGTCATTTTGCTTTAAAAACTGCAACTAGAACTAACTCCTTTCCTTACGAAGCTGTTACATTGATTCTTAAGGAAGAAATGCTTTCCATCTCAATGGGGAACTTCGTCAGTCTGCCAAGTATTTAAAAATGCTGGAGATCGGTTTGCTGCAACTCACAACAGACCGATCAGTCTCTTGTGCGTTACGATAAAGTTATTTTAATCAGTGATAAACCAAGACGTTATTAAACACCCCAGTAAAAGCAATATCCTTAGCGACAAGCAATATAGATTTCATTCTGCAAGATTAGATGACGTGCTAACTGTAATTTGGCACATGATTAATGAATCTATTGACGGGAGCTTTGTTTCTAGGGCGATAACATTTGACATAGCAAAAGCCTTTGATGGTGATTGGCACAAATGTTTTCTCCACAAGCTTACTAGCTATGGAATAGGTTTCGCCCGAAGCAAAACAAGCAAAGAAAAACCAGAAAATGTCTCCGAAACTCATAAAAATATTTCTCTCAGAAAAGGTCTATAAAAGTATTTGTTGATGGGCGGAAATCTGAAGCATATAGTGTTAACACCAGCGTTCCTCAACGATCCATTCCTGATCTTCATCAATGATCTTCTAAATCATATTCTGAAATCATTCGACTGTATCTATGCAGAAAACGCAACTGGCTATTTTATGGGAAGGGGGGTTGTTTTAGTTCCCTTGGGCTCGTGTGTTCTTTCTATCTTTGCTGTATTTCAATTTCATCTTTCGTGTGGCTAGTCAGCGTTCGTACTTTATGTCAGTTGGTTTCTGCATTTGAAGATAATCCTTAACATTTCGGCTGTTTCCATCATTGCAGTTCGTTGTATAGTCTCAATCTTCCAATCTTTGATTCCAATTTCTCCTAGTCTTTTTTTCGAGTTTTTTTTCGGGACTGTTCCTAGTGCTCTTACAATTATTGGTACCATAGTGATTTTCTTCATGTTTCATATTCCTTTCAGTTCTCTGGTAAGTTCTATGTTTTTGCTTCGTTTTTCTGTCTTGTTGTTCTTCACCCTGTTCACTGTTACGACGGCGAAATCTATGATTTGGCAGTTTTTTTTCCATTTGTGTTGATTATTATCAAGTATGGTCCCTCTGCTTGGATTAGTTTGTATGTCTGTTTGTACCTCTATGTTCCAGAGGATTTTGTGATTTTCATTTGTCAATACTGTCTCTGGTTTGTGTCTGTATTATTTGTCTGCATTGTCTGCGAGTAGGTGTCAGATGTAAAGAAGACATCCTAAGTGGGGAGTTGTGTAGCAAGATATTTGTTCAGATTACATTTACATTTTTGCTTGTTGGTACAGTCGAGAAAACAAGAAAAGAACTGTTAAAGTAGAAAGGATTTGGGGACCTCTACAGTGAAGGGTGGGATTTTGCTGTTAGTAGAGTTGGTCGGGAGTATTTACGTTGAGGAGGCACACGCGCAGTAAGTTCGTCAGGACCTACTCCATGAAAGTAGTTGTAAAACAAGCATTAGAATTAGAAAAAAATAAACAGATTCACTGAAATGGAAGATGAAATGAGATAATAATGTTTAAAGAGATTAAATAAAATGTTTAGTTCAAAATCTATAGGTTATCCTATAAAATGGGCAGCAATGAGTTACGATAGCCAGAATGTTGTGGCAAAACAAGGAGGACACTACTTACAAAAATGCCTAAGGAAAGTTCTTTACCTCAAAATCTGAAAGTAGTAATTAAAACCTCTCACTGAACAGTAGTATCCAGTGGAACTTTTAAATCACCACGATCTATTTCTTTAAAAAAACTTCCATACTCATGATAATAAAAAGCAGTATCATTGAATATTTCTTCCTCTGTAAGACAGTCTTTTGGTGGTATATATCCTGCTATATAAAAAAGAGACATTTTAATATCTTTGGGGATACCAGTTTCTATGTCTGGCAGGTGATAAACTGTTTGTCATGCCAATTCATCCAACAGATATCCGCATTTTGAGCAAGTATTGCCTGGATCATGGCTATACTCTCTAACATCAACTTTAAACTAAAGAAGTAATTTTGTCATTTGAATATGACATTTCTGAATAGCATTTTGTACGGTAATAAAATAAGTACCACCAGAACCTTGTCTCAATTTACAAAATTCACTTTCAAGATAGTCGGTGGTAAATTCTCCCAGAATGACAAAATTGAACCAACTGTCAAGTAAATGTTTGCAAACATCAATTAAACCATTACATGTATGCTCGATAGCCATACTAGTGTCTCCTGTGAAGGATTTTATTCCTTTTCTTTGCTTTCTCCACATTTGTTTAGTCATACTTCCAAAATTTACACAAAATGTCAAATTTCCATCATTTCGATCTGATAATACGATTTTCAATGGATCATTTGTCTTGACACTTGCATAAATATCTTTTTACACTCACTATTTTCCAAAATTTCAAAACTTCTTCGATGAAAGTAACAGTTTCTCTTGTATCATCATCTTGTAATAATGGATGAGTTTTCATTGCAGTTACAGTCTCATCACAAAACAGTTTCAAACAGTGGGACACTTTTTGTCTCTCAACTGGTTTTGGAAGAACCGCTACTTCTGTTAATTTTGATAACTTAACAAATTGATTTTTTCATACGCAAAAGTTGTTTCACTATTTCCTATTTTGCTGTCATTTCTTTACCATAAAAAAACAGTAATTCCGAACAAGCCTCAATTAATCAGTTATTGCAAATACTTTTAAATATATGTACATAATCAAAAAGCAAGTATATACCATTTTTAGTAACCCAAGGCTTATTTTCCACAGTATCAAATTTCTTGAATAAAGCTTGATTAGTCCGATTATTGTCAGAAATAACTGCAATTACATGATCTTTCGAATGATTGACTAAATCAACAACATTTCTATCATTCTGAAACAAAAGTTCTGAATTTAGTATGGCAACTGGGATCATCTTAATAAAAAACTTTGGTCCACCATGTAAACATTTGATCATAATACCCAATACAGTTTTTGCTAATGCCTCTTCAGAATCTTTGGCAACAGCAAATATGTTTCCTCCTTGGTATTGTAAACTCACTTTAACATAAACTTCATCAACTAGGATGATACATTTTTTTCTGTTTATCTGACAGTTTGCTAAACACATCACCAAGAAAATTCAGATCATCTACCTTCGAAACTTTTGAGGTCATATTCACTAGTGTTTTCATGCTGGGTAATTTGTAATGCTTTCAACTGGTGTTGGAAGAACCGCTACTTCTTCTAGTTTTGATAACTTAACAAATTGATTTTTTCATGCGCAAAAGTTGTTTCACTATAACAAAATAAAGAGACCGAGATGTGGCAAAATATTCGAATACTTGGACAAGCATTTCCTACTCGTTAACTTGTTTGACAACTATTCGTGGTGACATAACTTCGATATGCTGTCTCAAAACCTGTTTCTCTAGTTCGATTTTCAAGTTACTAAAATAACGAATTGCTTCCTCAATTTAAGACCAATGTTGAAACTTATTTATTCTGTTTTTCAACAGAGAAGAAATGTGTGTGAATATACTTGCATAGTAACA
>OY744522.1:141689244-141694244 GCA_963556195.1 Sepiola atlantica
CCGGACTATGCTAGTTACTGTATTAGCCAAATTAACTACATTACAGAAATGAAAAGGGATAAGTTCTTATACCAGCAAATGTATATTTTTAATATGATCAAAGGGATCAAGAAACAGCCATCTGAAATCCATGTATTATATTAAATAGTCTACAGCATAATGTTTTGTTTTGCTTTACTGGCTGAAACTCAATTGAAAATTCAGACTAGCATTGAGGGGGAAGCAATAAAAATGTACGCGATCAGAAAGTAAACATTCATTCATATAAAACTGATCAAATTGATTATGCCGATTTATCGAATCATTTTACAGTTCTATTTTAATTTCTTAATAAAAGTTTAAGCAAGTGGAATTACATTTTACAATAAATGAACTTTTATACTGTTTCCGGAGTTGGGAATCAGCCAAGAAAGGATTGGAAAAATAACAACAGTCAATTTTAAAACCTGATCTAATTAACCTTTCGAGAAGTGGAGTTTGCGAACCCGCATTTATTTATAATCTCAAAATGTTAACAAGACTATAACATTAACTAGAGAAGCTTCCCAATAAGTTTATTATTGTACAAAATATAAATGTTCAATACTGATAATTAGTCGAAAAAAAGTTCTTTGTTTAGTTTTCATTTCTAAATCTTCCCAATAGGTTTTTCGAGAGATGTTCAAATTAAAAAAATGTGGTTTATAGATCAAATAATCGCCTAATTTTAGCCCAGAAACACACATATGTGTATATTTCTATCACAGAAAAACATCATATGTGCCTTCGATCTTTTAAAATCTTATCACTTTAGAATTATGTAAAATGTAAGTGATTAAAATGTGCTTCGATCTTTTAAAATCTTATCACTTTAGAGTTTATGTAAAATGTAAGTGATTAAAATGTGCTTCGATCTTTTAAAATCTTATCACTTTAGAGTTTATGTAAAATGTAAGTGATTAAAATGTGCTTCGATCTTTTAAAATCTTATCACTTTAGAGTTTATGTAAAATGTAAGTGATTAAAATGTGCTTCGATCTTTTAAAATCTTATCACTTTAGAGTTTATGTAAAATGTAAGTGATTAAAATGTGCTTCGATCTTTTAAAATCTTATCACTTTAGAGTTTATGTAAAATGTAAGTGATTAAAATGTGCTTCGATCTTTTAAAATCTTATCACTTTAGAGTTTATGTAAAATGTAAGTGATTAAAATGTGCTTCGATCTTTTAAAATCTCATCACTTTAGAGTTTATGTAAAATGTAAGTGATTAAAATGTGCTTCGATCTTTTAAAATCTTATCACTTTAGAGTTTATGTAAAATGTAAGTGATTAAAATGTGCTTCGATCTTTTAAAATCTTATCACTTTAGAGTTTATGTAAAATGCAAGTGATTAAAATGTGCTTCGATCTTTTAAAATCTTATCACTTTAGAGTTTATGTAAAATGTAAGTGATTAAAATGTGCTTCGATCTTTTAAAATCTTATCACTTTAGAGTTTATGTAAAATGTATGTGATTAAAATGTGCTTCGATCTTTTTAAAATCTTATCACTTTAGAGTTTATGTAAAATGTAAGTGATTAAAATGTGCTTCGATCTTTTAAAATCTTATCACTTTAGAGTTTATGTAAAATGTAAGTGATTAAAATGTGCTTCGATCTTTTAAAATCTTATCACTTTAGAGTTTATGTAAAATGTAAGTGATTAAAATGTGCTTCGATCTTTTAAAATCTTATCACTTTAGAGTTTATGTAAAATGTAAGTGATTAAAATGTGCTTCGATCTTTTAAAATCTTATCACTTTAGAGTTTATGTAAAATGTAAGTGATTAAAATGTGCTTCGATCTTTTAAAATCTTATCACTTTAGAGTTTATGTAAAATGTAAGTGATTAAAATGTGCTTCGATCTTTTAAAATCTTATCACTTTAGAGTTTATGTAAAATGTATGTGATTAAAATGTGCTTCGATCTTTTAAAATCTTATCACTTTAGAGTTTATGTAAAATGTAAGTGATTAAAATGTGCTTCGATCTTTTAAAATCTTATCACTTTAGAGTTTATGTAAAATGTAAGTGATTAAAATGTGCTTCGATCTTTTAAAATCTTATCACTTTAGAGTTTATGTAAAATGTAAGTGATTAAAATGTGCTTCGATCTTGTAAAATCTTATCACTTTAGAGTTTATGTAAAATGTAAGTGATTAAAATGTGCTTCGATCTTGTAAAATCTTATCACTTTAGAGTTTATGTAAAATGTAAGTGATTAAAATGTGCTTCGATCTTGTAAAATCTTATCACTTTAGAGTTTATGTAAAATGTAAGTGATTAAAATGTGCTTCGATCTTTTAAAATCTTATCACTTTAGAGTTTATGTAAAATGCAAGTGATTAAAATGTGCTTCGATCTTTTAAAATCTTATCACTTTAGAGTTTATGTAAAATGTAAGTGATTAAAATGTGCTTCGATCTTTTAAAATCTTATCACTTTAGAGTTTATGTAAAATGTATGTGATTAAAATGTGCTTCGATCTTTTTAAAATCTTATCACTTTAGAGTTTATGTAAAATGTAAGTGATTAAAATGTGCTTCGATCTTTTAAAATCTTATCACTTTAGAGTTTATGTAAAATGTAAGTGATTAAAATGTGCTTCGATCTTTTAAAATCTTATCACTTTAGAGTTTATGTAAAATGTAAGTGATTAAAATGTGCTTCGATCTTTTAAAATCTTATCACTTTAGAGTTTATGTAAAATGTAAGTGATTAAAATGTGCTTCGATCTTTTAAAATCTTATCACTTTAGAGTTTATGTAAAATGTAAGTGATTAAAATGTGCTTCGATCTTTTAAAATCTTATCACTTTAGAGTTTATGTAAAATGTAAGTGATTAAAATGTGCTTCGATCTTTTAAAATCTTATCACTTTAGAGTTTATGTAAAATGTATGTGATTAAAATGTGCTTCGATCTTTTTAAAATCTTATCACTTTAGAGTTTATGTAAAATGTAAGTGATTAAAATGTGCTTCGATCTTTTAAAATCTTATCACTTTAGAGTTTATGTAAAATGTAAGTGATTAAAATGTGCTTCGATCTTTTAAAATCTTATCACTTTAGAGTTTATGTAAAATGTAAGTGATTAAAATGTGCTTCGATCTTGTAAAATCTTATCACTTTAGAGTTTATGTAAAATGTAAGTGATTAAAATGTGCTTCGATCTTGTAAAATCTTATCACTTTAGAGTTTATGTAAAATGTAAGTGATTAAAATGTGCTTCGATCTTGTAAAATCTTATCACTTTAGAGTTTATGTAAAATGTAAGTGATTAAAATGTGATTAGCTAAAAATACGAACGAAATAAATGCGCGTGAAAAGCTTTGTGAACGAAAACAATAACGTTGAAAATGAAAAAAAAATACCACAGTGGTTATTGAAGTTATTTTTTCAATAATTCAGTCTATTTTCATATAAAATACATTAAATTAAATTATTTATTGTCTTATTAAATTAAGCGTTATTAAATAAATTAAAGGGAGATAATTCCTCGTGGTACACCGGGAAATAACAACCCTAATACAAATCAGACAACATTCGTAAGTAGTTTGTATTTTTCATTAAATATTTTACAGTACTTAATTTTTCTAATTAAATTTTATTCAATTTATTGAGAACCGTTTGAATATTGCAATAACAATCTATTATTTAATTTATTTTCTACATTTTTTATCGTCAATACCCGGTTTTATTTTTACCAATTATATGTTCGAGTAACACCGGAATGATGACAGAATTCACGATTATTTAAATCGTTTACTTCATTTCTTCAAATAACGGAAAATTTTGAAAAAAAATTTTTCTGTGGTAATTCTTTATTTAAATTTGCAACTTTCACAACGTCCCGACAGTTAAAAAATCGATTTACTCTAGCGTCCAAGTGTTTTTCAGTTTGTCATTTTTATTTAGGTTGTCAATAATTCAATCATTTCGGTTTCTGTTTCTTCTTCCTTTTCTTGAAAATCATTTAGCATGGTTTTCAACCACTCGGGATTCCTGTTGTGGTCTTTTACATATTTTGCCCCAGGATGAACTTATCTCTGTCGGGTCCGGTTGTTCTATTTTGTCTTTCTTCTGTTTAAAACTGATTTTCATTGTTTTCAAAAGTCCTATATATATATATATATATATATATATATATATATATATATATATATATATATATATATATATATATATATATATATATATATATATATATTTACTTTGTAAAGGATATTGCCATTGAATAATAAGGGCTACAAGGATAGACGTCAGATGTATTAGCGGAGCAACCTTAGTTGGAAGTTGAGTAGGAAAATGTGTGTTCACATTAACCAGTTAACGAACTTGCATTTACGGAAGGATTTTCTAAAAGTGAACTTTTGAAGTCAGTTATGAATGGCACACACTGAACTTGCCAGATTTATTCGTGTTGTGTCTTTATCTATTCCTTTCTTTACTATTTTTTTATTTAGTTCTTAACGTTTCTTGCTTAATCCTTGTTTTTCTTAGCCAGTCATCATCATCATCTTATTATTATTGTTGTTGTTGTTGTAGTAGTAGTAGTAGTAGTAGTAGTCACCACTAGTTTTCACACAAGTCATTGTTAGTGATTGCTACATGAAATAACAAGAAGTGTTCCCTAAATTCTGAGTGACAAGTAGTCTCCCTAGATTTCCAGCATTCCGTCTCTTTTGATAACCGTTGTAAAAAAGTTTGCATTATCACAACAGTCGTTTATCATTGATTTTTCGTTGACAACGACCGTTGGCTTTCTGTGGAATTTGATTGGCAATAAGCATATCCAAGGTTTCAGTACTCTCCGTACCCTTCCAGTAGGGGTCTTGTTCGTGCTCTCTGTCTTTGGTCGTTCCATCCTCCTTAACCTTTCACAACCATTTTGTATGGGATTAACCAACGCTGGCGCTGCCATATATGCGTTTCTGTTTTGGCGTTAGGGTTAGTTTATAGAATTTATAGCAGTTTCAGTTC
>OY744522.1:141696744-141789244 GCA_963556195.1 Sepiola atlantica
GGTGGAACAAATTATTCGACCTATACATAAGGACTCTCACCAAAATTTCAATCAATGACTGGAATACTTATTATTGCTTACACCCTGAATCATTGCGAAACCACTTTGTGCTTGAGTATACAAACCAATATATCGTTATACAAACTCTGCATGTATTAAAACAACTGTAACATATTGAATGGCCTTCTTTTTCACTCGGCTGATCCGAAAGTCACAATTTGATGAATGAACGACTCATTTTAAAGATGAGTAAACACCTCATTAAAGAGACAGGAGAAATTAAACGCGCCAAGGAAATTATGAACGAGGATAAAAAGAAACTTCTATCCCTTAATGAACAAAGATTAGAATAAATTTAAAAACAAAAACGGAAGAAGTTAACTCACTTTTCTCACACAACCCAACCGACAAAATTATAGATCTGAAACAAACACCTGTGGTTTGCTAAACATTAATAAAAAATATGTATACCACTCAAATATTGTTTCTTCTTTAATTCTGTTTCGATGGATGTGCAACAGTCGCTAAGATAAATGCATTTAAAGTATGCATTATTTTTTGTTGCACATGCGATATTACATATCAAGAGACGACACTCGGAATCAATTCTCAGATGAAAAATCTATCATAGTGTACCTAAAATCAGGGTAGGCGTGCATGTGCATGTGCATGTGCATATGCATTGTTGATAAAAATAACAAATGAAGTCAAGTAGGCAGACAACGTCAAAACACGAGAAGCGAAAGGACGTACTTTGTGTGGTCGATAGCTCAGCATATACAATTATTTTTACCCGGCCTTACATTGCAGACGTCCGGTTACAAAATCGTTAGAGATATACGCAATAACTTTACTTCGTAGTTTGTTAAAATGCAAAACAGCTAATAAAGAAATACATATCTTACTTTATGAAGTGTTGTGATTGTTTTTGACTACCGATAATCAAGCATGTAACTCAGCTAGAATACAAGAACAACTCTTAATTAGTCTCTTAATTAGACTCTTAATTAGTCTCTTAATTAGACTCTGAATTAGACTCTTAACATTCTAAGAGTTTGTGTAGTATCGCATCTCTAACAAAAAAGTGAATGCATACTTTAAATGCATCCATGCCAGCAACGGCTACACATCTATCGGGAAAAAAATCAAGAAGAAACAATATTCGAGCTTTTTTGCACATATCTTTTATTATTCTAAGCAAACCACAGGCTTTTTTTTTAGATCTATTGTCGGTCAAGCAGTGTAAAAGAAGTCAGTTCACCTCTTCCGTTTCTGTTTTTAATCTATTCAAATCTTCATTCCTTCAAGATAATAGTTTCTTTTTACCATCGTTTACCATTTCTTTGATGGGTTCAATTTCTGTTGTTTCTTCACTGAGATTTGTTATCTTCTGGTAAGTGGTTTCACTGTTTATATTGTGGCTGACTTTTAAACGTGAATTTTTATTGGGAGCTATAACGATAAAAAACAGAACACAGATGTGTTATCCACAAACTATAAAAGCCTGTTAAATGAATCCCTGTTCTTTTTACTCGGTCTTAAATTTAAGACATCCGGTTACGAAATCGTTAAATATGTATACAAAATATTAAAAAATATAATTACATTTTAAATATATAAAACGGCTAATAAAGGAACATCTATATGTTCTATATAATTAAGTTGTAGTTCTGTCTGGTTATTCACAAACTCCTACGATTTTATACATAACCTTCATAAGCACATATTCTGAAACTACATTACTTAGTAAACTTGGATAATTATATTTCATGTTAATCAAAAGGAGTGCAAGATTATCGTATGGTCTCCGTTCACGCTTGACATCCATGAAAAGGAAATACGTTTTATTTTATTTTAATTATAACTTAAAAATTTAAGAAGTTAAAAAATAAGAACAGAGATGTTAATAAGCGGTTCAGGGATTGGAGTAAGAGTGTACAGAGGTGTTCATGAATCTCATGAAAACCCCGAGTATGCATCGAAGGGGTCAAAGACTATAATTTTACCGAAATCTATTTCAATTAATGTCACTGTACGTACATCGCACCCAATTAATGATGAGTAAACCCTTCGGCCCACTCTAAAAAATTAAGTTAAAATAAAAGGGAAATATAATGTTATGAGCTAGCTGAAAAAAAGGACACAGGATTTCTCATTCAATTCCGGGCAATGCCGGGTCTTACTGCTGGTATTTTTATAAAGATGTGTTGTGTTCGTTTCTCCAATCTGGTTGTTTTTTTTTTAACGCAACTACGACAATAACGTAGGATTTAATTAGCCTCACAGAATCTAAGAGTTTTGTTTGTTATATTGACAATTGAAACTGTAAAAAAAATCGAAACCATTTCGCATGTGCAACAAAATAATAACAGACACTTTTAACGCATCTCATGCGCATTCCTTGCAACAAAATTAATAGTGCAAGAAGAAGAAGAAGAAGAAGAAGAAGAAAAAGAAGAAAGGGTTTTGTTTTTTACACGTATCTTTTATTTATGTTCATAGAACCACACGCTTTTCTATTTAACTCTACACAACGATATTTGTCCTGTTTGCATTACGACAGGCCCCCCATATACAGCTAATTTAGCTACCAGCTATTTTTTTCTTCGCCAGATAAAAATTCAAGGTGTGGACATTAATGGCGGATGCAAACGGTTTTAAGCGAGAGATTTCACTTTCCGCGTGTGCCAGCTGTCAGCTTGTTCGCACTTGATAAGAGTATGCATGCAGATATATATATATATATATATATATATATATATATATATATATAAACATATATATGTATATATATATGCACATAAATATATGTATATATATATATGTATACATGTGTATTTATAGATACGTATATATATATATATATATGTATATATATCAATATATATATACGTATATGTACATATATGCTTTTAAATATATATATATACACACACACATATATATATATATATATATATATATATATATATATATATAGAGAGAGAGAGAGAGAGAGATACGTATATATAGTGAGAGAAAGAGAGAGGGAGAGACATATAGATAGGTAAATACTAATATAAGCACATCGCATACATAATTTAATAGTTATATGCTTTTGTCTAAAATCTACAAGTATATATATATATATATATATATATATATATATATAGAGAGAGAGAGAGAGAGACAGACAGGCAGACAGACAGACAGAGACAGAAGTAGAGAGATATGTAACGAGCATTTAGGCTGACTAATTTTTTGGGGGGAGGGGAATGGAATATAAAAGGTGCATGTGTAACTTATTTTACACAAGTATAACTGTATACTATTACGTACCTATACTCATGTATAAAGAACTGCTGAAGTAACCATTGAACATATATATACATAATATATTATCTTATATTATAAGTATATATATATATATATATATATATATATATATATATATATATATATATATATATTATAACACATTTAGTAATAATTTAGTATATATACTTATAACACACTTAGTAATATTAATAGATATATTTATAATTAAGTATCATAATATAAAAAGATAAATAAAAATTGTCCTAAATACAAAAAGTAGATAGATTTACAATTAAGTATTGAAAATATAAAAATAAGTAAATAACATCACTACGAATACTAATTATAATAATAATTAGTAGATAGATTTCAAATCATTAATTATGAAAAAATAAAAATAAAAAAATTGTAAAGAATTAATTTGATATATAATAATATATAAACTCACATACTTGAATTATTAAGAACTTAAGAGTTAAAAAATAAATTTCAAAAGATTTTATTATCACAAAAAATTTCTACATTGTTGTCTCCCCTTATTCTGCACACCAAGTTAAATTTAATTATTAAATTTAAAAAAATAACATTGTAATAAATCAGTATAATAATAACTAATTAACATTAATCTAACACACACAAAATAACTTAAAATAAATATAACAATAAGAAGCTTTCACGGAAATTATTTCATCATTCCAAAAATCTAAATCTAATTTACTGCGGAGTATCTCTGCCAATTACTGTGTTAATGCAAAGCTAAACAATATCACCGCGAGTTTTAGGAGATCTGAAAAACTTGACATTTGATAAGGAGGTCGTACTTCGAAATATATCATAGAACACGGTTACCATATTAGATCACTCTAATGTTGAGACTAAATCAAGTAAGATTTACGAAATCTATATATAAATACGCGAGCGTCTACCTACCTACCTGTGTTACGCTCTGACATCCGTTTTTAAGAAGATGGGATCGCTCGATCGCGGGAGATTTATTTATCTAAAGGATATTAAGCTGACAATTATTTTCACACTTTCACGATGAGTAGGCATGGAGTATTTAGAGACAGCTTTTGCCCTGGGCAACCAAGGAAGGCAGAGATTGTTACATTTTTGCCTGCAGAGAGGGAGAGGAACACGGTGTGGGTGTGGGTGAGATCCCCGGACAACGCCGGGTAGCACTGCTAGTAAATAAATGAATAAATAAATAAATAAAGGGACTAAAATGATCATTTCGTTTTTGTCTTCCTTTTCAACATCGGCATTTTTCCTGTTCTTGCCTTCTGTGACCTCATCTTTATCTCTGTCTCTCTGTCTCTCTCTCTTTCTGTCTCTCTCTCTTTCTCTCTCTCTTTCTCTCTCTCTCTTTCTCTCTTTCTCTCTCTCACTCTCTCAATCTCTCTCTCTCTCTCTCTATATATATATATATATATATATATATGAAACAGTAATATATATATATATATATATATATATGAAACAGTAATATATATATATATATATATATATATATATATATATACGTTTGTTTGCAGTTTTTAGATGCACAGGCCTATACATATGTATTTATACATATTATATAGAATGGAGAGAGTTTTAATTACCACCATCCTCAAGTGTATTCGGTCTCTCTGTACAAAGGTTTTCCAGGATAACCTGACATGAGGATACTTCACCCTACATGTAAACCCTGACAAAATATTAAAAATAACATAGTATTCGAAGCCCAAATAAGATCTCGACATCGCTATACAATGCCTCATACGAAGAATGCTGGAACCTTCTCCAAGTGATGTTGCCTATAGTAACAGTACTAAGCTGGATACTCCACCAGATACGATGAATTCTTATCCGGGAATCCAGTAAGACCAAGAGACCACAAGAAAAGTATAGTATACCATAGTTAACTGGTCAATTGGGGAGAGGAAAATTAATCTCCGTCACTTCTTTGCTCAGTCAACATTTGAGAGGTAGAGGAGAACTTGAATGGAATATCCGAATATATATGTATCTCATATAGAGATCAAGTGTTAGCCCCAAGGAGGGCCCCTTGATTTCTGAGAACTTCGACTGAGGTAAAATGAAACAAAAATAATTAATATATGAAAAATGCTTATATTTGCATATATTGTTCATAATGAATACGTAAACATATGAGCGCAGGCATAATTGTCTATATTTATATATTCATTTATGTATAAGTATACATAATGTACGTATGTATATACATACGTACACTATGTATACTATACATGAATGCAGTATATATATATATATATATATATATATATATATATATATATATATATATATAGAGAGAGAGAGAGAGAGAGAGAGAGAGAGAGATAGAGGAGAGAGAGAGTATGAAAATATATTTATGGCAAGTAAGCTACACGGAAACGTTCATGCTTCATTCCCGAAAGAAATCATCAGGCATATTGCGTTGATGCATGGTTTGCGATTTCTTTTTTATGTGAGTATTGATTTACTCCTCTCCAGGGGTTAGGCACAAGGCCAGTTTTTATCTTACTCCCACAAGTAAGATGTGACCCAAGGTCGGGTCGGGAAAGTGGGGTTTAAAAATTGCCTGGGCAGCCCCGTCGGCATTCCCCGGTAAGGGCGCCTCAGGCAGTAAGCAATAAACTTACACCTCCCCAAAGAGGGGATGCGAAGCCTGGGAGGGTGGACCTCCTAGAACTGCACAGGACAGACCCATAGATCGGCGTAAATCAAGCCCCGAAGGCCAAGACAATACCAGTCTATGGGGTGCAGTATCCATCGGAACAGATACTACACTTTGATCTTAGCCAAAAAGCCAAGAACGGTAGTGTTTACCCTAATCAAACATATTCGTTAGTTTTATTACACCCTCCTGTGCTATTATTTCTATCAGCCAATGGGGTTGACACCATACATCAACGCAATTAAAATTCATCAAATTTATTATGTCGATTTATCGAATCATTTTACAATTCTATTTTAAGTTTTTCATCAAAGTTACAGCAAGTAGAATTACATTTTACGATAAATGAACTGTTATGCTCTTTCCGGAGTTGGGAATCAGCCAAGAAAGGATTGGAAAAATAACAACAGTCAATTTTCAAGCCGAGCATTAGTCTGACTAGTTATAATTTATTGTTGCTAGCCTGAGAGAATAGTATCACGATGAACAAAAATAAACTACACTGCCACCCCCCCCCCCAAAAAAAAATAAGAAGGAGGTAATGCCTGGAAGGATAGTAACATAACAAACAAACATATACTACACTACCCCCTTCCACAAAGGATGAGGTAAAATCTGGGAGGATGGTCTCATGACGAACGAATTGAGCACCAAATGATAGTACAATAGTACATTAAGAGAAGTAATGTAACAGTATCGTTTTGGCTTCAGACAGACAGATACCAAATCTCCATTAGTAATAGATGGAATTAATTTTTTCGGAAAAGTGGATTTGCGAACCTGCATTTATGGAAAGATTTTCCGAAAATGAACATTTGGAGTCAGCTCTGAATGGCCCAAAACTGGAGTTGCCTGATTGGACCTCACATTCTCAAAGTGTTTACAAGGCTATCAAATTAACTAGACAAGCTTCCCAATCAGTGTAGCAGATACTTGCAAAATTGTTGTGTCATAAAATGAGGGACTCCTATTCTTCTAACGGATCTTACATAGAGCAATTTAACATAATATATCAACCACTACACACAATTATTTGTTATATTTTATTATTGTACAACATGCGAAGTTTCAATACTGATAATTAGTAGAAAAAAAGATTTTTGTTTAGTTTACATTTCCAAATCTTCCCTATAGGTTTTTCGAAAGATGTTCAAATGAAAATTATGGTTTATAAATCCAATGATCGCCCCATTTTAGCCCTGCAACATACACATGTGTATATTTCTATAACATAAAAACATCATCTCGACCTTTATTTGAAGAGAGTCTGGGAGCTCCCCACTTTTAATTCTGTCAAATTAGCAATGATGACACATGTGAACTAAAATAATTTATGTGTTCTATTTTTTGTTACTTGTCGGCAATTTTAAATACAGTATTTTTATTCATTTAGTTTAGTTTTGTTTTCTATTTATGTAAGTAAAGTAAAGGTTATTCTGTGTCTACAGTTAGCTGTTATTTCTCTTCTACAATTTAACTTGCCTTATGAATTCCCTTCCTGTTCCCTTTTACTCCGATCATTCTAACATGCAGAAATTTAAATATAACGTGAACAAACACCTAGCTGCACATTCCCTACTAAGGATGCCCGTATAAATCTGCCCCTCCCCCTACTAACAGTAGCCCCTTATGTCTCAGTGGCAATATGCCTTGTTTGGTGTTAACAAAAGTAAAAAAAAATGAAAACACAATACAATATTAATTCAACATTTTAACCAGAAATTCAGAGTGATGTAGATTTAATAAACGATTTCAAAAAGCTTCCCAAATGTTCAATATGCGAATCGCTAGTTACACGACACATATCAAATGAGTAGTTAAGCACCTGCCAAACAAGTTGTAGCATGTATTTTGTAGCAGTTTCTCACTTCAGTTCCTCGAGGAGTTTAGTAAAAATTGAAACTGTAGATCAATCCGTTTACATGGATGTACATACGTTTTATGCAATCGGTTATACATCTACATCTCTCTGAATGCTTTTCTAATATTTTGATGACGAACTCAGGCTGGAAAATAATAAGATCAGTACCAGCTTATAACAGGAGATCAAAAAGCTGCATCATATGATTACACGAATCAACCGCTATTATAACATGATTTTGATTCTACAAAAAAAGTCTAAAATTTAAGGGACCTTAAGAAAAAATTGAAATTCAGGAAATCTTGGTCAATTGGTATCTAATGGCCGTGAATGTCATTTAATGCAAATCTGAATTATTTTCATCCTCAAATGAGTGGTTGTGCCCATATTATGGTCCCTAAACACCCTTTAAAACACCCCAAAGAAACTTAAATTTAGGAAATATTTATTAATTGATGTTTAATACCTATTCTTTAAATTTCACAAAAATCGGAGATATCTAAATTTTTACGAAGTGTTTCCACATCCTATTTCCCCTTTGCCTCCCAACTTAATTAAGCTAAATATAGCATACATTCTCCACCCATACCCCTAGCTGTTGTGATTCAAAATTAATAATGATTGGTTGATTAATTTAGCAGTGAATCCTATACGTAGAAATATTTACGCATACCTAATTTTTATATAAATAGAGATTTGAAGATGCATAGTTACTGTTATGTATAATATATGTTGGTGTCATTATTATTCATATGTTTTATCATATTTAATCTTAATTCGCTTGGTTATTAGTAGATTCAACAAGGTCTTGTTTGACCCATCATGTAAATATACTAGCAGACTGTGTAGTTTAGGGTATGGATGTAAGGGTGTGTGTATGGATAGATGTGCGTATGCGTTAAAATGTGTGTTTAGATTAAAACGGGTGGGTAAGTGGAGGCGTAGGGCTGGTTCAATATGGAGGGGTTGCGTTTCAACCTTGTGTCATACATGCAGAAAATCTAGTTGCTGTCATTATTACAAAAACGCATTAAAGTACAAAAAATGGTATCCTTACCTTGGAAGATGCTTGTTCTTGTACGCGCCCCACGCGTGATACTTTGCTGTCTAAAATCAAAGCTCCTTATTTACAATTTAAAATGGACCAAGTCAACCGAACAGGAAAGAGAGAGAGAGAGAGAGAGAGAGAGAGAGAGAGAGAGAGAGAGAGAGAGATCGTATTTTATCAGGCTCAATTTTCATTTTCACAAGTTGTATGCTTCCAACGAACTGTCGTCTTCTTTCTCCCATTCTCCCGTTGGGCCACGTGACGTCATATCTGTTTCTATTAATTCCCACAATCTAGTAATCCCTATCTCGGGGTTAGCAAGTTGACGTCTGCTGACTTTTCATTTCCTGTTATCCTCAACTAACCATTTTATATACTAGTGGGTGTACTCGCCCAATACATAACAGAGCGACTTTAGCGAACTCACATCTACTCGCAAAACACTTAAGCTGGAGGTGGACTGGCAAGACCAAATATTAAAAGATTGTATACTTTTAACGAAAATAGAATAACTGAACTTTTTCATCAAGTAAGAAAAAATGGAATGCCTCTTTCTATTCCCTCCCCCTCCTTCAGGCTTGGGAAAGAAAGTATGTTTTTTAAACACTGATGTAAACTCTTATCTTATTTGTCGGAAGTGAAATCAACTTTTTCATTTGTTGTATGAAAATTGTGTCGTCGGAAGGTAAATAAAATAAATTACTAAATATAACTGCCATGGTGGTTTGATTTGTATCATTTGAATTGTTTAGACTACTGTTCTCATCCTGGATGTTATTCTCACAACGTTTCAGCCGATGTAACCTTCGACCTTCTTCAGGTGCATCTTGTCGAACTCGGGAATCTGCACGAAATTTCGAACGGAACTCTTTATTTAATCCACGGAGGTAGCTTGCTGTCGTCCCGTCAACCATGACCGGGTAGAAGTCTTAAGTAATTCGTAATTGTATTCTTAGTATCGCCCGCAGAAGACTGTCACTTTGATTCCGAGTTAGAACTGATTATTATTTAGCTCCAGGCTTGTCTGACAAATGCCCATAGCTGATCACTTTGTGGTAATGATTGATATCATCCTAAACTCTCGCCCCAAAGCTGATGAGCCGTTGCTCAAAACGACGAGATACTACAAGCAGGCTGATTTTGATTTCATCAGAGATCACATCAGAGACGCCGCATGGAGTGAAACTCTTTCTCTCCCTGTTGATCAGTTCGCAAATGAGTTAACCGAATGGGTCTAAGTAGGCATTGAAGCACATGCCCCTATGCGAAAATTCTACAGCAAACCCCACTCTTCACAATGGTTCACCTCGAAATGTACAGCTGCTATTGCTCAGAGGCAGCAAGCATTCCGACAATTGGTCGCTATAAGTCAACTACGAATAGACAGAAATTTATAGAGTGCCAATAAAAAATTGTAAGACTGTGATAAGTGAAGTAAAGAGAAGGTATACAGAGATGACTAGAAAACGCATTCAGGTACTCGCGATTTCTGAAAAATCATCAATGGTGTGGTGAACAATGGGCAATCAACAATTCCCCGCTATCCAACGACAATGATGTCGTTTGCACGGCAACTGACAAGGCTGAACTACTTGCCCAGCGTTTCGCCTTAAACTCCACTTTGGATTCCGCAAACCACTCCCTCACAAATTTCCCATTGTGGACTGAAGCCACACTTGATGACCTGGTCATTACTCCATCTCATGTCTGGGACATCATAAAAACCGTGACATCTCCAAATCATGTAGGTTTGATCTTATACCTGTAATAGTAATAAAGAAATGCTCTGCTGAACTGGCCCCTGTCCTCTCCAAACTCTGCAACAAATGCCTTGCTGAATCTTGCTTCCCTAATAGCTGGAAAATTGCATCTGTGGTACCAGTTTTCAAGAATTCAGGAGATAGAACTGCCCCTCATAATTATCACCCCATCATTCTACTCCCGCTCTTCGCTAAAATCTTTGAATCCCAAATCAATCTCGCGATAGTCCGGCACCTCGTTAATGCTAAACTTCTTTCTGACCATCAGTATGGATTTAGGCAAGCCCGATGTATTGCGGATATCCTAACGGTCATCTCCGAACGCATATACCATGCACAGGACAAGGCAGATGAAGCTAAGGTGGTAGCGCTTGATATATCCAAAGCCTTTGACAACGTCTGGCATACAAGTCTTCTTATAAAGATTAATTCATATGGTATTACTGGACGAATATTTAATATAATTAGATACTTCCTATCCAAAAGAAAGATCCAGATTGTTCTCGATGGCTGTTCATCTAAACAACATGACATAAATGCAGGTGTGCCCCACAGATCGATGGTTAGACTTTTATTGTTCCCGATTTTCATAAACGACCTCCCCGATTACATTATGTCTGAGATGGGTCTATTTGCTGCCGACACCACGCTCTACTCTCGTCATGTGGGCAAAATAGACGCGCACATATCCGAGAGAGTGACGTCCAGTCTGTAGTGGAATGGGGTTATAAATAAGTTTTAATGCTTCTGCGACAAGGCTCCTTTCCTTTAACAACTATAAGAAACCTCTTCAATCACTGATTACCATGGCAAATAACATCTTACCCGAGAGTCCAACGTCCAAACTCCTCAGCCTAACATTCACAGGTAACATGAATTGAAACAAATATATAAAAGACATTGCCAAAACTGCTGCAAAGAAAGTGGCCTTCCTCTACCGTGCTAGAAAACTTCTCGCATCTGACATTATCCTATATCTCTACAAAGCCATCGTCCGCCCATGCATGGAGTATTGTAGCCTCATCTGGGCTGGCGCACTATCCAATAGTCTCTCTCTCTCTCTTATACAAGGTCCAAAAAAAGAGTTCCAGCCACTGTCCCATCGCCGCAATGCTGCATCTTTGTGCTTATTTTACAGTACTTTAATAGAACGTTATCCGATGAACTTGCTGCTCTGGTGCCATTCGATGTAAATACACTCGACCAATCCAACAATCAGCTAAATCTCATCCATTCACTGTGGAGGTCCCCAGATGCTGAAGAGCCTTCGACTCCAATAGCTATTTTTCCTCGTTCTGCTGGCCTTTGAAACTATCTCCCTGCTCCCTGTTTCCCCGACTGTACCGACATTCAGAAATTGAAAACTAATGTGAAGAAGCATTTCGCCGCACAGCTCCCAATTTAGGATGATCCCCGAAACTTTCACCCTAATTTTCAGTAGCTTCTTAGGTCTACAGTGGCAACTATGTTAAATAAAGCACTTCACCCGTTATGCCAAAGGTCCTTGAAAATTACCCTACATCCGGATCTACAAAGTGTATATATATATATATATATATATATATATATATATATATATATGTATATATATACATTTATATATATAAATATATATACATATATATACATATATATATACATATATATATATATATATGTATATATATACACATATATATACATATATATACATATATATACACATATATATATACATATATATACACACACACATATATATATATATGTATACATATATATACATTCATATATTTCATGATTTTCCTTGGGGTACAGGATTTTATTAGAGCAATTTTATCTTTCATGATTAAAAGATATGAGAAAAACTGTGCCAGTAGACCGGTTTTGCCCACACTTAACGAGGTCTGTATCATGGGAATTTAAAGAGGATGATGTAGAGAAAAAGAAAGGAAAGTATATATTTGAAACATTATGTTATTTACAATGGGGGATTAGTCTTAGAGACTAATCACACTCAACCACAATAGACACTCCTTCTGTTTACAGAGGAGCGCCGTTAGAGACATACGTGGATAGTCTCCAAGATTTTATGGTAGAAAAACAGGTGAGCACGACTTAAGATGGTAAATGAGTCAATGCTGAAGTTCGTTGTGCACGACGGGTTTTTAATCAAATGGTCGGTTATGGAAGACGCGTATATATTTTTTTAGAACGTCCGTTGATCGGAGGGTTCCATTCCTATTTTTACTAGGGATATGTTGCTGTGCCTGTTGTCCAATCTTAACGTCGTCCTACCCACATATTTGGCACTGCAACTACATTGAAAATGATAAATCAAATTATTTTTGTAGGAGAACGTCTTTGCGAGAGGACGTCAACAGGGGTTTTGTACAAAACACAACACGCACGTTCGACGCAAAATATTTTCGACTGATGAGCTAATTTGTTTGACGAACTTCTCACTTACTGTGCCTAACCAAGGCAAACGAAAATAAATCGGACATTTAGTCACCCCATTAGATTTTATTTCAGAAAAATTGGCTAGTTTTCTTTTGATGACTGATCTAATCACACCCAGAGGGTAGTCATTATTGGACAAAGTATTAGTAATAATTTTTATTTCTTCGTCCAATTTTGATTTTGAACAAATTATAAGGGCTCTGTGTTTTAGGGTCCAACTTAAATTTAACTTTCGTTTGCTTGGACAAAATGAATCCCAACGAATATACAATATTGTAAACATAGGTTTACGGTAAATTGATGTAAGGTAATGAGATATAATTACTATCTAGACCCATTAAACCGTTAGTCTACTTTCGATATCGAGACGACACATTTTGCCTCTTCAATAATCAATCAGAGGAAAATACATTCATCCCGCATTAAAGTATATTTATGAAGAAGAGTGTAATTCCCCTGTAACCTTCCTCGATGTATTGGTAACGAAAACTCCATCCTGTTATGAATTAATGTAGCTCCTCAAAAAAGGGTCACTCTGGATTGAGCCAAAAAATAAAAATTGCCTCAGTATAGAAGGATTTCTTCTTTCTCAGTTTTAATTAAAAAAAAACGTTTTGAGTATTATCCGTCTCTGTCGATTAGATACGGCATAATCACGTTGACACACCGGTTCTTGTTAGATCACCGAAGTTAAGCAACGTTTACCCTGGCCAGTACCAGATGAGTGACCATTTGGAAATACCAGACGCTGTATGTAGGAGAGCGTCGACACCTCCCCGCAAGAACTGCAAAAACCTAACGTCGTAATCTTCCCTAACCGGGATGTACATGCGACTGGGGATCGCTTGTGAATTTGATACTTCCATTAAACTTCCTCTTTTGGAGGAAGGCGCTTCAATCCGCTCAGAGAGAATGCCGTACCAGGTACAGGTATGCAGGTAGGTCTGCTAACAAAGTTACAAATGTGCGTATTTAAAAGATACATAGTTGTATTTACAAGTATGTTTCGTTATACGCACATTTTTAATCAAAAAACTTTTTCTAAATAAAACTGTTTGTAAATAAAACCCTTCTATTTTAAATAGTAAAAAAAAATTATTAATAAAAATGTGTGATCTAAAAGCGCGTATTGTTCTGTTTACAATTTGTTCTGTTTACGTTTCAATTCAACCGGAAGTTGGAAAATCCGGTGTAACTGAAAAAAAAGTGTCCTTTGGTCGATGCTCATTTTGGGGTGCTTGAAATGCATATGGTCCGAATAGGTTCAAATTTCGGTGGCAGTTTAGTAAGCACTATGATTGGAATGTTGTAAGGACCAGTTGCCGTTCTGGCATCAAGGTTCTTGATAAGTTTGGCACCATCCCGGACAGATTTATGTACATTGCTAAGAGTGTTTACAGTTGTGGGGGAATGCAAGAGGTAGGCAGCCCTGATCGTAAAAGGTGTAATTTGATGCAATGTTGATGTATGTTCAGAAGAATTTGTCATGAAAAGAACAAGAAGACTTGCAAAATGTCCGTTAACATCGGGTATGCTAGTAGATTTGTTAATAAACTGTTTTAGATCATAAGCAAGAAAAAATCGTGGCCCTCTCCGTCATAATTAGCCATTCAACATTATGAATATTAAAGTCACCACACATCTGAATGCTAGCAGAATGGTAAACAGACAAGATATGGTCAATTTTCTCAGAGATACTCTCAAAGATAGTAACTCTGTCATTGTAGGGACGATAGAGAGCAAAGATGGATGCGATGCTGTGAGCAAGTGCTACACGGAAACACATATAGAGTAATTTTAAGATCTTCTTTGGAGATGTCCTTACCAACTTACTAATGTAGGCGCAAATTCCATGTCCATGGCGATCTTGAAGGTCGGGTTTGATGTCATGTTCGAGTAACCTTTAATTATGAAATCATCGGTAGAAGCTAACGGGCTAATGCCAGTTTAACATAAAGAATAAGTCCGGTTTGATCTCCTGTAAGTGAATTCCAACCACTGGAAGGTTAGAACGCAGACCCCTAATGTTGAAAAAGAAGACCCGATAGTAGGGATACACGTCAGATGTTGGAGTAATGGGTTTAAGCTAAAATAGTTCGATTGTCTAAAATAAATAAATAAAACATAAAGAAAGATAAATATAAAATATAAAAATTCTTAATAAAGTACAAAAATATTATGAAAATTTATCAATTACTTTTTTATCTATTTTTAATAAAAAAAGGATAAATGTTAATCTCCAAAGTTAACAATTATTCAAAAATGTATGATGATTTGATGTGAAAAGTATAAACGATTATTATAAGTATATTGTTCGGTTTGCTAAAAGGGAACGCCAAAATGTCGGAATATTTGGTTTGATGTTATTTTACGTACTTTTAATTTTGAATAATTAAAAAAGGTTCAAGAACTTCTAACATCGATAAGGACATCGGATCGAAAGTGCTGATTCTAAATTTGCGGGTTGTTTGTCTTTTAAATCAACCTTTTAACTGTGATGTCGCGACATAAATACATACATAAATACATACATAAATACAGACAGACAGACAGACATACATACATACAGACAGACAGACAGACAGACAGACAGACAGACAGACAGACAGACAGACAGACAGAAAGACAGACAGACAACTTTGCTTTATATATATTTATATTTAGTTAGTTATGTGTATATGTTTTCATATTTGTATGTACAGGATTAATTCATGATGTAATTAACCGATTATTATGAATTTTGGAACACAGCTGTTATGTGTAAAGATGCCGTTATGTGGGATATATAAATAGGGAAACAAGGGGTGGAAATCTTCCTTGAAAATTCAGATAGATTCGATTTTGTGAAATTTCACAGTAGGTATTAAACATCAATTAAGAATATTCTCCAAATGCCAGTTTCATTGGAGCATTTTAATAGGTTTTAAAGGTGCATAATAAAGTTACCTCCGATTTGAAAATTAAAATATTTCAGATTTGCATTGACTTTTATCCAGAGGCATTAGACACATATAAAACATAATTCCCTGAATTTAAAATTTCTTCTTAAGACCCCCATAAGCTTGAGCTTTACATTTTACACATTTTCTAGAATCAAAATTATGTAATGGATTTTAATAAAAACCGGAATAAGGATTCTAGAAATTAAGGTTTAGTAGCATTATAACTTGATATTAATCTTTTTAAGGAGATGCACAATTGGTGCCAAACCGTTCAGTTCGGGAAATTAATTTTACCCGTCTTGGGACAGGTATTTTACTAATATATATATATAGTTAAGAAATGAACAAATTCATGGCATATTCATTTATATACGTTCCAAGAATTCAACATCAACAACAATTATGTGTACGATCATTTCTGAGACAAAATGGACCTTTATTGATACCAAAAGTCTTCATCAGTACTACGTATAGACACGAAAAGTTCGAAACTAAACAAAGCAGCAAAAAATATAATATTGTACACTCTCAATTATACAGCAATTTGAGAAATGGGAGGGTAGGTATATGACAATTTTAATCTCCTTCTAAAGAGCATACATAATAACAAAACCAGACATATAAAGGAACACAATAAGAGAATATATATATATATATATATATATATATATATATATATATATATATATATATATATATATATATATATATATAATATGAAATGAAATAATGAAATAAGGTGTGAATCAAATTTTATTAGAATTCAAAGTTCAGGCAAAGTATCCTTAACTGTTATACACTTTTATGCATTTTTGCATATATTTTTATATATTTTCAAAGTGTACTTTTATCACCTGCAGTTATGTCTCTGAGGAGAAGAATTATCTTTGAAAACTCATGAGTTAAGGACTTTAAGATACTTTGCCTGAACTTTGAATTCTAATAAAATTTGATTCGCACCTTATTTTATTATTTCATTTTATATTATGCTGTTAATGCTCTATACATTATATTGAGCTTCAGTCTTTATCCGGATGTTTCACTGATTAAAAGATATTAGTTGCCTCCTATATCTTTTGTTGGATTAACTTTATATATATATATATATATATATATATATATATATATATATATATATATATATATATATATATATATATATATATATATATTCGATGTGTGTGTTTTATCACTATAGACGTGTTTATTTATCTTCGTCCACAGTTTGTTTGTGAAAGGTTGATTAAAGTAGAAATACGAACACGACAAGCGCGAATAAAGAAAAAGGGAGAATAAGAGAAGAAAATATAGAGAGATGATTATGACACAGGTATTAAGAAAATAGAGAACGATAAAGAATGAACGGAAGAAGAAGAAGAAGAAGAAGAAGAAGAAGAAGAAGGTAAAAGCATAGAATTATAAAGAAAAGTAAAAAAAAAATAGAAAGATGAAGATTATCATTATTTTTATCGGCGTCGATCGACCACGTTCTGTGAAAATCCTCTGAGGAGGAAGTCGTCTCCTCTTCCATGTGGGATGCCAGTCACTTCTGTTGACTGGCTGGATAATCGAATCGTAAGTGAGCGAAGGTTGAGCTGCCAGCGACGTACGAAGAGAATTGAAAAGGTGATAAATTGTTGAGATCAATCTTTACTAATATACACCTTACACTTCATATATATATATATATATATATATATATATATATATATATATATATATGTGTGTGTGTGTGTGTGTATATATATATACACATACACACACATATATATATACATACATATATATACATACATATATATGCATATATATATGTATATATATATATTTACATACATATATATATACATATATATATACATATATATATACATATATATATATATATATGTATATATATATGTATATATATATATGTATATATTCACGCTAATCTCTCTCAACGTCCCTTCTCACTCTTTCTCTATCTCTCTCGTTATTTTAAAAAACATTTTTTCATATTCTCGATTCTACCATTTTCCTTTCTAACAAGTCATTTATTCTCGCGCGCTCTCTTTTTCCCTCCTTCTTTCTCACTTCATTTCTCTATTGCGCTCTCTGTCTTTTATTTTTTTTCATTTAAAATCTTTGTTCTCTCTTTCATTTTCTCCCTCTCTCTTATTTTCTCTTTTATCAATTTCATCCCCTTGTCTTCTCTCTCCCATAGCTTTTCTACTATATGTCTCAATTTTTCCATCCTTTTCTGTTAACATGTTACGAAAACCAGCTATAGGCGCAAATAGTGAGGGATACGCTGATTAAGTGACGAATACAAAGTGGGGTGAATGGAATTCGCGCTATGACTCTTGCGTTTCAGAAGGAGAAGGGTAACAATAAATGTATTTATCCTTCTTTTTGTTGTTATGTAGTAGTCGAATTTTGTTTTACCTCGCCTCACTTTTTAACGGACTGCCTAAGATTTACAAATAATATTCTCTAACGACATTAATTTGTACATAATAAAAAATATTAAAATCAATGAAGAAAATATATTATAAAGATATCTATATGTCTGTAACTAAAACTACGTCACAGTTCTCAAAGAGATTACTTTATATTCTCGCATGTTTTTTTCTGAATATTGCGAAGAATTGAATACTAGCAAATATATGCTTTTAACGTGCGCATATCTTTGCAAGCCTATCTATATTAACATCTATCAATCGCTATTTTATAACATCTACCAACCTATGCTGACATCTAAATTGATTTTTCCACATCTAACATTTATCAATTTATAAGTAAATACATGCAATCATTCTCGATAATTCGTCTGTTTTTTTTTTATTCTGCACGCTTCTACCATTCTATCTTGATAAGAAGGTCAAATGCACAAAATACTTTGATTTTTAAATATGATGTTTGAGATTCCCAGGTTCAATTTTACGTTACGGAAGAACATATCTTGTACAATTGACCAACTAAAAAGTGAGGCGAGGTAAAATAACAACTAAAAGAAGGAGAAAGACATGTATTGTACCCCCTTCTGAAACGCAAGAACCGTAGCGCGAATGCCATTTACCCCATTTTGTATTCGTCACTTAATCAGCACATCCCTCACTATTTGCGCCTCAGACTGGATTAATTTATGCAAAAAATTTCTACATATGCACATACAATTCTCTGTTTAGATACAATACTTCATTGACTTCAAAATATAAAATGGAATTTAATAGAAATCTCAGCCCCCCCCCCCCAAAGTTAGATAGAATAAATCAGACAAAATGTTCTTTTCGGGAAATGAAACTGCTCGCTGAAATGGAGTTTTTTAGTACATAAAAAAGATCATATCGCTATAGAGTAAGCATATAAGCTAATATCCGATTGACTTATCACCATGCGAATAAAGGGGAAAACTCGGAGCTACTATTTATACAATATTTCCTAACATCCGCACAATCTGACGAAGAAGTTATTAAAATATACGATCGAATGCAATCTATTATAGATAAAATTACTCAAAAGGGATCATATATTTTTAATGATTGATTTTAATTGCGAAGTTGATCAATTGCACAACAGATTTTCTGTTACAAGGTGTATTAAAAACAAGTAACATGACTGAGAGAGAGAAACCTTTAAAATAAAGATGTTACGCCACACTTTTTAAAAAGTATAATATTTTTAAAGAAAGCAAGCGTAGAATTTCCACTGGCTCCGGCTAGTATATTTATAATGGGATATTTTAATTGCAACGCTGGTCAATTGTACAACAGATGTTCTTCTGTGACGTAAAATTCAGCCTGGGAATTACAAACAACAAATAAAATTCTTGCCCATTTTTGTATCAAATAATAAATTTCATAATAACGGATGCTAAATTTAAGAAAATAATTTTATACACATGGACATGATCGGATAAGAAAACTCCAACGAAATGGGATCAAATCATAGAAATTAAATAATTTATCACCGCAAAAATATATGATCAACGCAATTTTACAAACTAAACGGATTTCTCATAAGTTTAACCAGGCAATGCACCATATTTAAAAATCAAAGTATTTTGTGTATTTGAACTTCTTGTTTAGATAGAATGGTGGAAGCGTGTAGAAAAAATAGACGAATAATCGAGAATGCTTGCATGAAAGCGTATGTTCCTGGACTTTTAGATCAATCAGTCAGTTGAACAAAGTAGTGAAAGACAGGAGATCTTGGAGACAGTTAATACATCACTGATCGTAATCTGTAGGAGGTGGTGAAAACGTTTGATGATGATTTCAATAACGACTAATCTATTTAGGCAGCATTCACCAATATATCTCTGCTAACATCTAAAAGTCTATCAATGACCATATATACAAAAATATATGTTCAAATCAACTAATGCTATCTATTCCCATGTATACTAAAGCACCAATCTATCTATGCTCAAATCTACCAATCTCTCTCTCCTTCTCTTACTCCCTCTCTCTCTTTCTCTTTCTCTCTCCTTCTCTCTTTCTCTCTCTCTCTCCCTCTCTCTCTCTCTCTCTATATATATATATATATATACTAATCTAGATCTAGATCTCACAATCTATATTCTTACATCTATCGACTACATGTACCCATGTATATTAAAATCTACCAGTTTATCTATGTCCACAGTTACTAACCGTGCATTAGTAGAGTATATCCACCATAAATGGTAGACCTGCACCTTCTAGTATCTCGTAATCAGACAACATTCATAATCCTCAGGTTCTGATTCTGCCATTACAGTTAGAACTCCAATTTGGGAGCTTTGGGGAGGGAGTGTGGTGTTGCCCCCGAGTTACCATTACTCACAGGTCCACTCTGATTAGGAGTGGTCGTACCTGATAGGGTCCAATCTAGAGAGAGAGAGAGAGAGAGGGAGTAAGAGAAGGGGAGAGAGATTGGTAGATTTGAGCATAGATAGATTGAACACGACACGAAACTGCCTCGGGCACCCTTTGGTAAGGTGTCCGCTTCTACCCTACCTCAATACTCTTAAATGCCATCTTTCTTATGCTTTTCTACATTATTTTCGTCCTACCTTATTTCCCAACTCTATCAACTATTCAAGCTTTCCCACATCAACTGTCTTGGATATGACACAAACCAACATCACGTGACAAGACCACAACTTGGCAACATTAGGGTGTGTGGAATTACCCCTTAGTACTACTTCCAGGCCAACTCTAAGCGAAAGTGTTAGTACATTTTGTGGTTAAATAGAAACTATCGTTTGCAGACTATTTGTTTACGAAATATACGCACGCAGAATAAATTAATCTAAAAACCAATCGTATACAAAACAAGTAACGTTTCGACATGGAATTCTCTCCCTGTTTCCCTGACTGTATCAACATGCAGAATTTTAAATGTAATGTGAACAAACTTATTACTGCACAACTCCCTACTTATGGGCCTCCTGTAGGTATGGACTATAACTCACAGAAGTCTCTGATGCCTCAGTGGCAATGTGCATTGTCTGGGGTGAATATGAGTAAAAAGAAAATATCCTCAAAACGGTTGACATTCCGTAAAACCCAACCTGGTCTACCTCTGTTCAAATCATACACTCTATTCTCTTATTTCTTTTCTTTGTTCTTTTCTCTGTCTTCTTTATCCATATTGTTTTGTCTTTCCATTACTTTTTTTCTTCCTTTCGTTTCTTTTCTGTTTTCCTTCTTTTCGATTATTTTCCCAATAAAAAAGAGAATAAATACCAACATCCTCACTTCCGGTAAAACTCTTTCTATTAAAAACGAAAATCTTACACCCCACCACTTCTTGTTCATCTCAATGGACAATTAGTGTAAAGAGACTTTCGCTTCTGCTAATTTCCCTCGTTGACCGTCAATATTTCTGCTCTCTTAAAGACGCCATTAATTATTGCAAACTTTCGTGTGAGAGTTTTCGTGCTGACCCTACAGGTTTATTTAGGAAGAAAAGACTATATATATATATATATATATATATATATATATATATATATATATATTATACTATATTATATTACAAATAATTTATTTAAAAAAAAAACTATAAGTTACATATTTCAAAGTCATACCGCGGTTTCATCCAGATAGACTGACTTTTTAAATTAAAAAAAGTCCATAGAGGAATCACCAGCGTCCCGAAATCATAACAGCTGGGGGAAATGGCGTTTGGGTTCACCGTTAAAAACGATGCATTGTTGAAGCGTCCCTTCTGAAGAAGGTACCGGGTTCAGAGTTATATATTGGGTGAGATTTATTAATGGTTTTATTCATTTTATTTTTTTAAATTATTTATTTATAGTTTTTTGTTTCAAAAAAAGTTTTATGTTATTAGGTGTTCTATGTTATTATTTATCTATTTATAGTTTTGTATTTATTTAAAGTTGTATTTTAAAAGGTTGTATTTTATAAGAAGTCTTCAGCGTCTCGAAAACGAAAACAAAGGGGGTTGACGTTTGACTCCACCGTTAAAACGGTGCATTGCTCAAGCGCCCCTTTTAAAGGAAGTACTGGGTCAGAGTTATATATATTAATATATTGGTTTAAATTGTAATTAGATTTTATTAAAAATAATTTTATTATTGATGATTGATGTTGTCTGTTATGTGTTTATTTTTAAGGTAACTGTGTAGCGTAGTTTATTGATTAGGCTCTCGTGTGATTTATTAAGTTTTTTATTTGTTTATTTTTTATTTGTTTATTTATTTATAGTTTTGTATATTTAAAAAAAGTATATTCATGTGGGGTCTGTATTTGAGTGGATTAATTGCTATGTAGTGACTGGATGTTGACGGAGGGTATAACTTTATCAGTGAAAGAGTTCATCTAAGTGATATCTAATGTCTTAACTATCATTGCAATATGTATTTGTGTTGGGTTTATGCATTTAGTTAATTATGTTGGCTATATCTAATGATATTTATGAGTTTATTAAAGGGTCTGTGTGAGATGGAGGGGGTTAAGTCTTAGTCATCTATCATTCCTTTAATATAATGGGGTTTGATAGTTATATTTCAAGGCGTTTAATTAGAAAGATTCATGTATTTATCATGTTAGATATTTTAAATATGATGGTATGCCTACTGATTTATGTAATATTTGTGGTAGATAGGGCTAAAGGGGGATATGAGTTTAGGTTGTATTAGGGTTGGTAGGGGGTGTGGTTGTGGTTGTGGCATGTACAATATATCTGGGGGTATTATGTTGTATATAAAATATAAATTAATTTTGGAAATGTCTTGGAGTGGGTGGCTATATCATATATTTTTATGATGTATAAATCATTGATCTTATGGGATTATCAGTGAGTTATGTATTTTTGTTGCTAGTCCATTGGGCTAGGAGAAATTTTATTTGTGGGGACATTTTTTGAAGACGTCGGTTTTAATGTTCATGCAGTTTATGGAAGGGTTATTGGTTGCTTGTACAATCCTAAATTTTTCAGTGGTGCACTGAGGGCAATTCCTGGAGGTAGGGCTTTGGTTTATCGATGATCTTTCATTCTATTTTATAGGGAGTGTTAGACCTCTTGAGTTTCCATATAGTGGTTACTGGGGTGGTGATGTGGCCTTTTTCCGGATATCTGAAGTTGTTATTGTGAGATCTATCTATCTATCTATCTATCTATCTATCTATCTATCTATCTATCTATCTATCTATCTATCTATCTATCTATCTATGCTCCCTCTCCTCCTCTCTCTCTATATATATATGCTTTCGCTCCTAATCTCTATATAAATAATACTGTGTGAGAACTTCTCGTGTGTATGTGTATGTTTCTCGCCTCTACGTAACTTACTCATTATTAGTTGTTATTAACTATTAATCGACTATTAATAGAAATCAAAAAGGCAATAGCGTAAAATAAATTTAAATGTAAAAATCCTATTTAAAAATAATTTAATTACAAAATTAAATCCACCACAATGCATTTCTGTTTCTCTGTAAATAAGCCATCCATTTTAATCTTTTTTTAAATATTAAAATTAGTTCGTGACCGTCTTACATTTGAAAGGAATTCGAAAGCAGTCTTTCAGGCTTTAAAATTCTTATCAAACCCTCATGTATTAAAATATTGAAAGTTTTGGAAGCTATTTTCATACAATAATTTTATAAATAGAAAATCAAAAAATTCCATAGCAAAATTAGTGTAAGTTTTCTAACAATTTTGTTCCATTAATAATTTAATGAAGAAACAATATCGTAATAATTACATTTGACTTCGAAAATCCAATTAAAAATCACTAGTTTGATAAATATAGAAAACGGTATGGTTAAAAAAGAGCAAAACAAAAATTACAATAAAAGGGCTCCCGGGCAACGCCAGAGTGTGTAAAATAGTAAGTTGTGTTATTATGTCTAACTGACACTTAATACTAGGAACTACCTTTTTTGTAAAAAAAGTACTCTTGTAAACGATTTGTAAAAAAAAGTACTAATAAATACATTCTCAATGTTTTATTGACTAAATCATAGGCGTAAAATGAGAAAGGCGTGCTTATTAAGTGACGAATACAGAGAGTAAAGTAGTAAAGTCAGATTTTTTTTTACCTCCTCTGACTTTTTTTAACCGAACTTTTACTATAAAATTTTCTTGCTACATAAATTTGTACATAATAAAAAAAATGCTAAATTGAACAAGAAAAATATAATAGAGATTTTGTGTTTGTATGTCTGTGACCAAAACTACACGTCAAAGATATTACATTATATTCTCACATTTTTATTTTCTTAATATCAAGAAGCATTTATACTAGAAAATATATACACGCTCCGGGCGTATCTATCTATCTATCTATCTATCTATCTATCTATCTATCTATCTATCTATCTATCTATCTATCTATATATATATGTATATATATATATGTAGATATATGTGTGTATATATATGTATATATGTGTGTGTGTATATATATATGTATATATATGTGTGTATATATATGTATATATTTGTATATATATATGTATATATATGTATATATATATATGTATATATATGTAAATATATATGTATATATATATGTGTATATATATGTATATATATAAGTATATATATATATATGTATATATACATATATATATATATATATATATATATATATATATATATATATATATATATATATATATATATATAAATATATATATATGTACATATAGCCAAAAACTATGTTATTTATGTATTCATCAACGTTTCGTCTTTATTGAAATACTTCCTCAGGATTAAGACAAAATCATACAGAATACTAATTTTGATTTGTCATAAAGTGTCCAAACTTGGGCATGGCTGTAGATGCGAATAAGCAGACAATAAAAATCATGATTTTGGATATGGCGTTATCACCATCAGTCTGTCTCATCCAAAGGACGCAAATATGAATGGGATGGTGGCTTCGACTTATTAGCTTCAACATATTTATTTTTAGCTGGGAAGTTTGTCTGGGTCAAAATATGTCATCGCCAAGCTTGTCTGACAGTGAATGTGGGGGGGGGGGCTGAATTCTGAATCTGCCGTTGATTCTGACCTGGGAAGGGGGGGGGAAACAAAGAAAGAATAGAGAAAAATAATTATAATGTAACAGTAAAAGCGTGGAGCTTTTTTACTATTTTTTGAAACGCAAATTATGCTTAAAAAATAAAGTAAAAAGTTTTGGCATAAGGAGAGAAGGGGTATCCTACCTATTAGTTTAAATATTCAAAGTAGGTGTATAAATCTATTCTTATTTATTCGATTAATTTATTTGTGTCTCATTAATTAATTAATAAATCTCTTGCAATATGTGGAAATAAAAGTGGGTTGGAAATAATATAACTCTTTAATTTATTTACGTATGAATGTGTTTATTTATATTTATCTATTTATTTAAAAGTATTTTGTTACAAATAAAATTAAATTGAACGTATTTTGTTTTTTTATAGATGTCAAACACGAAAGAAAATATTAGGAAATTACAACATGGCCACCAGCGATTAAGGTATTGCATCAAAGTTCGATTTTCAAGTTTAAAAAAAATAAATTCGATTTTATTTCGGGATAAAAATACAATTTGAGACTAATTAATAAATTTCATCCAAAATGTGTGCGAAAATCAAACGAAATAAGCGAGATATTCAAATAATCCCTAGATTACAATTGAACGCCGAACGGAAACGTCTCTTTCGTTTGTTTAGTTTTAAATTTTAACTATTTAGTAATTTGAAAAGTTTTTTAAAGTTTTAAATATAAAGCAGGATGTAATAGATAGGAGGATTCCCCATCCCCTTAACAAACAGAGGAGGTAATTCCTGGAAGGACGGTCTTATGATAACAGAACGGATACTACACTTATAAATTCCGATTAAATCGAGTTTTTTTTTATTCATTTAAAAATGTCTAGTCACAAAAAAATAAGTTTTTATTGCTCCTTGTTTTTTTGGCTACGATCAAAGTGTAGTATCTGTTCTCTGCTGATCTACTCCGGAAGTTTTCATGTAATTCTCTCCCTTTAAACTGAAAGTTTAAAAATGCTTTTTAAAAAGCTGTCGCTTTTTAAAATAAAATCTCTTTAATTAATTGTATAATAATTATAATAATATTACTATCGAGGAAAATATAAATATATAATAAAATTTGACAATTCCAATTATAAATGTATATTACAGAATATCAAAAATAAAATAAATATACAAATGTGAAAAGCGGGTTTTATTTGATGGAGTTTTGAGATTACTATATATACTATATCATTGCGTTTAACTTTAAAGGTTTTGATGTAATATATTTAGGTAAGATTCGCATTTATTCATATTAAGATTAGATTAGATTGGTAGATTAGATTAGCTAAATGCAGTATTCTCCATTACTTCGCAATGTATTTATTACGTTTAAAAAAGTGTGACTAGCAGACAGACAGAAAGACAGACGAGCAAAATCCTTATTCATATAAGATCATTCATTGTTCTATTCTATCTTATTTTCCGTTTTACTTCCTTCATTACTGATCAATCAGAACGAATAATTTATTTCGCCCTAGTGATATGACGTCATATCCGTTTTGATATGACGTCACATCATTTTTTCTCCAGTTAAGTCCGCAAAATACCACCTTTTTGCAAAATATTGAGATTTTTCCCGTTCAAATAAAGAACGAAATTTTGGGTCCGCTGTATAGGAAACAGAAAGCTCGAAACGTGACTTGACAAAAACGAGAACACAAAACAACGGTGTAGTTATAAAGATGCTTATATTACTAAAAAGATAGGAAGAATGAAAGTCACGTGTTGCTTGCAAAAAAGTGGTAATATTGTGGACTTAACTAGAGTTTCGTTTGTTAACTTCTCTCTTGGTCCGTGTGGTCTTAGTAGAAAGAAGTATATTCAAAGTACTTTTTAATAAGGGGTTCGGCGTCGCCCATGTGCGTAAAATACACACGGAAATACATGCCTGTGCCAGCAGTTTGCGTTTTATGCGGTCAGTAGCCAAGGAAGAAAAGAGGCCGATCCTTTGAAAACCCCGCTCACGTGGGTTCAACAGAATTGGGGATATGTAGCCTGTGATTGGTTGTTTTTCATTCAATCATAGGGTACATAAAACTACTGCGTTTTAATAATTTTCAATAGCGGTGAACAATCAACATTTTGAAGGCGAATCGGTGTGTCATCGAATAATTGCCGGTTAATCGACATGAAACCGTTGGTATGACAAAATCCAAAATCTAGACATATATTTATTAAATATATTTATTACTCCGGTAATTAATCTTTAAAATATTTGTTTTATGTATGTGTGTATGTGTATGTGTGTATTTATATGTTTCATTTTGATGTATCTTTATATGTGTCTTCCTCTATATCTTTGTCAATGCTCCTTTCCCATTCGCATTCGGTAGGCTTGTTTATACATTTCCTTCCCCATCTTCTCCCATATTTATTATTCGCCTCTTTCTTTCCCAAATTGCCCTTTGGACATTTTTTATTCTCACTTTTGATTTCTTCATATATTTTTAAGCGAAACTTGTCAGTTTTCCCAAAGACTTTAATTGAACAGATTCTGACAAACTTTTTGAATCGTTAACCATTTTTCTGTAGCAAAGAATTGTCTTGGGGATTCCGTCTCTCGCTTTCCTCCATGTCAACGATATTCCATCTTTATCCAACTTGTGTAAATCCTCTCCGGCTGGTGCCCACCCTTCAAAAAGAAAAAAAACCCTTACCATTCCACTCACAATCCTTAACAAGTCCGCTGATAAAATCTGTTTCCACACATCACACCTATGACGTCATCTACCAACCATCGCAAAGTTCTTTTCAAATCTGTTATGTTTAAAAGTTGCGCCATAGAAAATATTTCTCAAAATGATAATACATTTTTGTGACCACTTCTCGTGTGTCTGTTTGTCGATTGTAAATTTGGCTAGAAAAAAGTGTAGGGTTTCAATTATTTGTATTATTTGTATTATTCGGACTAATGTTCTCATCTTGGATTTTATTCTCACAACGTTTCGGCCTTCTTCAGGTACATCTTGTCGAACTCGGGAATCTGTTCGGAAATTCTCCACATTAAAAACAGACCTTATGTTTAAATCTGCCTTCGTGGGGAGGCAAGTAAATACGGGCTTTACGTGACCTATTGAATTATTATTTTTATTTGCTATTAACTGAATATTAATTGAAATCGAAAATTCAATAGCGTAAAATACAACGAAATGCTGCAAATCCTATTAAAACATATATATTTTAAGTGGTCCGTATAATCCAAATAATAACGCAAAGAATATCTAAAAAAATTATGTGGATCGTTTCGCAATAATGGTGGACGCTGATTCTACGAGACTTTCGCGTTGATCTTTGGTTGCCAATTCTACGTGGCTTTCGCGTTGATTTCTCTTAGTTAATTCTACGAGACTTTCGCGTTGATCTTCCCTTATCAATTCTACGTGGATTTCGCGTTGATTTCTCTTAGTTAATTCTACGAGACTTTCGCGTTGATCTTTGCTTGTCAATTATACGTGGCTTTCGCGTTGATTTCTCTTAGTTAATTCTACGAGACTTTCGCGTTGATCATCCCTTGTCAATTCTACGTGGCTTTCGCGTTGATTTCTCTTAGTTAATTCTACAAGACTTTGGCGTTGATCTTTGCTTGTCAATTATACGTGGCTTTCGCGTTGATTTCTCTGAGTTAATTCTACGAGACTTTAGCGTTGATCATCCCTTGTCAATTCTACGTGGTTTTCGCGTTGATTTCTCTTAGTTAATTCTACGAGACTTTCGCGTTGATCTTTGCTTGTCAATTATACGTGGCTTTCGCGTTGATTCCTCTTAGTTAATTCTACGAGACTTTCGCGTTGATCTTTGCTTGTCAATTCTACGTGGCTTTCGCGTTGATTTCTCTTAGTTACTTCTACGAGACTTTCGCGTTGACCATCCTTTGTCAATTCTACGTGGCTTTCGCGTTGATTTCTCTTAGTTAATTCTACGAGACTTTCGCGTTGATCTTTGCTTGTCAATTCTACGTGGCTTTCGCGTTGATCTTTGCTTGCCAATTTTACGTGGCTTTCGCGTTGATTTCTCTTAGTTAATTCTACGAGACTTTCGCGTTGATCATCCCTTGTCAATTCTACGTGGCTTTCGCGTTGATCATCCCTTGTCAATTCTACGAGACTTTCGCGTTGACCATCCTTTGTCAATTCTACGTGGCTTTCGCGTTGATTTCTCTTAGTTAATTCTACGAGACTTTCGCGTTGATCTTTGCTTGCCAATTTTACGTGGCTTTCGCGTTGATTTCTCTGAGTTAATTCTACGAGACTTTGGCGTTGATCTTTGCTTGTCAATTCTACGTGGCTTTCGCGTTGATTCCTCTTAGTTAATTCTACGAGACTTTCGCGTTGATCATCCCTTGTCAATTTTACGTGGCTTTTACGTTGATTTCTCTTAGCTAATGCTTTAAAATCAGAAAGTGTTACAAATAAGTACCCCCTGGCATGTGAGAGGATCACACCAGTCTTTCTCCCAAACTAAAATAACGCAGATTTTTAATTCTCTCACATAACCGTAAAACTAACTGTAAAAATGGTACTGACAAATTGCTTTTGCGGTAATTGCTCCTAGCCAAAAATACGATGCTTTTGCGTTGATCTTGCCTAGCCAATTCTACATGGCTTACGCGTTAATTTCTCCTAGCCAATTCTACGAGGCTTTTTGCGTTGATATCTCCTAGTCAATTCTTCGAAGTTTTTGCGTTGATATTCCTAGTCAATTTAACAAGGCTTCCGTGTTTATTATTCATAGTCAATTCTACGAGGCTTTCGCGTTGATATTTTCTTGTCAATTCTACGTGGCTTTCGCGTTGATTGATTTCTCCTAGCCAATGTTGGAAAATCAGAGAGCCTTACAAATAAGTACCCCCTGGTATGTGAAAGGCTCAAAACCGTTTTTCTCCTAAACTATAATAATACGACTTTGTATGTTTACTACATAACCGTAAAACTAACTGCAAAAATGAGATTGGAAAATTGATGACGTTTTTGAGTTAGTTGTATTAACATTACAGGTTATTTAGGTTTTCAAGGAAGTGGTACACATTTTTAAATCTCTGTATTAATAAAGCTATTAAACAAGATATTTGATTTAGATTTAAAGTAAGTTATACATTTATCCAATCAAACTTACATAGATATTCAGCCATTTATTTTATTTAGATTCGATCATAAGAGTATATTAACTTAAATAATATAAGTACTAATTAAAACAGCTTATTAACAGATTTATGTTGAAAACTAGCAGGAAGACCTGACGTTGTCCGGAATATTTGAATGAGGAACAGTGTCCCTCGCGTTCAGCCTATAACACTATATTACTCTTTTTATTCTTAGTTTTACATTTTATAGCATTACATTTTTTGAGTGGGTCCCATTTTTTGAGTGGGTCGACATTTATTGAGTTGGTGTTCGTGTAAATAATATGACATTAATTGATTATGCTGTAACCCTTTGATCAAAATGAAATATACTTATCCAATTACCCTGGATAATGTAATTCAGAATATATATGTGGTTGCGGAGATCTATCTCCAAAACCCCAAGAGGGCTTCATGGCAAACAAACAAACAAACAAACAAACAAACAAACAAACAAACAAACAAACAAACAAACAAACAAACAAACAAACAAACAAACAAACAAACAGGAAATATAACTTTAGAAGTTCCAATGTCGCAACGAAATTAAGCAATGATTAGACCGGACTATTTGAGTGAACGGGTCTAAATTAATACGAATGGTGGCAGCCATTATCCATTAAGGAAAAAGCGCGCGAATCTCTGGATGAGCGGCAAAATCTTTGCTGGTCCCTAGTTGCTGTTTAAGCGCGCTATTACGAGGCCATTATGTTTAGACGATGATGTGGGGGGCAATCGTCGAGTTAAAGTGTTGAGGCGAAGGGGGGGGGGTGTATGGAAGGTGGTGGCGGGGGGTGGGCGTGTGTAAATTTGGCACTAAACTTGGGCAAATCCCCGTGGCTTAATTTTGCTACCACAAAAACAATTTAGTAAATGAATTAAAAATATTTGGGCAGAAGTGTAAAACTAAAAGCCGGGGAAATTGGGAAATTTGAAAAACAGGAAGAAGTTTATAGAAATACTAGCAGGAATATCTGGCGTTATCCGGGATTGAATGAGGGACTCTATGTCTTTTTGCGGCCAGCCCTTAACATCATATTATCTTTGTTATTCTTATTTTATACATTTTATAACATTTCAATTTTTTTTTTTTGGGGGGGAGGGGTTTTTCGAGATTTTACTCAGCATTGCTTTTGTAAGTAAAGTTACATTAATTGAAATTAATTTCGGTAAATTTGTAGTCGTTTACCCCCTCTAGGATCAGCTGGCGTTTCTCTGGGATGAATGAGGACTCCTCTACATCTCTGTTCCGAGCCCTGAACCCCGCATTAACTTTTCTATTATTTCTTATATCTATATTTTTATTTTCCTATAATTTTCGAGTTATAATTAGGATGAAGTAAAATTTATTTATGCTTCTATGGATACCAAACGCAAAAATAGATCCCCCAATAATGTTGGATCTACGTTAATTAAAATAAAATATAAGAATCCTTTCGTTAGAATGAAGCACAAATGTTTATGCGTAGCTCACTTAACATAAGTATATTTTTATACGATTAATAAGCTTTACTCGTGTATTGACCACCGTTGAAATACTGAAGCACAAATATAAGTAATATATATATATATATATATATATATATATATATATATATATATATATGAATCAGTAATACATTAAGCTCCTAAAGTAGTTGAGATCGATCACGAGGATTTATTTTAATTTTACAAAAAAACAACAACATGAAAAATTTAACCTAAATCATCACTTAAAAAATCCCAACCTGAAGCGAACATGCATACACTATCAAGGTAATTAGTAAGTAGTGGACATTATAGCGTATTTAAATAAATATTATCGCTAACGACCCACAGGATGGGGGCATGTATAGTCATCTCTAGACGGACGGTTTCACTGTGTCTTCGCTGTGGGTAGACGGGTAAGTGCTTTAATGCTGTAAGCTGAGATTGAAACTCGATTGTATTCTCGGCAGTTTGAGTTTCAATCCACTACGCTATCAACACTAGCGAGTAACTGACACTCTTACTCTTTATATAAACAATATCAGCTACCGAAGAGTGCTCTATTCGCTTTCACGAAGAACTTTGCATTATCGATGATGAAGGCTGGCGATTTAACTTTGTAAAGCTCTTCATAAAAGCGAATAGAGCACTCTTCGATAGCTGATATTGTTTATACAAGCAGTAAAATTGTCACTTACTCGCTTGTGCCGATAGTGTAGCGGATTGAAGCTCGGCCTGCCGACAAAACGATCTGGTTTCAATCTCAACTAAAAGCACTTGCCTGGTTAAATGCAGAAAATAGCTGCGATGCAGCGAAACATTTTTTCTGTAAATGGCTAAAGTTGAGTTAATGAACGTTTGTTTCTCTAAGGTGTTTTTCCTATGTATTTTAATCACAGAAAATATACGCTAAAATATTTCCCAAATCAAGGATTTAGTTATGTTAAAAAAAAAACTTAAATTGTTTGAATCAGGAAAAAAGTAAGTTTACAAAGCGAGTTTAATCGAAAAAATGACTATAAATTTGAAAACAAACTCTAATATTACTCTCTATCTCCCCTTCCCCCCTCTCTCACTCTTTATTGACAGTCGAAGGCAATAAAAAAGCAAAAATGGAAAACATCGAATAGTCCATTATAAATATAAGTAAATATCACAAATAGTAATACTATTTAAATTATAGCTGATAGAGAAGGGAGAAGAGAGAGAAAGAGAGGTGATATAGCGGGCAGAAAGCGACCAATTTAGGATTTTGTCTTTTATTTATTCATATTTAACTGACTTTGCATACTCACTTTTTCTTAATGCAAACAATCTAAGCCGAGCCGAATGTGTAATTCAACGGATCACATTCTCTCTCTCTCTCTCTCTCTCTCTCTCTCTCTCTATATATATATATATATATATATATATATATATATATATATATATATATAACAGCGTGATTGTGATTGGTATAATTTCGTTACTTCGTCTAACAGAAAGAATGTTACGTTAAGTAAATGGTATTTAATTTACTCCGTGAACTGGCAATGAATATTAACAATTAAAACTTTCTTTTATTACTAGTATAATTGAAATTAGTATTATTTGTATTATTTGGACTACTTTTGTATTTTTGGATGTTATTATGACAACGTAACCGCCGACCTTCTTCGGGTGTATCTTGTCGAACTCGGCGATCTTTACGGAATTTTGAACGGAATCCTTTATTTAATCCACGGGGGTAGCGTCCTCTCGTTCCATCAGCCGTCCCAAAGAATACAAATTATCAATCCTCATCTAACAACTTCCCAAACATAAAATTGAACATAAAAACTGTTTAAATTTAAGTAATTCTTGATTGCTCTATTGTGTCTTGTTATTTTTTAAATTTAAACTTCCCTCATTATTTTATTTGCCAATGAGAACAAATGATATATTCCGCCCCTTATTGTGACATAAAATTCGTCTAGCGGTGAATTATGAAACTTTCAGATATACACGTGGTTGATATAGATAGGAACAGACTGGTATAGATAGGTATATAGATAAATAAATAGGAACATAGTGAGATAGCTAGATAGCTAGATGCACACATACATACAAACATACCTACATAGATACATACATGCATACATAATACATACATACATACATACATACATACATACATACATGCATACATACATACATACATGCATGCATACATACATACATACATACATACATACATACATACATACATATTAAGATAGATGGATGTAATCCTAAGATATAATCCTTAGATAAAACTGAGATTTAATTAATATAATAAGCAAAAAATTCTCTATTTTTAATTAAAAGAACAAATATAAGAAAAAATAATATAGAAAAAAATGGGGAATAAAAAATGATGTGAAAAAAATCTGGAGCCAGTCTTGTTTTATAAAAGGTCAGCAACGTGTTATTCTCCCATTGGCTGAATAATTAATTACGGTCAGCTCTTTTCCTATTGGCTAAATAATAACCGACTTGTTCTCTACGTAGATTATCGCTCTGGGGGCTTTATCAGCGTAAAAAAAGGATTCAATTCTCATCCCTTATTAATCTGCCCGATATCCTTCGTTTTACACGGTTCTTTCCGCATTTCATTTCTGAGAACTTCTTTTGTATTATTATTATTATTATTATTATTATTATTATTATTATTATTATTATTATTATTATTATTATTATTATTATTATTATTATTATTATTATTATTATTAGCGCAATTTTTATTTAGTCTCAAGAGTCTTCAAATTAAATATCCAAATCTTTTAGTGATGAGATAAAAAGAACCCCGTTAAATGGCGGGGGGAAATACTATTGATGATGATGATGATGATGATGATGATGATGATGATGATGATGATGATGATGATGATGATGATGATGATGATGGCTGAAAACGAATAAAAATACACAGAAAATAAAAAGGGATAGAACTTAGAAAAAGGAGTTGGAGATAATACAGAAAAAGGGAAAAGTAAAGAAAAACAAACGAAAACAAACACTTTATGGGACAATTTTCAAAATGTTAGAAATAGATGAAAAACGGCTTTTAATAAATGTTTAGATGCTTTTAATTTTGTACGACGCATAAAATCCGTTTATCTCGCCAGCTTCAATTATTTCCTTGTGGTTAGGGGCAATGTTTTTAAATGTTGATGTGCTTAACTTAAGCAGAAATATCAATTAATTATTTTCATGTGTTTTTTTTTTGCGTGATACTTTCGAGGTAGCTTTATAGATAGAAGGATACCCGTTCCAGGACGGGTAACATTAATTCCCCGAACAGAACAGTTTTGCATCATTTTTATATCACCGTACGAAGATTAAAATCAAGCTATAATGATACAAAACTTTATGTCCAGAATCTTTATTCTAATTTTGATTAAAATCCATTACAATATTTTGATTCTAGAAAATGTCTAAAATTTAAGGCTTAACCTTAAGGTCTTTTAAAAAGAAATAGAAATTCAGGGAATCTTGCTTAATTGATGTCTAATGATTACGGATCAAATTCAATGCAAACAAATGGTTGTTAATATTGTATCCTCTAAAACCCCTTTAAAATAACCCTAAACCTAACCCTAAAACCCCTTTAAAATAACCCTAAACCTAACCCTAAAACCCCTTTAAAATACCCCTAAACCTAACCCTAAAACCCCTTTAAAATAACCCTAAACCTTACCCTAAAACCCCTTTAAAATAACCATAAACCTAACCCTAAAACCCCTTTAAAATAACCCTAAACCTAACCCTAAAACCCCTTTAAAATAACCCTAAACCTAACCCTAAAACCCCTTTAAAATAACCCTAAACCTAACCCTAAAACCCCTTTAAAATAACCCTAAACCTAACCCTAAAACCCCTTTAAAATAACCCTAAACCTAACCCTAAAACCCCTTTAAAATAACCCTAAACCTAACCCTAAAACCCCTTTAAAATAACCCTTAACCTTACCCTAAACCCCTTTAAAATAACCCTAAACCTAACCCTAAACCCCTTTAAAATAACCCTAAACCTAACCCTAAAACCCCTTTAAAATAACCCTAAACCTAACCCTAAAACCCCTTTAAAATAACCCTAAACCTTACCCTAAAACCCCTTTAAAATAACCCTAAACCTAACCCTAAACCCCCTTTAAAATAACCCTAAACCTAACCCTAAAACCCCTTTAAAATAACCCTAAACCTAACCCTAAAACCCCTTTAAAATAACCCTAAACCTAACCCTAAAACCCCTTTAAAATAACCCTAAACCTAACCCTAAAACCCCTTTAAAATAACCCTAACTATTTTAAAATACTCAAAAGAAACTGAAATGTATTGATTGCTGTCTAATACTTATTGTTAAAATTTCACAAAATCGAAGTTACTTGAATTTTTACGGAGACGTTTCAATTTCTTTTCATCCCTTTTGGCTTAAAACTAAATTAAACTAAATATAGCCCAGGTTTGTAGCCATTCTACCTAGCAATTGTGTTCAAAAATTCATAATGATCGGTTAATTAAGATTAGAAGTTAACCCTGTTCATACAAATATATAAACGAATAAACATACCTAACTTTAATTAGATAAAGATTCGCATTGAGACCAAGCGTTGTCCACAATTGAATGAGAAATACTACGTTCTTTTGAACCCAGTCAATAACATATTACTTCTTTCATTTTTAATTTTATTTTACTATATTCAATCTTGAGGTTGAGGCCAAAGTATGCACTTAGCATTCATTCGGTGTAAGTACAGTTACGTAAATTGAAATACATTTCAGTAAATCTATAGTCTTTAAGCCTTCGAGGTACACACAAGTTTTCCCTGAAATCCATAAGAACCTATGTGCACTCCTGCTCCAAGCCCGGAACCTTTATTAACATTAATCTTTCTATTTAAAAATTTCTATAATTAAAGATTATAAATAAAATAATGTAAAAAGTCATATTTCCATTTCATAGATGCTAAGAACGAATGTTGACTCCATAATAATGTTGTACTCCTTTGGTTTAAAAGGATATATATTTATTCGAGTTACCGGGTAAGGTATTTAAACTCTCTCTCTCTCTTTCCCCCTCTCTCTCTTTCTCTCTCTCCCTCTCTCTCTCTCTCTCTCTCTCTCTCTCTATATATATATATATATATATATATATATATATATATATATATATATATAAGCGTGTGTGTGAAAAATGACAAACGGAAAACAGGTTAAAGTGCAGGAGAAAAACAAAAACAAGAGATTTGACCGGTTTCGTTCGTGTTATATATATATATATATATATATATATATATATATATATATATATATATATATAGCTATAAGAGTGCTAATATTAAATTCTTCTCAATATCCAAAAAGTAAAAAAAAAATATTGAGAATATTAAACAATATCTTTGAGAACTGTGACGTAGGTTATGTTACACATAGATAGTTGTATAGAGGAGGGAGAGAGAGTAATTAATTAATTAATCACTCTCTCCTATTCGGCTACCGCAGAGCTGTGGCACATAGATATGCTCGCCTCTATCTTTATTCCATGAAAAATGCCAGTATACTGAAATCATATGGCCTTAATAGGGTTAAGATGAAAATTCATATACACTAAACACTAAATGTACAAAAGCAAAGAAATTCCCAAATTTTTACACTTTTATTGTCATTAAGGGTATGCGAGCACAACAGGGCTAGGTATTTTACTGGTAGGAATTTTTCTTATAAAAAATATAAACATTGTTACTATTTTAGCACTGTTAATATAAGCATTGCCAATAAAAAAAACTTTACTGCTATTTTACTTACCTTTATAGTATCCTTATCAATCACGCTCGAGTGGAACCATTATTCATACGACACTAGCATCATTGTTATGTATTAAGGAAAATGAAGGTATTCTTGTTGTATATAGGTCAATTTTATGTTTCACACTTTAATTTATTAGAATTAACAACTTTCACCATTTTTTAAATATATAAACGATTTTTACTGTATTTTTCAACAACACAATACATTTTCTTACAATTCAGATTGAAATTTCTCAAACAAAATTTTTAAATCTTATAAATAAAAAAAATGTGAACTGTAAATATGTTATTTCTCATTTCACTGAAATGTTCGTTTTCTCTGAACTAAAACAGTACCGTATGGCTCTAATATGACAAATATGGGCAATAGAATGGAACTTTATTTCGGTTCTTAATTTGTAACCTTGCCTAAGGGTTCAACACGTAGCCTACAGCCAAAGTCTAAGTTCTTACTGGATCGACCTAGGCCCAGTTGATATTAGGTAGCTTCCATAAGAACATCAGATCGATCAGAACGTTTGTCAATAAAAGAAGACGATGAGTTCCAGCCGAATTCCTTCAGGAAAAGCCCAAGAGATTTTGTATAAACGATTAATTCTTGTTCGATGTTTTGCGCTGAATAAAAATTCCTACCAGTAAAATACATAGCTCTGTTGTGCTCGCATACCCTTAATGACAATAAAAGTGTAAAAATTTGGGAATTTCTTTGCTTTTGTACATTTAGTGTTTAGTGTATATGAATTTTCATCTTAACCCTATTAAGGCCATATGATTTCAGTATACTGGCATTTTTCATGGAATGTCACTACATTTGTAAAGGCTATGCCTCAATACAATGCCTTCTCATAACTGATATAGTTGGTAGCTTGAATAATCAATGTTTCTTCCAGGTAAATACTCTTTTTAAAATCATGATGAGTGTATATTTACTCATGATACAATTCAAACTAGAACAATTTTTTTCACAGTTAATATACATACTTATATTAACTGTGAGTTAATCAATGTTGTTTTCTCTAAGGATTTCTTGTTTGTATGCTATAATGTAATTTAGTTATGGGATAGAGTTACGTATAAAAATTGTTTTATTATTCTAATTCCATTATAATCTGTATATATATATATATATATATATATATATATATATATATATATATATATATATATATATATATATATATAATCAACAATTATAGACAGATATATAGATAGAGAGATAGATAGGTAGGTCGATATTTCGTTGAATTTCTTTGTGAGAAATTGAAAATTTTGGAAAGACTTTCGATTTCATCTGACAGGAAATCGTAATAAAAACTTCCTCACTCAATTAAATAAATTACATTTCATTGAAAGTTATTAAATGGAGTCAATCATCATTTGTTTTCATAAGAGAAAGTTCAGTTAGAAATGTCGGAAATATTAAAATGGTTAAGTTTATAAGTTTGTTTTGTTTTGAATAAGAAGCCGACATTGAAAGTGGATTCAAGCAGTGTGTGTGTGTGTGTGTGTCGTCTTTAGTGTGAGTATGTGTAAGACAGTGAAAGAGTTGATGCATTGTGTCTGTGTGTGCGTTGGTGTCATTGTGTCTGTGTGTGCGTTGATGTCTGTGTGTGCGTTGGTGTCAGTGTGTCTGTGTGTGCGTGGAGTCATTGTGTAATCCAAAAAATGTTAGGTGTAGTTTAGAATTATGGTTTATTCTTGTAAAATCAGTACTTTTTTGAGCAAGAAACAAAAAAAGAGAAATTGACAAGAAGTTGATGAATTACCTGTATAAAACTGTTCTATGTGGCGCCCTGTGGGAATGGTAAAGCAAAATAGGATTCCCCTCTCCCTTGAAACCGCCATATCTATATATTAATACGCTAAGGTGTACGTACGTGTGTCACGCTCATAAAGAAATTCAATAAATAAATAAACAACAAATAAATTTGACGAAGAGACTTGGAATCGAAACCGTAAGATCTAGCTGAAAAGCGGTGACTCTACTACTGAGCTAACGAAATGAAGTTGTTAAATAGATCAAAATTAACTTAATTAAACCATTAACTGACCCCGCTCGCTACTGCCGCTTCAGCGTGGAAGGAAGAGGAGACGACGTTTATGCACTTTTTATTCGGTTAAACATTTGAACGACGAGAGAGAGAGAGAGAGAGAGAGAGAGAGAGAGAGAGAGAGAGAGAGAGAAATGTGAAATATTTTCATTTTACAATGCAACATTATCAAAAACAAAGGTAACTTCTATGAATTTCTGTGCTTCAAATACTGTCGCTTCAGCGTGGAAGGAGGAGGAGACAACGTTGTGAGAGTCATTATTCATTTAGTAAAATAAACACTTTATGCACTTTCTGTTCGGTGAAACATTTGAACGACGAGAGAGAGAAAGAGATAGAGAGAGGAAGAGAGAGGAAGAGAGAGAAATAGATATATAGAGAGAGAACTGTGAAATACTTTTTCAATGCAACATTATCAAAAATAAAGGTAACTTCTATGAATTTCTGTGCTTCAAATACTTCTACATATATAAAAAGATCTTGTTCTTGAAATATATTTAGAATATTTACGAATAAAACTAATGAAACTAATAAAACTCCTTACGAGCTGTGCCAACACGAACGCTGGCAGACGATAACTTCAAACGTTAAAACCATTTATTTCGTTTCTTTTGGTTCGAGAGACAGCCAGTATTATTATTATTTTTTTAAAACTCACATTAAGCAATGTTTTTTTTCAGTGAAACACATAGAGCGCGTACGAAAGAAAGAGAAAGTGTGTGTGTTCGTAAGAGTATGATAGAGAGAGAAAATGGAGAGAGAGACTAAACGTAATTGAAAAGTGAAAACGCAAGAAAAACAAATAAATAAATCGCAAAAAGTAAAAAAAAAATATGCAAAAAAAACGAAAGAGACGAAAGTAACAAGTACAGTTTCGTTTTCTTTCGGTAAGCATGCCAGTTTTTACGGTATATCAACCCATTTTAGTCCATCGTACACGCGTTATTTGAATGCAAATTATTATTTTTTAAAATTATTTCACTCTTATCCGGGGGGGGGGTGCTCATAATAAAGCAAGCGTAACTTACTAACAAATAGAGGGTGCTTTGTTACATTGGGACCCGCGCTAACTTTGACTCCGTCGTTAGGGTTGGGGTCAGTGGGGGATTAGTGTTAGCTATAAAGTTCAGGGTCATTGGGGGTTAGGGTTAAAGTTAGGGTCAGGGGCAAAGTTAGCCCGGGTCCCAATGTAACAAAGTACCAAATAGAGACGTAAAAATAAGACAAGCGCAATGATATTGTATAGTTTACGTCTGAGAAATTAAGTTTTTTTTATTTCAAATATTTATTTAGTTATTTTGTCAAATTCGTCAATCACTTATTTTAGGTGAGGTGGTCGCTAATTTCAGACTTTATAAAATGCTAAATTGTCCGATTACAGTAGAGGATCTCTTTACATTAGCGACTAATCCGAGATGTAGGGGAGGGCGTAACTCTTTTCCCAGGATTGCTTCATTGTCCTTGATCCTGACCTTATAATAATACTGAGAGTTTTAGCAAAGTTTTTTTTTAGTCTTTGCTATGACTCAACCGAGGATAGAACTCTGGTATCCCGTTCCATTAGCGGAAACGCTTACCAAAATGGGCCGGTTTCAGGCTTACGATATTTATTTATTATTATTTTTTTAATATTTAATATTTAAAATTTCTTCTTCTTCTTCTTCTTCTTCTTCTTCTTCTTCTTCTTCTTCTTCTTCTTCTTCTTCTTCTTCTTCTTCTTCTTCTTCTTATCATTATTATTATTATTATTATTATTATTATTATTATTATTATTTATATATTAATACGATAGAGTGTGCGTTATTTATTTTGTGTGTCCCGATCTGACACTCTTATTTAAGAAGATTTAGTATTTACTTTTGTCCCTGACAACGGGGGGGGGGGGGGGTTAGGGAGATGGGAGGGAGGGGGCGAGTTAGAGGGGTATCGCGACCGATAGTGACTGCTGAAGAGACAGCTTTTGCCCCGGCAACCGAGTAATATAAATAAATATATATACTTCCATCCCATTGTGTCTGTGTGTGCGCGTTGTTGTTTGTGTGTGCGTTGATGTCAGTGTGTCTGTCTGTGCGTTGGTCAATACAATGGTCATTTTTAAGGTTTTTTGGAATTTTCTGGAAAACTAGGTTATATGGTAAACTGAAATTTAAATGCCATCAAATAGACCCTAGAACCTCTATCTCTGCCAAAAATCAGCTGAATCCATCAAATAGTTGATGAAATACAGGGTGGCACATACGTACGTAGGTACACACGGATAACACAAACTTATGCCTGACCTTTCTGGATCTCTGAGTTGCCTTGACTAATGATGCTGAAATTCTACACACTTATAGAACCTACCAAAAAAAATTTTGTGCAAAGTTTTAACTAATTTTGTTCATTGGTTTTTGAGTTATGATTAATCAAAGAAATGAGATTTCTAGCATAGGCCGTTTTTGAAGTCTATTAAGGGATACAGCGCTCTCGCGCCTCCCTTGATTCTCCATTTAATCCACACCCACTTTCTTTGCGCCTACAGCTGACTATTGTAAACATGCTAACAAGCGAAGAAAAAGGAGTGTTTTGTTTTTGTTTTCACACTGGTTTACGTTTATTAAAGCTCGTGTATTTCTCCCGGTAGTAAATTGCGTTCAGTTTCCGAAACACAAGGAAATTTTGTACGACGTAGACAAATTTCCGCCTGGAATTCTATAGAGAAATGAAGTTAAGCCATTAGCCGTGTTCAGTCGGTTAAGTTATCGAGCCACGAGCGGTTTTCGTTCTTTACTTACGTTTCTTCGCTTATTTTCTTTCTTCATTTCCAGTCTATGATGAATAAACTCGCTGATTATCAAGTCTTCAGCGACTGACCAATGAGATCGATTTATTATATGCGATAAATTGAGCGCAAGTTGCTATGGTGATAGGATAATTATGGATTCGAAATCCGTAACTGAATACAATAGATCAAATTTGAACTAATTCATAGTCCACGACGGTATACATAGGTTCAATCACGCAAAAATGAACATTATATATTTGGCGGACGGATACTCACCCCTCTCTGAAATATTTGTTATCTAATTATTTTGAAAAAACACCCTCCCTGAATATTATCGATTAAGCCTCAGATTTGAAGATTATTTTTAAAAAATACTTAATTTTTTTATCTGATAGTTCAGTTTTATATGTAGACTAGAAGATTAATTTTGCGAATGGGACAGTGTCGCACCATTTATATACCCCTTACGAAGATTAAAATCAATATATAATTATAATAATCCTTATGTCTAGAATCTGTATTCTAATTTTGATTTTTAGAAAATGTCTATAAATTAAGGGATCTTAAGAAGAAATTGAAATTCAGTGAATCTTGCATAATTAGTGTCTAATGATTATGGATGAAATTCAATGTAAATCTGATATATTTGAATTTTCAAATAGAAGGTTGTGCCCATATTGTGTTGCTCCTCCCCCTCCTCAAACTATTTAAAATACCCCAAAGAAACTAAAATTTAGCGAATATTCATTAATTTATGTCTAATACCAGATGTAAACATTTCAGAAAATTGGAGATATCTGAATTTTACACGAAGGGCCTCCTACCCATTTTTACCCTCTTTGCATGAAACTATATTAAACTGAATATAGCTCACATTACGACCCCTTTATGCCTTGCTGCAGTGTTAGAAAATCCATAATGATCGGTTAATTAATTTAGGAGTGATGCTTCTATATCCACGCTGTTTTGTAATTAGCCGCGGATCTTTGGAGTTGGCCAAACTTAGTCAGAGACTTGGATAATTGATCTGTAAGCCTCAAACAAGACAGATATACACGACATACTTTTACTGAAGGGGTCAATTGCAAAGAAGCCCGTCTCCATTAAATGCCATCCACATGGCCGGATTGAAAGACTTCTCAAAAGTTTTCAGTTGAGTTTTTCTGTTTTACTAATCTTAAATGTATTTGGCATTTGTACTAATTTCAAACAATGTTACCAATTCACTAGTATTTACCCTGTATTTTCTTGAACTTTTTTATATATATACTGTACTATTGTTTATTTATTGAAATCTCATGCTGGCCTGAAGTTTTGCCTCTTTCTTATTTCTTATTTGTACTTACTTGCGAGAGGGAAACCTATCTCCAACTTTCTGTTCTCTCTTTATTATACAATGAACTTTTTCTATCTACATATATATATATATATATATATATATATATATATATATATATATATATATATATTAAAGTTTTTCTTTTTAAACCTGCGGGGGATAGGATATACCCGACTAGTACACGGGCGCAGGCTATTTTTACCCCTCTCGGAGTGTTAGACCCGTAAGACCTTGTAAGGCTATCCATCTAAGAGAAGGAAATCTCTGATAAAAAAAACCTTGCTACCAGCTACTTACGCCATGGCAGTAAACCGTTTGGGAGGGAGGCCTCCTTAGACCTGATCGACAACCTTCCTAGAGTTGGAATCTCGAACAAAATATCCGGTTTGCAAACCTACAATAGCTTAAGGAGTAGATAGGTTCTACCTATCGCCGGCCCTTGCACTTCTTCTTTGCTTATTAGTCAGGCGCAGAGGTAACAGCGCTTGGACGCCTCTAAAATCAGTGCCTTACCTTGTTTCCTTACTAGGACAATGAACGCCGTTCTCTTTCTCTCTATTTCGGCAACTTGGGGAAAGTTTTTTCGTCACTAAGTCTTACATGACCAGTCTGGGTCTTTCTTGTTCCGACAGGTTGAGGGTACAGGTTAGACAGATTGTCTGGCTGCTGTTTCCGACTGACAGGACAGGAGACCAAACTCTTGGGTAGCGCCAAGAACGACTGCTCCATCATTAGTTGCATAATACCGTGGGTAGTTGTATGTGCCATGTCGCGCATGGAAAGGGACCCTGCAATTATCTCCGGTGGGCTTTCCTGAGGCCACAACCCCCATGGACCAGGTCGTGACTAATGGACTGGTTGTGTGAGCTTATTGGCACTAAACAAGTACCCACCTTGGCCAACCCACTCTATAATCAAAACAAACATGTCATTACAAAAATAAAAGCAAACCTAAACCAGACACCCAACAAAACACACTTCCGCCTCCGCCATTGAGGCTCGCATTCACAAATATCCGGGGACTTAGAACCAACATCAACGATGTAGAAACCTTTCTCCTGACAAACTCCCCGGATATCTTAGCTCTAAGTGAAACTAACCTTCAATCCTCAATCTCCTCTCACCACTTTTACATGATTGACCACCTCCTATTTACAAACTTTAGACTCGATGTTTCGATGGATCAGAACGAGAACAAGGTACCTTCGTGGATTAAATGAAAGGTTCCGTTTTAAAATCCGTACAGATTCCCGAGTTTGACAGCACAGAAATTCAAATATTTCAGATTAGCATTGAATTTGATTCACAGTCACCAAATAATTAAGATTCCCTGATGGACCCGCCCCACTAATAAGTGATGCGTTAATTAGAGACAAGGTAAAAGTTGCACGTTTTGAGTTTTTCTTCGGCCAGGCAATATGATGGAAAGTTGATAGCCTCCTAGTTGACTGCGAAGCCTATGGAAAGCTGTAATGGGGAGATAATTGAGATTACTTGACTTGTATTTTACATACGTCGAGTAACGCTAAGTTATTATTTCTCCAATATGGGAGGGGCAGATTTCTTTGCTTTATTTTACAACATATTGTATTTTTCTAATATTTTTCTCATCGCAGCTTCTACCACTTTTTTCTTGTGGATTTAGAATTTGGTATGATTTCAATTTTATATGGAAGTGGTTACCATTCTGTGGTTTTGTAGAGGCCGATTTAACAGAGCAGGAAATAGCGGTGGTATAGGTAATTCAACATTTTGTAGAGTAGATATCTATGTTAGCATTGGTGTTATTACCAAGTGATATTTGTGGCTTTCTTTTATCTTTAAGTTTAGTTCGGCTCCTTTTCAACTAATCCTCGCATATTATGTTTCGAGATTTTTTAGATGAGGATTGATAATTTGTATTATTTGTATCATTCGAACTACTGTTTACATCTCACAACGTTTCAGTCGATGTAGTCTCCGACCTTCTTCGGGTGTGTCTTGTCAAATTTGGGAATCTTCCCGTCGAACTCGTAGCTGACAGAACGAGAGCAAGTTACCCTCGTGGATAATATAAAGGGTTCTGTTCGAAATTCCGTACAAGATTCCAGAGTTAAACATGACGCACCTAAAGAAGGTCGGAGGTTACATCGACCGAAACGTTGTGAGAATAACATCCAAAATGAGAACAGTAGTCCGAATAATCCAAATAATATAATCATCGACTGATATCATCGTTCAATCCAAGTCTTGGGCAATATGTAGCACCTTCTCACCTTCATAAGTAAGTAGATCATATTGCTTAATCGAGTTTTCTGTCCGTCAACAATGGTCACTGTTACATCTGAATGTTTTCAACTTTGTAGTGGTGGTCTTTAATTTCTCGAAACCCGTTGGTTTCAAGAGGGACACTTTCGTTCCAGAATCTCATTTTCATATTTTCACGAATAAATGCTTGTAGCGCTACCCCCCCCAAAACAAAACACAAAGTGAAGTAAAAGAAAGAGAAATGGAGAAAATATCAAAAGAGAAAAGGAAGGAAAAGAAAAAAAGGCGAGAAAAAAGAGAAATGAAATGTTAATAAGTTAAAACGCAAGCGCCATTTTGCCTGATCTTGCGCGCGCGCGCACGCGTAGAAACACGCACACATACGAGCAGCCACGCCCGAACACATAAATGGAAGACATAAATACCTAAAAAATTACCCCCCTCCCTCAAATCCCCGCCCCCCAAAACACGCTTGAAATAAACGACAGAGAAATTTGCCGCCTAAAAACGTGTGAAATGCGCGTAACGTTCTTCACATTTTTACCTTTTTTTTCTGACAACCATATTTATTTTTTGGGTAGTATTCTAAATTTTTATTCCTATCTTTTTCATTATTTTAGCAAGATAGAATTTGAGAAGGTAAGGCTACTTAGAGGGCCGTCTATAATCGAAATAAGTCATGAAAAACGATATATATATATATATATATAAAGCAATCCAACAAAAGATATAAGCGTCAACTAATATCTTATAATTAGTGAAACATCCGGATAAAAACTGAAGCTCAATATACTGGATAGAGCATTACTATTATAATATAAAATGAAGTAATAAAATAAGGTGCCAATCAAATTTTATTAAATTTAAGGTTCAAGCAAAGTATCTTTAAGTCCTTAGCTCATGAGTTTTCAAAGATAATTCTTCTCCTCAGAGGACCATTACGGCAGTTATACTACTACAGGTAATAAAATTACACTTTGAAAATATATACAAATATATACAAAAATACATAAAAAATATATAACATCAAATATATCAACCCAAAAACACACTTTTTTGTTAAATCTATACAATCCATCCAAATCATACATTTTAAAAAACATAATCAGGAAAGAAGTCCAGAAGGTTGACTGAAGATTAATCCAGGTGATGAGTGACAATCCAAATACGTGGCACCTTATTTTATTACTTCATTTTATATTATAATATATATATATATATATATATATATATATATATATATATATATATATATAGAGAGAGAGAGAGAGAGAGAGAGAGAGAGAGAGAGAGACAGTTATTCAGTGTGAGTGTGGCTAAACAAGCAAGTATTTCAAAGTCAGATCGAACCCATACTGGCGAACGTTCTAACCGTTACGCTATCAGCACAACTTTACTTACAGTAAGTAAAATCTAGATAATTATAGTATGAGTTCTTTTTAGCTGCTTCGTGTAAGGAGTCTTAATGTGAGCTACATTCAGTTTAATTTAGTTTTATGCAAAGAAGGTAAAACGAAGGGGGTGGAAGCCCTTTCGTAAAAATGCAGATGTTGTGTGAAATTTTAACAATAGGTATTAGACATCAACTGATACATTTTCCCAAAATTGCAGCTTCTTTTGAGTATTTTAAAAAGGAATTTTGAGGGGGAAAATATGGGCACAACATCCCATTTGAAAATTCAAATATTTTCAGATTCGCATATAATTTGATCCATAGTTACCAATTGAGCAACCTTTAGTTAGTTTCAATTTCTTCTCAAGAACACTTTAGCTGAAGCCTTAAATTGTAGAAATTTTCTAAAATAAAAATTATGCAATGGATTTTGATCAAAATTAGAATAAGTATTCTAGACATAAGGTTTAGTATCGATATTTCTTTATTTTAATTCTCATAAGGGGATACAAAAGTGATGTTCGGGGAATTAAGTTTTAAATGAATTTGTATTTTTGTATGTATATAAAGTTTATAGAAAGTTTGGTATGTTAATACGTTCCTATATCTTTATGTACGGGATTCACTCCTAAACTAATTAAATAATCATTATGAATTTTGGAACAGAGCTACGAGGTGTAAGGGTAGGCAATGTTGGTTATGTTTATTTTATTTTAGTTTCCTGCAAAAGGGGGCAAAGAGGAGAAAGTAGCCCTTCATAAATATTTTGATACCTTTGAGTTTTGTGCAATACAATATTTAATACCTATTGTTAAAAATAGGTATTAAATACCAATTAATAAATATTCCCCAATTTCAGTTCAATTGGAGTTTTTAAAGTTTTTTTTAGGAACCATAATATGGGGAAAACCATCCATTTGAAAATTAAACTATTTTTTAAAAGTTAGACTATTACCTAAGTGGAGCGGTTTTTACAATCAAGACAGATCACACAGCTCTAAAAAATCTGTTAGAGGCTTAGTGGACTTACAATAAGATAGCGCAGTGAGCCTTGAAAGTTAATGGATACAACTGCAAGTTCGAATATCTGTCTGGTAAGGACAATACCTGTGCAGACCTTTTGCCTCGGATTTCGTGACAGTTAGAGTTGGAACCGGTAAAGTGGGAGCCGGTGGTGGATGATAGCACCTTTCAGATAGGCGGAATCAACTCCCACCGGTTGAGACAGCGTCCGAAGTGAGATAGTGAAAATGAGAACGGGTTAGACGTGATCAGTGACCCCATTGGAAGGATATAATAGGGGAGAGCCAGTGGCCAGCTATAAACTCGAGACGAATTTGTAGCCTTGTATATTGCCAGAAAGCTAAAGAAGGGGCAGACAGCACCTCCAGGTTTGTAATACAGGAGGGAGTACTGTGTTATCTCATCGAGAAGGCTGAGAGAGGAAGTGCCACGAAAATATCGGTCATATGGAAAGAAGACACACGAACTCATTGAAAGGAATTACTACTGACCCGGGTTGTATGGTGAGGTGATCAGTCATGTGGCGGCGTGTGTGATCTGCCATGCGCAGAGCTAATGACGGAGAACCGCTCCGCTGATTGAGGCAGATTTACTCACAAAGTTGGTATGGATATTTCGGGACCATATGGGAAGGTCACTCAATACATCCTGATATTTTGAGACTGGCTAACGAATTGGCAGGATGCCCCAGATAAAAACGTGCAGATAGTGTCGGACGTGATATTAAGGAAAATATTACCCAGGTGTGAAGCACCTGGACAGCTGATCACGAATAAAAGACCGGAAAATATAAACCGTTGGAAGGGTTAAACACACAACACGTGACCACTTCGATTTACCATCCTTAATGTAACGGAAAAGTAGAGCACTTCCAACTCGACTCTAGCCGGTGTGTTGGCTAAACTGGCACAGGGGAGCCAGGAGAACTGAGATATTTATTTGACCCAGGCGCTGGCAGCGGTGAGGTTCACGATGAACGAGATCTCGAAGTCCGCGCCGTATTATCTGCTATTCAGTCAAGACGTTGTCCTACCCGTCGACAACTAGCTGGAACCTCGACGGAAATACATAGGAGGGGACCACCATAAATTGATTTCAGAGCAGAAGCATAAGATTTTCACTCTGATAAGACGAAGGGTCAAGAGGACTGAGAAGAAGAAGAATGCAAGGGTACACGAGAATCGAAGGGAGGTTGATCTCTGAGTAGGGGAACCCGTATACTATGAACTACCTCTAATCGAAGGTAAGTTGAACGAAAGGTGGGCTCCGTTCTATCGGAACGTAGAGTAGACAAGTACAGTCTCGTTTCTGATCTGGGATCACGTGTCAGAAAAGGTTAAGCGGAGGCACACTGGTGACCTGAAGTTCGCTGAGTTAGAGGGGTGGGAAGGACCCGAGTGGCCCGAAAAGTTTGAAACGATCAGATAGAGAAGAGGATTAATTCCTAATCAAGCCTGTAATACCCGATGAGCCCGGGAGGGCGAAAGGGATTCCCGCAGGTAAGATCAGAAAGTTACAAAGACCCTCTGAGCCGACTGACGAGGTGTTAATTGAGTGGGAAGATTGGGACATGATACATCTATCCCAACTCTGGAAATGACTGAGGTGTGAACCTACCGTTTGGAGGAGCTTAACGCTACAAACCTTAGAGAACCCTGTAAAGATTAGGATATGTATCGGTGATGCCTGAGAGGCGGCACACGACCCCGTTGCTAGTGTTGTCATGTGTGTTGAGGGCCCCCACACATGTGGTACGCTAGTGGTTGTGTCACTGGTTGACTCGCAGACTTTTTCCGACGGAAAACTAGGTAGAAATCGTAAAAGACTAGAGATGAAACCAATTCTCTACTTCATCTCGTTACAGATATGAACGGGAGAAGGTGATTGATGGAGCTGATGGTGGTCACCGGAGTAGGAAAGTAGAATCACAATGCGAACAAAAAGTCAAAAAAACAACGAGGTTGTGATTACCAGGTCGAAACGGCTGGTTACTCTGCTAATCGATCTCCAGCCGTATAAAATGATATTAGGCCGGCTGGGAGGCGAGGTCATAACATTGATCGAGATCAGGCAGCAGGTGACCCAGATATATTCGGAAAGAGTGGGCTATCTCCAATTATTGCACTTATTGGAGCATGACACGTGAGCGTTTAAGGATGAGTGAAGAGATGTGAACCTGTATTTGGAAGGAGTAGATATATTGCAGACGAGGTAGAAAATGGCGCTTTCTCCCATAGTTAAGATGACCTCAATATCCTGTTTGGGGCCGTATCGAAAAGGGACATGAAGACGATTCGGAAAAAGTTGCAGTATATTATGGAAAACTGGGAGACATTAGTTCATGGGAGTCGACAAAAGCGTGTATGTGCTGAACGTCACGAGACTCGAAGTAGCCAGAAATAGGAGAAGTCTGAATTGGCTCATTTCCTAGGTGTACGACCGCCAGGGGAGGGGCGTAATGTTACTGCAGCTATGAACGAAGAGTTTATACAGCAGTATTTCCAATTATTGGTGGTGATCCGACAAGTGCGTCGAACTGACCAGTCCTTAGCAATGTTGAATGAACATGAAAAGGCGCAACTGGATATGCTGTTATTAGGACACTTATCGCCGAGCATATTGACCCTCGGACGACCGAGGGAGGTTCTGCTCGAGATACAAACCAGATTACCCCATAATTCGAAATTGCCCGTGGACCCGACCAAGCAATTGAGAAAGTACTATAATGCATTGAGATGTGTTAAGTTGTTGGAACAGAATAAACTGTTAGTATTGGTGTATGCCCCTCTGTTGGATAGGAATAGCACTTTTGAAATTTTTCAAGCCATGAATCTACCCATTTCCTACTCTAAGTTAGAAGCAGTGGCCAGCTATAAACTCGAGACGAATTTGTAGCCTTGTATATTGCCAGAACAAAATTGATTCTATAAACTGGAGATGAAGCGAAGTAGTGCGAGACAGCCGCACTGGGACATGCGTGTCAGTAAGTCTGACCTATGTCACAAGTAGCCACGAGCTACGTGTGTTCAAACTGATAACGACGCCTAGTTGAAAGGCGCTTTGATTATAGTGGATATAAATGTATAATTTCGGAAGTATGTATGCTGAAAAAGTAGGCAGAAATAGCTAAATCTAAAATAATGCCAGAGTGAAAAAGGGGATTCATCCAGTGACCATCACCGAAACGAGTCTAGTATGTGTGAGCTGAGATCCTTGCATGGGATACGCTCGGAATTTCAAAACAAAGATAAGGTAGACACCCCCATCTGGGAAAGAGAAAACAAGCAATATCACCCAGGCAGTGAGGCCTGCTGTTAAAGTCAAACGGACCTAAAACTAACTTGAACACATAGAGAATGGACAGATGATGGGTATTATAACTGTAGGGGGCGTAAAGTAACCCTTTCATTGCACGAGTAGTATTGATCTGACACCGAAATAGAAAAAGAGAAGAAGACACATTGAGATAGAATCTGAGAAAATTTCTTTGTTTTTCATTTTGGTAATAATTAATTATTTTGTTTTCTAGCTTCTCAAGTTTTTACCCGTGTTGCTGTACAATGAAGTCTGTGGTGACAAAATATAAGTATTTGACAGAAAAGAAACGAGCGGACAGAACCAGGTGATGGGACCCTGCGAAGAATTTTGAGGGTTTAATGTACTAGTATACAATTGGCGACTCGCGCCGAGAATAATACAAAGGGAAGAATTAGGTTTACTTCCCACACAGAAATATTGTTTATATTTCTGGGTTGGGAGTCGCACCGGTGGAGCATAGTTTTGAGATAAAGTTGTCGGATTTCGCAGCTGTGAAGATCTGGGTAAGGTCAAATGTCAACCCAGATAGCAGGGCTGTCATGATTTGAGAGATGGAAAGCTCGGATGACTTCGTACACAATCGAACTTTGACAGAGACGCAGTGATGGGTTTTATTTTTGGTGCCTGTATAGAGTTGCTATGAAGTTTAATTATATATATATAATATTTCTAGGCGTAAAAAATGTTAAATGCATAGACTTATGTAGTATACAACAAAAAATGAACCACACCTTAGAGATATAAAGAAAGATTGTTCTGGAAAATGTGCTGATGAAGACACAATTAGGAATCAATAAAGACCTTTCGTCTTAGAAACGATCGTACGCCTAAACTGTTGTTGATGTTGAATTCTTGGAACTGATGCAAATTAATGTTATAATTTTGTTTATTTCTAAATTGCAATATATAATAGTTGTAGTTTCTGTTTGTTTGCTTCCTAGAATTTTGAATAACCATATATTTTGAAACTAAACTAACCATTTTACTCCGAGAAGTAGATTTCATTTGGATCAAAGAGGGAACAATAATATCGTGGCTTTCCGTTCGCGCTTGATATCCATAAAAATGAAATGCAACGTTTTATTTGATTTATGACTTGAAAATTATTGAAAGTAAAAAATAAGAATAGAAATGGTAATAAGCGATCTAGGGTTTCGAAGTGTCCTCATTGATTCTCGGAGAACACCGGGTGTGCCTCAATGGTGCTTATAGACTATAAATTGAATGAAAATTATTTCAAGTAATGTCAATTTACATACAAACAATTGGGCCGTAACTTAAAAATTGAATACATACATGTAAGAATACATGTAAGAATAAATAATGTAATATGACTTGGTTGTATAATGTTGCAGTATCTCTTATTCAATCCCGGACAATGTTAGTGTATATATATATATATATATATATATATATATATATATATATATATATATATATATGAGAAAAAATCCTCATAGAGAAAGAAGAAAAGTTTACGAAGTGATTTATCTTTGTTCCCCTTCTCCTGTATCTTTATCCTCTTTTGTAATGTAAATCATTAAAAAAATCCTCATAGATTATAATGGAAGTGTGTCCAACATTATTTCACTGTTTATATATATATATATATATATATATATATATATATATATATATATATATATATATTTGTAGACCCTAGAAAACCCTCTAGATGGGCACTGTTAATGTAGTATTAACACAGCATGACGTCGCTAGCTATAAATGCATCGTTCCTTTCATTAAGTTGAACTCTCTTATGATGTCAAGCCGCCGAAATAAGTGTTTAAATTATCACTGTTTATTTAGCTATCTAGCGCTGGCTTAGTTTTTCTAGATGTCGGGATTTGAGTTGTAAAATACACGTAGCCCGGGGTTTCGAATCGCGCGACCAGTAGTGAATAGTTATATCTCTATGCTGATGAGCCCCGATTAAAAAAAGGACGAAACGTATACGTACATAGATAATAAACAAAAACATATATATATATATATATATATATATATATATATATATATATATATATATATATATATATACGACTCGAGCATTTTCCTCTTCTTTCCATAATGATGTTTTGCCGGCCATTCAAAACAATTCTACCTAGCCCATGTAGACAAAAGATCTTAAAACATCACTTAAAGATCTTCAACGATTCAAACCCCCCATAACGTTGTGAGATTTAACCCCCACTTTTTTCTCTCTCTCAATTGATTTCTCCAATTTAAACAATTTCCTCTCATTTCTCATCTGATTTTCTTACTTTTTAATTTCTCATTCTGACGTTTCCTCTTAGAGGGTCAGACGATAAAGCTTTAAGGAAAATTTAAGCAACTTTTTTCTATCCTTCCCGTTTCACTGATCAATAAATAAGGTTTCCTCTGAAATTTATCTTGCCATTTGGTTCTACTAGAAATCTACTTATATATATATATATATATATATATATATATATATATATATATATATATATATATATATATATATATATATATATATATATATAAGAGAGAGAAATATGTTTTGTTATATAATATCGACAAAGAATTGTTTCATCTTTTTTCAGTAGCTTAAAAAGAAACCAAATTGCTCATCGTCGGTCATATACAACATAGCATATCTAAAGGAAGGTTGCCTGAATATACTCATATATATATATATATATATATATATATATATATATATATATATATATAATAGTTCTAGGAATACAAAATACATATGTATATATATATATATATATATATATATATATATATATATATATATATGAAGTGTACATGTTTTCTTTACTTATTGTTATCCATTTACACTAAGAAGTTCTCCCTACAAATATACACATGTGCTTACGCCCCTCCCTTCCCAAAATTGTAATTTCAAATTTACGAACGTGTCTTGCCTTCTATGTGTTTTACTTATTACCTATCTCTTTCTCATCACTTATCTACGTATGTATTTGTTCCGTTCCACTTCCTATTTGTTCTCGACTTTCCCGGGAAAAATTACGGCAAAACAATCTCCGCAGAAATTTTAGTAATGAAACAATCACAAATTTTTACACCGTCAAAAGTTCTTCCGGAGACACTCAGTCTATCGATGTTACTTTCCTTTTTCTTTTTGTTTGGGAGAGGGTTATGCACCCAAATCCGCACATACACACACACACACACACACACACACACACACACACATTCACACACCCACCCACACACATACACACACACATACACACACACACACATATATATATATCAGGGTGGGCAAAAATAAAGGTCCTATTTTTAAAAATTCATAACTTTTTTATTTATTTATTTATTTATTTTTTTTTTTTTTAGAATAAGTAAAGGACCCCTTCCGAAGCAAGCATGAGCAGTATTAGCCCTAAGGAACGTACCCTCATTTAGAAAACATTATTTTTGCTTAAAAAACTCAAAACAGTGTAAAAAACAATACTTTAGTTTTTGTAAGTTTTAGCAAGTGTTTTTCGGCTAAAATTTGTTTTGTTTATTTCAAAAAATCTCGGAAGGGTCAGTCTACACACACATAAAGTTTGGTGAGTTTAACTTTTATTTTGTGGAAGTTATTCAAATTCAAGTTATTCAAATTTAAAGATAGGACCCTTATTTTGGCCCACCCTGTATATATATATATATATATATATATATATATATATATATATATATATATATATATATATATATATATATATGTATATATGTGTGTATTACAGAAGATCAGAACAACATCGGTACCGTCGGTATCAAATCCAAACAAAAGGGACCTATACTTGGTCTTCTCTGCCGGACTCAGTCTTCGTCTCTAGAGTCAGATATAGGAGGTCAACTATAGGTCCTCTTTGTTTGGATTAGAAACCGATGGTATTGATGTTGGTCTGATCTTCTTTAATACGTATATAAATAAATTGTTCGCACTCGCTATTTATCTCGGTATATTACTAAAATATTCATATCAAATCATAGAATTACGTCAATAATTTAACTTTTCATATATATATCATTATTATCATTACTGATGACATAAACAAACAAAAAAATAACTCACCGTTCTCTATTTAGTTTAGAGTGGAGGGTTTCTTTCCGTATTCATAAGTCCGAGGTGGTTGTCTGACTTGCTATTTGCTTTCTCGCCCCCCTTACCGCTTCAAATAGTTTTGTCCGAGGGCTAGAAAAATGCACGTGTTTTGTTCACTAACATTTGCGTGACGAAATAGAATTACATATATTTATTTATATACAAATAAAACAGACATTGGTCTTTATTATGGAGTGGAGGATGACATTTTAACTGGGTTTCAATTGTTCTTACTTTGTTTTGTTTTTAAATGTTTTTAAATATTCTTTTTAAAAATGTGTTACTTAATTTTTATTTTTATTTAAAAGAGACTATTTGTATCCGTTCATTTATTCTGAATTCTTAAAAACACACAACGATAATAAAAGAAACAGGAATCTCCTTTTTTCCACATCACAGGGACTCCCCTAACATCACATACAAAATCACGAAGAAATAAAATATTTCTTTTTAACAACGCCTTTAATGTTTACACCATAATTTTTTCTAACACTTTCGGTTTTCTCACAAAATACATTTGAGTCTAGTTATATTATATTTTTACTTATTAAAATATGTGGACTATTCTCATTTTTATTTTTCTTCTTTATTTATTTTATTTATTTATTTACATCATCCTCTTATTATTATTCTCTTGTGTTGTTGTGGCTACTACCACTATTATTGCATCTATTCCCCTTCCCTTACACTTTTGTCTCATTTATTCTTCCTACCACAATGTAAAACATACAATGTGCAAACAAACCAAGATTATCAGTTATATAGGTTGTTACCCGGCATGAACGTTCATGTGGCATTCAGCAATGGCTGCTTCCACATTCCTCGCATTCTATTATATATCTTCTTTTGCTCATGCTTAAATTCCGAGCTACGGCGGGGTCCGCAATAATGTATTTCTGTCTCCACTTGGCACGATCACAGGCTTGGTCCGAGTAAAGGTCGATTCTACAGAAATCGTTATGCAGGGTGTCTGCCCATCTTATCATCGTCTTTCCTCTAGGTCGCTTCCCGGCAACTTCTAATGCAAAGGCAAATTTCGCTACGGTGTCGTTGTTCGCCCCCAGCACATGTCCAAACCATCTGATCCGCCATTCATTCATCTTGCCCTCGATCCGGATGTCTTCATTGCAGATGTGGTCGAGCAATGTAATTCCAGACATCCAGGGGAGCATTTCGCGCCACCTTACTCGTTGTCGGTAATCATCCGGAGCTGTAGAAAACGACGGGTTTCACAACAGTCGTGTAGATGTTCGACTTTCGACGGTCGCTGAACTTGTAATGACAAAAGACAACGGTGGTGGTGGAGCCATGTCACATTTATGCGCGCAGCAACTTTGGCGAGGATGTTGCTGTCATCACTGAGTGTCAAACCGAAATACTTGAAGATATGCGTTCATAGAAGATCCCTTTAGTTAACTTGGATGGTGTCATGTTCGTTTTTATAGGTGGTTAAATATTCCGTCTTCCTGGTGTTTAGCCGCAGACCAAACTACGCCAGCCTGTCATTCCAGACGTGTTTTTGTAAGTCGGACCAGTGCATGTCATGTTATGGCGTCCATCACAAGGATTAAGAACACTCGAGAGAGGGCCGTGCCTAGATGTCCTCCAACCGTGATGCGGAAGTCCTTAGACATACCAGCGGCCGGTCGCACAAGACTCTTCGGTGAGATAAATCGTAGAGTAGTCTGACGCAGCTAACCAGCTCCTCGAAGACATCCTAGTGTCGCAGCGCGTACCATACCACATCGTGTGGGACGCGGTCGAAGGCCTATTCCAGGCCGAGGAAGGTAATATGCAACGGTTTTGACCTAGTGGAGAAGCATAAATTTTTCCGTCATTTTTTACGGAGGCTATACACTATATATATATATATATATATATATATATATATATATATATATATATATATATATATATATCATATTAAATCATATGTTTTTTATTATTCTAATATTTTACCTACGTACGACGTCGTTTCGGCTCTCATCAGCGCAGGGAAATAACAATCTCAGACGGTCACAGAGCGTGAACCCGGTTCACAGAGACATCTTGAATCTATGAGCGTCCACTTAGTTCTCGGGGCCACGCGACATTGTCACGTCATTACAGAGAAATTAAGTGATATTTATACTGAAACCGGCGAGTATGAATATCTAGACATACGATATAACTCAACGACAGAGTCGGAGTATTGTACTGAGCCTCAGGTCAATGTCTATTTTTCATCTCACCGATAGTGCCCTACTTTCAATTTTACTTGAAAGGGACTTCTTATAATATTAAATTATATTTTTGATATATATATATATATATATATATATATATATATATATATATATATATATATATATATATATATATATATATATATATATATAATGTGTGTGTGCACACCCTCTGTAAAACTGAGGGAAACATGTAGTCTTTATGAACACCAAAAATATAAACACCCACCGTTGACGTTTTATTTACAGTGGAGGAATTTTCTTCCAATCCATTTTAGGCGGAAGGAATTGTCTGATTTGCTTTTGGCTTTCCAATGTAAGTTTTTCTAATGTTTTTTAAAATTTTAAATTTTCGGCTTAACTATCGTGAGTTGAAAAAGAAACGCGAGTCATTTCTGATGACCTAAAGAAAAACATCAACATTGACTTTTCTGTTTTTTTAAATTTTCTTCCTTTAATTTTCTTCCTCTGATTATAGGAAAGTAATGGCGGCGAGACATAAAACAATGAACCGGATGTTAGCGGAAGTGCAATTGAAAGAGGGCAATCGTTACTCACACAGAAAAACTAGAAAAAAAGAAAACACTCCAAACTGGAATGTTTACAACAAGAACAAAATGGAAAGAAAAATGTATAAATCGGTAAAGAAAGTAGAAAGGAAAAAATCATTATTAAAATAGATTTTCTCTATTCCTTTTCTTTATTCGTCGGCCATACTTTTGTGTGATGGGACAAATAAAAACACAGTGTTTTTTTTTTATAGAATGGAGGATTATTTTAAATTTGTGTGTGAATGTAAGATTTTGAGGAGCAAATGAGCCGCAAATCGCACTATTATTGTTTTTTTGTTGTTCTCAAGAGAGGTTTCTAATTATCTGTCTCCTCACGAGGGTAAAGTTAGACACCAAGGTCGACTTTTAATATTGGGAAAAACCAACTCCCCAGAAAGAGGCACTCCGGACTGGAACCAAAATTTGAATTGCACCAGTCTAGAAATATTTCTCCTCCACTAACCAAAGACAGGAAGAGGAAGTGTGGTATCTCAAGAGATGTTATATTCACACACATTTGTCGACATAGAAGCATAGGTGGAACATTCGAAATGAAAAATGTATCTTAAACCCAGGAATTCCTCAAATCCATTCTTAAAAAACGGTTAAAGATAGATTTTATTTTTTCAAAGACAAGTGGACAAGCTTTTTTTAAACGAATGTAACGCGTTTGGAATAAACATATTGAATTTTAACCGGATTTTTTGCGTTTAAACTAACTGATGGAGTACAAAGGCTCATCCAAATAATTATCAATCTCAAAAGGGAAGAGCGGTTTGCAAAATAACAACATACGAAAATGTTTCTTAAATGTCTATCCGTGAGCTGTAGGGACACGTGAACAAGGCAGTAAGTTGCACTCTTATGTATCTAACTGCTTTTGTTTTTATATTCATCGAAAGATTACATTCACACACGCACACACACACACACACACACACACACACACACACACACACACACACACACACACATATATATATATATATATATACTGTCGTCTAAGCGGTCGAGTTTCGATCCCGGCTTGAGGCACTAGCGTGTCTAGCCATACTGAAGATCTGTAATACAGCGAAACAGTCTGCTTGTCGATGACTAAAATATGCCTCAGTTTTGGGTTGAGCTCTCTGGTAAGAGAGATCGCCAACTACCACCAGCTTATAAAACATTGCTCTTTGTGTAAAGAAATGGAGCTCTCAGGCAATTGCCAATGATTAGATTGTAATTTCGCTTACCCGGTGATAGCTAAGTGGTTAGAATCGCCAATTGTCGTATAGACGGTCGGGTTTCGATCCCGGCTTGAGGCATTTGCTATTCTATTTACACCGAAGAGCTGTGATACAGCGAAACCGTCTGTCTATGGATGGAGTTGTAATCGTGACGGATAAGTTGAATCTAACAAAACACTAATAGGGCCCTTTTTGTCAACGTCTGTGTAATGACGTCACTTTTTAGTAACATGATTCAAATTATGGATGAAGGAAGGAAGCAAAATTCATTGTTTGATATGTGAAAGAAGAAAGGGCGGGTGAATAAAGTCGGCCCCACAATGCACGCTTTCGAATCTACAGCTTCTGCATCACCTTCTTCAAATTATCGGTTTATCTTTAAACATCAGTGGATTTATGTTTTCTTTTTGATCTCAAATGTAATTATTCTTTACTTTTCGATTTTAATCTCTAATCACATACATACACACACACTCACTCATTATATACATATGTATATATATATATATATATATATATATATATATATATATATATATATATATATATGTGTGTGTGTGTGTGTGTGTATGTATTATACATGTTATATATTTGTTTCTATAGATGTTAATCCATTGAAATTCCAGTGTTTATAAAAAGTGATCAATAACAAGTAGGGTTGTATTTAGTATACATTTTTATTTATTCAAACATTATTGATTACATATGTGCATACATGTTTCAGTTGTCCTCTGCAATAGAGAGTCAACTTTTTCAGATCGAAATAGAAATTCAAATGAGAGGCTGCGGACTTCACTTATTCAGTATATTTCTCTGGGTGGGATGGGTTCATAATCCAACTGGCAAGCCTCGTATCAAATTACAGTTTTACCCAATCGAACCTTCCTTTGGCTTCTATTATTTGGTTTATCTAGCGTTTACGCCCCGTTTATATTTCTTCATTTATTACTACTTAAGATCTTTCTTACCATCAAACGGTCTGGGGAGTTCAGTTATTCTGAATCTGACCTATATATAAAAACCCTACTTATATACATACTTGCCAACACATCTCCCAACATACATACGACATCGTCTTATGCTTCAACCACCACCCACTCATCATTATATATATATATATATATATATATATATATATATATATATATATATATATATATAAGTATAAATTTTATTGATACAAACTTTATTGGTTACATATGTGCATACATGTTTCAGTTGTCCTCTGCAATAAGAAAGTTAACTTCTTCAGACCGAAATAGAATATTCAAATGAGAGGCTGCGAACTTAAATATATGTGTGCGTACAAAATTGATATGGGTGTGGTCACGCATCAGTTTTTAGCGCTTGACCTAGCAAAATCAATGACTATTTATATCATGTCATCACTTATCACAGCTAAAAGCCACTCGAGGATATGGATCAATGAGATGGAGAGATTGTCAATTGAAGGACATAACAATATGAGAAGATTGGAAATGATTAGGATGAAACAAAATTCGATTACTTATGAAGACGGTTTATGACAGGTATTTGTTGACATTGGATTTGAATACGACCATGTTGTAGACCGCATGAAAACGTGTCGTACAGATGGAAAGTTCTTGGAAAGAAACCCTGTTCATGGAAATTCAGTTTCATGTGAAGCACACAGATGAAAAAAGGAAAGTTCGTTGCAGTTGTGGTAATAAGTATAGTTCTTGCTGTGAATGTCTTACAAGGAGAAACCATAGATTGGAGCTCGGTCGAGCACCTTCCATGGAAATAACGATTGAGTAGAGAAAGACTATCAACCTATCATCTGTAATATGTACCTTACTCGGTATGTTTTAGTCTGTTTTCATATATTTTCATTTCTATTTTATCATGATATGTAGTAATAATACACGTCTAGGCAAGATTATATTTAAGGCTCCCAAAATCCATGCTAGAATTTTCCACATGGACATATGGCGCAATAGGTAGAGCGTTGACAATCACTTTTAAGTGACAGTTTTCAAGAAGTTGAATACTCAATCTTTACTATAAGCGAAAATAAATTCGAATAGCATTAATTAAAATTTTACCAGGTCATGGCCGACGGAACAAAAATAATTTATCTCAGTGGATAAATGGTTTAGTACCAAATTCCGTAGAAGTTCCCCAGTTCGACATGAATATTACCAAGTTCGACGAGAAGGTCCCAAGTTCGAAAAGATGAACATGAAGACGATCGGGGAATACATAGGCCGAAACGTTATTAATAGTAGTTCGAATAATCTAAATGATGCATGATATAACTATATTATTATAATATTATTTGATATTACTAGAAGAATACGCATCCCAAGACAGATAAAATTATTTATGTTACAAGAATAGTTTTGCACTAATTTTACTTACGGAGATTAAAATCAATATATACTAATATCAAACCTTATGTCTAGAATCCTTATTCCAATTTTGATCAAAATCTGTTACATGATTTTGATTCTAGAAAATGTCTAAAATCTAAAGCTTAAGCTTAACGAGTCTTAATACGAAATTGAAATTCAGGGAATCTTGCTTAATTAGTATCTAATGAATATGCATAAGATTTAATGCAAATATGACAAAAAAGAATTTTCAAATAGTAGGTTGTGCTTATATTATACACCCTAAACCCCTATAAAATACCCCTCAAAACTAAATTTTAAGAATATTTATTAATTAATGTTTACTATCAATGGTAAAAATTTCAAACAAAACGGGGTATCTGAATTTTCCGAAGGGCTTTCACACATGTTTGCCCTTTGTATGAAACCAAATAAAGCATAATATAGCCCATATTACATACTCTTGCGCCTAGCAGCAGTATACAAACATTCATAATGATCCCTCCATTAGTTTAGGAGTTTATCCTGTATAACGGAATATATATATATATATATATATATATATATATATATATATATATATATATATATATATATATATATGTGTGTGTGTGTGTAGAGAGAGAGAGAGAGAGAGAGAAAAAGAAATGTATACACACACCTACCTTTATATACATACACCCCATAAATGTTTAAGCTTACAAAAAATAACGCGCCCATGTTGCCTAGATTATATATGACAAAAGTCATAATGATCCGTGTATTAGTTCAGGAGAATATATATACATACATATATACATACATACATACATATATATATATATATATATATATATATATATATATATATACATACACATATATACATACATATATATACATATATATATATATATATATATATATATATATATATATATATATATATATGAAAAATGGAAAACTAAGAATATTATTTATGTATTCATCAACGCGTCGTCTTTATTTTAAGAACTTCCCCATGATGCTTCGTCTGAAGAAATAACACACGAGTACAAATATTTGAAACAGTAGCAATAGGAAGAGTAAAGCTAAAAAAGCCGCCAATGAAAATATAAATTATGAACTACAAATAGATGGAATAAGTTGAGTTAACTGTGGAAAGTTGGAGGGGGGGGGGGCTGAATGTTTGCGATCGGAGTTATAAAAACCATTAAGGATGGGGAGGTCGCTTATGAAAAGATAAATTATGGGCTCAAAAAGATGGTAACAGTGGGGGAAAATAAGTTAACTGCGGAAAGTGTCGGAGAGACTTGGTAGCGGTCTGAGTTTTTTTAAATCATGAATGAGGAGGAGGAGGAAAGCGGGCGTCATGTTTATTGACGTCAGATAGGTGGTTATCGAAGCAGGAGAGAGGGAGGGTGAAATAGCAATGTCGCATAAGGGAATATTGTAGGAAGGGAGAGATTGGGAAATAAGATATAAGGAGGCAAAAGTAATATCTTCATATTCAATATATAAATATATATTAGAGTTGGGCGGTTTTGAAATTTTGGTTTCGGTATCGGTTTCGGTTTTTCCCCTTAAAACCTCGGTTTACGGTTCGGTTTTTCGTTTTTTTTTAAACAATTTTTTTTACTATGGAAGCTATTCATTCTCTTGTGTGATGATTAGTTATTATTCAACATTTAGTTTAATTATGCCACGGTTTCGATAATTTTGTGACTGAATCATTCTCCATGATATGAATCATATAAGTTTTAAGGTGTTGACTGTTGTAATAAAAGTTCTGATACCTTTTCAACAGTTCACTCGTTAAAACAGTGACCAAAGATTCATGAAAGATTTCTGAAGAATAAAACTGAGTTTGAATATACATTCTATCTAATTCTTTAACCCATCAGAAGCTAATATTTGTTTTTAAGACAGGGTAATAAAACTTTATAGACATGCGTAAAAGATTAGTAGTACACCCGAAAACCGTGTCAAGGGAAAAGGAAGGATGGTTAAAAAAAAGTAGAGATTATTAATTCACCTAAAGTCATTTTTAAAGCTTTAAGGTAATTTTAGTCATAGAATTCATGACTTGGATTAAAGTTTAATAATTAAACTTTCGAATAAATTGTCAACTCTAAATAAATACCATATTAACAATTTAGTAAAATATAAATCGTTGCATAGTCTACTTTTTGAATACCCCATTTTTGAGAGAGAAAACGGTATAGTTGAGAGATAGTTCTCTAGAAATGACAATTTATGTATGAAGTGGCTTTTCAAAAGTAAACAATGAAATGCCTAATGTTTAAAATAATTTTAAAAATCCGATAGTGATACTAGCATTGGCAACTACTTTTTTCTTTTTAAATGTTTATACTCGCTCGCTACTTTTCGTTTATTTACTTTTACAACAAGTATTTTTTAAAATTTCATTTTAATAACTTATTTTTTTAGATAACTCTGAAACAAACATAAATAATTATTTTACAATTTTGAGTTGAATCAAATAGATTTTCGACATCATACGGAACGCGTTTGATTTTTTTTTTAATTTGAAAATAGTTTATGCTAAAAATACGATGTCATGTTGTCTGTCGTATTTCTCTTTTTTTCATTTGAAAATTCAAAATGTTAATGATAAACAAACTGTAAACAAAGATTTCTTCCTACAAGTCAATTAAATGTTTTTATCATATATTTGTTCAATCTGTCCTCTTACTAATATAACATTTTTTGGTAATATTCAATTTTATTCAAATCGAAAAATCTTTTCAACCGTGTTTCCTTGTATATGGTTGCTTACTGTAGTAAAAACACAATACCGAACGGTTACGGTTAAAAAACAAAACGATTCGGTATTCGGTATGGAGACGAAACCGAAAAACCGCGGTTTTTCGGTAAAACCGCCCATCTCTAATATATATATAAATATATATATATATATGTACATATATGTAACATATACACACACATATATATGAAAATAAAACAAAGGGGAACAAAATATTATTTATTTCACGACTTCCCAGGGATGATTGATTCGAAGAAATAGTCGTTAGAATATTAAAAAATATAATTTTGCTTTTTTTTTCGATAAAAAACATAGCTGTTGGAATTTGAAATGCGTAAAATGTTCATGAAATGAAACGGATGTTTTTATTTATTTCTTTTTATTTTGTTTTTGTTATTTATTCATTTTATTATCGATATTATGTGCAAAATATGTTGGGAATGTTGTATAAAATAGCTGGCTTGGATCTAAATTAAAGTTCTGTTCGGATAAAATAAGTTTTCTGATTAAAGAAGATAAATTGTAAAAGCCATTGCGTTGTTTAATTGAGTTAGAGTTTATAATGAGTCCTGATTCAAGAATTCTTCGATGAGATTTATTTAAAATGAATTTAACGAGTCTAGACCCTTCAATGTTAAAGATTTACAAAAATAATAATGTGCCCATAGTAATCACCGGGTTGCCAAGAATATATATTTTCCAAAATTAATAATGATTAGTTAATAAAATATAATAAAACACAAATAAAAAAAGAATAATGTGCGCATGTCACTCATCGTACTTTTAGAGTATTTATGTACCAACATTCATAATAATCCCCTGATTAATTTAGAAGATTACCCTGCACACACACACACACACACACACACACACACACACACACACACACACATATATATATATATATACATATATATACATATATATATACATATATATATATATATACATATATATACATATATATATACATATATATATATACATATATATATACATATATATATATATACATATATATATATACATATATATATATATATATATGTATATATATATATATATATATATATATATATATATATATATATATATATATATATATATATATTAACTGAACTAAACTTCAGTGTATGTCGTGACATTAAATTAAAAACGTTATGAAGGGTTCTCTAAGTACGTAACAATCTTTTCGCGCTGGGACTTTTCATTGTTAGCGTAACTCGAAGGAAGACAAGCTATTGTCGTGATGTGCGAGTCTTGTTTACGGCAGTGCGATGCATGTGAGAACGCAGACGAGACCAGAAGTGAATCCCGCTGCAAATCTCATTTAAGTCTCACCGAACGTTTGCATATGGAGAGGTTTTAAGACTTCACACTTTTATGTGTGTAAGCGCCATTTTTTAAGGGATTTTCTTTTTTTGTTTGAAATGAAACTCTTCATTTTTGAAGATAGAATTTAGATAAACATTTCGCACCACGTGTGAAGGTTGCTGGCGGCGGTGCCACCAATGAAAACTTCAACAGCCTTTCATGTTTTTTGCCTGCTGCCTTTCCACGCCTCTCAGGTTTGGGTGTTTCTATTTGAAAGAAAAACCGCTTCACATACACCCTCCACTCGCCAAATACATTAAGTGTCTCGAAAGATGTACTAGTTAATTAATTTCTATCTATTTATCGGGCAGTTTTTTTGCTTATGTATGTACTTATGTATATTTATATTTGCGTAAATTCTTTCTTTAATTTTGTAAATGTTTTTCAACCTTATCTTTCAAAATATCTATCAATCTATGAATCAATTAATATATATATATATATATATATATATATATATATATATATATATATATATATATATATATATATATATAAGGAGAGTACCTGTCCCAAGACGGGTAAACTTATTTCCCAGAACAGAACAGTTTTGCATCAACTTTATATACCCTTATGATGATTAAGATTAAGATATAATGCTACTAAACCTTATATCTAGAATCCTTGTTCCAATTTTGATCAAAATCTATTATATGATTTTGATTATAGAAAATGTCTAAAATTTAGGTCTTAAACTTTAGGGGTCTTAAGAACGAATTGAAATTCAGGCAACTTTGCTTAATAAATGTCTAAGTACAACAAGAATAACAACGTGGAGACGTCGTTTAAATTTTTTCTTTTTAAAAACAAAGAAGTACATGTTTTCTAGGCTTTGAACAGTCGAAAATCGTTAATTTCGTGACGTTTTCTGTTTTTTAAAAAAAATAATAACAACATCAACAACGCGGAGACAGGTTGAAATTTCGCATCTGGTCCTCACCTATCCCTAAATCTGTTATTTATTACGCCAAGCGCCATATTCCAGTACACCGCTTCAGCTAGTGGTCCAAACTACGTGAAAGGGTGGTGTTGATACGGCATCACTAGTCGTATGAGTTTCATGACGGGACCATCGACTGAAACCGCTATTCTAGAACTTGAAGGCGACCCACATCTTAATCCACGGCGATCAGTCTGTTACTCCACCCGAGACTTCTCCACTTACAGTCTACTTCGTAAATGTTAGTGGTTTGACTTCAGGCTAGCGACATGTCCCTGTAAAATATTCTTGGTGCAAAAACAGTCAAAAGTATGCCAAATTAAAATTCAAGTCAGTGTGATTTTTAACCAACAGACAGAAGCTGGAGGAGTGTTGTGGATCTCGCTACAGACTGAATGCGATGGATCACTTTGACTGTCTCATGCGTTGCAGGACGCGGCACTTCCTAAGTCTAAGTAATAACTATTGATTACATTTAATGCAAATGTGAAATATATATACAGGGTGGGCCAAAATAAGGGTCCTATCTTTAAATTTGAATAACTTGAATTTGAATAACTTCCACAAAATAAAAGTTAAACTCACCAAACTTTATGTGTGTGTAGACTGACCCTTCCGAGATTTTTTGAAATAAACAAAACAAATTTTAGCCGAAAAACACTTCTTAAAACTTAAAGTATTGTTTTTTTACACTGTTTTGAGTTTTTTAAGCAAAAATAATGTTTTCTAAATGAGGGTACGTTCCTTAGGGCTAATACGGCTCATGCTTGCTTCGGATAGGGGTCCTTTACTTATTCTAAAAAAAAATTTTTTTTTAAATCAATAAATAAAAAAGTTATGAATTTTTAAAAATAGGACCCTTATTTTTGCCCACCCTGTATATATATATATATCATTCAGTAGAATACAAAATACATCATGAATATTTTGTAATCAGGCTCCAAAGATTTCAATACTGAACAATATCTCTCCACGTGTACACGCATTTCAGAAATCCTATTTTTATTATCACTTTTACACCATGGTAATAAAACTTGACAATTTAATGAATTTCCTCCTCAGCACATATTTTTTTATCAGTTTCAATTGATGACATTTCCAATAATTGCAAAAACACAAACAACAAAACAACACACAGTCGAGAAGGATAGAAATTATGCAACATTTTTTTTTCTATAATAACATGCTCAGTTAGTGAGATTATTAAAAAGTCAAAAATACATTTCACGATGAGATCTATTTTTTAAGGAGCATTTAAACTTATTGTTGTGGGTGACCTACCAACCCTTTAATAATAACTAAATGGTAGCAACCGGCTACCATAAATACCGGTTTTGCCGGGAGAACATTTGGAGGCACATTTAGGCTCTACGTGTTGAGTGAGTTTATTGCGTCAAGTTAGTATTTTTCTTAAATCTGTTTTTCCTGCTCTTGTTGATTATTGTTATCGTTTATATTGCTTTCACGTTGACTGTTATTGTTGAACTGTTTTCCCTTTTACGACGTTTTTTTTTTCTGCCACGTTTTTTTTTTTTTTTTTTTTTGTCAACTTTTTTTTTTTTGTTTGGTGTCTCTAGTTGTTAACTAGATGGCGTCCAAAACGACTGAAAATTCGGAATGGTGCAAACCTCCAAAAATGTCTATAAATGTCAATGATTTCGTGGAAGAAGCAAAAAAATACGAACACATGGTTACTGAACAAGGAATTGCCGTGGATTTACCAATGTTGGCAGAGATTAAAAAAAGAACAGTAACCATGTTTGTTGTCGAAAAAAAAATTAAAAAGTCCATCAGGGCCTCTCCTGAATTAATATGCAAGTTATTGGCAACTGCAGGATTCAAACCGCAAAGGTTAATCAAGTGTAAGGGATTTAACACTTGGAATGCTTTGTTTCCTAACGAAGAAATCTGTGCTAATCTCTCACTTAATCAAATTATCACGCAGGACTATGTTTTACGAACCGAGTACATGGGTAGAAGACGTTCTTCTATTTCTATCTTCAATGTGCCTTTTTATGTAAAAGGCGAACAAATTGGTGCATTCTTTCTTAGATTTGGCGAAATCACAGACGTCAATTTTGACGAATTTCCAGGTACATGGAACTTCGAAATACTTATCGACAAGAAAGCTTATGACAGCATCCCCTACTATTTACAAGTCGGGGAGGAAAAACTACCTATTATATTGGCCGGACGAAGACCTGTTTGTTGGTTTTGTGAGCAACTAGGTCATTTAACTTTTGATTGCCCACAGAAAAAATCCACTCAGAAAACGACGCCCCCGATTAACAGACCATCCAAGGCAGGCCCCCACCTCGATCCTCCAGCTACAATTGGTTTACCTATTACATCTACATCTGATGACTCCGAAGAAGAATTCCCTGCTCTACCTTCTGCAGAAAAAGACGAGGGATGGATTATTGTTCCGGGAAAAAAAACCCCGGGTCGTGTATCTCTCGAAGAAATGAGAGAAAAAGAAATGCTTAAAAACGACCCGGGAAAAGACAGTTACATTAAGGCAAAAGAACTTAAATCTAAATTAGATAAGAAAGTAGGAAAAAAAGAGAAAAAAGAAGAGAAAAATTCAGCCACTTCAGATAAAATCTCTACCCCCAATCCAAGTCCCCAGCCGATCACAAAACCAATAGTTTCTAAAAATTCTAATTCTCCCAAATTAATGCCCCCTCCAATCACTGGCCCAATTTAGACAAACAGTACAAGCTTATCCCTCTAAGTCCGATTAAATCGTCTATAAAAATCACTTCACCTAAACCTTCTCCTTTTGTCTCCCCATTTAATACCCCCAAAAATACCCCACCTGCTTCACCCACAAAAAAAACCTCCCCTTCGCCTTTTCCAGCATCTCCTATGGGGCCTAGCTCCCCTTCCCCCTCCCCAATGGATTACATGCCTCCCCCTACACCTATTACACAGAAGAGGCAGAGGAGCCCTTCTGTGGAAAGGAAAACTAAAAAAGCCACATTCCTTTCTGGGGAAGATATCTGCAAAGTGACATGCACCCAAATAGAAACAGTAAAGCATTACCACCTCTCCAATATAAATGAGCTCCTTAAATTCAATGAAGTCGGTGGTATAACCATTGAAGACCCTACTAATTTCCCCAATGCCCCTAGAGTCCTTACAGTGGTAAGGAAGAAACCAGAAGCGAAGGCTCTATGGCAGATGCTGGAAGAGGCGAACAACACTTTCAATTTCGCCGTTCCAATGGCCATCTTCAAAGATGAAGGTCTAGTCGTTTTAAGGAAAAAATGTTTTGGGAGGGTTCCCATAAGGTTACACCCCGCCCTGTATAGGATAGCGAAACTAACCTATCCTTTGGATGTTGGCGGCATCTCCCATGATGGTCAAATTAATGATCAGATGGGCAATCAATCTTTTGGGAGAGCCGTCGGCATCCTGACCACTGCTATGTTCGTTTCTGGAACCCAACTCTAAGGCACCCTCATGGCTCTCTTTCTAGCGAGTTTGAATGTCCGGGGCCTGAGGTCCGACGCTCGTAAATTTCGAGTCGCTACGGACCTTCAGCGCCTTGGAGTGGATATATGTTGTGTTCAGGAAACCCACTTGATTTCTGGGGACTATTTGGGTGCGCTGACTAAGGGTTTTCACGCTTATTCAGCGTACTTTAATTCTTCTGCTAGGGGGGTTTCCTGGCTGGTAAGCAAGTCTTTAGATGCATCGTGTGACCCTAGCTTCATGGATCCGGAAGGGAGACTTTGCGTTCTGGATATTACCATAAAGGAGAAGGCATTTCGACTCATCGGGGTTTATGCACCCAATAGCCATTCTGAGCTCGGTCCTTTCTTTCGGCGAATCGAGCAGTTCTTGAATTCTACTTCTCGGACGGTCATTCTAGCGGGAGACTGGAACGCGGTCCTGGATCCCGATTTAGATCGTAATCGACCTAGGGGTACTAACATCGATAGGGATGCTATGTTATTTCGGGACTTCCTCGATAAGTTCGATCTTATCGATAAGTACCGGAATGAATGGCCCCGTGATAGGGTATGGACTTGGACAAATAGGCGCGGCTCCGATTCGGTACAACTTTCGAGTTATATCGATCGGTTCTTAATTAGGAGAGTCGATGTAGGATTAGTTGAATGTCCAAGTTTTCATAATATAGTTTACTCAGACCATAGACTTGTTCGGGTCCGGGTAAACTTAGATAGACCTAAGCCTAGTTTAGCTGGGTACTGGAAGCTCAACACTTCGTTGTTCGATGTGAAGGGCTACCAGGAACAGCTATTACTAACCTTACAGCGGGAATTGACGGGGGCTGTAATTGGGAATAGGAAGTGGATTCATTTTAAGAAGGTTATTAGGTCCTTTACTGCCGATTTTAGCAGACGACTCAATCTATCAACTAGGGCAGCTAAAGTGGCACTAGAATCTAGATTAGATCGGGCGGTGGAGGTGGGGGATAGCTCTAGTGTTACTATAATTAAGGCCAAGCTGGCTTCTTTGGCTATCCAAGAACACCAGGCTTTAGTGATTAGGGCTAGGTTAAAAAGAGTGCCTAACGAGGCGACAAACATGGCTGCTGAACTGCGTGCAGAGGAGCATCGACATGCATTTGATCGTCATATCGCTCGTGTCTCATTGCCGGATGGGAGACTCGTGACCACAAACGAAGGTATTCTGGAGGCTTTTCGTTCTCATTTCCAGGATCTTTTTACTCGAGAACCCGGTTTGTCTTTAGCACAATTCGACCCCTATTTAGCCGACTTTTCTCGTCTTGAGGCGACCGAAGCGGCTAGGTGCGAAGGTTGCATAACAGAGGAAGAAGTCCGGGAAGCCTTAGGGCGGGTCGGCCTTAACAGGTCTCCGGGTATTGATGGTTTGCCCTACGAGGTGTATTTGAGGATGTCGCACATTTTTGTACCCTTGCTGACAGTTTTGTTTAACTCGTGGTTTAGGAACGGGTCTATTCCTCAGTACTTGACCATGGGTTTGGTGAAATTGTTACGCAAAAGCAAAAATGGTGGGGATGGGTTAGATAATTTTCGGCCCTTAACGATGCTTAATGCGGAGTTAAAGATTTTGGCCAAGATCTTAGCCAATCGTCTGCAACTTGTGTTGCCTGGTCTAATTAGCCCCGAACAGACTTGTTCTGTGAAGGGCCGGACCATTCAGGATAACTTGCACTCGATACGCTTGATCATAGATAAAGTCGACACTGAAGCCGCGCTGATCAATTTAGATCAGTCCAAAGCATTCGATAGGGTGGACCATCGGTACTTGGAGGCTGTTTTGTCTGCGGCCGGTTTTGGCTCGCAATTCCGCTCCTGGATTCGCCTCTTGTATGCAAACCCCGGTGTTAGGGTTGAAGTGAATGGCATGAGGTCTGGTGCCTTCAGTTTGTCCAGATCTCTTCGTCAGGGGTGCCTTCTTTCACCGATGCTTTATGTGCTTATTTTGGAACCTTTCCTTAACAGGCTAAGGGTGAATCCGGTCCTGCGTGGAATTACTTTAACAGGTTCTTGTACCATGTTGAAGTACTCCGCCTATGCCGACGACTTGACTGTGCTTGTAACGAGCAATGCCGAGATTAGTGTCGTCGACAGAGAAATCAGAATGTATGAAACGGTGACAGGGGCCAAAATCAACTGCGGTAAGTCTATTGGCTTGCGCATTGGTGCTTGGAAGGGTGTTTCCTTGCAGGGACCCTTTAGCTGGACAGATGGGCCTTGCAAGCTACTCGGCGTCTGGTTTGGTCCTGATCTCCAGCTGGAGAAAAATTGGTCGGAAGTCCTGAAAGCGATTAGGGCAGCAGCTGGTCTGTGGTCCCGCAGAAATCTTTCGTTAAAGGGGAGAGCGGAGGTGTGTACTTCTCACATTTATCCGATCATCCTATATCGTCTTTCAGTGCTCCCACTCCCGTCGGATACACTGCTGGAGATGCAGCGGGCTCTGTTCAAGTTTTTGTGGCTTGGTAAGGCCCCTATGGTCCGTCGCGAGATTTGTTACCTTCATCCTTCTGAGGGCGGTCTGGGTATGCCTAGCATCGAAATTCGATGCCACACTCTTAGGCTGTTTTATCTAGACCGAATGAGTACACAATCTGAGGGAAACGGTGTCTTTTGGAAGGAAGACACCAAGAAAGCCTTTCCGGCTTTGAGAAGTGTGCACTTGGATGAGGGGGAGGCACACAGGTTACCCCGAAACGAGTGCTCCTTCTATCGCGAATGTAGACATGCGTTGAAGTTCCTTTCAAGGGTGACAGAAAGCCTCTCTGACATCCTGCTGTTGTCTCGAAAGGCATTATATCGGGTAATGGTGAGGGGGACTGTCCGAAATGATAGGCCTGAGGGGCTCGCTTTGACGAGGGGGGAGCTTCGCTCAATCTGGCCTTGGGCGCCTGGGTCAAGGTGCCTTGACAATGACGAGGCATCACTGACCTGGCTGACGATTTGGAATGCACTCTGGGTAAGTAAGAGGCTTTATTCAGCACGCTTGAGTAATTCTCCGACTTGTGTCAGATGCGGCGTTGAGGACGAGACTATAAGTCATGTCTTCGTTTTTTGTCGCATCGTCGTGCCGCTGATTAAGCTTGTTGCAGGCTACATGGTTCGTATTCTTAACGTATCGTCTTTTGACCTGGAACCCATTAATGTATGCAGCAACTGGGCTCCGACAACCGATAGGCAAAAACGGTTTACGTTTTTGAGCTTACTAGCGAGTATGAGAGTTACGATTTGGAAGACTAGGTGCAAGACAGTCTACGGAGCTGAGACCTTCACTTCTCTCGACCATATTGCGATTTTCAAATATTACCTGAAGGCTCGCATTAGGGCCGAGAGAGTGAAACTCTCTTCGGCAGATTTTGGTGAAAGGTGGGTGACTGGAGCACGACTGTGTAGAGTAGCTGGCGCTAGATTAGAGTGGTATCTGGACGTGCCTTAGGCAGAGAATATTGGGTTCAGGAAACGAACTATGCTTTAATTTTAAGTTAGATTTAGACTTATTTTAAGTTAGTTTCTGTTTAATTTTCTGTTGATGTTTTAGTTCAACAATTTAGCTAGTGTATGATTGATTCCATTACATGCCCCTTTTATTTTGTCCTCATCCCACTCCCCTTTTTATTTTCTGCCCCACTCCCCTTCCCTCTCCAATTAGGTGACTGAGTGCCAAATTTGCCGGAGATGCAGGTCACCCTTCGATATTTTCGAAGGAGGTGGTCAGAATAAAACGTTGGGGCCTGCATCAACCACCTTTTTTCGAGTTTTCGATTTCGACCGGCATCTCGGCCACATTTCAATAACGGGGGGGCTTTTACTAATCTTTATTTCTTTCACATTGTATATATCATATTTTCAATTTTTAGTCCCGCCCCCCCGTTGCATATTTCTTATATGGGTTTTAAGTAGGATTTCATGGTATGAATTCTTATGGTGAGTGGCGATGGATGTATAGTATGAATGCGGTATTATGGTAAATGATGGTCATGATTGAAACTAGCTAAGTTGAGTTTTTTTAAGTTAGAGATGACCGATCCTTTCCCCACCCCCTTTTTGGCCTTGTGCCACATTTTGTGTATAATTTTACATAAATAAATATTGAGGCAAATTTAGGCTCTACGTGTTGAGTGAGTTTATTGCGTCAAGTTAGTATTTTTCTTAAATCTGTTTTTGCCTGCTGTTGTTGATTATTGTTATCGTTTTTATTTTTTCACGTTGACTTTTATTGTTGAACTGTTTTCCCTTTTACGACGTTTTTTTTTCTGCCACGTTTTTTTTTTTTTTTTTTTTTTTTTCCTCTGTCAACTTTTTTTTTTTTTGTTTGGTGTCTCTAGTTATTAACTAGATGGCGTCCAAAACGACTGAAAATTCGGAATGGTGCAAACCTCCAAAAATGTCTATAAATGTCAATGATTTCGTGGAAGAAGCAAAAAAATACGAACACATGGTTACTGAACAAGGAATTGCCGTGGATTTACCAATGTTGGCAGAGATTAAAAAAAGAACAGTAACCATGTTTGTTGTCGAAAAAAAAATTAAAAAGTCCATCAGGGCCTCTCCTGAATTAATATGCAAGTTATTGGCAACTGCAGGATTCAAACCGCAAAGGTTAATCAAGTGTAAGGGATTTAACACTTGGAATGCTTTGTTTCCTAACGAAGAAATTTGTGCTAATCTCTCACTTAATCAAATTATCACGCAGGACTATGTTTTACGAACCGAATACATGGGTAGAAGACGTTCTTCTATTTCTATCTTCAATGTGCCTTTTTATGTAAAAGGCGAACAAATTGGTGCATTCTTTCTTAGATTTGGCGAAATCACAGACGTCAATTTTGACGAATTTCCAGGTACATGGAACTTCGAAATACTTATCGACAAGAAAGCTTATGACAGCATCCCCTACTATTTACAAGTCGGGGAGGAAAAACTACCTATTATATTGGCCGGACGAAGACCTGTTTGTTGGTTTTGTGAGCAACTAGGTCATTTAACTTTTGATTGCCCACAGAAAAAATCCACTCAGAAAACGACGCCCCCGATTAACAGACCATCCAAGGCAGGCCCCCACCTCGATCCTCAGCTACAATTGGTTTACCTATTACATCTACATCTGATGACTCCGAAGAAGAATTCCCTGCTCTACCTTCTGCAGAAAAAGACGAGGGATGGATTATTGTTCCGGGAAAAAAAACCCCGGGTCGTGTATCTCTCGAAGAAATGAGAGAAAAAGAAATGCTTAAAAACGACCCGGGAAAAGACAGTTACATTAAGGCAAAAGAACTTAAATCTAAATTAGATAAGAAAGTAGGAAAAAAAGAGAAAAAAGAGGAGAAAAATTCAGCCACTTCAGATGAAATCTCTACCCCCAATCCAAGTCCCCAGCCGATCACAAAACCAATAGTTTCTAAAAATTCTAATTCTCGCAAATTAATGCCCCCTCCAATCACTGGCCCAATTTAGACAAACAGTACAAGCTTATCCCTCTAAGTCCGATTAAATCGTCTATAAAAATCACTTCACCTAAACCTTCTCCTTTTGTCTCCCCATTTAATACCCCCAAAAATACCCCACCTGCTTCACCCACAAAAAAAACCTCCCCTTCGCCTTTTCCAGCATCTCCTATGGGGCCTAGCTCCCCTTCCCCCTCCCCAATGGATGACATGCCTCCCCCTACACCTATTACACAGAAGAGGCAGAGGAGCCCTTCTGTGGAAAGGAAAACTAAAAAAGCCACATTCCTTTCTGGGGAAGATATCTGCAAAGTGACATGCACCCAAATAGAAACAGTAAAGCATTACCACCTCTCCAATATAAATGAGCTCCTTAAATTCAATGAAGTCGGTGGTATAACCATTGAAGACCCTACTAATTTCCCCAATGCCCCTAGAGTCCTTACAGTGGTAAGGAAGAAACCAGAAGCGAAGGCTCTATGGCAGATGCTGGAAGAGGCGAACAACACTTTCAATTTCGCCGTTCCAATGGCCATCTTCAAAGATGAAGGTCTAGTCGTTTTAAGGAAAAAATGTTTTGGGAGGGTTCCCATAAGGTTACACCCCGCCCTGTATAGGATAGCGAAACTAACCTATCCTTTGGATGTTGGCGGCATCTCCCATGATGGTCAAATTAATGATCAGATGGGCAATCAATCTTTTGGGAGAGCCGTCGGCATCCTGACCACTGCTATGTTCGTTTCTGGAACCCAACTCTAAGGCACCCTCATGACTCTCTTTCTAGCGAGTTTGAATGTCCGGGGCCTGAGGTCCGACGCTCGTAAATTTCGAGTCGCTACGGACCTTCAGCGCCTTGGAGTGGATATATGTTGTGTTCAGGAAACCCACTTGATTTCTGGGGACTATTTGGGTGCGCTGACTAAGGGTTTTCACGCTTATTCAGCGTACTTTAATTCTTCTGCTAGGGGGGTTTCCTGGCTGGTAAGCAAGTCTTTAGATGCATCGTGTGACCCTAGCTTCATGGATCCGGAAGGGAGACTTTGCGTTCTGGATATTACCATAAAGGAGAAGGCATTTCGACTCATCGGGGTTTATGCACCCAATAGCCATTCTGAGCTCGGTCCTTTCTTTCGGCGAATCGAGCAGTTCTTGAATTCTACTTCTCGGACGGTCATTCTAGCGGGAGACTGGAACGCGGTCCTGGATCCCGATTTAGATCGTAATCGACCTAGGGGTACTAACATCGATAGGGATGCTATGTTATTTCGGGACTTCCTCGATAAGTTCGATCTTATCGATAAGTACCGGAATGAATGGCCCCGTGATAGGGTATGGACTTGGACAAATAGGCGCGGCTCCGATTCGGTACAACTTTCGAGTTATATCGATCGGTTCTTAATTAGGAGAGTCGATGTAGGATTAGTTGAATGTCCAAGTTTTCATAATATAGTTTACTCAGACCATAGACTTGTTCGGGTCCGGGTAAACTTAGATAGACCTAAGCCTAGTTTAGCTGGGTACTGGAAGCTCAACACTTCGTTGTTCGATGTGAAGGGCTACCAGGAACAGCTATTACTAACCTTACAGCGGGAATTGACGGGGGCTGTAATTGGGAATAGGAAGTGGATTCATTTTAAGAAGGTTATTAGGTCCTTTACTGCCGATTTTAGCAGACGACTCAATCTATCAACTAGGGCAGCTAAAGTGGCACTAGAATCTAGATTAGATCGGGCGGTGGAGGTGGGGGATAGCTCTAGTGTTACTATAATTAAGGCCAAGCTGGCTTCTTTGGCTATCCAAGAACACCAGGCTTTAGTGATTAGGGCTAGGTTAAAAAGAGTGCCTAACGAGGCGACAAACATGGCTGCTGAACTGCGTGCAGAGGAGCATCGACATGCATTTGATCGTCATATCGCTCGTGTCTCATTGCCGGATGGGAGACTCGTGACCACAAACGAAGGTATTCTGGAGGCTTTTCGTTCTCATTTCCAGGATCTTTTTACTCGAGAACCCGGTTTGTCTTTAGCACAATTCGACCCCTATTTAGCCGACTTTTCTCGTCTTGAGGCGACCGAAGCGGCTAGGTGCGAAGGTTGCATAACAGAGGAAGAAGTCCGGGAAGCCTTAGGGCGGGTCGGCCTTAACAGGTCTCCGGGTATTGATGGTTTGCCCTACGAGGTGTATTTGAGGATGTCGCACATTTTTGTACCCTTGCTGACAGTTTTGTTTAACTCGTGGTTTAGGAACGGGTCTATTCCTCAGTACTTGACCATGGGTTTGGTGAAATTGTTACGCAAAAGCAAAAATGGTGGGGATGGGTTAGATAATTTTCGGCCCTTAACGATGCTTAATGCGGAGTTAAAGATTTTGGCCAAGATCTTAGCCAATCGTCTGCAACTTGTGTTGCCTGGTCTAATTAGCCCCGAACAGACTTGTTCTGTGAAGGGCCGGACCATTCAGGATAACTTGCACTCGATACGCTTGATCATAGATAAAGTCGACACTGAAGCCGCGCTGATCAATTTAGATCAGTCCAAAGCATTCGATAGGGTGGACCATCGGTACTTGGAGGCTGTTTTGTCTGCGGCCGGTTTTGGATCGCAATTCCGCTCCTGGATTCGCCTCTTGTATGCAAACCCCGGTGTTAGGGTTGAAGTGAATGGCATGAGGTCTGGTGCCTTCAGTTTGTCCAGATCTCTTCGTCAGGGGTGCCCTCTTTCACCGATGCTTTATGTGCTTATTTTGGAACCTTTCCTTAACAGGCTAAGGGTGAATCCGGTCCTGCGTGGAATTACTTTAACAGGTTCTTGTACCATGTTGAAGTACTCCGCCTATGCCGACGACTTGACTGTGCTTGTAACGAGCAATGCCGAGATTAGTGTCGTCGACAGAGAAATCAGAATGTATGAAACGGTGACAGGGGCCAAAATCAACTGCGGTAAGTCTATTGGCTTGCGCATTGGTGCTTGGAAGGGTGTTTCCTTGCAGGGACCCTTTAGCTGGACAGATGGGCCTTGCAAGCTACTCGGCGTCTGGTTTGGTCCTGATCTCCAGCTGGAGAAAAATTGGTCGGAAGTCCTGAAAGCGATTAGGGCAGCAGCTGGTCTGTGGTCCCGCAGAAATCTTTCGTTACAGGGGAGAGCGGAGGTGTGTACTTCTCACATTTATCCGATCATCCTATATCGTCTTTCAGTGCTCCCACTCCCGTCGGATACACTGCTGGAGATGCAGCGGGCTCTGTTCAAGTTTTTGTGGCTTGGTAAGGCCCCTATGGTCCGTCGCGAGATTTGTTACCTTCATCCTTCTGAGGGCGGTCTGGGTATGCCTAGCATCGAAATTCGATGCCACACTCTTAGGCTGTTTTATCTAGACCGAATGAGTACACAATCTGAGGGAAACGGTGTCTTTTGGAAGGAAGACACCAAGAAAGCCTTTCCGGCTTTGAGAAGTGTGCACTTGGATGAGGGGGAGGCACACAGGTTACCCCGAAACGAGTGCTCCTTCTATCGCGAATGTAGACATGCGTTGAAGTTCCTTTTAAGGGTGACAGAAAGCCTCTCTGACATCCTGCTGTTGTCTCGAAAGGCATTATATCGGGTAATGGTGAGGGGGACTGTCCGAAATGATAGGCCTGAGGGGCTCGCTTTGACGAGGGGGGAGCTTCGCTCAATCTGGCCTTGGGCGCCTGGGTCAAGGTGCCTTGACAATGACGAGGCATCACTGACCTGGCTGACGATTTGGAATGCACTCTGGGTAAGTAAGAGGCTTTATTCAGCACGCTTGAGTAATTCTCCGACTTGTGTCAGATGCGGCGTTGAGGACGAGACTATAAGTCATGTCTTCGTTTTTTGTCGCATCGTCGTGCCGCTGATTAAGCTTGTTGCAGGCTACATGGTTCGTATTCTTAACGTATCGTCTTTTGACCTGGAACCCATTAATGTATGCAGCAACTGGGCTCCGACAACCGATAGGCAAAAACGGTTTACGTTTTTGAGCTTACTAGCGAGTATGAGAGTTACGATTTGGAAGACTAGGTGCAAGACAGTCTACGGAGCTGAGACCTTCACTTCTCTCGACCTTATTGCGATTTTCAAATATTACCTGAAGGCTCGCATTAGGGCCGAGAGAGTGAAACTCTCTTCGGCAGATTTTGGTGAAAGGTGGGTGACTGGAGCACAACTGTGTAGAGTAGCTGGCGCTAGATTAGAGTGGTATCTGGACGTGCCTTAGGCAGAGAATATTGGGTTCAGGAAACGAACTATGCTTTAATTTTAAGTTAGATTTAGACTTATTTTAAGTTTGTTTCTGTTTAATTTTCTGTTGATGTTTTAGTTCAACAATTTAGCTAGTGTATGATTGATTCCATTACATGCCCCTTTTATTTTGTCCTCATCCCACTCCCCTTTTTATTTTCTGCCCCACTCCCCTTCCCTCTCCAATTAGGTGACTGAGTGCCAAATTTGCCGGAGATGCAGGTCACCCTTCGATATTTTCGAAGGAGGTGGTCAGAATAAAACGTTGGGGCCTGCATCAAACCACCTTTTTTCGAGTTTTCGATTTCGACCGGCAAATCGGCATCTCGGCCACATTTCAATAACGGGGGGGGGGGGCTTTTACTAATCTTAATTTCTTTCACATTGTATATATCATATTTTCAATTTTTAGTCCCCCCCCCGTTGCATATTTCTTATATGGGTTTTAAGTAGGATTTCATGGTATGAATTCTTATGGTGAGTGGCGATGGATGTATAGTATGAATGCGGTATTATGGTAAATGATGGTCATGATTGAAACTAGCTAAGTTGAGTTTTTTAAGTTAGAGATGACCGATCCTTTCCCCACCCCCTTTTTGGCCTTGTGCCACATTTTGTGTATAATTTTACATAAATAAATATTGAGGCACATTTAGGCTCTACGTGTTGAGTGAGTTTATTGCGTCAAGTTAGTATTTTTCTTAAATCTGTTTTTGCCTGCTGTTGTTGATTATTGTTATCGTTTTTATTGTTTTCACGTTGACTGTTATTGTTGAACTGTTTTCCCTTTTACGACGTTTTTTTTCTGCCACGTTTTTTTTTCTCTGCCAACTAGTTATTAACTAGATGGCGTCCAAAACGACTGAAAATTCGGAATGGTGCAAACCTCTAAAAATGTCTATAAATGTCAATGATTTCGTGGAAGAAGCAAAAAAATACGAACATATGGTTACTGAACAAGGAATTACCGTGGATTTACCAATGTTGGCAGAAATTGAAAAAAGAACAGTAACCATGTTTGTTGTCGAAAAAAAAATTAAAAAATCCATCAGGGCCTCTCCTGAATTAATATGTAAGTTATTGGCAACTGCAGGATTCAAACCGCAAAGGTTAATCAAGTGTAAGGGATTTAACACTTGGAATGCTTTGTTTCCTAACGAAGAAATCTGTGCTAATCTCTCACTTAATCAAATTATCACGCAGGACTATGTTTTACGAACCGAATACATGGGTAGAAGACGTTCTTCTATTTCTATCTTCAATGTGCCTTTTTATGTAAAAGGCGAACAAATTGGTGCATTCTTTCTTAGATTTGGCGAAATCACAGACGTCAATTTTGACGAATTTCCAGGTACATGGAACTTCGAAATACTTATCGACAAGAAAGCTTATGACAGCATCCCCTACTATTTACAAGTCGGGGAGGAAAAACTACCTATTATATTGGCCGGACGAAGACCTGTTTGTTGGTTTTGTGAGCAACTAGGTCATTTAACTTTTGATTGCCCACAGAAAAAATCCACTCAGAAAACGACGCCCCCGATTAACAGACCATCCAAGGCAGGCCCCCACCTCGATCCTCAGCTACAATTGGTTTACCTATTACATCTACATCTGATGACTCCGAAGAAGAATTCCCTGCTCTACCTTCTGCAGAAAAAGACGAGGGATGGATTATTGTTCCGGGAAAAAAAACCCCGGGTCGTGTATCTCTCGAAGAAATGAGAGAAAAAGAAATGCTTAAAAACGACCCGGGAAAAGACAGTTACATTAAGGCAAAAGAACTTAAATCTAAATTAGATAAGAAAGTAGGAAAAAAAGAGAAAAAAGAGGAGAAAAATTCAGCCACTTCAGATGAAATCTCTACCCCCAATCCAAGTCCCCAGCCGATCACAAAACCAATAGTTTCTAAAAATTCTAATTCTCGCAAATTAATGCCCCCTCCAATCACTGGCCCAATTTAGACAAACAGTACAAGCTTATCCCTCTAAGTCCGATTAAATCGTCTATAAAAATCACTTCACCTAAACCTTCTCCTTTTGTCTCCCCATTTAATACCCCCAAAAATACCCCACCTGCTTCACCCACAAAAAAAACCTCCCCTTCGCCTTTTCCAGCATCTCCTATGGGGCCTAGCTCCCCTTCCCCCTCCCCAATGGATGACATGCCTCCCCCTACACCTATTACACAGAAGAGGCAGAGGAGCCCTTCTGTGGAAAGGAAAACTAAAAAAGCCACATTCCTTTCTGGGGAAGATATCTGCAAAGTGACATGCACCCAAATAGAAACAGTAAAGCATTACCACCTCTCCAATATAAATGAGCTCCTTAAATTCAATGAAGTCGGTGGTATAACCATTGAAGACCCTACTAATTTCCCCAATGCCCCTAGAGTCCTTACAGTGGTAAGGAAGAAACCAGAAGCGAAGGCTCTATGGCAGATGCTGGAAGAGGCGAACAACACTTTCAATTTCGCCGTTCCAATGGCCATCTTCAAAGATGAAGGTCTAGTCGTTTTAAGGAAAAAATGTTTTGGGAGGGTTCCCATAAGGTTACACCCCGCCCTGTATAGGATAGCGAAACTAACCTATCCTTTGGATGTTGGCGGCATCTCCCATGATGGTCAAATTAATGATCAGATGGGCAATCAATCTTTTGGGAGAGCCGTCGGCATCCTGACCACTGCTATGTTCGTTTCTGGAACCCAACTCTAAGGCACCCTCATGACTCTCTTTCTAGCGAGTTTGAATGTCCGGGGCCTGAGGTCCGACGCTCGTAAATTTCGAGTCGCTACGGACCTTCAGCGCCTTGGAGTGGATATATGTTGTGTTCAGGAAACCCACTTGATTTCTGGGGACTATTTGGGTGCGCTGACTAAGGGTTTTCACGCTTATTCAGCGTACTTTAATTCTTCTGCTAGGGGGGTTTCCTGGCTGGTAAGCAAGTCTTTAGATGCATCGTGTGACCCTAGCTTCATGGATCCGGAAGGGAGACTTTGCGTTCTGGATATTACCATAAAGGAGAAGGCATTTCGACTCATCGGGGTTTATGCACCCAATAGCCATTCTGAGCTCGGTCCTTTCTTTCGGCGAATCGAGCAGTTCTTGAATTCTACTTCTCGGACGGTCATTCTAGCGGGAGACTGGAACGCGGTCCTGGATCCCGATTTAGATCGTAATCGACCTAGGGGTACTAACATCGATAGGGATGCTATGTTATTTCGGGACTTCCTCGATAAGTTCGATCTTATCGATAAGTACCGGAATGAATGGCCCCGTGATAGGGTATGGACTTGGACAAATAGGCGCGGCTCCGATTCGGTACAACTTTCGAGTTATATCGATCGGTTCTTAATTAGGAGAGTCGATGTAGGATTAGTTGAATGTCCAAGTTTTCATAATATAGTTTACTCAGACCATAGACTTGTTCGGGTCCGGGTAAACTTAGATAGACCTAAGCCTAGTTTAGCTGGGTACTGGAAGCTCAACACTTCGTTGTTCGATGTGAAGGGCTACCAGGAACAGCTATTACTAACCTTACAGCGGGAATTGACGGGGGCTGTAATTGGGAATAGGAAGTGGATTCATTTTAAGAAGGTTATTAGGTCCTTTACTGCCGATTTTAGCAGACGACTCAATCTATCAACTAGGGCAGCTAAAGTGGCACTAGAATCTAGATTAGATCGGGCGGTGGAGGTGGGGGATAGCTCTAGTGTTACTATAATTAAGGCCAAGCTGGCTTCTTTGGCTATCCAAGAACACCAGGCTTTAGTGATTAGGGCTAGGTTAAAAAGAGTGCCTAACGAGGCGACAAACATGGCTGCTGAACTGCGTGCAGAGGAGCATCGACATGCATTTGATCGTCATATCGCTCGTGTCTCATTGCCGGATGGGAGACTCGTGACCACAAACGAAGGTATTCTGGAGGCTTTTCGTTCTCATTTCCAGGATCTTTTTACTCGAGAACCCGGTTTGTCTTTAGCACAATTCGACCCCTATTTAGCCGACTTTTCTCGTCTTGAGGCGACCGAAGCGGCTAGGTGCGAAGGTTGCATAACAGAGGAAGAAGTCCGGGAAGCCTTAGGGCGGGTCGGCCTTAACAGGTCTCCGGGTATTGATGGTTTGCCCTACGAGGTGTATTTGAGGATGTCGCACATTTTTGTACCCTTGCTGACAGTTTTGTTTAACTCGTGGTTTAGGAACGGGTCTATTCCTCAGTACTTGACCATGGGTTTGGTGAAATTGTTACGCAAAAGCAAAAATGGTGGGGATGGGTTAGATAATTTTCGGCCCTTAACGATGCTTAATGCGGAGTTAAAGATTTTGGCCAAGATCTTAGCCAATCGTCTGCAACTTGTGTTGCCTGGTCTAATTAGCCCCGAACAGACTTGTTCTGTGAAGGGCCGGACCATTCAGGATAACTTGCACTCGATACGCTTGATCATAGATAAAGTCGACACTGAAGCCGCGCTGATCAATTTAGATCAGTCCAAAGCATTCGATAGGGTGGACCATCGGTACTTGGAGGCTGTTTTGTCTGCGGCCGGTTTTGGATCGCAATTCCGCTCCTGGATTCGCCTCTTGTATGCAAACCCCGGTGTTAGGGTTGAAGTGAATGGCATGAGGTCTGGTGCCTTCAGTTTGTCCAGATCTCTTCGTCAGGGGTGCCCTCTTTCACCGATGCTTTATGTGCTTATTTTGGAACCTTTCCTTAACAGGCTAAGGGTGAATCCGGTCCTGCGTGGAATTACTTTAACAGGTTCTTGTACCATGTTGAAGTACTCCGCCTATGCCGACGACTTGACTGTGCTTGTAACGAGCAATGCCGAGATTAGTGTCGTCGACAGAGAAATCAGAATGTATGAAACGGTGACAGGGGCCAAAATCAACTGCGGTAAGTCTATTGGCTTGCGCATTGGTGCTTGGAAGGGTGTTTCCTTGCAGGGACCCTTTAGCTGGACAGATGGGCCTTGCAAGCTACTCGGCGTCTGGTTTGGTCCTGATCTCCAGCTGGAGAAAAATTGGTCGGAAGTCCTGAAAGCGATTAGGGCAGCAGCTGGTCTGTGGTCCCGCAGAAATCTTTCGTTACAGGGGAGAGCGGAGGTGTGTACTTCTCACATTTATCCGATCATCCTATATCGTCTTTCAGTGCTCCCACTCCCGTCGGATACACTGCTGGAGATGCAGCGGGCTCTGTTCAAGTTTTTGTGGCTTGGTAAGGCCCCTATGGTCCGTCGCGAGATTTGTTACCTTCATCCTTCTGAGGGCGGTCTGGGTATGCCTAGCATCGAAATTCGATGCCACACTCTTAGGCTGTTTTATCTAGACCGAATGAGTACACAATCTGAGGGAAACGGTGTCTTTTGGAAGGAAGACACCAAGAAAGCCTTTCCGGCTTTGAGAAGTGTGCACTTGGATGAGGGGGAGGCACACAGGTTACCCCGAAACGAGTGCTCCTTCTATCGCGAATGTAGACATGCGTTGAAGTTCCTTTTAAGGGTGACAGAAAGCCTCTCTGACATCCTGCTGTTGTCTCGAAAGGCATTATATCGGGTAATGGTGAGGGGGACTGTCCGAAATGATAGGCCTGAGGGGCTCGCTTTGACGAGGGGGGAGCTTCGCTCAATCTGGCCTTGGGCGCCTGGGTCAAGGTGCCTTGACAATGACGAGGCATCACTGACCTGGCTGACGATTTGGAATGCACTCTGGGTAAGTAAGAGGCTTTATTCAGCACGCTTGAGTAATTCTCCGACTTGTGTCAGATGCGGCGTTGAGGACGAGACTATAAGTCATGTCTTCGTTTTTTGTCGCATCGTCGTGCCGCTGATTAAGCTTGTTGCAGGCTACATGGTTCGTATTCTTAACGTATCGTCTTTTGACCTGGAACCCATTAATGTATGCAGCAACTGGGCTCCGACAACCGATAGGCAAAAACGGTTTACGTTTTTGAGCTTACTAGCGAGTATGAGAGTTACGATTTGGAAGACTAGGTGCAAGACAGTCTACGGAGCTGAGACCTTCACTTCTCTCGACCTTATTGCGATTTTCAAATATTACCTGAAGGCTCGCATTAGGGCCGAGAGAGTGAAACTCTCTTCGGCAGATTTTGGTGAAAGGTGGGTGACTGGAGCACAACTGTGTAGAGTAGCTGGCGCTAGATTAGAGTGGTATCTGGACGTGCCTTAGGCAGAGAATATTGGGTTCAGGAAACGAACTATGCTTTAATTTTAAGTTAGATTTAGACTTATTTTAAGTTTGTTTCTGTTTAATTTTCTGTTGATGTTTTAGTTCAACAATTTAGCTAGTGTATGATTGATTCCATTACATGCCCCTTTTATTTTGTCCTCATCCCACTCCCCTTTTTATTTTCTGCCCCACTCCCCTTCCCTCTCCAATTAGGTGACTGAGTGCCAAATTTGCCGGAGATGCAGGTCACCCTTCGATATTTTCGAAGGAGGTGGTCAGAATAAAACGTTGGGGCCTGCATCAAACCACCTTTTTTCGAGTTTTCGATTTCGACCGGCAAATCGGCATCTCGGCCACATTTCAATAACGGGGGGGGGGCTTTTACTAATCTTAATTTCTTTCACATTGTATATATCATATTTTCAATTTTTAGTCCCCCCCCCCGTTGCATATTTCTTATATGGGTTTTAAGTAGGATTTCATGGTATGAATTCTTATGGTGAGTGGCGATGGATGTATAGTATGAATGCGGTATTATGGTAAATGATGGTCATGATTGAAACTAGCTAAGTTGAGTTTTTTAAGTTAGAGATGACCGATCCTTTCCCCACCCCCTTTTTGGCCTTGTGCCACATTTTGTGTATAATTTTACATAAATAAATATTGAGGCACATTTAGGCTCTACGTGTTGAGTGAGTTTATTGCGTCAAGTTAGTATTTTTCTTAAATCTGTTTTTGCCTGCTGTTGTTGATTATTGTTATCGTTTTTATTGTTTTCACGTTGACTGTTATTGTTGAACTGTTTTCCCTTTTACGACGTTTTTTTTCTGCCACGTTTTTTTTTCTCTGCCAACTAGTTATTAACTAGATGGCGTCCAAAACGACTGAAAATTCGGAATGGTGCAAACCTCTAAAAATGTCTATAAATGTCAATGATTTCGTGGAAGAAGCAAAAAAATACGAACATATGGTTACTGAACAAGGAATTACCGTGGATTTACCAATGTTGGCAGAAATTGAAAAAAGAACAGTAACCATGTTTGTTGTCGAAAAAAAAATTAAAAAATCCATCAGGGCCTCTCCTGAATTAATATGTAAGTTATTGGCAACTGCAGGATTCAAACCGCAAAGGTTAATCAAGTGTAAGGGATTTAACACTTGGAATGCTTTGTTTCCTAACGAAGAAATCTGTGCTAATCTCTCACTTAATCAAATTATCACGCAGGACTATGTTTTACGAACCGAGTACATGGGTAGAAGACGTTCTTCAATTTCTATCTTCAATGTGCCTTTTTATGTAAAAGGCGAACAAATTGGTGCCTTTTTTCTAAGATTTGGCGAAATCACAGACGTCAATTTTGACGAATTTCCAGGTACATGGAACTTCGAAATACTTATCGACAAGAAAGCTTATGACAGCATCCCCTACTATTTACAAGTCGGGGAGGAAAAACTACCTATTATATTGGCCGGACGAAGACCTGTTTGTTGGTTTTGTAAGCAACTAGGTCATTTAACTTTTGATTGCCCACAGAAAAAATCCACTCAGAAAACGACGCCCCCGATTAACAGACCATCCAAGGCTGGCCCCCACCTCGATCCTCCAGCTACAATTGGTGTACCTATTACATCTACATCTGATGACTCCGAAGACGAATTCCCTGCTCTACCTTCTGCAGAAAAAGACGAGGGATGGATTATTGTTCCGGGGAAAAAAAACCCGGGTCGGGTATCTCTCGAAGAAATGAGAGAAAAAGAAATGCTTAAAAACGACCCGGGAAAAGACAGTTACATTAAGGCAAAAGAACTTAAATCTAAATTAGATAAGAAAGTAGGAAAAAAAGAGAAAAAAGAAGTAAAAAATTCAGCCACTTCAGATAAAATCTCTACCCCCAATCCAAGTCCCCAGCCGATCATAAAACCAATAGTTTCTAAAAATTCTAATTCTCCCAGATTAATGCCCCCCCCCCAATCACTGGCCCGATTTTAGACAAACAGTACAAGCTTATCCGATTAAATCGTCTATAAAAATCACTTCTCCTAAAACTTCTCCCTTTGTCTCCCCATTTAATACCCCCCAAAATACCCCACCTGCTTCACCCACAAAAAAACCCTCCCCATCGCCTTTTCCAGCATCTCCTATGGGGCCTAGCTCCCTTTCCCCTCCCCAATGGATGACATGCCTCCCCCTCCATCTATTACACAGAAGAGGCAGGGGAGCCCTTCTATGGAAAGGAAAACTAAAAAAAAACCGCATTCCTTTCTGGGGAGGATATCTGCAAAGTGACATGCACCCAAATAGAAACAGTAAAGCATTTACCACCTCTCCAATATAAATGAGCTCCTTAAATTCAATGAAGTCGGTGGTATAACCATTGAAGACCCTGATAATTTCCCCAACGCCCCTAGAGTCCTTACAGTTGTAAGGAAGAAACCAGAAGCGAAGGCTCTATGGCAGATGCTGGAAGAGGCGAACAACACTTTGAATTTCACCGTTCCAATGGCCATCTTCAAAGATGAAGGTCTAGTCGTTTTAAGGAAAGCTTGTTTTGGGAGGGTTCCCATAAGGTTACACCCCGCCCTGTATAGGATAGCGAAACTAACCTATCCTTTGGATGTTGGCGGCATCTCCCATGATGGTCAAATTAATGATCAGATAGGCAATCAATCTTTTGGGAGAGGTGGTCAGAATAAAACGTTGGGCCCTGCATCAACCACCTTTTTTCGAGTTTTCGATTTCGACCGGCAAATCGGCATCTCTGCCACATTTCAATAACGGAGGGGCTTTTACTAATCTTTATTTCTTTTACATTGTATATATCATATTTTTAATTTTTAGTCCCCCCCCCCCGTTGCATATTTCTTATATGGGTTTTAAGTAGGATTTCATGGTATGAATTCTTATGGTGAGTAGCGATGGATGTATAGTATGAATGCGGTATTATGGTAAATGATGGTCATGTTTGAAACTAGCTAAGTTGAGTTTTTTAAGTTAGAGATGACCGATCCTTTCCCCACCCGTTTTTTGGCCTTGTGCCACATTTTGTGTACAAGTTTACGCAAATAAATATTGAGGCACATTTAGGCACTAGCATTGTCAACACTGACTTGTGTATAAGTTCTCTGTTCAATACAATTCATTATTATTATTATCTCTAAACCTGTTGTTCTTTTATTTCATTGTTGGTACCCCTAAATGGGTCCACAACAACTGGCGGCGAGTGATTCGTAAAGGACTTCGTTGGAAACACATTGGACCTTGCAACCTGTGAGTGATAAACCAGTGTCTACAACACGGTCAACCGTCGAAAAAAAAAATTCTACCCGTTTGAAAAAAAACCCCTAAAATACCCTGTGCTTTACAATTTTCGGGAAGATATTGGAAACATCGAATACATTCAATTTTGGGACGAGTCTGCCTTACAAGAAATAACCAGTTTAAAGAATTACTGGACGAAAAAAAAGTAAAACAGATTTTACTATTTGTGTTCTTCGTATTTCAATACGGGATTTTACCTGGTGCAACAAATGAAATTGGAATACCATGTGCTTATAAAACTGAAAGGTTTGAAAAAAACCCCAAAAAACTCCATATTACAAAAACCTTTTTTCGTGTTTGATATAGTCAAACGTATTTTGCGAACAGACTTGTCACTGTAAAATCGTATAGTCGGAAAAAAAATCTGACAAGTAAAACCAAGTTAATTTCTTGAATTACTAGTCAATTTTTAATATAGCCATTACTTGCTATTTTGAATTTTCAGCCTACACTGAATGGCAAACGGACTTATTGGAAAAAAAGTTCCAGATGCGAACAAAAATACAAATAATTTGTTAAATTAATTACTCAATAAGCCGGATTAATAAAATCGTTTTGTTTTTCTCAAGGAACTTTGAAAAAAAAGATTAGCAAGTGCCGGTCGAATTCGAGACCCGAATGACGCAGTGATGAGAAGGGGTTGAGTTTGTTATTAAACAGTAAGCATTTGAAAAGCAAAAAATAGTGAAGGACTATTTATGTCTAATTCTGTTTCAAGAAAGTATTTCTTTAATCATGGAAGATTTCTCGAAACAGATATTGGAGATGATTAAATTTCAATCAGAACAACAGAAGGCAAACGATGAAAAACATCTTGCTCTACAGAAGGCAAACGATGAAAAACTTCAGTCTCTACAGAAGGAATTTCAGTCGCAGCAAATAAGTTTGTTGAAGTATTTTGAGGAAAAGAATTTAGCACAAAAGCGAGAAGATAGAAAATCTTTAGATGAACAATTGATTGAGATAAAAAATTACAATTAGAGCAACAGACTCAATCAGAGAGAAAATTTGAACAGCTGGCACAAGCAATGATAAATACGACGAATGACGACAGCGACGCGTTCAACCAAAATGCAATATGGTCAGCTATAGAAACTTTCAACTATGTGCCTGAAGAGGATCTAAACTTCGAATCATGGTACCGTCGATATCAGGATTTTTTCGACATTGATTGTAGCTCATGGTCGGAAAAGAAACAGGTTCGTTTAGTTCTTCGTAGACTAGGTACGGCAGAGCATACAAAATTTGTCCGGCTACCATATATACCGGTTTTGCCGGGAAAACATTTGGAGGCACATTTAGGCACTAACACTGCTAACACTGACTTGTGTATAATTTCTCTGTTCAATACAATTCATTATTATTATCTCTAAACCTGTTGTTCTTTTATTTCATCGTTGGTACCCCTAAACGGGTCCACAACACTTATCTACAGGATTTTTTAATTTATTTTATTTATTTTTATAAAACATTTGCGTTATGTAATCTCCTAGAGATATAGCAACACTTTTAGTCTGAGTCATCTCGACTGCTTGCTGGATAGCAGCCGTATTTGTTATTTAGATGTTAATTTACTTCCCATTTTTTAGACAATGCGTGGCGGGGCATCAGTACGTGCCCCGACTAGTGAATCAAACATCACTTTCGTATCGAGGTTCGAACCGCGTGACCGGCAGGGATTGTGTCCCCCCATACTGATGATTGAATGTTTGGCATGAAACACATGTGTATATGGGTTATACTTGAAAATGAAATTTATTAATAAATAATTATATATATGTATATATGTATATATATATATATATGTATTAGAAGATTTACACGTCTATTCTTGAACACACTACTAACCAACAACACTGCATATAATAGAAACTCTACTCATTAATACAAAAAAAAACTATCAACAAAATAAATTTTAATAATGGTGACAACATCCTTAAATGTATGAATTGCCTTTAAAACTCACATAGTACTCTATTAATATAGTAAATAACACGCGATTCCCTAAAAAAAACTATCACCCCTATAAATATCCTAGCACCACCGATCTTTACTGATAAACATTTCTGATAATGGATCCTAACGGATCAGAAAGTATTCGGGTAAATAGCGATTATGGCGGATACATTGGCCAGTTTTCGCCAGTGTCAAGAAAATTCATTAGAAAATTGAAAACAAATCAGGACAAAAGT
>OY744522.1:141794244-141814244 GCA_963556195.1 Sepiola atlantica
AAGGGAATTAAGAAAAGAAAGAAAGGACGAAGAAAAGAAAGAGAGACAAGCGAACGAATGGTCTAAGGAAGAAAAGAAACAGCCGGAATCAATAAATTACTTTAAAAAAACAGGCATGAGTATAATAAGCAAATGAAGAAATTTGTAAGTACGGAGAGATGTCACAAAGCAAATAATTTCAGTAAGACAAAAGAAAAATGACGAAATAAAAGCGAAATAATGAAAGAAAAAACAATCTACAAAAAAACGAAGTCGAAAAAATAAGGAAGCAAATTAATCGAAGGAAATCGATAAAAAAGGAGTTGAAGCGAAGAAAATTAATTATATAGGGGACATAATTGACGTCCGGATCGCGTAAGTATCAAACAAGAAATCTTAAAGGTGGAATGGTTGATACGATCAAAGAAAGAAAAGAACAGAAGAAGAAAAAAAAATGGAGTCAAATCAAAAACCAAGGAATTTAAAGAAGAAAATAAAGTAAAGAAAACAACTGACATATTTTTTTCACTTTCATTTTCTTTTCTTTTTATTTGTACGTTGGCAAATGTTCGTTGGTGCACCTTGCGTTAGTGTTTGCGGCTTCCGGGGCGACTTATGGCTCACGAGTAAAACAGGCAGAAAAGAATGCGAAAAATAAAGAAAATATTAAAAAGAAGAAGGAGAAAAATAAACGACAAAAGTATCTCGAGATAGATTGAGGTAGAGGCAAGGGAGGCGTCGGTATGTTTTAGTGGCAGGGTCGTTTGCCACCGACGGTGTTTTTTGGCGGGCCCATGGCTAACGGCGGGGAAAAAAAGCGTTGTACTGCGGCTACAGATTGCTTCCATTTTGGAAGATGAAAACGCGATAGGCACGTGACAAAAGTGACAGAATGAAGAACCAACACGTCAATGTAGGTGTTTCCGAAGTGTTTCACAGAATCTATTAAAAAAAAAAGAAGATTTTATGATTCTTTCTTATTTCTTAGCTCTTTGCATATGACTGTGTCAGTGTGTCTTTGAGAAGATCCAAATTATGAGATATCTTTTTTGGTTTTCTTTTGTCTATCTCCCATTACAATTTTTTTTTTTATTAAATTGGCCTGCCCAAAATGATGACTTCTAATCTATGTTTCGGAGTTTTTGATTGATCATTTGGATTATTTGGACAAAAAATAAAAAATAAAGTAAAATGGTCGACTATAGTCGAGGACGACCCGAAGGCTCCTTTTTGATTTGCTACTACACGGAAGTGTAGGTGAATGGCTCCACTCCTTTCCCTTGATCCCTCCCCTTATAATGTTTAGCAAGGGGGAATTAAGTACGACTTTTTAGGTCTTTGGAATGACTCGACCGTGGATTGAACCCCGGTCTCCCAGCCTATTATCGAACACTCTAACGATTATACCAAATGGGTGTTTCTATCCTCATATTGGTTGTTATATATTCATAATGCTTCGAGCTTCCCCTGGTGCATCTTTTCTAGCTCGACAATCTTTTAGTCCAACTTGGGGATTTTTAGATCGAATTCAGTAACTTGTAGATAATTTCAATTTAATTTATTTAATCCACAGGAGTAGATTGTTCGAATTTCGTCATCCATGACCTAGTAGACCTGTTTATTTATGTTATTCTTACTTATTATCGCCTGTAGTAAGGATTGAACCTTCAACCTCCACCAGACTATCACTCAGAACTGATTGTTAACCAACACATGTACCAATTAGGCCATATGTTCACATAGACAGTTCGAAATTCCGTACAGGAATATGTGTTCGACAAAGATTCACAAGTTTACCTAAAATGATCCCAAATTCGAAAGATGAACCAGAAGGAAATAGGAGGTTACATCGGCCGAAACCTTGTGAAATAACAACTGAGATAATTATAGAAGTCCAAATAATCCAGGTAATACAAATGATCAAACCTCGCCCCAAAATTCCCGAAACACAGATGGAAAGTCCCAATAATCTCCCAAATCCAAATGTTTCTTTATTGTGTTTGCGGTTTATGGCAAATAAGTATTTATAGCCTGGACCCGTCCAGGGACGATTCTTCTTCTAGTATTGATACAAATAACTAGTGTTAAATTGCTTCATGCAGAACATTTGTTTTTTTATGGAAAAGAAAGTTCCGTTACGATAAAGCGCTATTTCTTTCCCCGTGTAAGTGTAAGATTGTATCAGATTAGAGCTCCGACGAAAGTCGCATTAATTAGCAACGTTGTTTTATTAATGAGTTTTTCATTTGTAAACTCCCATAAATAATTAACAATTATTCCATAAATATTTCGGCCTTTGTTGCTTATTGTTTGTTTTTTTAATTAAGAATTTTTGATCATGAGTTGCTGTAAGGACTGTAGAACGACTGGAAACGATACAAAATATCGCCTTTTTGTTATATTTCTTTAACAACCTAACATTTTCTTGCATTTATTATTTCTTGTTAAATGTGTTCGTTTTGCTTACCTTTTTTACTGATTATCTCCCCTTTCTAGAGTTCTTTAACCATTTTCTTTACTTATCAGTAATCGTTGTTGATGTTTAGATATCACCAATAATTTGCAAGAGAAACCTTAAAAGGCATTTAATTTATGTAAAACCTTCATATAAAACATCATAAGCTAAAACAGGAGCATAATTTGAAAAAAATAGGGACCAGGAGTCTCTCTCTCTCTCTCTCTCTCTCTCTCTCTCTCTCTCTCTCTCTATATATATATATATATATATATATATATATATATATATATATATATATATATATATATATATATATATATATATATATATATATATATATATATATATATATATATATACATATATATATATATATATACATATATATATATATATATATATATATATATACATATATATATACATATACATATATATATATATACATATATACATACATATATATATACATATATATATATACATATATACATATATATATATATATACATATATATATATATGCATATATATATATATATACATATATACATATATATATACATATATATATACGTATATACATATATATACATATATACATATATATATATATTTATATACATATATATATATATACATATATACATATATATATATATATATATATATATAATTGCTTGCTATCAGTCAAATGTTAGCGAGTAAAAATCGTGGTTTTCTAGCTGGAAGAAACCAATTACAAGTTCTGAGGTGAAGCGAGAAAGCAAGTAGTAATCAGACTTACCCCACCTGAAATTGATTTGCATAGAAATTCGCCACTTTATAATAAAATTTCGACGGTTGGTGTTTTTTGTTTTAGGGTCATCCGAAATGCTAATGATAATTTATATATGAAATATTAAATTACTGACGTAATTCTATTATTTTATAACACTGGCGAAGCATAATTTTTCCCGGATGGTGTACACTTGTTTATATATTAAGCCTTTTATCTCGGGTTGAGCACTGCCGTTAAATGAGGTCGGCTTGCTCGTGTTGCATATCCACCAAAAACGCAGACACTCGTTACGTTATAAGGTATGAAAATCATCGCCACGAAAGTCTATTAAGCGCTTCTCAAAACACGAAAGCAACACGAAAGTTTAGAAGCGTTTTCAAACTTTTGTAACACTCGATTTTAATGTACTTTGAATATATTTCCTTAAGGGGCACTTTTATGGCACTTCAAACTGTCGGTCCATTTTCAATACTTCTCGTTAAACACATTTTCTTAAATTCTTTTCTCATTAGACACAGTTCATTAAACATTGTATCTCATTTAAACACCTTTATGGCACTTTTAGGCCTTTAAACGGTCGGTACATTTTCATATTACTTTCTAAACACTTCTCGTTATCAAAACCTTTTTCTTTTTAAACATAGTTCATTTTAAATTCTTTGCTCATTAAACACAGTTCATTAAACATTGTATCTTATTTAACCACTTTAAACATTGTTCGTTAAGCATATCAAATAAAGCATGGTGCACTTTTCCTTCCTGTTTTTTTAGTTCTTTCAGTTTTACAGATTAGGACCCCAAAATGTTATGCCCCCAAAACGTACCTTTCTTTCGTCGCCTGGTTGTGATCGCCGTTGGTGCCGTCGGTTTCGTTGTGTCTCTCTGGCCGTGATCGGTGTTGATGATCTTTAGTTTGTGAATACAAACTTTATGAACAGGCAGAAGACTAACGCGGAGACAATTTTTCTTCAGAGAGATTCAAGTCTTTTATTCTGCGTTGCGAAAGGTTTTGTCCATTCGTTCCTCGGTTCATTCATTCTTCTTGCTGGGGGAATGCGACGGGGATTTCTGCTGGATCTCCAAGAGATCCAGCCATTACGACGAACGTCTACATTCTCGATTCGACGCTCTCACTTCCCGAGCTCTTCTCTTTCATTTCAGGACCCACAGAGAGAGTCGACTGTCCAGCTCGCTGTCAAACTCGTAACTCTTTTCAAAACCATAGTTTCTCACGAAAGAAGGAGTGACGTCACAGATGTACACGTGTGACAGTGATGCAAAAGCATTTTCGTTCACTCATGCTGTTTGACCTTCTCTGACCCGATGTTTTCTGTGCCGGCGTCGACTTTGAAACCTTGTTATGGTCTTTCAAAACATGATTGACTCATAACAGTTCCCTTCGGTGCGTGTCAGCTTGACCTGCACCGAACTCGAACAAAGTTCACCCCTCTCACAATCACAACTAGTGGACCTACACACTTTTAGGCATACGGGGCCCCTCATAATATAACACTCGTACTTAGTTTAAGCTCTTTGTACATACACTAATAGAATACTGTAAAGTGACAGTCAATGTTTATATAAAAAACATTGTCGAGAGTTGCCGTCTATTAACTAGATGGTTGGAGGTTTGATCTCCTGCTTACGGTGGGTGCTAGTCTAGCCGCACTGAAAAACTGTGATACAGATAATCAGTCTTCTGTGGATGACTACATATATATATAATCTTCAACATGACCTTTTTCTTCTTTAGGTCATCAGAAATGATTGAAATTTATATATGAAAAATTAAATTATTGACGTAATTCTATGATTATATAATTTGGTAGTAATATGTTAGTAATATATCTAGGTAAATAGCAAGTGCAAACATTGGCGAAGAATAATTTTCCCATCATTTTTTACGGAGGGTGTACAGTAGTTTATATAAACATATATAGTATGAAAATATATTTATGGCAATAAAGTTACACAGAGGCGTCCATGTTTCATCCCCGAAGGGAATCATCAGGCTGATTTCCTGCGGGAATGAAACGTCTTTATTGTCATAAATATATTTTCATACTACTATTACTAAACTCTACCGTGGCTTTCGTAAAAAGAAGGGCATTCCATCGAGTCTTGTTTTTCTGCTGACGTCACAGTGGTTGGTGCTAAGAAGATAAACAAGACAATTCGGAGGGAATGGTTATACACTATATGTGATAAATGAAAGGATAAAATAAATCTGACGGTATGAATTAAAAAGGAACAGCGGAAGACCATAGCATTTTTTCGCTCTTGATAAAGCTCACGCACGCAACAGTTGGGCGAAACGTTAAGTTTTAGGTCTTCCGCTGTTCCTTTTTAATTTGTAGACATATGACTGGTAATTACTCTCTTAAATTATTTCCTTTTTGATTTAGTAATTGTTTTATATTTATAAAAGGATACTGATGATTTTGTTCATGTCGTTTTCAAGGTGGAATCCGATAATGATTTGAAGATAAAACTATACAAACACTCGTTTAAACTAAAATTCAAGATGGATGACAAACATGTCTTGATAGGAAAATATTAAATAAAAACAAATTCTTGCTTGTTTTCCCTAAAGTTTGAAATATTTTGTATACAATAACAAGTCTGTATAGCATAAGCGTTTTGTTTGTCCTGATACAAAATTCTAATTTAATTTTGAACGTATATACAATTGAAGTTTTATGTCCACCTGTCGACACCATTTTATTTTTAATAATTTGTTAGCATTAAAATATTATCGACAGGAAATTCCGTCAAAACCTTTTCTTTTTTTTTAATAAAAGGGGTGTTCAAAGTTTGTTTTTGCGCAAAAACGCTTTTTGCGTTCGATAAAATTCTAAAACAGTTCAAATATGTTTGGTGCTAGAAAAAAGCCAACGATTAAAATATTAAATTAAAGTTACATTTTGAACACTAAAAATAATTTTATTTCAAGACAAGAAATACAATTTAAACAAAGCGAGATGTTTATATATTTATATATATTTATTTCCGAATCGTTTTCCATTTTTATCACACTAACAAAATTCAATATTTATTTATCGTTTTCATTTTCTAAATTATTTATCATTTGTTCTTAATTTGTTTATTTAATTACTGTATTTTTGTTCGCTAAATTCATAATTACAGTTCCTTTGCCTTATGAATTTAAATAGTATTTTTATACTTTTCCACAAATGAATAATTTAAAGTGTAGTATCTGTTCTGTTTATTGTTTCTGTCCTGGGTCAGTGAAGGAGAACTCTGTCCCAATTCAGTGGCCCCTTTTTAGAAGCTGGATTTACCTACATTAAAATCGACCTTGTGTCTAACTTTGCCCTCGTGAAATATAGGCACACACGTAATTATATACATCGAACCAACAATATTTTCTACAAACCAAATAGATTGATTTTGTAACTTAAAAAAAGTATAATCGGCTTTGCTTGACTTTGCATGTTTTTATTTTAATAGCTTCTGTAAAGAAAATTGTTTTAAGATTTTTCACAATCAAAATAATAAAACGAAATTTAGTCTCTAAAATCCATGAAACTACATAATGTTCATTTACTTTAATGCAACAACAACAAACAACTTAACTTTTCTTTTTTTTAATTAATACTTGTTTTTTTAAAAATTAATATTTAATAAGTTCAGTTTCAGTATAAATTTTTAATGTTTTCTGATACTTTTTACAAAAAGCTACCATTCATTATAGGCAGTCTGACTTTTCGACATGTTTCGCTCGTATCAAAATGTATGACGTCATGTTCGATCGAACAGGTCTTTCTTGACGAAGGTCGTGACTCTACTCACGTATTAAGCACTGTTGAAGTAAATACTGAAAATCTATACACAACATATTATATCACCTTATAATATTATATGTGTATATACATGAAATAATAAATAAATATATATATATATATGAAGTATTTTGTAAATAATGATTATTTAAAATTAAATTGTTAAATTTTTTATTAAGTTAAATTATAAATAATTATGCAGAATGGCGAAATTTTGGTTAATATCTCAAAATTTAAGGTGCATAATTCTTTAAGTTAATTGTTTTAACTCACTTCCAATTTTTCATTTTTTTTAAATTACTAAATTTCTTTAAATGTCACATTTTATTTTTAATTCACCTCTTTGCTAATAAAATATTTCATTGGGTATATTCCCTGATTTTCTGAAAGTGGCTAATATAATTCCATTATCAAAACAAGGAAATCATTCACCTTGTCAAACTTTCGACCGATTCCTGTACTTCAAACCATACAAGATAGAGCAAAAAAACTGCGCCTGAACTTTACAAGCATCTGTCGCATCCTGGGAGTAACTTGGAAAGACAGGATGCCCAACACCGAGGTCTTGTCTCGAGCAGGTCTGTCCAGCATGTTCGCACTGCTCAGACAGCGTAGACTACGGTGGTTGGGTCATGTTCATGATATGCCAGTTGGCCGTATCCCCAAATATCTCTTGTATGAAGATCTGGCCTCTGGAATGAGACCTACCGAACAGCCACAGCTGCCGTACCAAGATTTCTGGAAGTAGTCCCTTGCGTTTCATGTTAATTTTAAAAGAAAATAATCCTCACAGTGCATAATATGAATATACAGATTACATTCTACCAAGATAGATGATTCCCAAAATGTCCGTGTGAATTCTGGATTTATCTAGTTTATTGTTTAAATTATTTACATCACAGCTATTTAAAAAAAACCTGATTAGGGGATTTTTTCTCAAAGGCTTTGATTTGCAATTTGAATTGGATTCAAGCAATAATTTAAAATGATGAAAAAGGTGATTTTTTTTGGTCTGTCACGCTTAATTTTGCAATATAATTTTCACTGGTCTGTCATGTTTAAGTTTGAAATAGCATTTTAACAGTTAAATTTATGTTTAAAGAATCAATTTTACGTTACATCAAAAGAAAGAATGTTACAACTCTCACTAAAGATATAAGCAATATTTCAAAATAAATTTTTTTTGTCGATTGTGAGATATAATTATGTATTATATATTATATATTTGCAGTAAAGATTGTCAACATACATTAACATAATTCGGCATTATATGTAAATTGTGTTTATTTATTTTCTTCCATGTTTTAAATAAAAGATATTTCGAGATATATCTTTTCTTCAAAGGAGAATTAAGTTGTTTAGCATTTGAATATTGACTTATATTCTTTCTCTGCAGTGATGACAAAGTCTGGGTAATAAAGCAACACACAATTTACGAAAAAAAAGACAATACACCATATTTAAAAATTATAGTATTTTAAAAGTTTGTGTGCATGTTTGTGCTTTTGTCTAGAAGAGATGGTGGAATGATGCAAAGAAATAAACCAATCAGAAGATGAAATAACGTATGTGCCTGCATGGAGCAATTGGTGAATACAAAATATGATGTCCGAATTATTCTGATGACATTGAAGCCAGTAGTGACTCCTACAAGTATTTATTGGCCATCTCATCCTATAAACAGCAAACATAGATTTCAAACGAAACTGCTCAAAGACAAATACATAATTAGAGATAAAACCTACAGAACTATTTCACAGGTTGATAAATTTAACTGTATAGTCCATGTGATTTCTGCTACACATCACTCCGATTAAGCATCACAGTACTACATGGATCTTCGATGGACAGCTTTCAACAAAAAGAGTCAAATTCTCACTTCAAATCACATATCTTTGAAAAAACATGGCATAGAAGTCATCCAAAATTTTAAAACATTATTTATAAAATTGAAAGAAAAAATCTTTTGTATCTTAAATGTGTATTCAGTGTTATTAAAGTAAGTAAATAATTTTATTTCATTCTTTTTTTTAAATTATTTTTCTTGTGTTTTTTTTACTTTGAAAAAGCAAAGATTTACCGCAGCCCGAAGAGGCACATTATTTTTATTCTTTTCTTGTTTTGTTTTCCCTGACTATATTTCGGTATTTCGAAGCAAAAAGTTAAAACAATTACTTTCGGATATAATTGAAGTCAAGAATCAAAACGACACATTATTAACAAATTTGTTGCTTAAAATAGATATACTTGCATGTTGATACACACGGACTGAACCCAACAAGCTCTATCCCCGGAGGTCGTCGCTGATAAATAAATAAATAAATATATATATAAGCAAACATTGTTAAACATAATATAATTCTCTGCTTAATTATACTTTTCTTTATTTTTAAATTTTTCTAATGTATGTTCCATGTTAGGACGTAATACACTTTTATATACGTAGAGAATTACGCCAGGAGTGAGGTACTTTCTGAAGCGGTAGAATGATCCAAGCATTTTCAAGCGATCTTATTGACAGATTTGATGTAAGTCTTCCATTTTGGGTCTGGGGTGAAAGTCAGTCCTAGAAGCTTATCAAAGAAGGAGACTTCCCCGATGAAAGAACCACGCATTTCGAGGCAAAGTGAGGATCCTGGCGTTTGTGGTGAAATGAGAGAATGAGAGGTATTCAAAGTAACCAGAATACTTTTTTCTCTATTGCACCACGTGCTCCAGGTGGGAAGAGAGAGAGAGAGAGAGAGAGAGAGAGAGAGAGAGAGAAGGAGAAAGATATATATATATATATATATATATATATATATATATATATATAGAGAGAGAGAGAGAGAGAGAGAGAGAGAAAATCAGAAATATCTTGATTATTAATGTTTTCTAAATGCTGCCATAGATGGTTGTGTCATTTGCTTTGAAAATAACCAAGCCCAACTACAATTTCACTCCAATCGATTAAAGGTAAGGGGTGATATATATATATATATATATATATATATATATATATATATATATATATATATATATCATTCAGTCGAATGGAAAAAAGATTGGACTATGAAGACCTGAAAAACCCACAAAATGCATTAACTCTGTTAAGGTACCCCCACACACCTGTCCAATTTGCGGACCTATAGGCTGCATAAGTCTAGCTGGCGCTATCACTCTTCTGCCGGACTTTCAGACCGAGGAGAGACGCAAAACAACCAATACCGTACAAACCTGAAACTTCCCTGAAAAGTAGCAGACAGAAAAACCCTTCAATTGACCCAATGAATTTGTGCGGAAGTGTTGAAGAGGGCAGATGAAAATGTCATTGCCCAGCCGCAGCCGGTTCAGCGAAAGAAAAAACTCCTTACGAAATGATACAGAGTTCACTGCCTTCTTTTTTTCAGAAAAAAAGGAAACGGTGTGAGTGTGTGTGTGTGGGGGGGGAATACTGTCTGACGAATAAACGATTCTTTATGACTATAAAAAATTAATAAAACGTGTCTTTCGTCTTCAAAAAAAGGGAAAGAAAAAGCAAGACAAAGTTATCAATGAACAATGCCTGCAGATGTACACTATTTAGAATGCCCTTGTGCAAACTCTGATATAAGTTTCCATTTGCTTATGCGGTAAATGAACAAAATGAGTGGGTTAGAAATGTGGCACAAAGAACACTAAAGCCCCTTTATTTGTGCAGCCCTGAAACAGACTTAACTAAAAGATGTCGCTAGAGTTGTCTGAATATCAAAATATTGCGCTGATATTGCCTCCAGGCCAATTAAAAGGGCACGGTATTATGACTAGGAGAAATCACTGCGAGTAAAACTTATCAGTCACACCTTCAGTTCCTATACTGACGCGGTCCATCGGTGACAGAGTGCAAATGGACCAAAGGTGGCAGTTGTCAGGCGCGCACCTGCGGATGGAAATGGCGACGGGTGAGTTTCTTTGGCTGATAGGCAGTTTTTGCTCTACTGTTTTCTTTTCTTTCTTTTTCTGTTTTTAGCGAGAGAAAAACAGTTCTGCACGAGACGCCAGCTGGTGAAGTCATCCTTGTTGCCCACGACGATGAGCGATGAATTATACCACGGAAAAGTAGTAGAGCAAACGAAATGTTAAGAAATAACTTATATATTTATACAAACAAACGTCTTATTTTTTATTCAACATTCCATTTCAGCTGCAAACTCACCCTAGGATCAGCCACACAAAGTTCCTGGCATGGCTGTTTCAACACCAAAGTCCCTCGTATCTTCAAACACAGCGTGGCGTGGATCAATTGACGGAACAATTACTTGTGACAGTGAACTATATTTAGTGCCTAATCACCTTTTCATTTTACTTCAGTGGAAGTTCTCAGAAATCTAGGGACCCTATTCCTGGGGCTAACACTTGATCTCTATATGAGATACATAGATATTCGAATATTGCATTAAAGTTCTCATTTACCTGTCAAACATTGAGCTAGTAACGAAGTGAAGAACATTAATTCCCCTCTCTCCAATCGGCCAGTTGTTATAGTATATCTTTCTTGTGGTTTATTGGTCTTACCGGATTCCAGGACAATAATTCATCTAGTCTGGTGGAGTATCCACTTAAGTGCTGTTGCTTGAGGTAATATTACTTTCAGTAGGTGCACATTCCTCGTATGAGTCAATGTATAGCCGTGTCGAGGGGATCTTATTTGGGCTGCGAATACTATGTTATTTTGAATGTTTGGTCAGAGTTTACTTCTAGAAGGAAGTATCCTCATGCCAGATTGTCCTGACAGACTCTTTTACAGAGAGGCCGAATACACCCGAGTAGGTAATTCAAACTCTCCCCTTGTCCCCCAGAAGACAGCACTGAGTTACTCCCTAGGCCACGGTAGTATCATAGAGCTTCTTCCGGCCAAGTTTTTACACGAGAATGGCATTTTTTCGCAAAGATTTAAAGCCACATGGTCGCATTACATGGGTTTTATTTAAAACTGTTTTTGCTATAATGGTTGAAATTTTGATTTGTTTATATTTTATATATTCTTGCTATTTTGACTATTATTTTATGGTTTAAATTTATTTGAAGAAAAAAAACCCCGAAATAAGTTGATATGTATTTCATTTTTTTTTTCAAACAGAATGGGTGGAGGCGATCAGTTGTTACATATAAGTTTAGGATCAAATCAAGCCTCTGAATTATTACACTTATATTAGCGTATGATTAGTGCGCCAATTTTATTTTGATAGCACAGAGCGAGATAACGGCATACCCACCCGCTTATCAACCAACAAACCCATTTTCTCATCCTCTAGATTTAATTATTAACCTTCTTTACGGATTACTACTAATATATTATTCTTACTAGACATTAGTGAGTCTGCGTTTATAAATAGACATACGCGCATACAAGTTGTGTGTGTCTGTATAGGTAAGATTAATAGTACTTTCATACGTGTGCGCATGTAAGTTTTAGTAGTAAACGAATTTGCATATATATATATATATATATATATATATACATGGATGTCGTCCATCAGTAAATGGAATTTGATGTCTGAATGTATATATTATTAACTTTCAGCCCTGATGTTGCATATAGCTTGCTGAAACGTAATTCCATTTGCATAGGCCATTCTAAATGTTTATATAATGTATATTTATAAAGCTCTACCTTGTATTGAGCACTTTTGAAAAATATTGGTTTTAAGTTTATTTTATCAATATATTTAAATTATTTTAAAATTTTTAAATTATATATATATAAATATATATATATGCATATATATACATACATATATATACATATATATATATACATACATATGTACATATATATATATATATATATATATATATATATATATATATATATATATATATATATATATATATATATATATATATATATATATGGTTGTTGGAGATATTCTCCCATCCGGAGTAAACTCTTATCGAAGCCCTTTCACACTTGCCTCTCCGCACACCTAGCAAACTATTTATTAAGTTAACCTTGTGTTTTCACACGTTTTGAAAGCTCTCTCCGCCCCACACCTCGGCAAATCCCCTCAAGTTCCAACCACCACCTCCGACACCGTCACTTAATAAACGACGCATAATATAATAACGGCACTCTTCCGTAATGAACTTAATGGATTCCGAAAACGTCATTGGATCTAAATTGGCGCCAATCGAGTTAAAAGATACAACAGTCGCGTGAAAAGATAAAGAGATTTTAATGAAGACTTTTTAACAAATAATTAAAAAAAAACAAAAAACTTTTCGACTAAAAAATAATTCGGACATAATTTTCGGATCAATGTGCCCCCCCTCCGCCCGCTATTATTTTTGTCAGCGAATTATTTCTGAATATTTCTTCTATTTACTATCGAATCATCATCATCATCATCATCATCATCATCATCATCATCATCATCATCATCATCATCAGCAGCAGCAGCAGCAGCAGCAGCAGCAACAGCAGCAGAAAGAGCTGCAGCAGTCAAACTTTTCTCACCGTTGTGGGGGGGGGGCGACGTGGTTGTGTCAACAATATTCTGGTAAAAATCTAGGCGGAGTCGGCATCCGACTGCGTCGTTTGCTGGTCGTCCCTGTCCCTACATGTGGCAAGCAAAGACGTGCCAGGCGCAGAACCGCAAATCAACGAAGTAAGAGTGACAACGTTGCTTCTGTTTCCATTTCTTCGTGTGTTCTTGGTCAAACAATCTCCGACTTCGCATGCAAACGCTGCGCTTTGTTGTTCTCGGTTTCGGGGAGGGGCTAAAAACCTAATATCCTGGAATTTAGCGAATAGCTGAGACCAACGAGTAGACCTTCCATGAAGACCAGAAAATCATGAAGCAAGATCTTCATCAGTTCTATGCAGAAGTTCGACTCGCTTAAGGTCAGCATGACATTATCATACATCTCCACGTGGTTCTGTCTTTTGCATGATCCTGTCAGTCGCTAGTGTCGATAGTTCTCCGTTTCCAAGTTTCTTGTAACTGTATTTTTAAAATCTTAGTTTGGTCCTTCCCTAATTGCTTCTTTCTTCACGCAGGTGAGAATAATTGTTCACGTTCCATTATCTCCAGGTGTTCTTCCTACTTAAGATTTTTCTGTATTAGTATAGTAGATCCGCCATAGGTGGTCAACCTGCACGTTTCAGTATCTCATGATTAGTGACCTTCTCAGACCACATCAATAATCTCCCGGTGCTGGGTATTGTACCAGTTTCGGTTGTGCGGGAGTGCATAAACCATTTAAAACCCGTTGTCCTCAAAAACCCAGGTTCTAGATCGTCTGTGGATACAATCACTCGGACACCGATGTTTAGTTTATTAATACAAACATATTGGAACATTCATCAACGTAGCTAGGGATCTCTGCTGTTTAATAATTGTGGGCTGCTTTCCGGAGAATGAGAAAACAGAGAGAGAGAGACAGATAAAGAGTTTGTTTCGTTACACCTAGCTACACTGTGCGCAACTGCCCCACCCTTACTGGGGCTCTTTGGGAAACGGCTACTTTTTGCATCCGTCTGCTAAAGTTGTCAGACGAAAAGGTGAGTACGTCCCTTTTTCCGGAAGTCAAGTATTTTCGCAAACTTCCGTTAACTAAAGGTTAAATTTTCACCGCCCCCACCCGTCAATCATTCCTCCATTCAACTAATGGCTTGCATCATGTAACAGAATGATTTTAAAGTACATCAGGTGGAAAGCTGCGAACACAAGTGTACAGCTTCAGTTTCTCTACTCTTTGGTACGAATTTTTTTTCACTCGATGTTTCTTTTCATATTATTAACTCTTATCGCGGGGAATGTTCCATTTCACACGTTACGTTGTAACGATCCATAATCAAATATGTATTTTCATTTCATTCTGTTTTTTCAACTATTAACAAAAAATTGAAATGGCTGACTTGTTTACGAAGAAACCGAAATTTATTGTGGTGGATTTAATTTTGTAATTATTTTTTAAAATAGTATTTTTAAAATGTCGTTTCATTTTATGCTATTCCATTTCTAGTTTGAATACATAGTAAATAAAGAAAATAATAATTCACTGTATAATTATCAAAGTTACGTTAACACGAGAAATGTACAGTCACACAATTTTATTAAAATAGAAAAACTAGAAGAATATTCATCTGATGGCGGATAAGAATACTTCTCTAAACAGAATAATTTTGCACTACTTTTATGCCCCTTTACGTAGATTAAAATCAAGATATAATAATACTAAACCTTATGTCTAGAATCCTTATTCTAATTTTAATCGAAATCCATTACATGACTTTGATTCTAGAAATTGTCTAAAATTTAAGGTTTAAGCTGAAGAGGTTTTAAGAAGAAACTGAAATTCATGGAATCTTGCTTAATTGGTGTCTTACGACAATGATCCCTAAAATCTCTTTAAAATTCTCCAAATGAACTGAAATTTGGGGAATATTTATTATTTGATGTCTAATACTTATTGTTAAATTTTCACAAAAAGCAGGGTATCTGAATTTACACGAAGGGCTTCCACTCCCTTTTTTCCCATATTTGCATAAAACTTAATTAAACTAAATATATCCTACATTACACCCCCTTATGCCTATCAGCTATGTTTCGAAATTCATAATGATAGGTCAATTAGTTTAGCAGTGAATCCTTCACACACAAATATATAAACATATACACATATCTAGCTTTATATAATTAGAGATGATTCGATGTTATTTTAAAATGAAGCAGATGTTTTTCGATAGTTGTTTATGCAATTCCTAATTATGTGTATCTATTGCAGGCATAAAACTGAAATTTTTGACAAGGAATGGCTATGGGTGTCTCCAGAAGAAATTAATTTAATAATTAGGAATCAAAGAGGGTCCTGGGTGGAAAGAGGTTGATAACCACTGATTTAAACCCTTTAATTGAACATCAGGGTAATACATTAGACTAAAACAATTTTGACCCGAAGTCAGTCACAGAAATCACGTTGATTGTTCTTTTTCTGTTCAGTTTCTGTTTTCTTTCTCAATTTCAATGGCTCTGTTCTCGGGTCTACGAAATCCGACACCACCAGCCGAGAACACGGACATATGGCCCAACATGTCTGCCCATACCTTACCCTTCTATTCTCTGTGCGACCCTCATAGCAGAAAAAAGGTATAAAATAATATAAAACGAAATGAAATACAGTCGGGGTGGGGGGCATGGTGTCAGTAGTGGCTAGCCAAGACAACGCCTTCTTCCCTTTCGAACAGATCGGCTAAAACTTGATCTGTCAAATACAAAATGACTTTCAAACACATAAAATAGAGTCTGTGGCGGGAGAATAGAATTCGATCTCCTCTTGTTGCGATATTCTTTTAGGGATTCGAGATGAGGTTCTGTTAAGCAAGAAACCTCATCTTCAGCCAATAACAGATATTTAAGAAACACACACACCTCTATATTAATAAAATTGTGTGAGCACTTCTCGAATGTCTGTGTATGTGTGTGTTTCTTGCATTTACGCCGCTTATACATTACTATTTTTTATGCATCATTAATCGAATATTTATGGAAATAAAAATATATAATGCCATGAAATAAAAACGAATTTTTTTAAAAGTCTATTAAATATAATTTAATTACGAAATTAATTAACCACAATGCATTTCCATTCTTTCGTCAAAAAGTCAGCCATTTTAATTTTTTGTCAATAGTTGTCAAAAAAAAAATTAGAATGAATTACTTCATGACCCTTCGAAATTTGAAAGGAATTTAGAAACATTTAACCTGTCGAAATAGAAAGTAATTTCTGGTTTTCAAACTTTTAGCAAATCCTCGTATTAAAAGATTGAAAGTTTTGGAAGCGATTTACAGTGAATAATGTTAAAGATAAAAACTAAAACAACTTTGTTGTAACTAAATTAGTTATAGTTTTATAACAGTTTAGTCAAATTAATAATTTAATGGCCATACAATACCGTTATAGTCAAATGTAACTTTCAAAATCCTATTTAAACAAAAAATATGGCAGAGATTAAAAAAGGAAACAATTCTATTTTTATTTACTACTGAGTCACCAGATATCAAGGCCAAAAGCCACTCGAGAATAAAGGTTAATGAAATTGAAATGATGAGGAAAAATATGGGAACACATAAATAATATTAACTGATTATTATTTATAGGCGTTTTTTTTACAATAATTTATTCACATTGGATTTGAAGATGACAAAGTTGTAATCAACAGAGAAGCAGTCCCGCGGTATTGTGTTCCACAAACAAAAAGCCCTGTAAATGAGTTTTGTCCATGAAAATTTCGCTTGACGTTAAGCAGATGGCGGGAGAAAAAGTATTTTTTCGATGTGGTAGAAAAACGGGTTCACTGCTGCAAATGTCTTATATGCAGGAACCAAAGATTGGAGCTCAGTCGAGCATCTTCTGCCACGGTAATAACGATAGAGCAGAGAGAGAGAGAGAGAGAGAGAGAGAGAGAGAGAGAGAGAGAGAGAGAGAGATTAGCAACGTCTGTTCTGTGAGAAAGGTGTAGTAGGGAAGAGAAAAGATCTCACCAGATTTCGATGTCGATTGTGTACTTTGTCAAGTGAGGAAAGAGTGCTCTGTGTAACACCTTCCCAGATGTGGCAACAGTATTCAATCTTTAGACGGATCCGACTCTGATATAGGTAAGGGGAGCACATCAGATGTTAGGCACTTTCTGGAGCGGTAAAATGATTAAAACATTTTTCCAGCGAGCATAGCAATGGAGTACATATACATCTTTCATTTTTAAATCTGGGTCGAACGCCAGACCTAGGAGCTTATCAAAATAAAAGCAAAATGATTTCCGGACAACGTCGGGTAATTTCAGATAATGTACGATTAGTAAAAATAGATGAACAAAAGAAATTGTTTAATAAATAATATGTTTTTATTCTTTAGAATACAATAGATTAAATACTTAGTTATTCAGATTATGATTTTTTTAACCTACCTCTTTATTTGTTTAATCTCTATATTAAGAAAATTAGCTATAACACTCCCGATGTTTGACAACGACAGATATATATATATATATATATATATATATATATATATATATATATATATATATATATATATATATATATATTAGAGAGAGAGAGAGAGAGCGTACCTATGCGACTAAAGGTTTATTGCGAAGCAATGGTTGCCACATTACCAACTTTACCTCTCACAACACCGCAGATATTTCCACTTCCAAGCTTACGCCACTTATTATTTCTAAAAGATTATCCACCTAACTAATGATAAGGCTCAGCATTGCTTAACTTCGATTACTCGACAAGAAACGGCGCTTCAACGTGACATGGACACATGCATTTTCATAATATTCATAGATATACAAAGCCATCATTCGCCGATGCATGGAGTATTGTTGCCACATCTGGGCTGGTGCATCATCTACTAGTCTCTCCCTCCTTGACAAAGTCCAAAAAAGAGTCGCCACCCTAATAGGTCCCTCACTGTCAGCTAAGCTCCAGTCCCTGTCCCATCGCCGCAATGTAGCATCCTTATGTTTGTTTTACAAATACTTCAATGGATTATGCTCCGATGAGTTGGCTACTCTGGTGCCCCCTCGACGTAAATTCACTAGACTAACTCGACATTCTACTAAATCTCATTCATTCACTGTGGAGGTCTCCAGATGCCGGAGAGCATTCTACTCAAACAGCTTCTTTCCTCGTGTTGCTGGCATCTGGAACTCCCTCCCTGCCCCCTGTTTCCCCGACAGTACTGACATGCAGAAATTTAAAACTAACGTAAACAGACATCTCGCTGCTCAGATCCCAATTTAAGCTGAACCCCCCAAACCTTCTCCCCTTTTCTTTTTTCTCAGTAGCCCCTTACGTCTACAGTGGCGGCCTAACTTGTTTGGGGTGAATCATGTTAAAAAAAAAAAAAAATGTATCCGTCAGTATCGGAAGGCTATAAAGTTGCGCTGTGGGTGTTGAAGCAAGAGTGACTTATCCAGGGCACAAAGCTTTAGTAAGTACGGAGGCAAGTAGACCGATCTCTTCACGTCGCTGGAATGGTCCATTAGAAAGGCAAATACCGATACATATGTTTTAAGTGTCACCTGGCTATGTTCTGCTGTGCGCTTCGCAATATTTGAATTCTTATAATCGAACCCATTAAACTTACATTCTTAATCTATATCTTTACAATATTGATATTTTTTCCTACAATTAATTGTATATATTTTTATCATCTGAAATCCACACAACTAAGAGTATCGTATTATGTTGAAGTTGGTTCAACACGGCTTGAATTCATAATCTGATGGCAAGATGGTGGTCCATTCTTGAGTTAAATGAATAGAGAAATGCTTAAAGCTGTGATATATGTTCTAGATGTCTGGTCTAGTACAGCGTTTTATCAGTGCTGCAAAATAAGGCTGGACTTATTACTCTAAAGCGCAAAGCGTAACTAAGTAAGTATGGAAGGCAAACAGTTAGCCATGCAGCGGATCCACCTCTCCACGTCGCTGGAATGGTCAATTGGAAAGACAAGCGCTGATACACATAATTTTAGTGATGTCGCAGTTGTCAGAACATTGCTGACAAGAACGGATTAATCCCTTTAGATGTCCTAAGCACTTAAAACTTTCGTGCCATATATATATATATATATATATATATATATATATATATATATATATATATATATATATATATATGTTTCAAATTATAAACATAATACACCACATAACACGTGATGTCCCTTTCCATTTATGCCCTAAACACGTGCTTATTTTGCTAAATAGTCAACCCAACACTGCCTGCTATATACTGTCCCAGACTGTCTTAGATACTCCGGCTTCAGAATTTTCCCCAGATTTGACTCTCGAAGCGATTCCTATGAATGGCTATAACCGTAACGCATTGGAGGTTTGAGATCAGAGTTTTCCTTTTCTTAGGTGAGCTGTCTTCACAGACAGATAGGCCCCATCTACAGAAAGAACTGTTGTTCAGGCGCCAGGTAACCCGTCTACACCCCTTCTCCT
>OY744522.1:141819244-141846744 GCA_963556195.1 Sepiola atlantica
TACCCCTGTGGATCAAATAAAGTGTTTAGTTAAAAATTCTGTACAGATTCCCGAGTTCGGCATAAAGATCCAAAGTACGACTAAAAGATCCACCTGAAGACGGCCGAAACGTTGTGAATAGAACGAACAGAATGAGACTAGTATCCCGGATGATCTAAGTAATATATGTTTATTTTATATTTCATTTGATGGGGGAGTTTTAAATGATGCTTCTTATCATTATCATGTCAAGCGATGTTTTATACGTATTTGCCGAAGTTAATTGATGTGATTTGAACTTTTAACGGTAATTTTTCTGCTTTACTTAAGTTTATTGTTTGATATTTTCTGCTTCCTACATGAAAATTGACCTCGACCAACCACCTCGAATTGGTCAAGTTGTCCGTACACACGCTAATTCATAAACATACATTTAACGCATTCTAAAACATCTTACACAACACTACTGGAAACACACACCTATCCAACGGCGTCATTCAAGATGATTACGGAGAGTAATATGATAACCACGAGTCTGCTGACCTCTCACTTGAAATTTTTAATTTCCAAGAATGAACTATTGTTATTGTTGTCGTCGTCGTCGTCACCATCGTCGTCGTCATCGTCGTCGTCGTCGTCGTCGTCGTCGTCGTCGTCGTCGTCGTCGTCGTCATCATCATCATCATCATCGTCGTCGTCGTCGTCATCATCATCATCATCATCATCATCATCATCATCATCATCATCATCATCATCATCATCATCACCACCACCACCACCACCACCACCACTACTACTACTACTACTACTACTACTACTACTGCTACTACTACAATTATTATTTTATTTATTTATTTATTTTATTTATTATAACAAGAATAAAAACAAACGGAGACAAACAGAATCAGGTTCATTTCCCCCAGAAAAATCGCAGACCGTAGTTTAATGCTACTAAGAACACACGTGATATTCTTTCTTCTGATGACGTTCATGGTGGACGAAACAAGTCAAGAAAGTTAAATAAAACGAAATTATTAACACACGCCCCAATTTTTTTAGTATTATTAATATTGTATAATTATTATTAATATTGTACACACACACACACACACACACATACACACCCACATGAAAACATACGTGTTTCTAGTGTGTAAATTTAATACCACGCTGAGAAAAGAAAATTATCATTTCTCTAAATGCTCACAGAGATATAAAGAAACATTAGAGAATTGTTGAATTATCATAGAGTGAGAGGTGTGAGAGAATTACATAGGTAGCTAAGAGTAAGATGGACCACTTGTTCAGTTAATCATAAATTACGGCTAATTAGATTTTAAAAAACAGAACTGTTTTCAAATATAGCACAAGAAATAAGGAATATTCTTTTACATGTGTTTTGTGTTATTAAAATATATAGGAAAAAACTTTCGGGAAAACAGAACTCACATTTAGTATTATATATATATATATATATATATATATATATATATATATATATATATATATATATATAAGGCAGGTGGGTTTTCTAAGTTAGAGCTAAATAATGCATCTGACGAATCTATATCTGATTCTGACTAGCCAGTAATCTACGTACATTTTCAGTCTGTGTTATTTATATAGAAAGCAATTACAACTATTTTCATCGATTACATATTCTATCGGGCTAGATAATTCCTTCAATAGCATACACTGCGCGGGATTCACCGTTTCGTACAAGTGGAAAATTATAAATTGGCTCTAGACTCACTAGGCACATATTTATTCATATCTTTTCATATATTTATAATATGGATGTTTCAATATTTATATCCAAAGAGTTATTATATCTAAGTTTACTTATTTACAATTTTCTGACTATTTTCTGCTATAAATATTAAGAAGGTACACACATAACGAATGATGCTTGATTGTGAAGAGTCATTGTTCACATTCACCACATGTTTTTTTTTTACTATTTACAGCAAATCGAATGTCATTTTGAACGCTTCACATTGTTATTTTGATATCAATTGAATAATGGTCTTTTATTCGTGAACGAACTAAATTCGAATATGATTTCGATGAATTTAAACTGTCGATTCGAAATTAATATCAAAACATAAACAGTTATAGTTTCATTACTATTTGGTATTTAATTACACTTTACTGGCCCAGCTATACGAGATTATTTAAATTTAACTTTAAAAACATACATATTCAGAAAAAGGTTTAATTTATTAAAACAAAAAATAGGTTTAAAATAAAGAAGCAAAATTTCCGGGTTGTTAAAATGTCTAACATTAAATACAGAAAAGTTTAATAGTTGTTTGGTATAATTAAATACTGTCGAAAACGATTTTGCAGTAAATTAAAAGCGCCCATTCATTAGAAAATAACTTCAGACTAGGCAATAGACTAAAATTAGAAATAAAACAAAAGTAAAACGAATTGACTCTGTTTAGCATAGCTGTACTGATTTCCAAACCCTCAAATGACGGTTTGAAATATACGAATGCTGAGAATATATAGTCTAAATTTCATAATCATCGGTTCATAAAAAATAAATAAAAATCTTTATATATATATATATATATATATATATATATATATATATATATATATATATATATATATAAAAGCCTAGCTACACCCCCTCTGCAAAATACATAACCCCATAATTGCCCCATTAAATACCGACTTCCACTCCGGAAAAATTTCCCAACGATCACCCCTCATAAATATAAATAAAATTTTTAAAATACGAACAAATACCTTAACTAACCCATATCCACACTACTTTTCAAGAGCAATAATTATAACTTTCCCAAAAATATTTCTCCGGTCATTAAGAGGGTAACACCCCCATTTCAAAACATTATTATTACTCCCATAAGTCCCCAGCATTTCTCGGTCATAATGCTAATCTCCCATATCTCCCAAACAGATCGAATCTTGCCGACCCAATCCTTACTCTTACCCTTTTTAATCTTTAAACCCATTTTTCTCTCCTTAATTCCTTTAGGAGACACATCATTAACCCCCAAAACGGTAACGGTCAAATATACTATACTCATAATATTGGCTCGCAGGAAATATTGTTTTATTTATTATTTTTTTTATATCTCTTTAAATCTTCTCCGGTTTAAATCTTAACTGTTACTTTTCACCCTTATCCCTTTTTTTCAAACCTTATTAAACCTTCCTTGCACTAAATTTAAACAAACATAAATAACACTCTAAGCTAATAACGCGTTCAAACGAGAGTGATACGTGACTTCACATTTCCGAAACAGATGACAACAGAAGCTGAAGAAAGCCGGATGGCTAAGTTCTTCTGTGCTTGCAACCGACGGTACGAATGTTGTACTAATTTTTCTGTACCAATATATATATATATATATATATATATATATATATATATATATATATATATATATATACCTCTTTAGATTTACAAAATAAATAATGTGCCTATGTTACTCACTTTATTTTTTAGAATATATATTCTAAAATTTATAATGATTTGTTCATTAGTAAGGAGATTATCCTGTATACACACACACACACACACACAAACACACACACATATATATATATATATATATATATATATATATATATATATATATATGTGTGTGTGTGTGTGTGAAAATATATTTTTTGCATATAGTTTATATTCTTTATATATACCAACAGCATGCATTTTAGCATCATACCTAAATAATTTTATCAAATACTAGAGAAGAACATCTCTCGTGATAGTAAACTAGGTAAAATTATCAATAAAAACATTGTTGAATTATCATTTTAAATCTCCATTAACATAGCATAAACCATTGTAACTTCCAATAATGCTACAATAAATAAAATAATGAGGAATGGTGGAAGAAATGTCATTCAGAATAATGATGTGGAACCCCAATGTAATTGTAGGAACGCAATTGAATTCCCTTTGGATGGTAAATATTTAATTTCGGATGTAGTGTATAAGTGCAGCGTTGGTGAAAAAATAGAACTAGGACATGTATTGGGCCCACTGTGTGCAGTTTCAAAGATAGGTTCAGAAACCATCTATCCTCTGATTTTGGAAAACCCTAACTACTCTAGGTATATGGGTCAGAGAATTACGTAGAAATAACACACAATTAGAGTTGAAATGGTCTATATTAGGTATCAGCAGAGAAATACAAACCAAGTAAATCCAAGAGATGCAATCTTTACACTCTAGAATCATATCATATAATAGTATTTAACGATAATTTACTTAAAAAGAGGAAAGAGGTTTGCACCGATCTAGATATGTGCTTTTTCGTCTCAGGTCAGATTAAATGGTTTGCAGTATAGACATACTATAAGCGGAGGTTTGAATGTTAGTACCACGATTAAAGATTATTAAGATGTTACATGAGCAGAAATGAAAACATTCAGTGTTATGTAGGGTTATTAAATATCTGGGGTTAATAAACTTGGAAGTTTGGAAGATGTAATCTAAGGTGTGAGCATAGGTAGGGTTTATTAGATGAATTACATCTGAATATCTATGCTTGAGGGTATATATGTTGGATTTGAGGGGAAGGTTGCAGAATTAGGATTAAAAAATGGTTAGTAAAAATAGGTTGGAATTATGAATTATAGGACAAATATTATTTACTATGGATATTATGTATAAATGGTCTTTGTTGGAAGTTTGGTGGTGGTGATAGAAAATTGCGTGAACTTAATACATATATATTTTAGCGTGTTTTATTGGTATGGGAGGGGGGTACGTTGGCATCAGGGTTTTTTGCGTTACTATAAACGTTAACGATTAAGTAGATGAGCTAATTTGTATTATAAATCTAGGAATTCTGTAGGGCTTGATTGGGGGCAGTCTCACTCTGTTCACAAGGGGGGTTTCAACCTGAATCTTAACTAATGAATCTTATATGAAACCAGTAAAATACAAACCATTGCTCGTATGTCTTAATATATAACATTAGAAAGTTTTAGGCTTTCTTGAGTCCAGTGATATTTTGGTGTGGTAATTTAATATTATTTTATATTTAAAACCCGTATGATACCTTACATACGTAATAAAATCAAAACTATGTTGGTCATATGTGGTTACATCACTATACAACTTTTCCTTGCTAATTTCTGACTGTTCATATCCTGTCCTCTTTATATTTGGAAAAAAAGCTTTATTTAAGGAAAATACTGAATATATTTTATGGGGCTGGTATTCCTAGTTCGATGTGTTCTAAATGTAATTTAGCTAATCGGCATATTTACTATGCCTCTCATATAGACTATAAAATAAAGACTTATTTAACTTAATTAAATTAAATGGGAATCATATATTCTTTTTTATCTCCTGCATTTACATAAGACGTTGCTTAATAATTGTCTTTTTAACTTAAGAAGAGAGATAACTCAGTCAGCTTTTAATTTTGCACTTGTTATTGATTTTAGTTTTTATGGTTACTCGTAAGATGATCGAAGGATTTTTGAACACGAGGTCCTTAAACTAGATTTAATAAGTAGCTTCAAAATATGGATTCAATTTTATCACCTGATTATAAACTAATTCCAATCTTATTTGTACGGTAATTGGGTTATCTTAATACATCAGGATCAACATAAAGCTTTTTGGATGGAAGATTTTATATTTAGTTACTCATTTGCTCAGTGTATACTATTTTTCTTTGAAAATACCATAAGACATCACCCTAGAGATATTAGAATGTTGGTTTGGTAAATTATATATTTAGTCCCTTTAAATATGTATGCCTATACACAACTTGGCTTTAATAGACCCCTTAAACTGTTTTTATCAGATGCTTAGTGCCATGTAGTTTCGTACTATGATATTTTGAAATGATTATCTCTCCGATTTTACTCTAAATTCCATATCGCATGAAATGATTATTATTTATAAATTGAATAAGGATTTTTTTTTGGTCCCCCGATTTATAAAATCGGGGGACTTATGTTTTCAGGCATATCCTTCCGTCCGGATTTTTCTCCGCAACCATCTATTGAATTTCTCTGAAATTTTGCATGAAGTTGTAACTTTGGTCAGGTTAGAAAGTGACATTCTCCGATTTTTGAAAAAAAAATCTGGTTAGCTTTCCAGGGGGTCAAAAGCCCCCAAAATGGAAAAAAATTGACCCTTTTCTCCCATAACGTTTGATCCATCTATTCAATTTTTCTGAAACTTAGCCAAAATGCAGAGGCAATTGTTATGGATATAAAATGAGCATTCTTGACCTCAGAAAAAAATTCTGGTTCGCGCCCCCAGGTGGTCAAAGGGGGTCAAAATGCCCCAAATTGCCCAAATTTATTGCATTTTACACTCGTCGCATCGAGTCACATACAGAAGGGGACCACGCACGTGCGGCTTGTTATGAATTTGTTTTGTTAACTTTGAACCAAGTTAACTATTAACTTTTCTGTCAGTGTTTTTAGGACTTTACTTCATAAAACAAGATAGCTGCTCTTTTTGAGTAGCGAATTCTAAATCTCTCTTTGAATGGAGATGCAATCAATAAAGGGTTTATTACCTACAGACGATATCGTTTCGTGGGGTTTGCCCTCATCAGTGCAGGAGTGGTGGTTTTAGGAAGTCGCATGGGATCGAACGCAGTTCATAAATTCAGGCTAGAATTACGAGACAAACGGCGACCGACAATCAGCACAGACAATGATTGAAATTAAGATACACTTATCCGGGAGGCAGGGAAAGCGTTATTATTGTCAAACAGTGTTCAACGCTCGCTTTGTCGCAAATGACAACCAACTTATCTCAATCTTATTGCTATTTACAGACCATATTTATTGCTATATCCGCCAAACGTAGTGCGAACTGCATCTACATTTAAATAAATAATTAGAATTATTATGATGGAGGGAAAGAACATCTTTTCGAATCGACAACATGTAGATAGATGTCCTATTTACCTTGGCTAGGTAACATAAGTGACGGATTCGCCAAACACACTTATTTGTCTGTAAAAAAATGTTACTTTGCTGCGAATACACGTGTTGTTGTATGGGCGAACATCACAAAGATTGGACATCCGTGTCAGACAACGTACCCACAAAAATTCGTCAGGCAAATTACTTACCAACTGATGTTTTGTATAATACATATGTTTCTTCCATCACCGAACATCTAATAAATAACCGCTCATGTCTCTTAAATTTATAGTGTTGACTTATTCTCCATTCTCAGTAAGTCACACTCTCCCTTTCATCTGACGATTTTAGAAACTATCTATATTAACTCTCTGAGACCTTCTCGGACTTAATGTAGTTTCTATTTGATTCAAATTTTTTCTCCCCCTTTCCTTCGCTATAATACCATCCAATTTTTTTAAATCTTAATCTTAACCTCGGTCTAGCTCTGTTGAGCGAGGTTCGAAACCGGTCAGCTTGCCCTTTCATTCTCTTATTTTTTAATTTCATTTTAATTTCATTATAAATATGGTCTGTACATAGCAATAATAAAGTTTTGTACCGCAAAGAAAAAAGGTATATGATGTATAGGGATATGCGTAGAGTTAGTACCTTTCAAGACTCACCAGCTGTATCCAGAGAGCATCTGGATATGTGGTCATGCCTGGTCTTCACGCATACCCTAAATCTTTCATATGTGGCTCCAAGCGCCATACCTTAGTAACCGTCTCAGCTGGCGGGCTAAACCATATGAAAGTACCTGCTGCCTTGTAGGTTTGCCTATGGAATGGCAAAGGCTAGGCTAAGCCCACCGCTTACAACTGTGGTGGTGTATGTATATATCTATGTATGTATATATAAAAAAAAAAATGAAAAATGCGCCGGGACATGGAAATACCCAGATCGGTGTCTGGGGGCGCGGTTAAACCACTAGAAGTGATGCACCCTCAGTCTTTGTTAAGGCATTCATCTAGGAGATGGGAAACTCTGATGTAAAACCTGAGGTCTATTGTTCATGCTGTCTGTGGCAAACGTTTGCACCGATGGTGTGCTATCAACAGTTCCAAAAAGTGTGGATGGTGCTACACAAGCCTTCACCACTATAATCAAAGCTTGTGTGCGTTTCTTGCAACTAAATTTGTTTTAATAACTTATATGTGTGTTATGAACCATGGATGCAAAGCTAATCCATTGGCAATGATGTGAAGGCGAAGGGGACAGGTAAAGGGTATATCTGAGAGTCTCTAGCTGGATCATTGCACATTGGCGGGCCGATGGGTGATGGCCGTTCTCGCACAAAACCTGAGAGCAATTGTGCGGTTCGTGTCCTCCATTGGCGACAAAGAAGCCCTATTTAGGATCAGCACGGCTTTCCTCTTAGCTGGGGAGGGGGCGAGAAAAGGAGTCCTAAAAATTGCATGCTCACATCAATCTTGGCAGCAAACTGCAGTCGTCTGGGTATCCAATCACGCAGTGAAAACAATTCGAAATACAACAGATTTTTCTTCGGATCTTGGAACGTGCGCAAACTTCAAGATAACAAAACTTCGCCAGAGCGCAAAACAGCACTTGTATGTCTTGAACTGAAAAAATATAACATCGAGATAGCGACACTTAGCGAAACTCGTCTTGCGGACATATCCCAATTGACGGAAGTGAAAGGCGGATATGATTTTTATTGGAATGGGAACGGTGTAGCCGAGCCACGGCATTCAGGTGTTAGCTTTGCTATCAGGTCTGACTTGGCTCATACTCTTCCATCGTTTCTTGGGGGCATATCTGACCGAATTATGACACTGACTTTGGAGCTAGGGCATGACACTCGTGCTGTTCTTGTTAGTTGTTATGCGCCAACTTTAGGTAGCTCTGATCAGGAAAACGATAATTTCGATGATCATCTTCGAAATGTCATCTCGGAAATTCGATATAAGGATACACTCATTCTTATGGGAGATTTTAATGCTCGAGTTAGCAGTGATTTTCAGTCGTGGGATGGAGTTTTGGGTCATCATGATATCGGACATATGAATTCAAACGGACTTAGACTTCATTCTTTCTGCAAAGAATTTGACATGTGCATCATAAACACGTTTTGTCAACAGAAAAACTGCTTTAAAACCACATGGATGCATCCATGATCCAAAGACTGGCACATGATCGATTACGTGATAACAAAAAATTGGGATGGAAACGACGTTAAATTACCAAAGTCTTTTCATACAACATGCTACCTCTCAGATCACGCTTTGTTCCCTAGTAAAACACAAATTCGTATAGCACACACAAGAGTGAAATAATCTTCTGCTCCAAAGCGCATAAAAACCTTGCCTTTAAAATCTATTGATCAACAAGACAAACTTGCTGAGAAGCTGGATGCATCACTGGAAACAGTTGAAATCGGTAGTGACATTGAATCGTCCTAGAAAGCTTAGCGTGGGGCTACTCACTCAACATTTCTTGAGGTTCTTGGGTTACCTATTCGGAAGCACCAGGATTAATTCGTTCAAAACAGTCAGGAAGTACAGTTTCTAATACAAAAAATGCACAGTTCACACGAAGCTTGGATTGAGGATAACAACTCGTTTGACAAACAGAAGGTTTATACAACCTGCAAATGGCAAGTTCAAAAACCCCTACGTGCAATAAAAGAGGCATGGTGGTCTGCATAGGCTGATTTCCTTCAGAACGCATTCGATAGGAAGGACTCAAGAGCCTTCTACGAAAGTATGAAGAAAGGTTTTGATCCGCAGGAAAATGGTGTGTCCCCTATTAATTCGGCAGATGGAGACCCTCTGACGGACAAGGCTGACATTTTGAAAAGCTGGAAGGAACATTTTGATACTGTCCTCAACAATACTTCTTGTACTGACGAGTGTGTTCTTGACTCAATCCCAACACGTCTAGAAATTCCAGAGCTGTTATTTTTACCGGCCTTTCAAGAGGTTTTGTCAGCTATTAAGCAAACTATGTCAGGAAAAGCACCAGGTGAAGATGCAATTCCACCGGAAATTTTCAAGTACGGTTGAATGAGGCTTGTTAAGAAATTGCTTGAACTATTTATTCAAATTTGAAGACAAGGAACGGTTCCTCAAGATTTTAAAGATGCACTAATTAATCATTTGTACAAAAACAAAGGTAATAGAAAGGTATGTGCCAACCACCGTGGAATTTCTGTTCTCTCTATAGCTGGTAAGATCTTGACCAGATTGATTTTGAACCGGGTAATAAAAAATTTAGTTGATGATATTTACCCTGAGTCACAGTGTGGCGTTCGTGCAGGCCAGGGCATTCATGGACATGATTTTCTCGTTAAGGCAGGTTGCTGAGAAAGTTCGTGAAAAAAAAAACGGGAAATGTATATTGTGTTTGTAGATCTCGCCAAGGCATTTGCCACTGTGAGCCGGACTGCTTTGTGAAAGGTTTTGTGAAAACTCGGTATACCTGAGAATATGCTGCAAGTGATAGTTTCATTTCACGATGGCATGAAAGCGAATGTTGTCTCTAATGGAGAAATCTCTGATTCATTCGGTGTTACGAATGGCACGAAGCAAGGATGTGTTATGGCATTGGTACTTTTTGCCCTCTATTTTTTAGTAATGCTGAAACACGCATTTGCTGAAACTGAAGTTGGTGCTAAGATTCAATTTAGAACAAGTTTAAAGCCAAAACAGGTTTACACTGTCACTGATTTATCAGATTGTTCTATAGTGGTCGAGTGGGTTAATGCGTCGAAATTTGAGTAATAACATGACTCATGTTCTGGGTTTCGTATTCTTCGACAGGTATGAATAATTAACTGTACACTGACGATTCCCAAAAGAATGAAACATATACTATGTAGATGAAACAAATATATATATATATATATTAAAATATTTGTTGTTGTTTATTATCTACGGACGTATACGTTTAATCTTTTTTCAATCAAGACTCTTCAGCGTAGAAGTTTGACTATTCACTACTGGTCACACGATTCGAAACCCTGGATTATAAGTATTTTTCAACTCCAACCCAACGTCTTAAACCTCGCGGCCAATATCTGAACGGCTGATAAACTGTGGTAGATTAAATACATTTATAAGCGGCGATGACAGCACAGGCATTCTACTTATATTAAGGAATGATGCATTATAAAGCAAATGACGTCACGCTGTATTTGCACTACTACTAAAGTGCTCTACTAATTATTTAGGAGCGACAAATATGAAAATATTTGTTGTTGTTTATTATCTACGGACGTATACGTTTCATCTTTTTTCAATCAAGACTCTTCAGCGTAGAAGTTTGACTATTCACTACTGGTCACACGATTCGAAACCCTGGATTATAAGTATTTTTCAACTCCAACGTCTTAAACCTCACAGCCAATATCTGAACGACTGATAAACTGTGGTAGATTAAATACATTTATAAGCGGCGATGACAGCACAGGCATTCTACTTATATTAAGGAATGATGTATATATATATATATATATATATATATATATATATATATATATATATATATATATATATATATAATGCATGATAATAGTGTCTTGACGCTTAAACGTTATAGGAGCTGTTTTCATGTTAGTATTTTTGTTTTAATATGCAAATCTGAAGATGTGTTCTCATAGATGATGGATGGAAAAAGCAATAATATAATTCCCTGGTGATTGTATAAATAAATTCTGCAATATGGGATTCTTACATGAGTAGATATTTTTCTACAGCTAATATAAGATATACACCTTTTGTATGTCTCATATATATTTATTTATATTTTGTTTTTTAACGACCCATCTGATTATTTAAATATATTAGGTACCCATTACTTTTCCCTAATTTATATAGGCATTGTTGTATTACTAAGAATTGTTTAGATTTTCAGTTTTACCGAGAACAGGTTGAAACAAATTAACCATTTTATACTAGAAGTGACTATTCCAAGGTTAAATTTGTTTTCTGCCTACAATATTTAGCTATCTCGCTTCTTTGCTTTAAGAATATATTTACATAATTGAACTTTAAAATGCCTAGTTTTTCACAAAGACATAATCGCTTATTAAAAAATACTCATCCTTGACTATTTTAAGATTTTTTAATTGTAATTTTAGCTAAACTAGGTGCGATATGTTTGATAATGTAGTTAAACTAAAAAATGATAGCCGATTCAATGAGTCGGCGAAGATTGTTATTATAGGTTGTTTTATTAGTGTTGCCTAAGTAACATTGAAAGTGTGGTTGAAATTTTACATGTGGGAGAAAAGAGCGTTTTGAGTATTGTTTATTTTAATGATTTTTTAATACCTATATATTCCTTTATCTAAGATTCGTTGTGTTTAACCCATGTAGCTGTTATTGCATTATTTGTATGGCACCAAATAAATGCCATCATTAGTTGTGGTAAGGATATTGGTGTATTTTGAGTTATTTATGACATTTCTTATGATTGGTGTTGTTGTTTTTTCTATAATAGAGACCCCTAGTTAAACGAATTTATCTTAGAAAGGGTTGTTCATGCTTTCTGGTAGGATGATTTGCTTGTGACTATTAGTAATACGTGCTATGTTTTACTTCTGTTTGATAGTTGTGTTTATGTTGTAGAGTTTTCTAGCGTTTAATATGAAATCGTTTGGGGATTTCAAAATATGATTCGGCCTATCTCAAACCCACAAACCAAACATTGTCGCGTATGAGCTGTTTTTTGTTTAGCATAGGTACCTTTGTTTAGCATAGGTAGTTTTGAGAATAAAAAAGTTTTACTTGCCTATTAATGAGAAAAAAAAACGAAACGATGTTCGATCAAAATGTGTCAGTAAACATGTCAACAAGACGTAGCCATGTTGAAAAATTGTCTCTAACGGTCAGTCCAAAAGCGACAGTAAAGTTGTGTTTAATTAAATTATATTACACGTACTTTTGTATTAAAAAAAGTTGGATGTAATCGTTTTAAGTGATAATAGGGTGTTTTGAAAGTGTGCTGAAAGGACTCTATCCCCATCGAATTTTTTTCGTTGTTTTCTCCATTTTAAAAAAATTCTTTCTTTCCTTCGTATTTTCAATCATGCTCTATAATTTTCATAGCGTTTTCAAGTTCCTTGTTCCTTCTTTATCTCTTCTTCGTACATCATTCGGCAAACACGAAAGAAAGCAACTGCGTTCTCTACCCTCGATCCTAATTTATTTACAAACTTGCCGTTTTTTCGAATGCATCCCCCTCAAGCCTCACCAACGAACACTCATCGCGTATCCATGACAATCAGCATTTCTAATTTTATCTTTCTCAATGCACTTTTCCCAAACTCGTTCTATTGTCAAAACTAAGAACAACCAAAATATTTTCGTTTTCTCCGAAATAGAAATCACTCGATCCCCCCCGTTCGCTCTCATCATTTCTGATTGTTTATTAGATTGCGAAGTCCATTCTCCCTCTAAAAAACGAACACCTATACAGTTATACGTACGTATAACCCCCACACACAGACATTGAGTCTTATATACATGTATTTGTTCGTAAGTTCGGGGTTTCTGACAATATATGTCGCTTTTAAAGTGTTGTCCTGTACTACGAGCTCTATAAGAATGGACTAGAAGAAATCAGATTTCCGACTAAACAATACAGATCTTAATTCTCTTTCATTTTCGTGGTGGTTGTTTGTGGCCGGTATGGGGAAGGGGGGCAAATATGCCAGGCTGCAGAGTCAGGGTTGGCTTTGTGACCGGGATCGAATCCTTCGAACAGCAGCAGTAATTATCATCTATCCTACACTGATGACTGCGAAAGTGTCTGTGGGTAAAATAATAAGTGATATATATATATATATATATATATATATATATATATATATATATATATATATATATATATATATATATATTTATATATATATATATATATATTTATATATATATATATATATATATATATATATATATATATTTCAGACTGAAATGATGTTTTGAGTTATTTTAATTCTTACTTTATATATATATATATATATATATATATATATATATATATAAGTAAGAATTTATATATATATATCATAATTTATTTTTACGTACATATAAAATAATAACAAAAGCTTAATTTTTAATTTTAATTTAATTTTTTATTGCAGAATTTTGAAAAAGGAAAAATATTTTGAAAATTATGTGTTATATTTTTTTATATGTATCTGTGATTTGTTTATAGGTATTATTGTGTTTCTTTCCTCTCATATGCTACCAGCATATCCACCTGTGATTATTTCTGTTAGCGGATGTTTCTCTAGAACTAAGTACTTTTGATTTTCTGTAAGACGCGTTGCTATGAAGAGACGTTTTGGACCAACTTCATCAAATTATAAAATTATAAAATAAAATAAAATAAAGTATTTCCAAGCTGTTTTGGAAACGATAGTACGCCATAATGGACTTGATGTTCTAATTCTTGGAACAGTAAAACTAATGCTTTGATTCATTAAATGTTTTTACACATATATATATATATATATATATATATATATATATATATATATATATATATATATATGTGTGTGTGTGTGTGTGTGTGTGTGTGTGTGAAGGGAGGCTATACGCACTTACTTCACCAATTTTAGAGTTGCTCCAGCTTAATATTGGAGATGGCTCCCACACGCTCCCGATTTAAAAAAGGAACCGTTCCAGCTCAAAATTCTTTTCAGCGCGCCATAGTGAAAATGTACCTTTTTTCATAAACGTTATATCACGCCAATGATTAGTCAAATAAGTGTGAGTGTCAAAAAATCGCGTCAGTATGGGATGAGATGTCACTTTAAGTTTAAAACCGTAAGATATTTAACAAAATATATTTTGAGATTGGCTAAAAAGGGTTATATACTGCAAAAGCAGAAAATGTCGGATAAAGTATAACATTATGCATACATTCTCGTTGCCTGAGGTATAAAATAGAAATAGAAATCTTTGAGGTATTTTAAAACAATTTAAAGTTTAATTACATTATTAAATCTGTTTATTCAGAAATACACTTTATATTCCGAATTAAATATTAACATAAATACGCTGTTATTTTTTTTTCAAACAAATCAGATTGACTATCGAAGTTAATTAACACGTCTTTCAAATTATTATTAATTAAATAGTAAATAATTTAGGTATATTTACTGTAATAATGTTTAAATCAAAAACGCATATCTTTGAAAATAGATTATTCATTATTTACTTTGATTTGTTCTAAATAAAGTTTCACTTTTAAACAATACATTCGTGATTATGTTAGTTTTAAAAATAGCAGCAAACATTTATTCGAGAAGGAGGGAGATAGACAGGGAAATCTTAATCCCTATTTACTTACCTCCCCATGAGGAAAAGTTAGACACAAAGTCGGTTTATAATGTGGAAAAACCCCAGCTCTCCCTAACAGGACACTCTAGATTGGGATAACAATACAAATTGCTTCACTTTAGGGGAATTGCTGTTTCACTGACCGAGGACAAAAAAGATGAAGGCATCATAAGTCGTCTTGTTCTTGTTGTATTTGTTTTACGAACGTAACTTATCGACTTTGTGTTCTAAAACAAAAACAAAAAAAATACGAATTAGTCAGAAAGTTTAATTATTCGCTTTTGTTGATTAGAATCTAAGACATTTTCTTTAATGTAATTTAATTCAGTTAAAAAATTAGTTCAATTATAGAATAGGGATCCGTTGTTGTTTTTCACTCATTTCGTCATAAAAAAAGTAAATATATTTCAGTTCAATAATAGATGTAAGCTAAACCACCCTAAACCAGCTCTACTAATATCTATTTTAGTGTTGTGCAGTATTGGATTGGATATATACTAAACCTATTAGCTAGTCTTAAGTCTAAGTATACACTTATCACTCTCTCTCTCACACACACACGCACACACACACACACACACATATATATATATATATATATATATATATACAATTATTTATAAATAAATATTATTATCAAATTAGCCCATATACACATGTGTTTCATGCCACCTTGCAATCATCAGTATGGGAAGAGACAATCCCTGCCGGTGGCACGATTCGAACCCCACAACTAAAGTCATCGTTATATATATGAGGGAGTAAATATGAAATAAGAAATTCAGACAAGATGTATAATTGGTGATATAAATGTGGACAAACACTAACATTCTAGTAAAAATTCCATTACGTGTTCCTATTTTATTTTGTCCACAATTTTTACTCACTTTATTTCTCCACGTGCTGTCATTTTTTCTTATTCTGCTACCAACCATGCATTTTATATCCTTCCTCCTTACTCTTCCCCCCTCCTCCCCTCTTATTTTTTATTTTATCACCACATGGTTTGATTTCGATTATATTATTATTTATTTTTTCATTTATTCATTGATTTTTAATTTCATTTTTAGTTTACCATTTTTTTCTATGGTTTGAATTTTCATTTTCTGGAGATTATTTGCAAATGCTAGAATTAAACTTAATCACGTGATGAAAAGAACTACATAATAAAGGAAATCAGCGCCAATAATATGTGTGCTTCACTCCGCATCGGTATCGTCTTTGTCGCTTCAAATTTTAAGGGAACTAGAAAGGGATCCTCAAACAATCAAGAAACTATGTCAGAATGGATTTCAATCGAGAAAAAAGTAGTCTCAAGCTGAATACAGGACTCTAACAAATAGAGATTTGCCACATATTCGAAGAGAAATAATTTGAAGTCTACATTCCAGTTGTTCCTTCCTATTTCGGACTGATGGGGCTCCTATGGTTTCAAGAGAAACAAAGTTGTAAATCATTAAGAAATTTTTGTCAATATAATGAATCGAATCAAGCAACCCATATTAACTAAGAAACATAAGGAAAATCGAGTTTAGTTGGCTAAGAAATATATGAAAACTGATTTCAGGAAAGTCTTGTTCACAGATGAATCCAGGTTCACCATTAATGGACTTGATGGATGTGCACGAGGTTGGTCTGTAGGCAACATGATTCAAGACAATTTGATAAACGGCAACAATGTGGAGGTAGATCATGTTATGTGCTGGTATTGTTGGCAGTGAGCTTGTGGGTACTTTTAAAGTCGAGGATGGAGTGAAAATGAAGTCTTAAAGTTATTGTGATTTCCTAAAGCAAAATTTCTTTGAGTGGATGGATAACCAACCTTTAGCCAAATGTAAATCATTGATATTTATACAAGACAACGCACCAAGTCACGCTTCAAAGTTCCCCAAAACATGGTTGCAAGAAAAGGGAATTTGTAAAGGATCTGTACATGGACTGGCCACCTAATAGCTGTGACTTAAATCCAATTGAGAACCTGTGGAGTATCCTTAAGAGAGATATATATTTCAATGGTAGACGGTTTAATATCAAGTATGGACTCTAGCAAGCAGTAAAAATTGCTGCAAGTAACTTATCAGTTGCTACAATAGCAAATTTGATATCAGCTGTTGATAACACAGTTAAAGGTTATTGAAAAGAAAGGAGCATCAGTGCAGTAAATGATGCAACACTTTCCTTTGTTTTTCTCTTAATTTGCATTTTGTTTTTTTGTTCAATCTCAATTTTATTATATTATTGTTGTATAACATCTTATATAGAATAGATATAAACAGTTATAGAAAAAAGTTTTTTAATTAATTTTAATTGTTCTTCTGTTAATTTGCATTTTGTTTTTTTGTTCAATGTAAATTTTGTTACATTCTTGTGGTATAACGCTGTGAAGTTTGTTATTTATATTCTTTAATATTTATATAATATTTTAAAATCAACAAATACAAGTAAATTTTATTATACAAAACCTGTACTTGCAAATAAAATATTGACAGTAAATTTGTTTATCAATACCATAAAATATTTCAAAGTACAACAATAGCAATACTCTATCACTTTGCATGTAAGTTAAACATTTTATATAAAATAGACTAGCAAATAAATGCTCCCTGTCGGTCGCATTTTTTATTTGCTAGGCTCCCGCGTCACCTGGTGTACACCTGTTACAAAAGAATCGAAAGTTTACGACCGTGCCTCAGGTGTACAAACGAATCAAAGTTTACGGACGCGCCGCTGATGTACAAACGAATCGAAGTTTACAGACTCGCGGCTGATGTACAAACGAATCGAAGTTTACGGACGCGCCTCTGGTGTACAAACGAATCGAAGTTTACGGACGCGCCTCTGGTGTACAAACGAATCGAAGTTTACGGACTCGTCGCTGATGTACAAACAAATCGAAGTTTACGGATTCGCCGCTGATGTACAAACGAATCTAAGTTTACGGACGCGCCTCTCGTGTACAAACGAATCAAAGTTTACGGACGCGCCGCTGGTGTACAAACGAATCGAAGTTTACGGACTCGCCGCTGATGTACAAACGAATCGAAGTTTACAGACGCGCCTCTGGTGTACAAACGAATCGAAGTTTACGGACGCGCCTCTGGTGTACAAACGAATCGAAGTTTACGGACGCGCCTCTGGTGTACAAACGAATCGAAGTTTACGGACGCGCCTCTGGTGTACAAACGAATCGAAGTTTACGGACGCGCCTCTGGTGTACAAACGAATCGAAGTTTACGGACTCGCCGCTGATGTACAAACGAATCGAAGTTTACGGACTCGCCGCTGATGTACAAACGAATCGAAGCTTACGGACGCGCCTTTCGTGTACAAACGAATCGAAGTTTACGGACGCGCCGCTGGTGTACACACGAATCGAAGTTTACGGACGCGCCTTTGGTGTACAAACGAATAGAAGTTTACGGACTCGCCGCTGATGTACAAACGAATCGAAGCTTACGGACGCGCCTTTCGTGTACAAACGAATCGAAGTTTACGGACGCGCCGCTGGTGTACACACGAATCGAAGTTTACGGACGCGCCTCTGGTGTACAAACGAATAGAAGTTTACGGACTCGCCTCTGGTGTACAAACGAATCGAAGTTTACGGACGCGCCTTTGGTGTACAAACGAATCGAAGTTTACGGACGCGCCTCTGGTGTACAAACGAATAGAAGTTTACGGACTCGCCGCTGATGTACAAACGAATCGAACGTTACGGACGCGCCGCTGGTGTACAAACGAATCGAAGTTTACGGACGCGCCTTTGGTGTACACACGAATCGAAGTTTACGGACGCGCCTCTGGTGTACAAACGAATAGAAGTTTACGGACTCGCCTCTGGTGTACAAACGAATCGAAGTTTACGGACGCGCCTTTGGTGTACAAACGAATCGAAGTTTACGGACGCGCCTCTGGTGTACAAACGAATAGAAGTTTACGGACTCGCCGCTGATGTACAAACGAATCGAACGTTACTGACGCGCCGCTGGTGTACAAACGAATCGAAGTTTACGGACGCGCCTTTGGTGTACACACGAATCGAAGTTTACGGACGCGCCTCTGGTGTACAAACGAATAGAAGTTTACGGACTCGCCTCTGGTGTACAAACGAATCGAAGTTTACGGACGCGCCTTTGGTGTACAAACGAATCGAAGTTTACGGACGCGCCTCTGGTGTACAAACGAATAGAAGTTTACGGACTCGCCGCTGATGTACAAACGAATCGAACGTTACGGACGCGCCGCTGGTGTACAAACGAATCGAAGTTTACGGACGCGCCTTTGGTGTACACACGAATCGAAGTTTACGGACGCGCCTCTGGTGTACAAACGAATAGAAGTTTACGGACTCGCCTCTGGTGTACAAACGAATCGAAGTTTACGGACGCGCCTTTGGTGTACAAACGAATCGAAGTTTACGGACGCGCCTCTGGTGTACAAACGAATAGAAGTTTACGGACTCGCCGCTGATGTACAAACGAATCGAACGTTACGGACGCGCCGCTGGTGTACAAACGAATCGAAGTTTACGGACGCGCCTCTGGTGTACAAACGAATCGAAGTTTACGGAAGCGCCTCTGGTGTACAAACGAATCGAAGTTTACGGACGCGCCGCTGGTGTACAAACGAATCGAAGTTTACGGACGCGCCGCTGGTGTACAAACGAATCGAAGTTTACGTACTCGCTGCTGATGTACAAACGAATCGAAGTTTACGGACGCGCCCTGGTGTACAAATGAATCGAAGTTTGCGGACGCGCCTCTGATGTACAAACGAATCGAAGTTTACGGACTCGCCGCTGATGTACAAACGAATCGAAGTTTACGGACGCGCTTCAGGTGTACAAACGAATCGAAGATTACGGACGCGCCGCTGGTGTACAAACGAATCGAAGTTTACGGACGCGCCTCTGGTGTACAAACGAATCGAAGTTTACGGACTCGCCGCTGGTGTAAAAACGAATCGAAGTTTACGGACTCGCCGCTGATGTACAAACGAATCGAAGTTTACGAACGCGCCTCTGGTGTACAAACGAATCGAAGATTACGGACGCGCCTTTGGTGTACAAACGAATCGAAGTTTACGGACGCGCCTCTGGTGTACAAACGAATCGAAGTTTACGGACGCGCCTCTGGTGTACAAACGAATAGAAGTTTACGGACTCGCCGCTGATGTACAAACGAATCGAACGTTACTGACGCGCCGCTGGTGTACAAACGAATCGAAGTTTACGGACGCGCCTTTGGTGTACACACGAATCGAAGTTTACGGACGCGCCTCTGGTGTACAAACGAATAGAAGTTTACGGACTCGCCTCTGGTGTACAAACGAATCGAAGTTTACGGACGCGCCTTTGGTGTACAAACGAATCGAAGTTTACGGACGCGCCTCTGGTGTACAAACGAATAGAAGTTTACGGACTCGCCGCTGATGTACAAACGAATCGAACGTTACGGACGCGCCGCTGGTGTACAAACGAATCGAAGTTTACGGACGCGCCTTTGGTGTACACACGAATCGAAGTTTACGGACGCGCCTCTGGTGTACAAACGAATAGAAGTTTACGGACTCGCCTCTGGTGTACAAACGAATCGAAGTTTACGGACGCGCCTTTGGTGTACAAACGAATCGAAGTTTACGGACGCGCCTCTGGTGTACAAACGAATAGAAGTTTACGGACTCGCCGCTGATGTACAAACGAATAGAACGTTACGGACGCGCCGCTGGTGTACAAACGAATCGAAGTTTACGGACGCGCCTCTGGTGTACAAACGAATCGAAGTTTACGGAAGCGCCTCTGGTGTACAAACGAATCGAAGTTTACGGACGCGCCGCTGGTGTACAAACGAATCGAAGTTTACGGACGCGCCGCTGGTGTACAAACGAATCGAAGTTTACGTACTCGCTGCTGATGTACAAACGAATCGAAGTTTACGGACGCGCCCTGGTGTACAAACGAATCGAAGTTTGCGGACGCGCCTCTGATGTACAAACGAATCGAAGTTTACGGACTCGCCGCTGATGTACAAACGAATCGAAGTTTACGGACGCGCTTCAGGTGTACAAACGAATCGAAGATTACGGACGCGCCGCTGGTGTACAAACGAATCGAAGTTTACGGACGCGCCTCTGGTGTACAAACGAATCGAAGTTTACGGACTCGCCGCTGGTGTAAAAACGAATCGAAGTTTACGGACTCGCCGCTGATGTACAAACGAATCGAAGTTTACGAACGCGCCTCTGGTGTACAAACGAATCGAAGATTACGGACGCGCCTTTGGTGTACAAACGAATCGAAGTTTACGGACGCGCCTCTGGTGTACAAACGAATCGAAGTTTACGGACGCGCCGCTGGTGTACAAAAGAATCGAAGTTTACGGACGCGCCTTTGGTGTACAAACGAATCGAAGATTACGGACGCGCCTTTGGTGTACAAACGAATCGAAGTTTACGGACGCGCTTCTGGTGTACAAACGAATCGAAGTTTACGGACGCGCCGCTGGTGTACAAACGAATCGAAGTTTACGGACGCGCCTCTGGTGTACAAACGAATCGAAGTTTACGGACGCGCCTCTGGTGTACAAACGAATCGAAGTTTACGGACGCGCCGCTGGTGTACAAACGAATCGAAGTTTACGGACGCGCCGCTGGTGTACAAACGAATCGAAGTTTACGGACTCGCCGCTGGTGTACAAACGAATCGAAGTTTACGGACTCGCCGCTGATGTACAAACGAATCGAAGTTTACGGACGCGCCTCTGGTGTACAAAAGAATCGAAGTTTACGGACGCGCCCCTGGTGTACAAACGAATCGAAGTTTACGGACGCGCCGCTGGTGTACAAACGAATCGAAGTTTACGGACGCGCCTCTGGTGTACAAAAGAATCGAAAGTTTATGGACGCGCCTCTGTGTACAAAAGAATCGAAAGTTTATCTACACAATTAAATAAGCGTAAACCGAAATAAAAATAAACAATCACGATGCTCCCCGCTTCTCTCTCACAATTACGCCATTTCTGGAAGAATAAGTCTGCAGTTTTCCAAATTAATTTCAAGTATTTAAAAAATGAATTAGAATTTTATTTCTGGATAAAACATACAATTTAAGATTAATAAATAAATGTTATCCAAAATGTGTGCGAAAATCAAACGTAATAAGCGAACAAACACTCCACCCACACAAAAAAAGGTAGGAGTTAAGCCTAGAAGCATGACATCATAAAACAGAATATTTAGTACATTACACCTATATAAAAAAGCGTAAGGCAATCCTGGGAGAATGGTATCGTGAGAAACGAACGTTTTATAAACAGTTATAGAAAAACATTTTTTAAATTAATTTCAAAATATTTGATGTTTTATAATTTGCATATGATCTCTCGACGCACTTTATATGTTTATGTGGATTAAACTAAATAACATAACCAGTCATTATTAATTTTTGCACATAGCTTCTAGGTGTCACAGTAGGTAATATGCGTTATATTTAATTTTATGCAAAGGAGGGAAACGGACAGACCCTCATATAGAAATATATGTTCTCATGGATTCGAAAGATAGATGTTTATAAAATTTGGAACATATATAGTAGACATAAAAGAGAATGTAATGATATATGGTTAATTTTTCAAAGGGAAGCAATGGAGGTAGAAACATGCTAGTCCCCCCCCCTCTCTCTCTCTCTCTCTCTCTCTCTATATATATATATATATATATATATATATATGCGTGTGTGTGTGCGTCTGTGAGCGTGTATGTGTGTGTGTGCGCGTATGTATTATGTTCTCTGTGTGTGCACGTGCGCTTGTGTATGCCTGTACGTGCATGCGTTTCCATCGTTCTTTTTGGGGAGGTGTGATGATGACGACACAAGATACTCGTATGAAATGCAAGAACTGAACCGAAATGGGCCACGCTGCAAATCAAATCAAAGAATTAGTTTACGGACGCGCCTCTGGTGTACAAACGAATCGAAGTTTACGGACGCGCCGCTGGTGTACAAACGAATCGAAGTTTACGGACTCGCCGCTGGTGTACAAACGAATCGAAGTTTACGGACTCGCCGCTGATGTACAAACGAATCGAAGTTTACGGACGCGCCCTGGTGTACAAATGAATCGAAGTTTGCGGACGCGCCTCTGATGTACAAACGAATCGAAGTTTACGGACTCGCCGCTGATGTACAAACGAATCGAAGTTTACGGACGCGCTTCAGGTGTACAAACGAATCGAAGATTACGGACGCGCCGCTGGTGTACAAACGAATCGAAGTTTACGGACGCGCCTCTGGTGTACAAACGAATCGAAGTTTACGGACTCGCCGCTGGTGTACAAACGAATCGAAGTTAACGGACTCGCCGCTGATGTACAAACGAATCGAAGTTTACGAACGCGCCTCTGGTGTACAAACGAATCGAAGATTACGGACGCGCCTTTGGTGTACAAACGAATCGAAGTTTACGGACGCGCCTCTGGTGTACAAACGAATCGAAGTTTACGGACGCGCCGCTGGTGTACAAAAGAATCGAAGTTTACGGACGCGCCTTTGGTGTACAAACGAATCGAAGATTACGGACGCGCCTTTGGTGTACAAACGAATCGAAGTTTACGGACGCGCTTCTGGTGTACAAACGAATCGAAGTTTACGGACGCGCCGCTGGTGTACAAACGAATCGAAGTTTACGGACGCGCCTCTGGTGTACAAACGAATCGAAGTTTACGGACGCGCCTCTGGTGTACAAACGAATCGAAGTTTACGGACGCGCCGCTGGTGTACAAACGAATCGAAGTTTACGGACGCGCCTCTGGTGTAAAAACGAATCGAAGTTTACGGACTCGCCGCTGATGTACAAACGAATCGAAGTTTACGGACTCGCCGCTGATGTACAAACGAATCGAAGTTTACGGACGCGCCTCTGGTGTACAAACGAATCGAAGATTACGGACGCGCCTTTGGTGTACAAACGAATCGAAGTTTACGGACGCGCCTCTGGTGTACAAACGAATCGAAGTTTACGGACGCGCCTTTGGTGTACAAACGAATCGAAGTTTACGGACGCGTTTCTGGTGTACAAACGAATCGAAGTTTACGGACTCGCCGCTGATGTACAAACGAATCGAAGTTTACGGACGCGCCGCTGGTGTACAAACGAATCGAAGTTTACGGACGCGCCTCTGGTGTACAAACGAATCGAAGTTTACGGAAGCGCCTCTGGTGTACAAACGAATCGAAGTTTACGGACGCGCCGCTGGTGTACAAACGAATCGAAGTTTACGGACGCGCCGCTGGTGTACAAACGAATCGAAGTTTACGTACTCGCTGCTGATGTACAAACGAATCGAAGTTTACGGACGCGCCCTGGTGTACAAATGAATCGAAGTTTGCGGACGCGCCTCTGATGTACAAACGAATCGAAGTTTACGGACTCGCCGCTGATGTACAAACGAATCGAAGTTTACGGACGCGCTTCAGGTGTACAAACGAATCGAAGATTACGGACGCGCCGCTGGTGTACAAACGAATCGAAGTTTACGGACGCGCCTCTGGTGTACAAACGAATCGAAGTTTACGGACTCGCCGCTGGTGTAAAAACGAATCGAAGTTTACGGACTCGCCGCTGATGTACAAACGAATCGAAGTTTACGAACGCGCCTCTGGTGTACAAACGAATCGAAGATTACGGACGCGCCTTTGGTGTACAAACGAATCGAAGTTTACGGACGCGCCTCTCGTGTACAAACGAATCGAAGTTTACGGACGCGCCGCTGGTGTACAAAAGAATCGAAGTTTACGGACGCGCCTTTGGTGTACAAACGAATCGAAGATTACGGACGCGCCTTTGGTGTACAAACGAATCGAAGTTTACGGACGCGCTTCTGGTGTACAAACGAATCGAAGTTTACGGACGCGCCGCTGGTGTACAAACGAATCGAAGTTTACGGACGCGCCTCTGGTGTACAAACGAATCGAAGTTTACGGACGCGCCTCTGGTGTACAAACGAATCGAAGTTTACGGACGCGCCGCTGGTGTAAAAACGAATCGAAGTTTACGAGCGCGGCTGGTGTACAAACGAATCGAAGTTTTCGGACTCGCCGCTGGTGTACAAACGAATCGAAGTTTACGGACTCGCCGCTGATGTACAAACGAATCGAAGTTTACGGACGCGCCTCTGGTGTACAAAAGAATCGAAGTTTACGGACGCGCCCCTGGTGTACAAACGAATCGAAGTTTACGGACGCGCCGCTGGTGTACAAACGAATCGAAGTTTACGGACGCGCCTCTGGTGTACAAAAGAATCGAAAGTTTATGGACGCGCCTCTGTGTACAAAAGAATCGAAAGTTTATCTACACAATTAAATAAGCGTAAACCGAAATAAAAATAAACAATCACGATGCTCCCCGCTTCTCTCTCACAATTACGCCATTTCTGGAAGAATAAGTCTGCAGTTTTCCAAATTAATTTCAAGTATTTAAAAAATGAATTAGAATTTTATTTCTGGATAAAACATACAATTTAAGATTAATAAATAAATGTTATCCAAAATGTGTGCGAAAATCAAACGTAATAAGCGAACAAACACTCCACCCACACAAAAAAAGGTAGGAGTTAAGCCTAGAAGCATGACATCATAAAACAGAATATTTAGTACATTACACCTATATAAAAAAGCGTAAGGCAATCCTGGGAGAATGGTATCGTGAGAAACGAACGTTTTATAAACAGTTATAGAAAAACATTTTTTAATTAATTTCAAAATATTTGATGTTTTATAATTTGCATATGATCTCTCGACGCACTTTATATGTTTATGTGGATTAAACTAAATAACATAACCAGTCATTATTAATTTTTGCACATAGCTTCTAGGTGTCACGGTAGGTAATATGCGTTATATTTAATTTTATGCAAAGGAGGGAAACGGACAGACCCTCATATAGCAATATATGTTCTCATGGATTCGAAAGATAGATGTTTATAAAATTTGGAACATATATAGTAGACATAAAAGAGAATGTAATGATATATGGTTAATTTTTCAAAGGGAAGCAATGGAGGTAGAAACATGCTAGTCCCCTCTTCTCTCTCTCTCTCTCTCTCTCTCTATATATATATATATATATATATATATATATATATGCGTGTGTGTGTGCGTCTGTGAGCGTGTATGTGTGTGTGTGCGCGTATGTATTATGTTCTCTGTGTGTGCACGCGCGCTTGTGTATGCCTGTACGTGCATGCGTTTCCATCGTTCTTTTTGGGGAGGTGTGATGATGACGACACAAGATACTCGTATGAAATGCAAGAACTGAACCGAAATGGGCCACGCTGCAAATCAAATCAAAGAATTAGATGATAAGTTTCGATAAGTAAATGGATGAATACGACAAAGAGATTCGATGAATTACGGAATGAAATTAAATGCAAACAGTAAAACAAACCCAAAACAGTTACCTAACCTAAACGAGATGGATGCACTAACGCACACACACACACACACATACACACACACACACACACACACACACACATATACATACCCCCCACACACACATATATATATATATATATATATATATATATATATATATATATATATATATATATATATATATACTAGAAAATACCCGTGCCAAGATGGGTATAAGAATTTGTATAACATTTTGTAGCCACACATTTTAACACCCAGAGATATATGAGATACATGTGTACTCTATAATCCCCGTAAAGGACGATATGTAATTTATTTTTGACAGCTCGTATTTTACTTGAGGAGGGGTAGGGTGCTGTTTCCAGCAACTCACCTAAATGGTAAACTTCACTTACCGGTCTGGTAAAAATATATTTCCAAATCTGGTGTACACCAATTCTTTTCACTATTCGATTTTTTTTATATCCCTTATTGAAAATATTTTTTAGGGGGAAGAAGGCAGGTTTGCCCACCCCATTCTAAATGATGAACTTTATAAAACATAATGTGCTCACGTTACATACTGTACTGCCTAGACTATATATTCCATAATCCATAATGATCGGTTCATTAGTTTAAGAGAATCCTCCACATAGAAATATATGTAAACATATACACACCTAACTTATATATATATATATATATATATATATATATATATATATATATATATATATATATATATATATATATATATATATATAAGAGGATACCCCGCACAAATAATACACAAAGGTATAGAATTAGCAGAGCAAATACCATTAGAACAACTACGAATTCCCAAAAAACGGAACAAAGAACACATATTAGCATACGTA
>OY744522.1:141851744-141859244 GCA_963556195.1 Sepiola atlantica
TAAATAAACCTGAACCGGCAAAATAGCAGTCCCATCGTTATTCTGCCAGGACCGGCAAAATAGCCTATTCGTAAAAAATAATAGGTGAAAACACTTCGTAAACAGCCGATTCTATTAGTGATGGAACCAAAAGGATAAAGAACTAAAGTTTTGCATCGGACAACGGGGAACAGGCGACGCCATTGATTCAAACAATAACATTGCTCTTGTTTACCATTTACTCACAGAAGAGACGTTGCTATTCTCTCTCTCTCTCTAGTCTAGCGTTATGTTCATGATAGGTGCTCGAGTTGCCTACAACCTCTGGTTCACTCTTGGATAACATTCATAGTAAGAACTCGTCTAGCTACAACCACAACAAAGAATGTTTCTCTCTCTCTCTATCTATCTATCTACCTATCTTTCTCGCTCTCTCTCTCTCTGTCTCTCTCTGTACTTATAACCAAGCAGAAGTTCCATGAACCAAAAGTAATTCATGAACGCACCGCATATTTTGAATTTTAAACCTCTGTGTTTTGTTTCGAAAATAGAATAAAAACATTCTTTCCACGTCATAGACGTATTGTCAAATTTTGACTTCTATCATTTTCTTCAAATAAATCATCTTGAGGATGTCTTAGAATAAAGACGAAACGTCGATGGTATATAAATAATTTTCAGTTTTCCTTTTTTCATATATAGATATCGTATTATAGTATAATTATTTTTATCTATACAAACATCATTAGCTACATAAGTGCATACATGTTTCAATTTGGACTTTATTCCAAGTCCAGCATCTTCAGACCGTGTTAAGCATACTGTGAAAATGAATGAATTACATTTTTACAAAAAAAATTTGGTTGGAGGAGACGAGGAGTTCGAGAAAAGGTGAATGGGATACATATATACACACACAACTGCATATATACATACACATTCTTACACATGTGTGTACACTAATACATATTCATACGCTAACACTAACACATACACGTATATATATATATATATATATATATATATATATAAGTAAACTTTTAGTAGAAAGAACCTATAGTGAAATGGTAAAAGCTCAATATACGAGATAGAGCAATTATAAAGATAGATGGACGAAGAGTGATAAACATGCACGAATGTCCAGATTTATTTTAAACTTCAAATGTTCAATGCAAGGTATATTCTGTAATAAAATTATTTTTATTGTTCTTTCCTTAAGCCAAGGCTTTTCAAAGATCGTGATCTTATCATCAGAGGAATTATACAGATAGATAAGTTGGCAATACCACTTGGACAAACTCAATATCTTTTTACTCGAACTTTTTTTCACCCATCTCTTTCTTAATATTTTTTCAAATGTTGAACTTTGGCTTTTCTATTGCCAACTTATCTATCTGTATAATTCCTTTGATGATAAGATCTCGATCTTTGAAAAGCCTTGGCTTAAGAAAAGAACAATAAACATAATTTTATTACAGAATATACCTTGCATTGAACAATCAAAGTTTGAAATAAATTTGGACATTCGTGCTTGTTTATCACTCTTCGTCTATCTATCTTTATAATTGCTCTATCTCGTATATTGAGCTTTTACCATTTCACTATAGGTTCTTTCTACTAAAAGTTGACTTTTAGTTTCATATTTATTCTCTCTCTCTCTCTCTCTATATATATATATATATATGTGTGTGTGTGTTTGTGTGTGTGCGTGTGTGTGCGTGTGGTTCTCTGTATATATATAGTATGATAATATACTTATAGCAAGTAAGCTATACAGAAACGTTTATGTCTCATTACCGGTGGAATTCATCAATCAAATTTCGTAGATTTATAATATATAGCTCATCAATGGCGCCGACAAAAGAATAGCTTACCACAAGGTAGTGTGCTGGCTGCATTACTCTACAACATCTACACTAATGACAAACCAATGAACCAGAACACTGAGTGATTTCGGAGAGATCAACGTATGCCAAAAACCTTGACTCAGCGTTGAACAACACCTGCCGCTTGATCACTGGCTGCCTGAAGCCTACCAACTTGAACAACTTGCATCTCTTCACTGGCATTGCTCTTTCAGATGTGAGAGATCACAAAGGCTATCAGTAATGAACGCCATCTTCTTCGTGGACGTGAACCAACGGTCCAACGATTGAAGTCAAGGAGAAGCTCCTCAGCAAATATTTTATTTAAGCAAAAGTAACAGTTACAGCAAATATTTAATATGGGAAATAAAAAAACAATGCATGCAAATGTTCCTGTTTGCCTTAGGCACAAGGCTCCTCAGCTATGTCTAACCTCTAACAACATCTCAGGAAGAGGCCAGACTATAACTGTTGACCAGACGGCTAGAGGATGTACCCCCTCTGACTGACATGGGAATCCCCCCTTCTGAGGAACTTCCTCCCGGTTCAGACGCATTCTGGCTCCAGTGAAAACACTCAACCGCCCGAGACGGGAATGGGGCGATAAAAGTTGCTATGAGTAGATGGGGCTACAAAACTGACTCAACCATCTGTGAATGCGCGGAAAAGAGGACCATACGATGAAACACTGCCTTGTCTGCCCTTTACTGCCCGACCGGTGCAGCTTAGAAGATTTTGCAGAGAACAACAATAATGCAAATGGATGCATAAAATTGGGAAACTGTCGGGTGATCACATGACACTTCAAAGACCCGCAAAGAAGAAGATCAAGTAATTGAGCACTTTCACAAGGATTTATTTTACAACTTGAAAAATGAACATGGAACATGTTAACTTAGAAACATAGCTTTAAAAACATCCCAACACCGACCAAAAATATAGATACATTATTAAATTAAAAAAAACAAAAACATACAAACTAATACGCCAAGTGCGCTGGTTAACACATTTCTTTCTTAATAAATATGAACACAAAGACAAAAAAGAATCCCACGGATTGAAAAGTCTAAAAAATTCACACACAATAGATCTCATAGTTAAGGTTAGGTTTAGGGTTAGGGTTATGGTTAGCTTTTCAAATGACTTTTTAAATATCATTCAAGATATCAAAGTTCACAATGAACATCATAACAATTTTCGAAACACAATTTTACAATTCCGTAAAAAACATTACAATTAAAAAAACTCAAAAAAATCTTTGTAAGCGCAGAATTGAAGTAACATTTATAATAGACACGAAAAAGGAGCTAGAGAAATGCATAACTCAGAAGACAAAAAGGCTGATCACTGCAGCAAGAGACACCATCCCAATGAACAACTCAGAAGCACCGAAACCAGAAATAAACGAGAAAAGCAAAGTGGGAAGAAAAACAGCTACATGGACGTTTCATAAGAATGACAAGAGAAGAGATCCACAAACATTCCTGGGCATGGCTAAGAAAAAGACACTTGAACAGAAAACGGAATCTCTACTGACAGCTGGACAGAACAATGCTATTAGGACTAACTATCTTAAAGCTAAAATAGAAAACCATAAATGCAGATTGTGTGAGCAAATAAACGAAACAGTAAATCACATAATAAGTGAATGTAGCAAACTAGCACAAAAGAATACAAACACAGACACGACTGCGTGGGAAAAGCAGTATACTGAGAACTATGCAAACAGCTGCATTTCGAACATTCGATCAAATGGTACAAACATAAACCAGAGACAGTACTGGAAAATGAAAATCACAAAATCCTCTGGTAGATATAGGTGCACACAGATAAACTCATATAAGCAAGGAGGCCGGATGTCATAATAGTAAAAAAAATAAAAAATCCTGCTAAATCGTAGAATTTGCTGTTTCGGCAGGCACAGAGTGAAGGTTAGGGAAACGGAAAAACGAAGCAAATACACGGAACTTGACAGAGAACTGAAAGGGATATGGAGCATGAAGAAAGTCAATATAATACCACTAATCGTCTGAGTATTAGGAACAGTCCCCCAAAAACTGGAAAAAAAAGACTGGGAGAAATTGAAATAAAACTGAGACCATGCAAAGGACGGCAATCATCAAAACAGCCGCAATCTTAAAGAAAACTCCTCGAATACGGAAGCCAACCCGCATAAGTTACAATAGAAAAAAATAACAAAACCACAGGAAGAACACCACCATACGAATTAAAGAATAGACACTGCAAGAAATTTCATAAGTTACCCCCTCCCCCCCCAAAAAAAAAAAAGTGATGGCACCAACCTCGGCTGATACCACACAAAACAGTTGTGAAGACCAAGGAGGGAGAGCACTAACCAGACCTCCACTGGAAGAGTGCGGAGAGTACTGGGACTTTGAGGAGGCTTATTGCCACCCAACACCCAGATGAGACGAATGGTTGTTACCAGCGAGAAATCAATGGTAAGTGGCTGTTGCGATACCGCAAAACCATTTGCAATGGTTATCGAAAAGAGGTGGAGAGTACTGGAAATCTGGGGAGGCTTTTTTCACTCAGACTCCAGGGAACACCACCGGTTATTATCCGTAAGCAATCACTGACGATGACTTGTGTTATAACTCATCGTGATTACAAATAATAATAACTCAGATAACAGTAGAAATTTCCGAAATAGAAAAAAGAAAGTTACTAATGGGGAAAACTGAAAATTAAAAATTCGCAAACTTTGACCCTTAAAAATAACTGATTAGAGTGAGGAATGACTCATCCAATAAAATAACATTCTTCCATTGCCATACGAACCAACTATGTACGTTTTTTTTATTAATTGGATTATTCGAACTACTCTTCTTATCTTGAATGTTAGTCTCACAACGTTTCGAGCGATGTAATTCCCGACCTTCTTCAAGTGCACCTTGTCGAACTCAGGAATCGTTATGCCGAACTCGGGAATCTGTACGGAATTTCGAACCAACACTTTATTTAATCCATGGGGGTAGCTTGTTCTCGTTCCGTCAACCATGATCGAGTAGTCTTAAGTCTTAAGTAATTCATAATTGTATTCTTTGTATCGCTCACACTGGGGATTGAATCTTCAGAAGACTGTCACTTAGCACATATCCATTACTCCACAGGGATCCGTTCAAAATTCAGTACAGATTCTTGAGTTCGACATAAAGATTCCCGAGTTCGACATGAAGGTCAGATGTAACATCGACCGACAAATTGTGAGAATAACACCTAAGATAAGAGCAGTAGTCTGAATGATCCAAATAATCAATCCGCATCTAAAAAAATCCTAAACATGTAGATTTTTATTCCAGTCCAAATGCCTTGCAACGTTTTTTTTTGTTTTAAATAGTAGTTTCTGATTGAGACTTCCCGGGGAAATTTTAAATAATGGTGGCTATAAACTCGACTTTCGACTTGAATGATCAGTCAAATCAGAAATAAATTTAAACTAAAATGGAAAATAAGTAGCAATGTAATGGAAACGGCTGAGTTGATAAAATATAAAAATCGGCGAATTCGAAGAAAACTATTTTTTCTGGACTGTCAACATTGCGTGACACGGGAAAGAATATCCATTACCAAGTAAACACGACCGCCGTGTCCGACGCTTAAACCCTTTTTCTGATGAATACTACTTGGACAAATTACTTTATTTACAAACTAAATTTAATAATCAAAAATATTACCTTCCTTCCCGTGTTTATATATTTTTTATTTATATAAAAATATCATCGCATCAACATAAGTACGTTGCCCGAAAAAAAACAAGAGCATGAAAAAGTTATTGATTTTTTTTACATTAAATTTCTATTCATTTTTATTTTGGTTTAAATTTAATTTATATTTTATTTATGATTCAAATCAATACCCAGAAATTAAGGAAGTAATTAATTTTTTTTACATTAAATTTCTATTCATTTCTTTTTGGGTTTAAATTTAATTTATATTTTATTCATGATTCAAATTAACACCCAGATGTATACACACAATTATTTACAACCTTAAAAAAAGAATGAAAAAAAAACCACAACGATAAATTCATCGCCTTTACGTACATACGTTGCTGCGAGTAAGCTTATTCGTAGATTTGAAATAATACTAATGTTCATTTTTAGTCATAATATAGCATGAAGACCCGACGTTGCTCGGGATTGAATGAGGATCACTACCATGTACTTTTTCACTATGCGCATGACACCATATTATTTTCTTTGTTTTTACTGCCATCTCCTCTAGTTCTGCCGCAAATATATACGGAAGAAGCTGAAATATTGGAAAAGTTTCATGGGGTTTCTGTTCCCAGTGATCACTTAGAGAATGGGACATGTAGGTATTTATCACATAGAGGGTAATGTAGAGATTCGGGACCACTGCCATTGTCTCCCACAGAAAAGTGAATAGATATTATTTAAATTTCATAAAAATATAATATATTTTATTTATGATTCAAATCAATACCCAGAACTTAAAGAAGTAATTAATTTTTTTACATTAAATTTCTATTCATTTTTTATTTTGGTTTAAATTTAATTCATATTTTATTTATGTTTCTAATCAACACCCAGAACTTAAGGAAGTAATTAATTTGTTTACATTAAATTTCTATTCATTTTTCATTTTGGTTTAAATTTAATTCATATTTTATTCATGATTCAAATCAATACCCAGAACTTAAGGAAGTAATTAACTTTTTTACATTACATTTCTATTCATTTTTTATTTTGGTTTAAATTTAATTCATATTTTATTCATGATTCAAATCAATACCACGAACTTAAGGAAGTAATTATTTTTTTTCACATTAAATTTCTATTCATTTTTTATTTTGGTTTAAATTAAATTCATATTTTATTCATGATTCACATCAATACCTAGAACTTATAGAATAATTAATTAAATACCCAGAACTTAAGGAAGTAATTAATTTTTTTACATTAAATTTTTATTCATTTTTCATTTTGGTTTAAATTTAATTTATATTTTATTTATGATTCAAATCAATACCCAGAACTTAAGGAAGTTATTAATTTTTTTTATATTAAATTTCTATTCATTTTTCATTTTGGTTTAAATTTAATTTAGATTTTGATCATGATTCAAATCAATACCCAGATGTATACACACAATTATTTACAACCTTAAAAAAAGAATGAAAAAAAAAACCACAACGATAAATTCATCGCCTTTACGTACATACGTTGCTGCGAGTAAGCTTATTCGTAGATTTGAAATAATACTAATGTTCATTTTTAGTCATAATATAGCATGAAGACCCGACGTTGCTCGGGATTGAATGAGGATCACTACCATGTACTTTTTCACTATGCGCATGACACCATATTATTTTCTTTGTTTTTACTGCCATCTCCTCTAGTTCTGCCGCAAATATATACGGAAGAAGCTGACATATTGGAAAAGTTTCATGGGGTTTCTGTTCCCAGTGATCACTTAGAGAATGGGACATGTAGGTATTTATCACATAGAGGGTAATGTAGAGATTCGGGGCCACTGCCTTTGTCTCCCACAGAAAAGTGAATAGATATTATTTAAATTTCATAAAAATATAATATATTTGAAGTTTTCTAGGGCGTTATGCACTCATACCCCCTCTACGGGGTGCATCTAGAGATTCGAGAACACTTCC
>OY744522.1:141864244-141909244 GCA_963556195.1 Sepiola atlantica
TAGATGTGCTGGGATTAAAAAGATAAAATTACCTACAGGCATAATTTCTAGATTTAAAGAAATTAATTTGGGAAGGAGGCTTACCGTTATCAGAACATATTCGCCAATCAATGAGCAATGAAAGGGAGATAATCCAATATCTATCTAAAATATATTTTAGAGATAGAAAATATAAAGAAATATAAGGCTTTAAAGGTGAATATATATATAATATATTAAAAAAATTTAAAAGCATTTAGCATTAGTAAAATTAGTAAAACTATGAGACAAAGAGATATTAAAAAAATATTAAAAATGTATATAGACTATAATGCATAATGTATAAAAATGTATATAAACACATGAATTAAAAATAAATAAATTATAAGACAATATTTTACTGGTTTGTTTAGCGAAAATATTTTCAAATAAAGAATCTGATTTTTAAGAGGGTAATTTATTTAGGAGTATAGTATTATATATATTTAAAAGGTATGTAAAAGGTAAATTTTAAAGTTTATATGGTTGAGTTAAACATCAGAGGAGATTTTAAAATAAAACTCATTATATAAGATAAATAAATAACGGTGTTAAACGAATTAATTTATGCATTAGGAGAGGGAGGCGTATCATTTGAGGTTATCAATTAGCTATATTTATATCTCTTTTTGTCTACATGGCGAAAGAAGTTCGTTCCTGGAATTTATTATATTTTTATTTTTAATGAATGTAATTATCTTTTTCTGAAGACGTTCGCTAACACGAACGATACCGGTCAAATCTCTTGTTTTTGTTTTTTCCCTGCATTTTAACCTGTTTTCCGTTTGTCATTTTTCACACATTTTGTCTACCACGGCATTTCATTTTCATATATATGTATATTGTTGTTGTTTATTTTGTCATTGTCATTGTCATTTAATTATTTAAGTTGTTAATTTTGTACTTTTGATTTATTGATGGCTATTATGAAAACTGAAGTGTCGCTTACGACTTAGAAAAATGCACCTGACGCTTATGAAAATGAACTGCTTAATGAGTAGAGTGTGAGAATAAATATTTCCTTGAAACGGGTTTCTATATAAATGTTATATAACACTGTAAATATTAGCCGATTATTGTTTATATGAAAGATGTAATAAAGGTAAATTGTTTGCTACGTCAGAAAAACTGAAAAATTAAAGTAAAGTGGGCGGCCATGTTGGAAATATATGAAGACGTTTTCATATGCAAGAAAAAGAAAACATTTGTATGCGCCGGTTACAGAATCGGAGTGACGTCACACGATGAGGTAGCACTAGGATTAGGATCGGAGTTTTTACAGGAAATGTGTATACAATTCTGATTGGCTGTTAATTAGAAGGTAATCTTAAATCATCCTCTCGCTAGAATCATAAAGTAATGCACGGATAACTTCCTGATCAGGTTCAAGTAATACTAGCTAATACAGTTTGTGGTTGGACTAGGAAGTAATGTCTTTACAAAAATATATTAATGAGTGCTTTTGTTTTATAGTCTACAAAATGAACGCACATCTAAAACTTATGTTATACTATACTATCTGTATAATTTCTTACTTGATCAACTGATTTTTCTGTGTGTATATATATATGTGTGTGTGTGTGTGTGGTAAGGTACACGATAAGTCATGAAAATGAAATCCCGTGGTAGACAGAATGTTTGAAGAATGACAAAAAAATAGGAAATAAGAATGGCGTGTATAAGGCTTTGCAATGTTTTAATGATAGAAAATGTGTAAAAAGAAAAAAGAAAAATAGAAGACCAATGAGTAAAGGAAAGATGAAGTGCGTGTTTTTTAAAACACTTTTTAAATTTATTTATGTTTTTCTGAGTATTCTCTTAATCACAGGACTAATGGCGGACATTATAGAAAGCAAATAACATCATTTTTTTCCGAGTGCCTTCCAATACTAGTTTTGACATTTACCTATAAAGGGATGTAGCTAAAAAAATGTCATGCAAAACAAGGAATTAAAAAGAAATTCATCTGATATCACTGTTGTGTCGATTGTAAAACTGAAAATACACATTTTGGCCTTCGGGCTATGATTAAAATGTAGTAATTGTTCTGTCTATAGATGATACAATAATATCACGTCAGGCATCCATAGAATTTAAATATGTCACAGACTCTTACAGGGATATAATTACGGAATTTCCACTAGTTGTAAACAATTATAACTAGACCATTTACGACGCGTTGTGTCAGTGTTTGTTATATATATATCATTAAATATTTATGAAAATCTTTTGGAATTTCCAAATATTTATGGAAAAATTTGTGATTTTTCAAATATTTTTGAAACTCTCTTGTGATGCCATAATATGCTCTGTCTGTTTTCCTCACTCTTCTTCTTCTTCTTCTTCTTCTTCTTCTTCTTCTTCTTCTATTTTGCTTTCTCTCTTACTCTTTTTTCTCTCTCTCATCCCCCTTCCATATTCTCTTCTCTTGTTTCTATACCTGTCCTCTTTTCTGTATTTGAAAATTCCAAAAGATTTTCCCAAATATTGGAATTTTCGAATGTTTATAATAGATCCTCTCTCCTTCCACAATTCTTTCTATCTCCTTCCACCATACCCCTCCCCTCTACTCTTTTCTATCTCTCTCTTAATTATTTACATCATTCCATCACTTTCACCGCTTCTCTTATCATTCGCCTTTAATTTACGTTATTCGTCCTTCCTCCCACCATCCAAAACATTCATGTACAGACGAAAAGTGTGCACGGTGATAAGCAAGCAAATAAGATAACACCATGATCAGTGTTCTAGTAGTATATAGATTATTAATTACAAAATTCATCCATATCTATATTTTATCACCCTAAATCTTTAGTGGCACCACGTGTCCACCTTTCATTTTTAAAAAAATTCGGTCTTGTAGCTCATGAAAATATCTTATGTGTCCCTAGTTGTCACATAACTTTCCGTGTGAAACCTTGTTTTCAATAATGGAGCTCATAGTTAAACATAAAGCAAACATTGTTTTCCTGAGTAAAATGTGAATCTTTTTATTCACCTTACATATTAAATGATTCACGTGTATAGACTACGTAACCGCCGATACATGGCTCCCTGTTCAATATCTTATGCATATTCATATCTGTCGTGATATGGCATGGGGGAAATACACTTTTAAAATACTTCATAAACGCACACGCACAGTTCGCATGCACCTAATACACATACACACGCATCTATTATCTGCTCTTCGACTTGACTTCGTATGTTTAAATAAAACCACTTTTTTTTATCTCATTCCTATTTGATTTTTATTGTAATAAAAAAGTAGTAAAACAAAATTAAAAACAAAAACAAAAACAAAAGGACATATTTTTCGCCGCCATGGCCCGGAAGTGACAGTTTATCTTCTGCACGTGCGCTAGGCGTTGCCATTGCCGCGCCAAGAGAAGTTTGTAAGATTTTCTGATTTTTTTGCGCTTCAGCTGCTGAGAAGACTTTTACACCCCCCCCCCCCCGGTTGCACTTGACGATGTCCCCTGCCATTCCTTCGACTTATCTATTGCGAATGCACCGGTTCAAGGCGGACCGGTGCTCTACTCTCACCGTATCACACGACGGCATCTTAAAGGTGTGACTGAAAGGGCCACGTCAGTACGTGAATGAGGGTCGGTGTTAGCTTTCTATGGCCTAAAATTGAACGGAGGCAGGACGAAGTTGACACTGTCCTTCATGTCATGTTACTTATAAAATCGGTAATTGTTATACAGTAATAGCGTTGTCACCATCGACCTACCTCTCGCTGGGAACTAATACTTATAAAACACTTAACCAATAAATGCTGCCATGTTTTCAGCATTTGTAAAAGCAGTCGAACTTGAAAAAGTGAAAAATATTGGAGGGGAGCGTGATTAAAGTAATGTATACCGTCGTGGATTATGGAATCGACTGTCCCGGTTTCAAGTCCTATCTATTCTATTGTGTTCGATTACGCGCAAATTTCGTTGACTGACCTTTCTCTCCAGCTATAGGTGAAATAGCAACTTGTATTCAATTAATCATATGCAATGAACCGTTTACGATAGATATTTAGTATCGACATTAAATAACTCAAAAAGCGTTGATACGTCGTAAAACAGATAAAACCGACTAAACAAAAGAGGCTATTTCAATTCCTGGCGAATAAACACAACTTACATAAGTCATCTGTTTTTGTAATTTATTATCGCCATTGTATCGATTCATGTTCTGAAAGAGCAACAATTTCATTTCTCATCGCTTTTTACATTTGTATATTCAGTTCGCTCGCCAGTTTCTATTTGGATTACTAATGTCATAGAAAGAGTCGGAGAGATAATTGCCCCTAAGTAATTGCTACCAGAATCACCGGGTTCAAATATTTCGTAGGGTACCTACATTTTAACTCTACCTCTTGTAAACATTACGGGTGCTCACATATGTATTAATTATTCACAAAGCTTCTTATTTATAGTAAAGCAAACACTGGATATTCTTTAGTCAAAATTTTGTTTCATTAATCTTATAAATATTACAGCCACGCACCAAAAACAAGCTATATAAGATACATTTTATACAGCCGTGAGCGCATTTGTTACGCTTACGAGCACCCATATTTTCAATGATCACAAACACCTCTATATTTATTCCATGAAAAATGCCAGTATACTGAAATCATATGCCCTTAATAGGGTTAAGATGAAAATTCATATACACTAAATGTACAAAAGCAAGGAAATTCCCAAATTTTTACACTTTTATTGTCATTAAGGGTATGACTACATATCAACCAAACCATTTCATTATAACATCACTACAGTATAAATCTCTATGCATGAGTGGATGAAGTGTGTGAGGTGCGCTGAAGAAAAATTCCTACAAGTAAAATACATAGCCCTGTTGTGCTCGCATAACCTTAATGACAATAAAAGTGTAAAAATCTGGGAATTTCCTTGCTTTTGTACATTTAGTGTATATGAATTTTCATCTTAATCCTATTAAGGGCATATGATTTCAGTATACTGGCATTTTTCATGGAATGTCACTACTTTTGTAAAGGCTATGCCTCAATACAATGCCTTCTCATAACTGATATAGTTGGTAGTTTGACTAATCAAGGTATATGGTAAACTGAAATTTAAATGCCATCAACTAGACACTGGAACCTCTATCTTTGCCCAAAATCAGCTGAATCCATCAAATGGTCGATAAGATATAGAATAAAGTGTATGAATACTGGTCATTTTAAAGGTTTTTTTGAATTTTCTGGAAAACTAAGGTATATGGTAAACTAAAATTAAAATGCCATCAACCAGACCCAAGAACCTCTATCTCTGCCAAAAATCAGCTGAATCCATCAAATGGTTGATGAGATACAGGGTGGCACATACGTACGTACGTACGTACGTACGTACACACAGATAACATGGTTTCATGATTGAACTTTCTGAATCGATGGGTTACCTTGATTAATGATGCTGAAATTCTACACACTTATAGAAACTATCAAATAAAAATGTTGTGCAAAGTTTTAACTAATTTGGTTTATTAATTTTTGAGTTATGATTGATCAAAGAAATGAGATTTTCAGCATAGGCCATTCGTGTAGTCTATTAAGGGATAGAGCGCTCTCGCGCCTCCCTTGATATATTCTTAAACATTTAATTATTTACTTTCATTTAATAACACCAACAACGGCAACTACTACTACTACTACTACTACTACTACTACTACTACTACTAATAATAATAATGATAATAATAATGATAATAATAATCATAATAATTCCGCTAGTAATTTACAAATATGCTTCTACAGCTCTCTTGAACGCTGAATGCCCTTCTTTATATCTTCCATTATTTTTCGTTTTCTATTGCATTTTTTTCTTTTCTCCTCAGCGACGTCTATTAAATTTGCTGCTGTTCTTCTTTTCCTTATAATAATGATAATAATAGTGATAATAATGATAACAACAATAATAATAATAATAATAATAATAATAATAATAATAATTCAAAGGAAAACTGGAGACGACAGAAGGTATAGAACTCCCCAACCAAGAGGAGATGAGGGCGCTAGGAGAACAAGGTAGCTACAAATACCTGGGAGTTCTGGAAGCAGACAATCAAATATACAGAAATGAAAGAGAAGATTGGAAAAGAATATCTACGAAGAACAAGGAAACTCTTAGAAACTAAACTATATAGCAGAAACCTAGTAAAAGGGATAAACACATGGGCTGTATCACTAATAAGATACTATGGACCATTCATAGGCTGGACCAAAGAAGAACTCAGGCACCTTGACCAAAGAACTAGAAAACTAATGACTATGCACAATGCATTGCACCCAAAAGACGACACGGACAGACTCTATGTGAAAAGAAATGAAGGAGGTAGAGGACTGGTAAGTATAGAAGACTGTGTGGAAGACACCAAAAAAGAGCTGGAGAAATATGTAACCCAGAACACGGAAAGACTGATCACCACAGCAAGAGAACCAGCCCAACAAACAACCCCAGAAGTACTGAACCCAGAAACAAAAAGACAAGAAAGGAAAAGTGGGAAGAAAAACAACTACATGGACGCTTTATAAGACTCACAAGCGATGAAGCCAATGAAAACAGCTGGGCATGGCTAAGAAAAGGACACCTGAATAAAGAAACGGAGACTCTGCTGACGGCCGCACAGAACAATGCGATTAGGACAAACTTTATTAAAGCAAAGATAGATAAAACCCAGGAAAACAGCAAATGCCGACTGTGTGGACAAAGAGACGAAACGATAAATCATATAATAAGTGAATGCAGCAAGCTAGCACAAAGGGAATACAAGAACAGACATGACAGTATGGGGAAAGAAGTACACCGGGAAATTTGCAAACAACTGAATTTCGAATATGCAAAAAAACGGTACAAACACAAACCAGAAACTGTACTAGAAAACGAAAAACACAAAATCATATGGGATATGAATGTACAGACAAACCCATAACAGCAAGGAGACCGGATATGATAATAATCAACAAGAAAGAAAAATCCTGCAAAATCGTGGACTTTGCAGTTCCAGCAGACCACAGAGTGAAGATCAAAGAGACGGAAAAAAGAAGCAAATATACTGAACTTGCCAGAGAATTGAAAGGAATATGGAACATGAAAAAAGTCAGTATAACACCAATAATCATAGGAGCACTAGGAACAGTCCCCAAAAACATGGAGAAAAGACTAGGAGAAATAGGAATCAAAGGGATAACTGAGACCATACAAAGGACAGTAATGATCAAAACAGCTACAATCCTGAGAAATGTCCTCGAATGCGGAAACCAACCCACATAAGCAACGAATGGAGAACAAACACATGGAAGCACAAAACAACAGAACCGGGGAAAATACAACCGCACGAATGAGGCGCAAGCATAGGCTGACGCCACAAAAATTATGGACAGAGGGTCGAGGAGGGAAAGCGCAAACCAGACCTCCACTGGAAGAGCGCGGACAGCTCTGAGACCTTGGGAAGGCTTGTTGCCACTCGGGCCCCAGAGGGGACCAATGACCCTTATCAGCGGGAAATCGTTGGTAGGTGGCTGTTGCGATTACCGCAAGGTCATCAGCGGTGATGAACGAAAAGAGGTGGAGCATACTGGAGCATACTGAGGTGACTTGTTGTCACTCGGACTCCAGGGAATACCACAGGTTGTCGGCAGTGGGCGACCACTGACGATGACCAGTGTGATAACTCCTAGTGAGTAAATAATAATAATAATAATAATAATAATAATAATAATAATAATAATAATAATTATTATTATTATTATTATTATTATTATTATTATTATTATTATTATTATTATTATTATTATTATTGTTGTTGTTACTCACTAGGAGTTCTCACAGAGGTCATCATCAAAGATTACTCACTGATGATAACCGGTAGTGTTCCTTGGAGTCTGGGTGACAACAAGTCTTCCCAGATTTCCAGTACTCTCCATCTTTTTCGATAACCTTTGCAAATGACTTTGCATGATCGCAACAGCAGCTTACCATTGATTTCTTGCTGGTAGAGACCATTGGTCTTCACGGAGATTTGGGTGGCAATAAGCCTCCTCAAGGTCTCAGCAGTCTCCGCACTCTTCCATGGAAGGTCTGGTTAGTGCTCCCCCCCCCATCGGTCATTCCACCGTTCTTGACCCTTCGACTATTTTGTGTGGTATTTCATTTGACTTTCCTTGCAGTTTCCATGTGGCTAGTTAGCGTTTGTAGTTTATGTAGGTTGTTTTCCGCATTCGAGGATTTTCCTAAAGATTTTAACTGTTTTTACCATTGCCGTCCGTTGTATAGTCTCAGTCTTCCCCTTCATTCCAATTTCTCCTAGTCTTTTTCCCAGGTTGTTCGGGACTGTACCTAATGCTCCTGCAATTTATTATTATTATTATTATTATTATTATTATTATTATTATTATTATTATTATTATTATTATTATTATTATTATTATTATTATTATTATCCTGTTTTTTCTTCTTTTCGTCTCATCTATTTTCTCCCTCTCTTTAACTCTTATCTCCTTTCATTTCTTTTCATATTCTTCTCTCTATTTTCTTTTCTGACGTTCACATCTCCCTCAGTCATTTTTCATCTCTTTTTTCCTCTTCTCTCTCTATCCATTTATATTTGCGTTCTTGTGTTCACTCTCTTTTCAGTCGTCCTCTTTTCTCTGCCTTTTTTGTTTCTGTTTTCTCTCATCTTTCTCTTTTCCTCATCATCTCGCACCTTATCTTGTCTCCTTATCCCTTTACCTTTCTCCGTTCCTCCTTTTATGTTATTATTTTCCTAATTCTAATGTTATTTCTCTCTCGTTTCATTCCATTTCTTTTCCCCCCAATTTTACATCATATCACAGCCTCTTTCTGCGGGAAGAGGTGACGTTTGTAGAGGTAAATACATGCGTGATTCGGCGTTCCGTGTTCCAGTCATGTCCGTTCCATTCCATTACTTTCACTGTGGATGTTGGCATTTAGTCATCCCCATATGAGTACACGATGCCAAAGACAAAATTAATCAAGGCAAAATTCCTGAAATGCTGATCGCACGTAACAAGATGACTAACTTGTAGAAAAGAGTGTAATAAAATTATATTTTTAATCTTCAGGATTAAATATATAGAACGAATTAATCCTATCTATATACCTAGTTAACTACATATCCACCTACCTATGTAACCACCCATCTATCTACTACTTACTTATCCATATATCTATCTGCCTATATATCTTGGCCTTTTGGCTAAGATCAAAGTGAAGTATCTGTTCCGAGGGATACTGCACCCCATAGACTGGTGTTGACTTACGCCGGTCAATGGGTCTGTCCTGTGCAGTTCTAGTAGGTCCACCCTCCCAGGCTTTGCCTCCCCTCTTTGGGGAGAAGGAAGTTTATTGCTTACTGCCTGAGGGGCCCCTACCGGGGAATGCCGACGGGGCTGCCCAGGCAATTTTTAATGACCAGAGTGCTCAACTTCTCGAGTGCTGGTTTTTCTAATCCCACTTTCCCGACCTTGTGTCACATCTTACCTTGTGGGAGGTAGATAAATAACTCATCTTGGCCTTTTGGCTAAGATCAAAGTGTAGTATCTGTTCCGATGGATACTGCACCCCATAGACTGGTATTGTCTTGGCCTTCGGGGCTTGATTTACGCCTGTCTATGGGTCTGTCCTGTGCAGTTCTAGGAGGTCCACCCTCCCAGGCTTTGCCTCCCCTCTTTGGGGAGGAGTAAGTTTATTACTTACTGCCTGAGGCGCCCCTACCGGGGAATGCCGACGGGGCTGCCCAGGCAATTTTTAATGGCCAGAGTGCTCACATCTCGGGTGCTAGCTTTTCAAACCCCACTTTCCCGACCCGACCTTGGGTTACATTTACTTGTGGGAGTAAGATAAAACTGGCCTTGTGCCTAACTCCTGGAGAGGAGTAAGTAAATAATCAACAAGCTACCTAATCTTTTATAACTCTTATATATTAACGCTTATTTTACCATCAGACGGATGTAACGTCATATCACAGTGGTTAAGCGATTTGAAACAAAATAGGTTATTTCATGAAGATTCTAAAGTTTAACCTAACACCTACTTTCATAAAGATGAATCAATGAAATGATTGTTTTGTATGAGTTTAATTTGCGCTGAGAGCGATTTCAACCCACCGGGCGTTTGTCTGTAATTGTATTTTGGGTATAGCTGCCTTGAGAAAAAAATACAAGATACAATAATCTTTTGTTTAATTCGGAATTAAAAGGAAGTGACCACACCCCTCTCTTGACAATCAAGAATACCCTGGGAAAAATCCGAACCAATTAAAATCCCTATAAATATCGCTGCTTAGAGAAGCGAAAATAGACTCTGACTTTAGGACTAATCAAATATAAGAAAGATTATTCCATCTTTTGAATTCTACATGAGAATTATCATTTATTTACTTTTTAAAATTAACAAATAATTGATTCTCATATAAAATTCGCAAACTTACTTTACTTTATTCAATCTACGGGGGTAGATTGTTCTCATCCTGTCAGTCATGAAAAGATGAAATTGTTAATTTATGTTATCATTAGTTATTATCGCATGTAGTAAAGATTGAACCTTCAACCTCAAAATACTGTCGCTGATTGTTAAACAACGTATGTAACCATTAGGCCACATGTGAACTATTCTAATATGTGTTTTGTAAATAAAAATAACCAAGATGTAAATAGTAGTCCAAATAATCCAAATGATAGAATTTTAATTGTTTTTATAACAATTTAAAGTAAAAATAATATTCCAGATGAGTTAACGTACAGAAACAGAAAATTTGAGAGACCCGTTGTAGATGAGTAAATGCGCTAGTATTTTATAAATTCCAAATAAATATATTATACTACGCTTCTATAGTTGGTAATTACTAGTAAGAATATGCAATTGCCTAATAAGAGATTCAACCAATATTTTTCCAATACTTTGTATATTAATTCGTTAAAGATGTTAAGTTTTTCATAACAAAATTGGCAATTATTCTTTTATGTAATACATTCATTAATTCACCAAAAAGGTTACTATAAATATAAATGATTTATACACAGATCGGTACGTGAAATTATAACAACCTTACTATATAACAAAAGTTGAGATGATGTATAGAATTTGAAAAATTGAGAAACCCTGCGTAGATGGCTACTTCATCCAGTTCTTAATATTTGCCTTCTTCATTATGCCACTTCGGTTCCAACAGCAGAGATTATTGGTGTTGCATTCAAATCAAGGAATCCCGTTCTGACTTAATTGTTTCTTCGTTTGTTTCTTTGCGCGTTTCATGGCGTTATTTTCAGCTAGTTAATTCTTTCGTCTTCTGGAAGTCTTCGGGAAGAATTGGCGTGCATGAAATAAAGGATGATTAGGGAGAGGAGGATGATAATTGACTCAGGTGTTAAACGAAGGTGGATAATTGAGGGGACAAGAAAAAGTAATAGTCCCCCTCCGAATTTAAACTTGTGGAACGTGGGATTAATCACTGTCACCTATCGGCCTCATTTACGATCTTTACCGCCAAAAGAAAAAAAGAAGAAACGTGACGAAGGATAAAACTGAAAGAAACAAAAACAAATAAAATTAAATATGAAAGCTTTTCTTTGCAATTACCAACTTAATGTTTTTTTATATGCCTCATATTTTCGCCGATTGTTTTTTATTTTTTCAATTTCATTTTGGCTTAACTTTTCATTTCCTCACAATTTTGTTGACCTCTCTCTTTCTTTCGCTCTTTCTCTTTCGCTTTTAGTTTATTTTTCTCTTTTTTTACACGTATATACACAGTTATTCTACTACGCATCTATCTATCTATCTATCTATCTATCTATCTATCTATCTATCTATCTATCTATCTATCTATCTATCTATCTATCTTAAGCTTTAGAGAGAATATTAAAAAAAAACTTAGCCACGTTGCAAAGTTCTCTACCTTAGGAGATCGAAACTCTCTTTAGAATCTTAGTACTTGTGTTTAAATGAAAAGATACAATGCGTATTTCTCTCGCATTTCAAAGCGTGATCGTCACGTTGGCCGAATGGTTAAGAAGTCAGGATTTATAATACTTGGATCCGGGGTTTGAATCATCCGTAGAAAACACTATATATATATATTAATTCAGATTTGATTGAATAGAAACGCAAGCTTCTGTCTATTTATTTTCTGATCCCTTTTTTCCAATTGGTGGACCAACGACCTTCTAGTGTATACTGGAACGCATTATACTTTGAAGTACTTTCGACTCGCATGAGTTGTCAACAACGAATTTAAAAATGATGAATTTATTGGAAGATCGATTGAAAACGTTTGAAAAATATTTTAAGATTCTTATCTTTACTCTCGTACCGGGCTTAGTTTTTGTGGATTTATGCATCCGTATGAATAGTGTTTCGAGGATGGAGACGCGAAGACTACAGTTGTAAATGGCGAGGATAGAGTTTTTTTGAGTTAGTAAATTAAAGAAATTTTTCTTGGATATTTTGTGTGCTGTTAAATGTTGGTGAATGGAGCTTTCTAGGGAGGTGATGTGCTATGTAATGCTTCGAGAGATTATAGTCTTAGTCATGCCAACGTATGTGTTTTTCTTAGGGACACATTCTTTAACCTGACATTTGAACACACACACACACACACACACACACACACACACATATATATATATATATATATATATATATATATATATATATATATATATAGAGAGAGAGAGAGAGAGAGAGAGAGAGAGAGAGAGTGAGAGTGAGAGTGAGAGTGAGAGTGAGAGAGAGAGATGGGTATTAGAAGTCTATCACAATGCAAGAAATGGAAATATGTCGGCGTTGAGAAGTAAGACAAAAACAAGTTATTTTTTATGTATATATTTTAAAAAAATATTATAATTTTTTTATATATAGAACATCTTACTTGATTAGGCAAGACTTCAACACTGTGATGTGTGTGACCGTATTCCATAATATATTTCGAGGAAGAACTCGTTATCAAATGGCTGGGGTTTCAAATCTCAAACAACCCGTGCGGGATGGCAATATTGCTTATAACGCAATAAATATTAATATCCGCAGAAAATGAAATAAAACTATAACTGATTTTTTTTTCTATATTTAAACATAAATTTTCCTGAATATTTCATATTTGACTTAACTGATGAAGTATTATATTTGTTAAAATAAAATTAACTATTTAAATATATTTTTTCTTTGTAAAAGGGGCAGGAAGGGATAGGGGTAACAGCTAAAAGCGGTGTTCAATTAATTTTTTTCCTAATATTATCTATTTAAATTAGAAAAAAATCGTTAATAAATTAAACTCATTTAAACTCATATAAAATTCATTTTAATAACATTCTACTAAAATCATAACAACATTAAGTAGTTTCAGAATAAGTAGATAACGATAGTATTTACAGATAAATAAAACTAGAATTACTCCGTCATTTAAAGGAATCTATTTTGTTTACTACATTTACTGCGTGCTGCACACAATCTGACCAGGGTATAAATCAAAACAAATTTAGCCGTTAATCATAAAAAAATTTTTTTTTTTAAATCAGAAAAACAAATAAATAAATACTGTTAGAATAAAATAACAAAAGTATATAATAAAAATAAATAAATATTAAATAGATAGTATTAGGAAAACTTAATTGAACACCGTTCTTAGCTGTTACCTCTATCTCTATTTCCCCTCCACAAACATATTTAAATAGTTAATTTTATTTAAACAAATATAATACTTCATCAGTTAAGTCAAATATGAACTATCCAGGAAAAAAATAATAAAACAGAAAATAAAAAAATATGAAAAACAATCAGTTATAGTTTTATTCCATTTGCTGTGGATATTAATATTTACTGCGTTATAAGCAATATTGCCATTTCGAACGTGTTTTGAGATTTGAAACCCCAACCATTTGATAAATAGGTTTTCCTCGAAATATATTATAGAACACGGTCACACACATTACATCACAGTGTTGAAGTCTTGCCTAATCAAGTAAGATTTTCTATATATAAAAATATATAATTTATATATATATATATATATACAGGGTGTTTCAAAAGTCTTGGGAACATTACAAATGCGTATATCTCATGAACTATTCCAGGTAGAAAAATGAAACTGGTGCCATTTTAAAGCTTGCTTAATCAAGTTTTTGGTCATACTAATGATTTTCGTGTTATCTTTCCAGGTGCAGTAATGGCGTTCTCTAAACAAGACAAGGCATTTTGCGTCCTCCAATTTGCAAAGACTGAATCGTGGACATGTGTTCAGCGTGCATTTCGCAGGAAATTTAAAAAAGAAGCCCCTGAAAGGAAATCCATTGTCAGATGGCATGCTAAATTTGTGAAAGATGGGTGTTTGTGCCCAAGTAAGCGAACAGGTCGCCCTTCAACTTCAGAAGATGCAGTTGAGCAAGTTCGGACAGCCTTTCAGCGGAGCCCCCGTAAATCAGTGAGAAGAGCCAGCAGGGAACTTCAGCTTGCTCCAGCAACTGTCTGGCGTGTCTTAAGGAAACGACTGCAAATGGTACCTTACAAGCTCAAGTTGGTCCAAAAGTTGAAGAACACTGATAAGCCACTTCGCCGTGACTTTTGCATTGCAATGCAAGAGAAGTTGGAAGATAACGGCTTTGATGACCGGCTTGTTTTTAGCGATGAGGCGACCCTCCATCTGAATGGCAAAGTTAACAAGCATAACACTCGCATATGGGGTACTGAGAATCCTCATGAACTTCTTGAGCACGAGCGAGATTCACCAAAAGTGAACGTGTTTTGTGCAATTTCCAAGAAAGGTGTCTATGGACCGTTCTTCTTTGAAGAGGCAACTATCACTGGTGAATCCTATCTCAACATGCTGGAAGACTGGTTAATGGCTCAGTTGGAACAAGCAGAATCTGATGACTTCATTTTTCAACAAGATGGTGCACCACCACACTGGAGTCTTAGAGTAAGGCAGTTTCTTAACACAAGGCTGCCTGGTAGATGGATTGGGAGATCTGGGCGAGGTGATGACGTTCTCATGCCCTGGCCTCCTAGGTCTCCAGATCTTACCCCGTGTGACTTTTTCCTTTGTGGCTTTGTCAAGCAACAAGTCTATGTGCCGCCCCTTCCAAGAGATATTGACGAACTAAAGGCTCGAGTAACGGCAGTTGTGGGAACCATTGACGTCAAGATGCTGGAACGCGTTTGGTAGGAAATGGACTATCGACTAGATGTCTGCCGTGTGACGAATGGTGCTCATATTGAGCAACTTTGAAGATTCCCCACAAAACTTGAAACTTTAACCTTTCCAACGGTACCAATTTCATTTTTTAACTCCTAATAGTTTTTGAGTTATTAAAAATCGTTATGTTCCCAAGACTTTTGAAACACCCTGTATATATATATATATATATATATATATATATATATATATATATATATATATATATATATATATATATATATTAATATATAATGCATCGAGGTAAAAATTATTGCCAGTAAGAAACATATATGTATATATTCATGTATAATTTTTTTAATTAATATTATTGATGTTAGTATTTCTGATATTATTCTGCTAGTCTACGATGTTGTTTGGGAAATTATTGTTGATTAGGGGTTGTTTAATGTCAACAAGTGCCGTACGGGATATAATCTTAATGGAGGAATGTCGTTTGGCTTGGTAAATTAATTTTTTTATGACGGCCATTTTGTATCTGTGGGGGCTTTCACTTTAGAAGTAAACATGAATTTTTGCTCGTAGTGAACTTATTTTTATTATCTTGTATCGAAGAAAAATAATTTTGTTATTGATATTTATTTCCCTGTGTGAAATGTACGAGTCACTTTTGAATGTGTCTTTAATTAATATTATGTTAGCTATTTGTTTGTGAGTAGTATGAATGTGGTAAACGTACCTAACATATATGGATGGTGTAGGAATACCTTGAAAAGTTTTATTTTCGAGATTGAAAATGTGAAATTCAGAGAACAACGAAACTCCATCTATATCTATCTATCTATCTATCTATCTATCTATCTATCTATCTATCTATCTATCTATCTCTATATATATATATATATATATATATATATATATATATATAGCAAATATTGAAATGATCAAAAAGTAAGGTCACATACTCTACGAGTTTATTATTGTTATCAGGTGTTTAAACAAGAAATATAATAACATTACCTTTAATCAATTTATTTTCAACGAATTACTTTTATCGACAGAAGGAAAACAACGCAGTCAAGTCCTAACTTTTGGTGAGTATTAATTAAAAATTCTCAACAAAATTATAAGATATACTTAAAGCAAAAATAAACCTTATCACGATAAGATCTAATATAAAATAATTATCTTTATATATATATATATATATATATATATATATATATATATTGATTTTATTCCATTAGTTGCGACAAAACAAGTTCTGTTTCATTGGCGCAAATAGCGTCCAACTCGTCAGGCTAACGATGGAATCCGAATGGCATACGTTTTAACTTCACCTCAACGGGAGATTGAAAATTGAAAATACATTGGAGGGGGGAGGAGGGGGACAGAGTTGGGGCTTTGTCTATAGCGGTGACATGGGACATGAGAGGGGAGGGGGGACCCCAACAAGTCGTGTTTCAAGTTATTGCGTGGGAGGTTTTCACGTGTTTGTGCTGTGATGATCTCAATTTCATCCGGGGTGGGAGAAGGGGGGACGACGGCGAGAGTGAGTTAAATTTAAAATGAGAAAAAAATTATGATTATAACCGTCATTCATATTTTATTTTAATTCTAATAGGTAATTATCATGTGGATAAAATTGTTTGATAATTTTAATTTAGGGTATTAATTGCTACTTCTGCATTTTATTTATTCTATTTTAGTGTCTTGTTTATTATTTGTAGTGAATTTTGTTGTGATTATATTTTTTTTAAATTGTGATTATATTATACTAAGATCAATACTAGTGGAATCATTTTATAAGAGAAGTTTAATGGTGTTACCAGTTTTAGCATTAACAAAACCGATTATGATGACAATGATAACCCCTGCCAATCATACCTACGATAGTCGCAGTGATAATAGCCTTAATAAAAGCCTTAATAAAAATAAAGATAAATATAAATAAAATTAGAATAAAAATAGAAATAACAAGTTTGTAAAAATATTAATGATAATAATAATAATAATAATAGTATTAAAAAATATAATAATAATAATAATAATAATAATAATAATAATAATGATAAATATCACCATCATTACCATCCTGCTACTTGTGAAGTCATTGGGCGAAATAAGTCGACAAGTGATGGTAGGCTTTTTTGTTCTACTACCAATGACAAGGACTAAGTACCAGTTAATAATTAAGTATTCAAGATAGTGATCGAAGGGTTAAGTAATTGAGATTAGATTAGTCCAAGTGATATCAGTGTTAATAGCTATCCCAGTTATGGGTTTATGTTAGAATTGGTAGTATGGCTGAGAGGCTATTGAGGCTGTGCATTATAGGTAGTACGTAGAGATTTGATGTTATTGGTAGTTTAGAGGGGTAGTTATATATTTATAGATTCATCAGGACTTGTTGGGTGGGGTTGGGTGGTAAATTTGGGTGGGTGGATAGGGGGTTATAGTGTGTTTTGGGGTAGTGTATAATGGGGGGGGGGGGTTAATGTTATCATTCATTTTTGTAAAAAAAAATAAATGTATTTTTAAGTTATGTGGGGTTGGTGTGAGGGTTAAGGTGGGGTATGTGGGTTGCTAAGGAGGTAGAGTCTACTATGTTTACAGTTGATAGATGTCTCTTGTTTTCTATTTAGGAGTTTGTTTTTGTCCTTAAAGCGGATAATTTCCAGTTTTTCATTTAAGCATAATCTACATGGAGAGTTTATTGATTTGCAGGTGCTGGATTTTTTCAAGATTTTCCACTTTATTATGGGAGTTTCTTTTTTCTTAGTATAATATAATCACAATTTAAAAAAAATATAATCACAACAAAATTCACTACAAATAATAAACAAGACACTAAAATAGAATAAATAAAATGCAGAAGTAGCAATTAATACCCTAAATTAAAATTATCAAACAATTTTATTTTAATTCTAATAGGTAATTATCATGTGGATACCCACATGATAATTACCTATTAGAATTAAAATAAAATATGAATGACGGTTATAATCATAATTTTTATTCTCATTTTAAATTTAACTCACTCTGGCCGTCGCCCCCTCTCCCCCCACCCCGGATGAAATTGAGATCATCACAGCACAAACACGTGAAAACCTCCCACGCAATAATTTGAAACACGACTTGTTGGGGTCCCCCCTCCCCTCTCATGTCCCATGTCACCGTTATAGACAAAGCCCCAACTCTGTCCCCCTCCTCCCCCCTCCAATGCATTTTCAATTTTCAATTTTCAATCTCCCGTTGAGGTGAAGTTAAAACGTATGCCATTCGGATTCCATCGTTAGCCTGACGAGTTGGACGCTATTTGCGCCAATGAAACAGAACTTGTTTTGTCGCAACTAATGGAATAAAATCAAAAAATATATATTTTGCTCTGAATTTTCATTGAGCACTCTTATAAACCCGGTTTCAACTTCCTTCGGATTCATACCCCCTGGATATTTGTAACAAGTTAATTATATATATATATATATATATATATATATATATATATATATATATATATATATATATATATATATATTTTGGTACAGAAAAAATTAGTGCAACTTTCGTACCGTCGGTTTCAAGCACAGAAAAACTTAGCCATCAGGCTCTCTTCAGCTTCTGTTGTCATCACAGAAGAAAGCCGGATGGTTAAGTCCTTCTGTGCTTGAAACCGACGGTACGAATATTGTACTAATGTTTCTGTGCCAAAATAAATAAATATTAAGCTCTTAATTTTTAACTTTAATTCTTAATTAATCGAGCACTCTGCTTGCATTCTTCCTGCTATATTACAAAGAAGTTATATATATATATATATATATATATATATATATATATATATATATATGCAAGCCTCATTAAAGACCACGGAGTTCTCTCTCTTATTGTGTCTTATTGTTACTAAGAGCCGTATTTTTAGTTTTATTATTAGTTATATATCTATAAATGTACATATGTATATATATGTATATACATATATACATATGCATACATATATACGTGTGTATACACATATATATACAAATATAAATGTATATATATATATATATATATATATATAGTACATCTATTATATTTGTTTCTATAGATGTTACTCAAATGAAACCCCAGTGTTTATAAAAAAGTGCTCAATAACAACTAGGGCTGATTTTTAGTATACATCTGTATTCATAAGAACATTATTGGTAACATATGTGCATACATATTTCCGTTTTCCTCTCAATCGAGTTTCAACTTCCTTAGACTTTTAGAGGAAATAAAATTAAAAATTGCGAACTTCCTTATTCAGTATATTGCCCTGTTTGGAAGGGGATGGATTCACAATTCAATGGGCAAGCTTCATATCCAATTACACATTTTCGTTTCACACTTTCTTTCAGTTCGTATCTTTTTGATGTTTACCTAGTGCTTTTGACCCGACTGTTACCAAATCCTTATTTAGTTTTTATTACCTACTTGAGATTGCTCTCAAAGCCTTCTCTGTACTTCTACTAAAGTTAAGCCAAATATTTTAACGGTCAGCGAATCTGTTTATTCCAAAACTGACCTATATATAAATATTATCCCCGTGCTTCCACATATACAAACTCGTATTCAAGCACGCCTATATACGCACACATATCAATGTACCCATAATCTTACATACATACACAGACATATATATATATATATACATATATATATATATATATATATATATATATACATACCTACACACATATATTCATATATACATATACATCTATACATATACACACATATATATTCACATCTAAGCACCCCTATTTCTGTAATCATTATAATCAAATCTAAATACGTATATAGCCAGATAATCACATAATTACGCTAGACTTGAATTACGCTACTAAATACAACTTTAAACCTTATACATACACATTTGTACAATATAATATACAAGCTGGATCCGTACCCCGGCGTTGCCCAGAGCAATATAAAAGAATGAATTAAAGTTTGTCAATATCCGACCGAACGCAAATAGGTAACATCGGACAATTATGTTAAGAATAATTGTCGGTTTGAAATTATTGAAAGGCTAAAGGAGGAACAAGGAATAAAGGAAGGTAGGAGACCCGGTTGTAGGAGCCTTCCTGCCCATTCTATGGTACCGGTATTTCCCCAGTATTTTTCTTTTCGATTAAACACCCGCTCTATCTATGATAATGGGCACTTTTAAAATTAAAGAAGCCTTCAGAGCCCTATTAAAACCAATTCCCCCGTTATCTTAGTATAGAAATTCCCTTTTTTGTGAGGAAAGTAAAAAGAAAAATGAGTATGCTTCTTGAGCATTACTGAAACACACAAATATAGTTATGGTGGCCTGCAGAGCACTAATAAACCATAAGTGTTCGAACAGAGATGATGATATTCACAATAGTTAAAGTACTAGATATTACATTGATTTCTCTTCAAATTACTACATAATAAGCTTGAATTTAAAAAATTCGGCCATAGTCATCCGTTTCCCCCTCCCTTGTAGGCAAAAGTTTAACAATGTAAAAATAAAAATTGTGTGAGCCGACTGGGATCGAACGCTAAACCCTTCGGTATTGAAGCTACGTCGATAACCGAAAACTAGTAGAAAAATAGGTCACTTAAACGAAGCCTATAGCTGGCATGCGTTTTATTTTACGATCCGCCAGAAGGCATCCACGTTTATGGTCCACCCGTCACAGGTTTTGGGTCATTTCTATACGATGAAATCGATGTTTTTTCAATTTTTGGATATTATGCGTGTGAAATGGAATAGGATTCACAAAATGTCAACTTTATGATTCTAACGAGTATCTTGGCGTATATTGACTTAATTCGGAAGTCGAGTAGCTGAAGAAATTGTAGCCGCCATGTTGAATAATGAAAAACTGTAAGGAACTATGTTCGTTAATTGCATTCTCTAAAAACTGGAATAAGTATAACTGTATACGTAATAGTTAGAAATAACGTAATCAGATATTCTCGAAAAGACCGACATTCATATAAGTACGTTAGACTAGAGTTACGTTATTAAATAAACGTGCATCTTTATATACACATATTTGTACGAAATAATATATATACTGGCCAATATCTACATATTTCTGTCGAAGAACGCATTTCTACATCATAAACTATATTATCCTTCCACGCAAGGACATACATCTATCTAACTTTCTTTCGTATACACGCCGCCCTTACTAAACATACACCGTTCTTACTAAATATAGGAAATATAATTTGGAAATAACTCTACCGATATTTATCCTGCAAAATTATTTAATTACACGTCTATACCTGTCATTCTCCTTTCTTACCTCTCCATGTGCTTTAATTCTATTATATTCTGGATATATCATACAGCTTATTGGCATACAATGATAACATCCCCTGCCTTAGTATCTCCCATTTTTTATCTTGTCTAAAGATCTCTATTCTATTTGCGTACGTTTAGACCGGCTGTAGTATGACTTCAAGGAAGAACCACAAAGCAAGCATTACAAATGTAAACAAACAAAATACAATAAAATAAATCAAATGCATGAGCGTACTACATAATGACTAAGTATAAGGCAAACAAACACAACATAGCATTAAATAAACTAAAATACAGGTTCAATATAAAGAATAGAAATAAATAATGAGGCGAAAAAATAAAAATCAGATCTACTATAGGGTGAGGTACAGTGACATAGACAAATATACAATACTGAAATGAAAATAGAGTAAAAAACTAAAACTAAAAATAATGTATATGTGTGAATGTATATATATATATATATATATATATATATATATATATATATATATATATATATATATATATATATGTAAAAAAGAAATGTGGTAAATAAATACCATCAAAGCTTGTTATAGATGCAATATGTATTTTACAAAAAAGAAAAGACAAATCGAAGACGATTTTTTTTTTCCTCTTTTTATAAACTAACATTATGTATGTATGTAGTTTATAGTTATACAGATATTTCGCTAATAAAATTAGCTTATTCATTGTAGTTGAAAATTCCGATGTAATTGGAAAGCCCGCTTCTGTTGGTGTGAGAGCGAAATATCTGTATAACTATAAACTACATACATACTTAATGTTAGTTTATAAAAAGAGGAAAAAAAAAAAAAATCGTCTTCGATTTGTCTTTTCTTTTTTGTAAAATACATATTGCATCTATAACAAGCTTTGATGGTATTTATTTACCACATTTCTTTTTTACTAAATTTCAAACGGATGCTTATTAAAAAAAAAGTATGAACCTTTAATACTATAACCTTCCACGTGCTTGCGTGATTTCATACGAGAGAGGAAAAAAAACAACATCCCACTCGCCGGCTCACACCAACAGAAGCGGGCTTTCCAATTACATCGGAATTTTCAACTACAATGAATAAGCTAATTTTATTAGCGAAATATCTGTATAACTATAAACTACATACATACTTAATGTTAGTTTATAAAAAGAGGAAAAAAAAAATCGTCTTCGATTTGTCTTTTCTTTTTTGTAAAATACATATTGCATCTATAACAAGCTTTGATGGTATTTATTTACCACATTTCTTTTTTACATATATATATATATATATATATATATATATATATATATATATATATATATACATTCACACATATACATTATTTTTAGTTTTAGTTTTTTACTCTATTTTCATTTCAGTATTGTATATTTGTCTATGTCACTGTACCTCACCCTATAGTAGATCTGATTTTTATTTTTTCGCCTCATTATTTATTTCTATTCTTTATATTGAACCTGTATTTTAGTTTATTTAATGCTATGTTGTGTTTGTTTGCCTTATACTTAGTCATTATGTAGTACGCTCATGCATTTGATTTATTTTATTGTATTTTGTTTGTTTACATTTGTAATGCTTGCTTTGTGGTTCTTCCTTGAAGTCATACTACAGCCGGTCTAAACGTACGCAAATAGAATAGAGATCGTTAGACAAGATAAAAAATGGGAGATACTAAGGCAGGGGATGTTATCATTGTATGCCAATAAGCTGTATGATATATCCAGAATATAATAGAATTAAAGCACATGGAGAGGTAAGAAAGGAGAATGACAGGTATAGACGTGTAATTAAATAATTTTGCAGGATAAATATCGGTAGAGTTATTTCCAAATTATATTTCCTATATTTAGTAAGAACGGTGTATGTTTAGTAAGGGCGGCGTGTATACGAAAGAAAGTTAGATAGATGTATGTCCTTGCGTGGAAGGATAATATAGTTTATGATGTAGAAATGCGTTCTTCGACAGAAATATGTAGATATTGGCCAGTATATATATTATTTCGTACAAATATGTGTATATAAAGATGCACGTTTATTTAATAACGTAACTCTAGTCTAACGTACTTATATGAATGTCGGGCTTTTCGAGAATATCTGATTACGTTATTTCTAACTATTACGTATACAGTTATACTTATTCCAGTTTTTAGAGAATGCAATTAACGAACATAGTTCCTTACAGTTTTTCATTATTCAACATGGCGGCTACAATTTCTTCAGCTACTCGACTTCCGAATTAAGTCAATATACGCCAAGATACTCGTTAGAACCATAAAGTTGACATTTTGTGAATCCTATTCCATTTCACACGCATAATATCCAAAAATTGAAAAAACATCGATTTCATCGTATAGAAATGACCCAAAACGTGTGACGGGTGGACCATAAACGTGGATGCCTTCTGGCGGATCGTAAAATAAAACGCATGCCAGCTATAGGCTTCGTTTAAGTGACCTATTTTTCTACTCGTTTTCGGTTATCGACGTAGCTTCAATACCGAAGGGTTTAGCGTTCGATCCCAGTCGGCTCACACAATTTTTATTTTTACATTGTTAAACCTTTGCATACAAGGGATGGGGGAAACGGATGACTATGGCCGAATTTTTTAAATTCAAGCTTATTATGTAGTAATTTGAAGAGGAATCAATGTAATATCTAGTACTTTAACTATTGTGAATATCATCATTTCTGTTCGAACACTTATGGTTTATTAGTGCTCTGCGGACCACCATAATTATATTTGTGTGTTTCAGTAATGCTCAAGAAACATACTCATTTTTCTTTTTACTTTCCTCACAAAAAAGGGAATTTCTATACTAAGATAACGGGGGAATTGGTTTTAATAGGGCTCTGAAGGCTTCTCTAATTGTAAAAGTGCCCATTATCATAGATAGAGCGGGTGTTTAATCGAAAAGAAAAATTCTGGGGAAATACCGGTACCATAGAACGGGCATGGAGGCTCCTACAACCGGGTCTCCTACCTTCCTTTATTCCTTGTTCCTCCTTTAGCCCTTCAATAATTTCAAACCGACAATTATTCTTAACATAATTGTCCGATGTTACCTATTTGCGTTCGGTCGGATATTGACAAACTTTAATTCATTCTTTTATATTGCTCTGGGCAACGCCGCTGTACGGATCCAGCTTGTATATTATATTGTACAAATGTGTATCTATAAGGTTTAAAGTTGTATTTAGTAGCGTAATTCAAGTCTAGCGTAATTATGTGATTATCTGGCTATATACGTATTTAGATTTGATTATAATGATTACAGAAATAGGGGTGCTTAGATGTGAATATATATGTGTGTATATGTATAGATGTGTATGTATATATGTATATATGTGTGTAGGTATGTGTATATATATATATATATATGTATATATATATGTCTGTGTATGTATGTAAGAATATGGGTACATTGATATGTGTGCGTATATAGGCGTGCTTGAATACGAGTTTTTATATGTGGAAGCACGGGGATAATATTTATATATAGGTCAGTTTTGGAATAAACAGATTCGCTGACCGTTAAAATATTTGGCTTAACTTTAGTAGAAGTACAGAGAAGGCTTTGAGAGCAATCTCAAGTAGGTAATAAAAACTAAATAAGGATTTGGTAACAGTCGGGTCAAAAGCACTAGATAAACACCAAAAAGATACGAACTGAAAGAAAGTGTGAAACGAAAATGTGTAATTGGATATGCAGCTTGCCCATTGAATTGTGAATCCATCCACTCCCAAACAGGGCAATATACTGAATAAGGAAGTTTGAAATTTTTAATTTTATTTCCTCTAAAAGTCTAAGGAAGTTGAAACTCGATTGAGAGGAAAACGGAAATATGTATGCACATATGTAACCAATAATGTTCTTATGAATAAAGATGTGTACTAAAAATCAGCCCTAGTTGTTATTGAGCACTTTTTTATAAACACTGGAGTTTCATTTGAGTAACATCTATAGAAACAAATATAATAGATGTACTATATATATATATATACACATTTATGTATATATATATATATGTATACATACCTATATATGTATGCATATGTATATATGTATATACATATATATACATATGTAAATTAATAGATATATAACTAATAGTAAAACTATAAATACGGCCCTTAGTAACAATAAGATACAACCTCCTGAAGACGGTCGAGAGACCGAAAGCGCTAGAGGAAAGGCCCAAGACACAGCACTAGGTGCCATACTCCACCGGATAACACCGTAATTGGAAAGCCCGCTTCTGTTGGTGTGAGCCGGCGAGTGGGATGTTGTTTTTTTTCCTCTCTCGTATGAAATCACGCAAGCACGTGGAAGGTTATAGTATTAAAGGTTCATACTTTTTTTTTTTAATAAGCATCCGTTTGAAATTTAGTAAAAAAGAAATGAACCTTTAATACTATAACCTTCCACGTGCTTGCGTGATTTCATACGAGAGAGGAAAAAAAACAACATCCCACTTGCCGTCTCACACCAACAGAAGCGGGCTTTCCAATTACATCGGAATTTTCAACTACAATGAATAAGCTAATTTTATTAGCGAAATATCTGTATAACTATAAACTACATACATACTTAATGTTAGTTTATAAAAAGAGGAAAAAAAAAAATCGTCTTCGATTTGTCTTTTCTTTTTTGTAAAATACATATTGCATCTATAACAAGCTTTGATGGTATTTATTTACCACATTTCTTTTTTACTAAATTTCAAACGGATGCTTATTAAAAAAAAAGTATGAACCTTTAATACTATAACCTTCCACGTGCTTGCGTGATTTCATACGAGAGAGGAAAAAAAACAACATCCCACTCGCCGGCTCACACCAACAGAAGCGGGCTTTCCAATTACATCGGAATTTTCAACTACAATGAATAAGCTAATTTTATTAGCGAAATATCTGTATAACTATAAACTACATACATACTTAATGTTAGTTTATAAAAAGAGGAAAAAAAAAAATCGTCTTCGATTTGTCTTTTCTTTTTTGTAAAATACATATTGCATCTATAACAAGCTTTGATGGTATTTATTTACCACATTTCTTTTTTACTAAATTTCAAACGGATGCTTATTAAAAAAAAAGTATGAACCTTTAATATTATAACCTTCCACGTGCTTGCGTGATTTCATACGAGAGAGGAAAAAAAACAACATCCCACTCGCCGGCTCACACCAACAGAAGCGGGCTTTCCAATTACATCGGAATTTTCAACTACAATGAATAAGCTAATTTTATTAGCGAAATATCTGTATAACTATAAACTACATACATACTTAATGTTAGTTTATAAAAAGAGGAAAAAAAAAAATCGTCTTCGATTTGTCTTTTCTTTTTTGTAAAATACATATTGCATCTATAACAAGCTTTGATGGTATTTATTTACCACATTTCTTTTTTACTAAATTTCAAACGGATGCTTATTAAAAAAAAAGTATGAACCTTTAATACTATAACCTTCCACGTGCTTGCGTGATTTCATACGAGAGAGGAAAAAAAACAACATCCCACTCGCCGGCTCACACCAACAGAAGCGGGCTTTCCAATTACATCGGAATTTTCAACTACAATGAATAAGCTAATTTTATTAGCGAAATATCTGTATAACTATAAACTACATACATACTTAATGTTAGTTTATAAAAAGAGGAAAAAAAAAAATCGTCTTCGATTTGTCTTTTCTTTTTTGTAAAATACATATTGCATCTATAACAAGCTTTGATGGTATTTATTTACCACATTTCTTTTTTACTAAATTTCAAACGGATGCTTATTAAAAAAAAGTATGAACCTTTAATACTATAACCTTCCACGTGCTTGCGTGATTTCATACGAGAGAGGAAAAAAAACAACATCCCACTCGCCGGCTCACACCAACAGAAGCGGGCTTTCCAATTACATCGGAATTTTCAACTACAATGAATAAGCTAATTTTATTAGCGAAATATCTGTATAACTATAAACTACATACATACTTAATGTTAGTTTATAAAAAGAGGGAAAAAAAAATCGTCTTCGATTTGTCTTTTCTTTTTTGTAAAATACATATTGCATCTATAACAAGCTTTGATGGTATTTATTTACCACATTTCTTTTTTACTAAATTTCAAACGGATGCTTATTAAAAAAAAAAGTATGAACCTTTAATACTATATATATATGTATTTATTTATTTATTTTGGTACAGAAAAATTAGTACAACATTCGCTAATTTTTCTGTACCAAAATAAATAAATATTATGCTCTTAATTTTTAACTTTAATTCTTAATTAATCGAGCACTCTGCTGTGATTTTTCCTACTATATTACAAAGAAGTTATATATATATACATATATATATATATATATATATATATATATATATATATATATATATCAAGGGAGGCGCGTTGGCGCTCTATCCCTTAATAGACTTCAAAAACGACCTATGCTAAAAATCTCATTTCTTTGATCTGTCATAACTCAAAAACCAATAAACCAAATTATTTATAACTTTGCACAAAATTTTCATTTGATAGGTTCTATAAGTGTGTAGAATTTCAGCATCATTAGTCAAGACAACCCAGAGATCCAGAAAGGTCAGGAGTGATTTTGTGTTATCCGTGTGTACGTACGTACGTGTGTGCCACCCTGTATCTCATCAACTAATTGACGGATTCAGCTGATTTTTGGCAGAGATAGAGGTTCTAGGGTCTTGTTGATGGCATTTTAATTTCAGTTTACCATATACCTTAGTTTTCCAGAAATTAAAAAAAAAACTTAAAAATGACCATTGTCTTAAGGCATAGCCTTTACAAAAGTAGTGACATTCCATGATAAATGCCAGTATACTGAAATCATCTGCCCATAATAGGGTTAAGATGAAAATTCATATATACTAAATGTACAAAAGCAAGGAAATTCCCAAATTTTTACACTTTTATGACTACATAACAACCAAGCCATTTCATTATCACATCACTACAGTATAAATCTCTATGCATGAGGTGCGCTGAAGAAAAATTCCTACCAGTAAAATACATAGCCCTGTTGTGCTCGCATACCCTTAATGACAATAAAAGTGTAAACATTTGGGAATTTCCTTGCTTTTGTACATTTAGTGTATATGAATTTTCACCTTAACCCTATTAAGGGCAAATGATTTCAGTATACTGGCATTTATCATGGAATATATATATATATATATATGTGTGTGTGTCAATGTTTTTATGTATATATATATTTGTATACGTATCTGTATGTATAGCAATGTGTATGCACGTTGGGGTATGTGTATATATGGATATATATACGTATGTGTTTTGTATATATATATTTATATATATATAGTTATGTATGTAAGTGTATACGTGTTAACATATAAGAATAAAGTTTTTGTATAAGTAAGGTTTGGAAAGAACAGATTCGCCTACCGTTAGAATATTTGATAGATAAATATTGACTAGTATATATATATATATATATCATGCTGTACAAATGGGTATGTATAAGGTTGAAAGTTGTATTTAGTAGAGTAATTCTAATCTATATGTAGCCAATAAAAAATAAACAATAAACAATAAAAATGTATACTATATATATGTATATATTTGCCTACGTATCTACCTATCTACCCATTGATCTACTTATACAGCTATCTATCCATCAAGTTATCTTTCTACCGTACTACAGATATATATTACTGTCTTTATATATATTAACGCTTAATTTACCGACAGCCGCACATGACGTCATAGACTTGGAGACAATAAATAGTTCGTTCTAATTGTCTTGGAGAATAATCTTTGAAGTTCAAATAGAAAATAAGACATGATAGAACACTCAGAAAAAATTAAATTATTTATTTCAATGTTATTAATCAAAAAAATTTTTTTTTTCAATATTAAGTGTACGTTCACGGAGTAATATAAAATAATTTTACTGAAAGTAATATTCTTATCGTTAAATTAAGTAACCAAAAGAATTTCCAATTCACGGAGTAAATAAAATACTTAAATCCCATTGGTCAATATCTGAAGACGAAATAACCAATACGTTGGTTCATCATAGATAGAACACTTAGGATGACATGGAAATGGATAGATAGATATATCGATGTTTCTTATCAAAGATCTTAAGCTAACCAGCGAATGGACATTAAGTGGGAAGACCGCTTGCGACTCGATAAAGTATGAGAGATTAATGCAAATGAAAATCAACCAGAAGGAAAATGTCAAAAACGCAAATATCGGTTCCTAATGGCTTCCATACCGATGTGCTAAAACAGACACTGAAGGGTTCCGAAAAAAGGGAAGATAATTGGGTTTATTTAAATGAAGTTATTTAGTATTGATGCAACGTAAATATCTATCAGATCTAGATACCCCCCTCTCTCTCTCTCTCTCTCTCTCTCTCTCTCTCTCTATATATATATATATATATATATATAAATTTATTACATTTAAAAGTGTATAATTATAGCATAAATAATATATATATATATACACATATGCATATACACACACACACACACACACACACACACATATATATATATATATATATATATATATATATATGTGTGTGTGTGTGGTATGGTACGTTACCTATAGCGGACTTTGGACTCTTCCATTCACCATACGTACTAGGAACATCGTCGATGATTCGTTCTCGACAGTTGGTCCGGCAGGGACATGGCCATTTCGGTGACCTTTTATCTATCGGACTGAGGGTTTAGGTCCTGGGTAGTCTCTTCCGGCTTTGTGCCACATATTCCTGTGATGGGAATGAATTAAATACTTTAATTAACCTCAGTTTATACTGGCAGTCAAGACTGACATGCAACCACCCTTGTTTTTCTGTTGTATTATTCTTTTCTTCAATATACCTGTTTTCACTAAACTCCGAGTTCGTGTTTTAATTCCGGCCCCTTTACAGGGTCACAACAACTGGCAACATGATATTCGAATTTACCCGGGACACAACAACAACATTAAGGATTTTTCTTGAAAACGTTTAAAAAGGACCCCACAACAACTGGCAACGTAGGATTTCGAACTTACGGCGTGGTTACAGTAACTTAAAAAGAACAAACGTGGAGAAATCAGCAGCATATTAACCAGACAACATTATTGTTCTAAAAACTGGCTTTACCGGTAGAAAGAACACGTAAAAGACCAACTGATTTTTCTCTTATTGAAGAAGGCTCAGTGATTCTTTTCATTGCTATTCCGTCCTATAAAGTTAAGGGTGACTAATAATGCAATTTTCTGCATTTTTATCACTTAGGAAGTGAAACAATTGATAAAACAGAAAAACAAAAGCAACGAACGCTGCAATCACCAATAAAAAACAATTACATAAAATACATTAAAATATTTAGGTGATAAAAATCGTACATATTTCTTGGCAAGGCGTCATAGCCTTGGGGTAAAACGCCAGATTATTGACATCAACATCGAAGGTTTAATCTTTGTCTAAGTTAGCCATGGTGATGATGGCTGTGAGCTTGAAACACGTGTCACTAAAGTATTTTTATGTACGTATAAAATTAATAATAATAATAATAATAATATATATATATATATATATATATATATATATATATATATATATATATACGAAAAATACGTCCTATAAAGTTAAAGGCGACTAATAATGCAATTTTCTGCATCTTAATCATTTAGGAAGCATTGATAAAGCAGTATACCAAAGCAACAAACGCTACAATCATCAATAAAATCAATTACATAAAATACACCAAATTTTTATGATTTTTTTAAAATAGGAATTTGAAATTTGAATTAATTATTACGTCATTATTTTGTCATTAAATTATTAATTAAACCAAATTATTACAAAACTTTTACTAAAATCGAAAAATTATATGTGATCTTGTCTAGAAATATCGATCGATTCGAACCGACTAACGGCTCGCATTCATTTCGGCAATTACCCTTTAGGAGATTAAATTTAAAGGTAGATTCGATAAATTTATGACAGAAAATGAGAAAGAAATAATAAGTTGGCAAAATATAAAACGAAAAATATATTTCATTCTTGTGATGATTTTTGGTTTTACATAGAGCATGTGGTGAAACCAGCATCACTAAAAAAAGAAAATGTTGAAAGACTTCCATACGGGACATCCCTGAATCACTAGGATGAAAGCTCTTATGAGAAGTTATGTTTATTCGCCTGGTATGCATACAGAAATTGAAGATCTTGTGAAACTTTATAGATGCTATGCAATGGTAGCATAAGCACCATCAGTAAAAATGAACCAGTCAAGACTACATATTGATTATGCAGAAACAATGAAAGGATTTACGACCTTTATTATGACCTTAATAGAAAAAATGTGACCCATTGGGTCACTCATTTAACCTGGGTTAGATTGTTCAAATCAGAAAAAAAGTGAGTATACAAAGCCAATTAAATATTTTAAAAATCCCAAATTAGTCGCTTCTACTTGCTATATCTCCTCCCCCTCCTCCTCCTCCTCCTCCTCTATTTTCCTTTTGGATAGGAATGAAATAGTATTACTACTTGTATGTTATTCCCTTTTGTTTATAATAGACTATTTCAATATTTTCATTCTTTCTTTGATTTATTACATTCGGCTGTTAAAAGAGATAGAGAGGTAGACATAGAAAGAGATAGAGAGAGAGGAAGAGGGAGGGATATTCTTTTTTATAAGAGCATGGAGTTACACAACATACAGTGAAAAAGGAAATGAGTGATAGACAACAACTTAGTAAGAGATGTGTCACTTTGTGAGTTAATTGCAAATTAAGGCTAATTAGAACCATGAAAATGGATTTTTCATACATAACTCAATCTCAAAAGTAAAGAATATTTTAGCATGTATTTTGTGTAACGGAAGTGAAACCAGAGATAAATTGCTACAGCAGTGTATTGGATAACTCCAAACCCGACTACAAATCCAGTCAAACTTACGTTCGCAAGAATGATTTGGTTGCTTTTTTATAAACTAATACCTAACGTTGGGGAGGGCCTGTGGACGAGTGGTTATAGCACTTGTCTTTGGACGACCCGGGTTCGATCCCACTCACGGCATGCGAATTTTCGGGTCTGAAAACTCCCTCTGTCCACCCAGCAGTAAATGGGTACCTGACTAAAACTCAGGGAAGGTTCAAGGAAGCGGAAGGAGAGGGATGGGCTCCGCCTTCCATATGCTGTGCCCTAGACACGGTGATTCTTAAACGGCAACGACACTCGTGCGCGTCCTTTACCGTTACCTAACAAAACCAAAATATATAACACATATAAATCCGATACAAAATGTTTCAAGCCTAGCGAAAAAAATCTATTTTGAAGATTATAACAATCGAAAGGTTATACTAGTGTATATCACCAAACAATCATGGATTATCAAACGACACTATAACAAGCTTTAAATGAGATATGCATTTGAACCAAATCATCGCTGGGAAGAACGTATGAAGGTGATTTATAATTTATTTGGTATACTGAAATCTTGAATTGTCTCAGAGCAGATACGCGGTAGCCAACGAGAAAGGCAATTGTCTTCAACTCTGGACATTCATCCAAAAAGACAAAAGGATTATTTTACGAAGTAAGTCAAAAATCAAAAGGGGCAAATTTCGTGGAGTGAAACACCGAAAATAACTATACATTGGGCGTATTATATTTGTTATTTGTTATGTGAAAGCGAGGATAAAAAGATATATAATTTATTTTCTTGTGTCCGATTGTATTTATTTCTATTAATTATTGGTGTACAATACAACAGATTGGCGACGATCTAGGAATTTTGTATTGACCTCTGCTGTATTAAAAAGCTATGGAAAGACTCGCGCATACACTCATCAGTTGAAAGAAAGCAACAAGGCAAAGAAGAATTATAAATCTGATAACACCTCTCATCAAAATCATAGACGAAGTCTGAAAGCGACTATAAATAGTGTTTATTGTAGTTGTTATTTGGTGTTATGTGACAGTGAGAATAAAAGAGATATATAGTTTGTTTTCTAACCTTGTGTTCAAGTGCATTTATTCTATTAACCGTTGGTATCCGATTGGTGTCCGATACTACTGATTTCAATAAATATTTGATTAATAGTAAATAAATAAATATTATTCTTGTATAATTCTTGTAGTCGCGAAAGAAAACACACACGCGCAGACACATGTGAAGTTGTCCGATAATTTTATTATTATAGAGATTATCAAACAGTCACACAAAATGTGCGGATCTCTCTGTGAGTTTTATCTCAAATAACTGTCTGAATAATAATAATAATAATAATAATAATAATAATAATAATAAGAAGAAGAAGAAGAAGAATAAGAAGAATAAGAATAAGAATAAGAATAAGAATAAGAATAAGAATAAGAATAAGAATAATAAAAATAAGAAAAACAACAACAACAACAAAGGGCGAAGAAGAAAAAGAAGACAAAAGAGAAGAAGAGAGAAAAGGAAGAAGATGGTGACGAAGAAGAAGAAGAAGGAGAAGACGATCATTTGACAAGTGTTATATCTTGCCCACGAGTGACCAGCAAAGTAAGGACATTTAATTTCTTTTAACTAAACGGACGTTGTTTTAAAGAGGATGAAAAGATTAGTGACAGTTGCCTCCGCTAGGGGGTTTCAGACTCTATGATTAAACACATCGGCCCTTCTATCGCTTTTCAAACGACATATCTCAGAGGCCATCTGCTCAACTGTCTGTCTTTCATGTCTGCGTGTGTTTTTAGTGGTTTTCTTGTCAATATGCTTTGGGCTCATTGGAAGAGGCACGATCGCATTCACTTTCTTCCTTTAGTCGATCATCATCATCATCATCATCATCATCATCATCATCATCATCATCATCATCATCATCATCATCGTCATCATCATCATCGTTATCATCATCAGCAGCAGTAGCAGTAGCAGCAGCAGCAGCAGCAACGGCATAAACATTATAATCATCAACATCAGTACCCAAACATTCAAAATGTTTCTAAGAAAGTGTTAATGTTCACTTGTAGCATTGCGTGTAGCACAGCGATCCTTTATAATAAGGCAAGTAAAAAACGTGACGAACGAATCCATTTCAAGTGTTTAGGGGAAGGGGGACAGCAAACAGCATATCAGACCCACTCTGGTTGTTCTGTAATAAATTCAGAAAGAAATCATCTACTCTATTTCCACAATGAGACGTTTTCTTTCTTTTTTCCTTTTTTCTTTCTATACAGATTGCTACGTCTTTTTCTTTTCTTTTTTTAGAAATTTTCCCATTTTGATATTATGTTTTGGAATTTTTTTTAGATGAGGATTGATATTTTTTATTATTTGTATTATTCGGACTACTGTATTCATCTTGAGATGATGCGTCTTGTGGAACTCGGAAATCTTTACGTGGAACTCGGGAATCTGCATCTACGTAACCTTTTTTTTTCCACAAAAGTAGTTAGCGCTCGTTCTATCAGTCATGACCGGGTAAAAGTCTTAAGTAACTTTTAATTTTATTCTTTCTATCGCCCGTACTTAGGATTAACCCCCAGAAGAGTGTCACTTAGAGCTGATTATAACTTAGCACTTATAGCGGATTCTTACGGACAACTCTAGTATGTATTTTATGAGCCTTACACCTGTTCTTGTTTTGAATGTGTATTCTACTTATTACTATATATATATATATATATATATATATATATATATATATATATATATATATATATATATATATATATATACATATATCTAAATGAATAAATGCGAAAGTTTTTTTATTCATAATACCTATATTATATACAAAAGGGCTCTATGTTATTTAAGTAAATATTATTTACTCCTCTCCAGGAGTTAGGCACAAGGCCAGTTTTATCCTACTCCCACAAGTAAGATGTGACCCAAGGTCGGGTCGGAAAGTGGGGGTTGAAAAATTGCCTGGGCAGCCCCGTCGGCATTCCCCGGTAGGGGCGCCTCAAGCAGTAAGCAATTAACTTACTCCTCCCCAAAGAGGGGAGGCAACGCCTGGGAGGGTGGACCTCTTAGAACTGCACAGGACAGGCGTGCAGTATCCATCGGAACAGATACTACACTTTGATCTTAGCCAAAAGGCCAAGAAAAGTAATACTGTATCTATACTAGAGATTAAAGATCCAAACAGAAGGTTCTGTACGTCTAATTTGCATAATTATGTTTTAAACTGTTTATAATAAATTAGTGTTTTGTGTTATATACTTCTAATTTTAGTTCGTTATTTTACCTATATATATGCAATAGTTTTGCGGATATAAACAGTAATTAATTTAAGTAATTTAATAATAAAAAGGATAAATTACCAAAACGTTTCTTGAAATATTTTGAATTATTTTCAAGGGAGATAATTTGAATGTCATCTGTTTTTCGCAATTATCTGTGTTTACAGTACGAGTACAACAACAAAAATACTGCGCACACTAATATTTTTCTGATGAAGTCTAGAAATGGAAAAAAAATCAACTAAGTTCTAATTATAAAATTAACAACTGTCGACTACTTTGCAAATTGAAATGCCGTTGTTTTTTATTTACTTATTTTTTTTTTCAAATTTGTGTACGTTGTAAGCGTACTAAATTATCTTCAAAAACCGTCATTCTATACGATTATTCAATGTTAATTTAAATCTTTATTAATATTTGTTACTTCATCTTAAATTACAATGTAAGTTTGAAACTACAAATCGAATAATCGCATATGGTGTTGACTTATTAAAAAGAGAATCTCGGACGCTTCCTTTCTTTTAAAAATATTGCTTCAAATATTATATTTCTGTACCCTTAAATTACATACCCTTCTTTTTTTTAATCCAGTATTTTCTAATAATGGAAAAAAAAAACCCTTTAAAATCAATATTTAAAAATGTAAACATGACTATATATTTTAACTTTACGCCTCCCCTGTCCTTGATTAATTACTGCCCGGAGGGTGGGTAAGTTTTGCTTATATATATATATATATATATATATATATATATATATATATATATATACATATTTTTTTTTCGGTATTTACTTCAACAGAATTCAATACGTGAGTAGAGCTACGTAGAAATATAAAAGTATATTTATTATAAGGTAGCTACGCAGAAACATTTGTGCTTCATTCCTCGAAGGAATTCGTCAGGCTAAATGTCTTTTTTACGTCTGATTATATGGTGGGGTTAACCAAGTAATATTTTTATTCCTCGTATTTTTATTATTTTTCGTATCTTTTTTCTGATATTTAATTTCAACATACTCACTATTTCTAGAGCTATGTTATAGACGTTACTTCATTTGTTAAATACGTTTTCATTTATTAAATTATTGCTAAGTATACACTTGCTTCAAATATTATATTTCTGTACCCTTAAATTACATACCCTTCTTTTTTTAATCCAGTATTTTCTAATAATGGAAAAAAAAACTTTAAAATTAATATTTAAAAATGTAAACATGACTATATATTTTAACTTTATGCCTCCCCTGTCCTTGATTAATTACTGCCCGGAGAGTGGGTAAGTTTTGCTTATATATATATATATATATATATATATATATATATATATATATATATATATACTAGCAGCAATATGCTCTCTCCGGTCGCATATTTTTGCTAGCCTGGGAGAATGTGGAATAGTGAACGAAATATACTACACTGACCCAAAAGGAGAATGTAATGACCGAGAGGATGGTACCCCCCCCCCCAAATAAAAAAGAAGGAGTTAATACCTGGGATGATGATATCATGACAAAAACAGATACTGGACCACTCCACCTAAAAAAGGAGGTAATCCTGGGAGAATGGTATCATGAGAAACGAACATATACTATACTGCTCACCCAAAGAAGAAGTAATATCCCGGAGGAATGTATCATGATGAATGAAAATCTACCACACTACTCCCCAAACGAGAAGGTAAAGCCTGGGACGACTTTCCTCCCATAAAAAAGGTAGTTATGTCTGGGAGGATGGTATCATGATGAACGAACGAACATATACTACACTGCCCCCAAAGGAGGAGGTAATGACTACAGAACAGATACTACATTACCCCTTCCAAAAAGAGAAGGTCATACTTGAGACGATTATATTATGATACGAAACATATACTACACTACCCACAACCATATGCCCCTCCAAAATGAGAAGGTAATACCTGGGACGATGGTATCATGACAACGGAACATATACTATACTACACACAACCCTCTGTCCCTCAGAAAAAGGAGACGTTAGTCCCTGGAAAGATGGGCACATGACAGCAGAACATATACTACATTATTATTCTCCTCAAAGAGGATGTAATACCTGGGAGGATTCTCCCGACTCATTAAGAAGAGGAGGTAATTCTTGGGATGACGATCTTATAACAGCAGAATCGATACTACACTACCCCATCTCCTATTAAAATATAATATAATAAAGGATTTTCGATTAAACCAGTTTCTGTTTTCATTAATTTAAAAATGCCTAGTCAGAAAAAACATTATTTTTTATGATTTTTTGGCCTTTTGGGTAAGATCAAAGCGTAGTATCTGTTCTAAGCATCTTGCGACATCAGACGTTTTACTAATGCTGTAACTTTTTCATGTAAATTACCTCCATGAAACATAATAAAAGTGATGTTCTAAGAAAGTTTTTGAAAAGTTATCCTTTTTTATTAAATCGCTTTAATTAATATTAATAATTATAACAATATAACTATCGACAAAACTATTGCGTATATATAAGAAATATGACAATACAAATTACAAATGTATATTACAGAATATTTATTAATAAGAAACTGTTTATAAAGTAAGTATGCAAATTAAGAATATATATATTTATTTTGGAGTGTTTGCAGATCACTATACATACGGTATTCCAAATATTTGTTTTGTCATACAATTAAATAAGCATACACAGGTTTGATTTTAATATAGTTAGGATAAGTGGAAAAAAAATTCGCATTTATTCACTCATTTATACACATAAATATTAATGGTGTTCTAATCTGTTTTCCCTGGAATCCTAGTGCAATATGTCTGCACAATATTTCTATACTCTCTGTACCCTTCCATCATGGTTTGGATGGTTCTATCCCTCCTTGGTCTTTCCATCTTTTCAAACCCTCAACGATGTTGGTGGAACTACGGAATTGTGTATGTGGGGGAGGCGGGGATCCGTGTCACTTTATAGTATTTTGTTGTATATAACCAAGTAATTTCAGTTCCTTAGGTCCGTCTATTATGCTCCATCTCTACTTGTGGTCGTATCTTAGCTGTAGTTGTTGAGTGTTACTTGGTTATATGGATTAGTTTCTGCATATTAGCCAACTATTTTAATTAATGCCGTGATTTATATGATGTACATCTTCCCCTTAGTTCCAATTTCTCGAGGTTTTTCGGAGCTGTTTCCAGTGATCCTAAAATTATTGCTATTACGGTAATTTTAACCGTTAGTAGTCCGTTCAGCTCTCTGACAAGTTCAGTGTATTTGCATTTTATGTCTCCTTCAGCTTCACCCTGTGCCCATCTGGGGCAGCGAAATCAACTACTTAGTCGGCTATTTCATTTTCGTTGACTATTATCATGTCTATCCTTTTTGCTTGGCTTTTTGTGGTTTGTTGTAATATAGTTTTAGGGTCGATTCTTAGTGATGAATATGTTCCACTTTTCAAGTGTCCTTTTCGCAAAATGTACATGTTTTCCCGTGGGAAGTCTCTTTGGTCTGTCTTATAAACAGTAATGTAGTTGTTTCTCTTCCTATTTTTCTTTTCTCGCATTTTCTTTTCCCGTTTCACTGTTCTCTGTATTGTTAATTTTGATGTTGTTTTAGCGACAATTACCAGCCTCTCTGTATTGTGTGATACATATTTATCTCGTCTATTAATTGCGTCGTCTACGAAATATTCAATACTTACGGGTCTTTTGTCTCGTTTTCATTTTTACATAGTGTCGTTCAGCACCATCATTCGGTTGTGGTGCTTTATGCATAATCATTATTTTCTTGCTTCTTTTTAAATCCGGGTTCCTGAATTCTTCTTGCATCTCTGTATTATTGTTTTTGTTGTTGTTGTTGTTATTATTATTATAATAATTATTATTATAATAATAATAATAATAATTATTATTATTATTATTATTATTATTATTATTATTATTATTATTATTATTATTATTATTGTTGTTGTTATTATTATTATTATTATTATTATTATTATTATTATTATTATTGTTATTGTTATTATTATCATCATTATTATTATTATTATTATTATTATTATTATTATTATTGTTATTATTATTATTATTGTTATTATTGTTATTATTATTGTTATTATTGTTATTATTATTATCATCATCATCATCATCATCATCATCATCATCATCATCATCATCATCATTATTATTGTCGTCGTCGTCGTCGTCGTCGTCGTTGTCGTTGTCGTTGTTGTTTTATTATTATTATTATTATTATTATCATTATTATATATATATATATATATATATTTTTACTCACTATGAGTTATCACTATGAGTTATCACACAAGTCATCGTCAGTGATTGCTCACCGAAAACAATCGGTGGTGTTCCCTGAAGTCTGAGTGACAAAAAGCCTCCCCAGATTTCTAGTACTCTCCAACTTTTTTCGATCACCACCGCAAATGACCTTGCGGTATCGCCGCAACCCCTATCATTGATTTATCGCTGGCAACAACCGTTACTATCTCCTGGGATTTGGGTGGCAACAAGCTTCCCCAAGGTCCCAGTACTCTCCGTACTCTTCCAGTGGAGATCTGGTTGGCGCTCTCCCCTCCTCGGTCATCCCATCCTCATTGATCTTCTACGACTATTTTGTGTGGTGTCAGCCGAGGTCATAATTTTTTGGGGGAGGGGCAGCTTATAATATTTCTTATAGTTTCTGTTCCTTGGTTCGGGTGGTGTTCTTCCTGTGGTTTTATTTTCTTCTTATTGTAACTTCCATGTGACTGGTTACCGTTCGTAGCTTATGCGGGTTGGTTTCCGCATTCGAGGATTTTCCTTACGATTGCAGCCGTTTACACCATTGCCGTACTTTGTATCGTCTCAATAATACCTTTGATTGCAATTTCTCTCAGTCTTTTCTCCAGTGTTTGTGGGACTGTTCTTACTGCTCCTACGATTATTGGTATTATATTGATTTTCTTCATGCTCTATATCCTTTTCAATTCTCTGGCAAGTTCCGTGTAGTTGCTTCGTTTTTCCGTCTCATTGATCTTCACTCTGTAGTCTATTGGCAGGGGTTTCCCTTCTTATCGAGTATTATGACATCCGGTCTCGTTGCTTGTATGAGTTTATCTATTTCTACCTCCATATCCCAGAGGATTTTGTGATTTTCATTTTCCAGTACTGTCTTTGGTTTGTTTGTACAATTTGTCCGCGATTTTGAAATGCAATCATTTGAACAGTTCCCAATATACTGCTTTCACCACACAGTTATGTCTGTTCTTGTATTCTTTTGGGGCTAGTTTCCTGCATTCACTTATGTGATTTACTGTGTCACCTCTTTGCCCACACAGTCTACATTTACTATTTTCCTGGGTTTTATCTATTTTAACTTTAATATAGTTTGTCCTAATCGCATTGTTCTTTACAGTTTTCAGTAAACATTCCGTTTTTCTGTTCAAGTGTCCTTTTCTTAGCCATGCCCAGCTATTATCGTTGATTTCTTCTCTTATGAAGTGTCTATGTAGTTGCTTTTCGTTCCCACTTTTCTTTTCTTGTCTTTTTGTCTCTGGTTTCGGTGCTTCCCGAGTTGTTCGTTGAGACGGTGTCTCTCGCTGCGGTGATTAGCATTTCTGTGTTCTGAGTTATGTATTTCTCCAGTTCTTTTTTGTGTCTTCCACACAGTCTTCTATACTTACCAGTCCTCTTCCCCCTTCGTTTCTTTTTGCGTAGAGTCTGTCCGTATCGTCTTTTGGGTGTAGTGCGTTGTGCATGGTTATTAATTTTCTAGTCGTCTGGTCAAGGTGCCGAGTTCTTCTTTAGTCCTTTTAGTCTTTAGTCTTTAGTCTTTTAGTCCTATAATAATAATAATAATAATAATAATAATAATAATAATAATAATAATAATAATAATAATAATAATAATTATTATTATTATTTACTTACTAGGGTTTTCACATAAGTATTTATTAGTGATTGCTTACTGATAATAACAAGTGGTTTTCCCTGAAGTGCTACAAATTTCCAATATCCCCCGCCTCTTTCGATAACCGTAACAATTATTTTGCGTTATCGAAACAGCCGTTTACCATTGATTTCTCGATGGCAGCGACCGTTGGTCTTTGGAATTTGGATAACAATGTCTCCCCAAGCTTCCAGTACTCTTCGCACCATTCCAGGGTCTGGTTGGTGGTCTCCCCTCTCGAGGTTTTCATCCTCTTTGACCCGTTAATACCATTTTGTGCGGTACCAGCTCAGGTTGATGCCACCTTAAGTGTATGTGTAAGTGTGCATATTTTATGGAGGGGGATGTCAGTTTATGGGATTTTTTTGTAATTTCAGTTGCCTTGGGTGTGTTTGATATTCTTTTTATATTTTTGTCCTATTTCTATTTCGGATTAGATGTGGCTGCTTAGCATTCGTTGGTTATCTGGGGTGTTTCTGCATTCGAGGATTTTCCTTAATTTTGGGTGTTGTATGGTCTCAATCTTCCCAATGAATCCAATTTCTCCGTCATTTTTCTAGTTTTTTTCGGAGCTAGCGCTTCTAAAATTATTGGTATCATAGTGATTGTATTGTGTTCCATATCCACTTTAGTTCGGCGGAAATTTGTTTATCTGCCCCTTGATCTTCACCCTCTGACATTCTGGAACGAATGAATCCACGATGTTTCCTTCTTGCTGAGCCTGTATGTTTGTACCTACATGTCATAGAGGATTTTGTGCTTTTCGTTTTCCAATATTGTCTCCGGTCTGTGTGATACCATCTGTCTGCAGGTTCAAAGTTTAGAGGTTTGCCTAGTTATCAGATCATTTCTTTCTTACACAGCCATGTTTGTTTTGTAATCTTTTTAGGCTAGTTTACTGCATTCATTTATTGTGTGATTTACTGTCCACACAGTTTACATGTACTGTAAGCTGCACAAGAACTTTTTTGTTTACTTCCAAGGAGGAATTCGTCCGGGCAACTGATAATTACTTGTGTGAAAACCCTTAGTAAACAATATCGATTTTATAAGAAAATATATTTATGTTTAACTCCTTGCACTTAAAGCTATCAGTTTTTGTTACCTATTTAAAATATTCCAAGCCATCCCCCCCCCACTCTCTTCGGTAATTAAAGTTTAACAAAATTTTTGTTAATGCTTTAACAACTCATCATAAAATAGGATACGCAGATGATGTTTAAATGATATACGGCAGTTATTTCTAGGTTCATTCTTGTTCAAAAACTTATTATAATTGTTTTTTTTATTTCGTAGCTATCCCAAAGTAAATGTTATTCTATGTTTATAGTTTATAATTATTTTGCTTCTGTGGTTTAATGAATGTTTAGCATCTTTAAACTTAAAAGTATATTTGTGTGTAAAAGGGATTGTAGAATGCTATATTTCGAAGTTTATTTGACAAATTCGTGTGTCAAATGCTGTACAAACGTTTCTGTGTTGTTTACTTGCTATAAGTATATTTGTATACTACTACTTAGCTCTACTCATGGATTGAGCATTGTTGAAGTAACTGTAAAAGTATATATATATATATATATATATATATATATATATATATATATATATATATATATATATATAACAATTTAAAAGGATACACCTTTTTAATATAATAGTTATTTTGTATATATGTTAAAGAAATTCGACATCAACAACATATTTGGTTGACTATTTTATTAAGTCTCTTCATCAGCATTAAAAAGGTGAAATCATCATTATTTCTCAGTTAAAGAGTGTAGTTTCAATAAGACCCCAAATGTATTAAAATGAGATTATCAATAATATTAAAAATTAGTTAATTAATATTTTTCTTTTTTTTTTGTACGGCTAAATGAAAAAAAAGGATTTAAAGACAGAAATCAATCTTATATTTAAAAATATATATATAAAATGCCCCAAAGGCCTTGGAATATTTAAAACCATAAATTATCCAGTTCTGATTGATCAACGTGCTTATACAAAAAATGTATAATTTGCCTCTGAAAATATTAGGAATCTGAACAAAAGGAATTCGGCAGATTTAAAGTACAGAAGAGCGCCAAGCTCATCAGTGTAGCCTCCCTTGATTTATCACGATAATAACAGTTTCTCTGACGACTTGCAAGAATGTCATGTAATCTCCGTAGAAGTATGAAGAAATAAAACTTTAACGCTGTCCTGACGACAGTAGTAGGCTACCTGCATGTTTGATAATCAATAAAGATTCATCTAAGCACAATATTAGCTAAAGGCTCTCACTTTTTTAAAACTATACAACTTATACTATATATATGTATATTCAACTATATATATATATATATATATAATTGTATTAAGATTTTAAAAAATATTGGCATCTTATCGATTTCTTAAACAAAATTGCATTTTATTTAAAAAAAAAATGCCTTCTAATGTAAAAAAAGCAATTTATTATTATTATTATTATTATTATCTATCAGCGTACCGGCGCTATGTGTACTACTATCACCATCACATGATCTCCACATTACAGCAAGGAGAGCGTTGCCGTTGGGAGTTCTCTCCAAAACGGTGGAGAAATACTTTAAAAAATATAATAACAATGTCGGATTCTTATTTTCATTGAAAAAGGACAGGTTATCGTCCGAAATATTTGATTCATTGTATTAAAAAAAATCTTGTCATTTTATTGATTTCTTAAACAAAATTGTATTAAAAAAGAATATATATATATATATATATATATATATATATATATATATATATATATATATATATATATATGGCTGTCATTGAGTCGCAATTGCTCTCTCTCTCTCGCTTCTTGTCTCTCTGTCTCTGTCTCTGTCTCTCTCTCTCTCTCTCTCTCTATATATATATATGTAATGAACAGGAGAATAAATATATGATGTATACCTTTAAAGTAGACATTATCATGAAAGATTGATGCTCGAGATAAGGCAATTATATAAGCAAGTAAAGGATGAGAATAAAAATTGTAAAAAATACAATATCTATTACGTTATCAGTTGTTCAAAACAAGGGGGTTCAAATAAAAGAAATTTTATTATACGTTCCTTAAGCCATGACTATTTTCATGGCTTTCTCCCTCTCTCTCTTTCTCTCTCTCCCCCCTCTCTCTCTCCCTCTCTCTCTCTCTCTCTCTCTCTCTCTCTCTCTCTCTATATATATATATATATATATATATATATATATATATAATAGCAGTGGCGACTCTAGGCCATCTATGTTTGTGGGCGCATATACTATAGGTATAGCTTAGATAAAATCAACATTCTATTTCAATGCAATAAAAAAAAGAACTTCTTTTATATTTTAATATTAA
>OY744522.1:141911744-141956744 GCA_963556195.1 Sepiola atlantica
ATATACGTCGGAATTTTCTCTATCTTACATTTTTTTTAAAAGTAAAAATATACTTCGTTTTTATTATGTATTACAACAAAAGGTCCAGCGACAAAAAAAAAACGCTTGCATAGAGATTAACTCATTCTTATCATAGCATATACTAGATGTATTTATCAAATAAATTAATAAAAATTGGGTAAACGTTATTAATTTTTGGGTAAATTAAAATTAAAATATCACCAAAAATGACGTTGTTTTAATTTTTTCAAATTCATCTTAAAAATAAACATAGAAATGGATCTAAATCTCTGGGCTTATGTTCATCGCAAAGTTATTCTCTTTAAAATGCTGATTTATTACTTTTACAAGAGAATTAGTCCAGTCAGGTAATATATATTTTTTATTCAGTTACAAAAGTTTATTTTATTTCTCATTTGTTCCCGTAAAGGAATACAAAATGTCTTTTAAAAACAGAATTTTTGCCGCTTCCTGCTAACTTCTTCAGTATAATGAGTGATGTGTCTGTGTAGTAGGTGGTAGCATCATATATATTGAGTAAAGCCAATCGTATTGAAAAGTGCGTATACGCGACTAGTGTGTATCTCTTACACTCTTCTTAAATTTTCACACCTATGTGCAAAGAGACAAAAGAATTTTTAAAAAAGCAAAGAGATATCATAGACATTTTACTAGACGTAATTGGATAGAGAACCATAAAGTGTTCTCTTTTTCATAGACGGAATGGGAATTTTATTTTTAATGTACAGATTTTGAGCTAGTATTCATTTGCTGTAGGATAGAGCCGCGCTAGCAGAATCGAGGATTGTTTTTACACTGTAATCTTAAGAATATTTGGACAAAGAAAACCATTTAGATGTTATACGAAGGATCAAGCGAAATTTACTGGAATAAAATAGAGTACAATGAAATAGACGAGAAATGACTATGAAAAAAAAATAGTAAAAAGTGAAAATGTTAAAAAATGTGAAAAAATGCTGATGACAAAAAGCTATGTCATTTTCCGATATACATAAATTATTTTATTTAAAAACTATACATTACCGTGTCTGTTTGGTGCACCAGAGTTCATCGTTCTAGACAAACACTCTCTGGGGTAGAAACCGCCTTGTTATTATCATAACTATTATTATTATTATCGAAAAGGTTCCCATATTCAGTGTCTCTCTGTAGAAGATAATTCGCGTTCGCAAATTACTGCCTGAATCGTTTGTTTAAGGGGGTGAATTTTTTGTAATTAATTAAATTTAATTTTAATTGAGGGCGTTTTTCTTCTATAGTTAGTTAAGGTGTATTTGTTTAATGGTTTATTTTTCTATTTTTTACGATATCAGATATTCCGCTTTCGTGTGGGTGTATGTTGTTATTGTGTATTAAATGGGTATTTTAAAAATATTTAATTTTATTTTCTTTTAACATTTGAAGAACATTTATATTAGTGTTTATGGTGTGTTTTAGGCTTTTTATAAACTTATTTTATTTCTTTCTCTCACGATTTACGATATCAATGGATTGCTTAATAACTGGTGTAAAATGACAACAAGACCATTCCAAAAAATCGGTCCACCCTGAAAGATTTAATTATGGAAAATGGATCAAATTATGGTCCTGATATGGATCTAAGTGGTGGTCAATCCAGAAATTAGATATCTTATGAAGTAAATGAAGTAATGGATAATTTCTAGGTTGTTATAGACATTGTGTGGTTGTTTATATCGACTGTGAATGTATGGGGTTCATATATTGGTGTTTTTCTTCTTTATTTATAAAATTTAGTGTGTAATTAAGTGTTATACTGATGCATCGGGATCAGACTGAGTTTAATTTATCCTTGAGGTGTTATCTTCTTAGTATCTATATATAGTTTCTTTTTTAATTCGTGTAAAGTGACCTTATTTTATTTAAGAGTGTTTATTTATTATGTAATTATTTTACATATGTATATTATTTCAATTTTGTTTTTCTAATTTAATAAAAAATAATTCTTTATAGTAAATTATTTTCATTTGTTATATATATTTATTAGATATTTGTTTTACAATTTAAAAAATGTCCTTGTTATATTCATTTTATAATATATATTTCTTATATATATTTTATATATACTTGTCTTTGTTTTATATATATATATATATATATATATATATATATATATATATATATATATATATAACAAAGGCAAGTATAAAATGAATATAACAAGGATATTTTTAATAATAAAAAAATCTTTCATAAATATATATAACAAATGAAAATAATTAACTATCAAGAATTATATATATGATGGATTCTCCCGTCGATTTCGACGTATGAGTGCCTCGCCATGGGCTGTCGCGCGTGTAATTATAATTGCAAGGGTTGCGCAATCGTCAACAACACCTCTCCTTGATTCCAATGGCAAGTAGTAGTACAAGACGACTGGAAACAATGCCGATATATGCAGAGAGCACATACAGCACCTGGTATTCCCAAATGGTCACCCATTCAGTACTGACCAGGCTCGACGTCGTTTAACTTCGGTGATCTAACGGTAACCGGTGTGTCAACGTGATTATATATATAAATATGTATACATATATATATATATATATATATATATATATATATATATATATATATATATATATATATATATATATATATATACATATATATATATATACATACATATATATATACATATATATATATATATATACATATATATATATGCATATATATATATGTGTGTGTGTGTTTGTGTATTTTGGTGGTTTGGGGCATGTGTAAGTGTATTATGTGTGAGTTTATTATGTGAGAATGTAGAGCGTTTTAGAAGTTCGTTAGTGGAGGAGTTTTGTTAAATTGTAGTTGTATATGTGATAATAGCTCGAGAGGAGGTGTGAGAAGAGTATATAATATAGTTATTTAATTTATTTAAATCGAGCGGTATGTGGGAGTTTTAAGCGTTTTTAGAGTTGGATAGTGAAGGGATAGCCGTATTGTTGTTGCATATGTGATAATGGATCTTGGAGGGAAGTGTAAAGAGGGTATATGATATATTTATTTAAATTATTTGAATGATGAGCTCTGATGTTATTGGATAGGTCGTATATTTTCCATATATCGGAGGTGTTATAGTTCTATTTGTTGAAGTTTGAGGGAAGGAGAGTCTGATGTTTTTCTGTGTGTTATGTGTTTCTAATGTTGAGCTATTTGCCAGGAGCATTTTTTTCTGTGAGCCACATTCTGAAAACGTTTGATTTGACATTGATGCAATTTATAGATGGGTTGTTGATCGCGTGTAGTATTCTGAATTTCTCTGTGGTGCATAGTAGGCATCTCTTGGATATGGGATTTTAGAATTCTTTTTTTTCAATAGTCCTTCATTTGATTTTGTATGGTGTATTGGAGTCTTTTAGGTTCGCTATAGTAGTCATCCTATGTAGACTTTGTATTTCTTGGTTTTTGTGTCTGAGATAACTTTAGCTTCGTAAACTACAGTTATAATTGTGCACCCTCATTCAAAAGGGTAAATCTCACTTGATCTTCATTAGTATTTGGGGTTAGGAGAATTGATAATTTATGAATTTTAAGGCTACCAGAGAACCTACAGATGGCTAGCAGGAGTAACTAGTTTTAACTGTATTAGTATTGAAAAGTTTGTGGAGCTTATTATGTTTCTTTTCCTATTGAGTTTGTGTGATCTTGTGAGTTGGATAGGTGTGTATTGGATTTTCTTTTAGCTGCTTTAGCGAAGTGCTTTGTAGTATTATGGAGCGGCTTGTTGGAACACTACAGAGATTCCCCTCTTTATATTAATTTTTGCATATCGGTGGATGGCAGAATTCGGTGTTCATATATTAAAGTTGTTCTGTGGGTTTACGGAAGGCCTAGTTTTGCATCTAATTTGTCTACATTAATGAGGTTAATATCAATGTTTATATTAAAACCTAGTTCTTTAATGGAATGTTATTAACTGTTTTCTGAATATATCAAGTGTGGTCCACTGCAATCGCCCTAGCTTCACCTGCCTTGCCTAGTGTATGGTATATGCGTTCAGAGATGACCGTTAGGATATCCGCAGTAGATCGTGCTCTCCTAAATCCATACTGATGGTAAGAAAGAAGTTTAGCATTAATAAGGTGACGGACTATCGCTAGATTGATTAAGGATTCAAAGATTTTAGCGAAAAGCGGAGGTAGACTGATAATTCTGAGGGTCAATTTTATCTCCAGATTTCTTGAAGACTGGTATCACAGAGACAATTGTCTATCTATCAGGGAAGCAAGATTCAGCAAGGAATTTGTTGTAGAGTTTGGAGAGGACAAAGGCCAGTTCAGCAGAATATTTCATTATTACTATTACTGGTATAAGATCAGGCCCACATGCTTTGGAGGTGTCTCGGACATGAGATGGGGTGATGGTCAGGTCATCAAGTGTTGCTTGTGGGACATTTGGGAGGGAGTTTTTTGCAGAGTCCAAAGTGGAGTTTAAGGTGAAATGATGAGAAAGTAGTTCAGCCTTAACAGTTGCTTTGCCAGCGACATCATTATGGTTGGATAACGGGGGAATTGTTGATTGCCCATTGTTCATTACACTATTGAACATTTTCCAGAAATCACGAGTACCTAGTTTCTGTGACTGAATGCGTTTTCTGATGATCTCTGTATACCTTCTCTTTGCTTAATCTATTTCAGTCTTACAAAGTTTTCTTGATAGTATGAGTTTCTGTCTTTTGTAGTCGACTTATGGCGGCTGAATTGTCGGAGTGCTTGCTACTTCCGGGTAATAGTAGCTGCATAGTTCGAGGTGAACCATTTTGGACAGTGGGGCTTGCTGTAGAATTTTCGCATGGGGGCATTTGATTTAATGCCTGTTTTGATCCATTCAGTTAACTCATTTGCGCACTGATCAACAGGAAGGGAAAAAGTTTCACTTCATGGTGCGTCTCTGATGTGATCTTTGATTGATTCCCAATCAGCCCGCTTGTAGTATCTCGTCGTTTTGAGCAACGACTCATCAGCTTTGGGACGAGATTTCAGGCTGATATCAATCATTACAAAAGTGATCAGCGTTCCCGAGCGAGCTATGAACATTTGTCTCATTAGCCTCGGGCAATGAGGTCAAGAACAGGTCGAGAAGTGAGGCTTGCATGCCCACACGCCCAGTGAGGCTGATCGGGAAAGTGACAGTCCGTGAGAGGGAGTTCGCTATGGAGAAAGTATACGTGCAGTTGCCTTAGCTAGGCTCTCTTGTCTATAGTTTTAATTAGGTACTACTCCCCTTCTTTATTTAAAAATCAATACTTTTAAATAAGCAAATAAAATCGAATTTTCGTATTTTCAGGTGGCTAGGTTCTCTCACTTCTAGTTTTAAATAGGGGCTAACCCCCCCCCCCCCCCACACACACCAATATTTAAAATAAATATTTTAAAAAATTAATTCTGTTGGTTTCACACAAATAAAATCGACTTTTCTAAGTATTTTGGAGTGGGTGGTAGATTCCCGCCGTTATAGTTTTGAATAGAGGGATGAGCCCCCCCCCCCCCCGCTCCATATATTTTAAAATAAGTATTTACTCACTCGGTAAAAGTACAGAATAGTTAACAGTCGAGAAATCATAAAAACAACAAACAACAAATAACTTATACCAACGCAGTAGATGTAATTATCTATCGACCTGTATGCTTTAACGAGTTTATTTATTTAAAATTTATATTTCGTGCAAAACGAGAAAAAACAAATGGCTACGTGTCGCTTAAATTCATGAAAATTTGTAAAAAGTAACTTATCCTACCACTAACCTAAGTCTGAGTGGCAATCCCAGATATAGGGTTAGTGGTAAAGTAAGCCCCCCCCCATATTGAACATTTAAGTTTCTTTTTGCTGTTGTGTTATTTATTCTATTTCATTTTATTTATTCATTTTAAATAAATCGTTATATGGTATTACTTATCTTTCGCAGAAAAAAACCCTAATTATTTTAGGATGTCGATTGGCTGATCAGTTTTGCATATAAATTTAACATCAAATGAGTGGGCGGATTTTACTTTTTAAGGCAATCGCATTAAAAGGCGTGGTTTTACGACTTTGTTGGTCGAACTTAGCGTTAGTTGTAAAAGAAATTAGTTAACTGCCCTAAAATTTAGAATGGCCCGGAAATAGGAGATCATTTTAATATACACAAGGGTTATCTCCCTTGGTACAATTAAAAATTGAGCAAATTTAATAGATTTTTTTACGAAACTGAAAAAATCCTTTCTTTATAAAAATATTACCAATAATGAGTTTATAAGAAGTATATATGGAAGAAGCAACAAATAAGAGTCATATGTGTTTCATTGAACTTTATTAGTAGAGTTCATGGCTTATAAAACTTATTTAAAGTTTCTTTAAGAGTATTTCCCTAACAGAAGTTTCTAGTGAAGAGACTTTTATACTTAATTAACCCTAGAGCTCGTACTAAACGACCTTGTACGATAACAGAAGGCAGTTTCTATGCAGCAGCAAGAGGTACTTGTTCAGATTTCGATGTATGAGAGACAACTATAAGGAAGTATCGGGTTAAATATTAATACAGATTTAACCCAATACTTCCCTATATTTGTCTCTCACACATCGAAATCTGAACAAGTAACTTTTAAGTTTAATGTTCAATGGTAATTTTTTTAGGCATAAAATCCATGTATGATTTACGGGTATTTTTAAAAAGTTCTCTTGTGTCTATTTATAAAGTTTTAAAGTTCTCTTGTGTCTATTTATATCCTTTAAAAAGATAATAAACTTTGTGTGTATATAGAAAATTATGTTTTTTTAAATATTTTTGCTCGAGTGTTTTCTTCTTGGAGCGATTCGTGGTCTTCTGATGAGCTGCATAGATGAAAGATCCTGGAAATGACATGTTTATTCCAGGTTGTTTATTTGTGCGCAACACAATCCACTCTAAATTCTAAAATAATTGATTTTTTTCACAGTGTTCACACATATTCGACTAAAAAAAGGAGAATCTCATTTTTTTTTTTTGGGGGGGGGGTTAATGTAGATATAATATTTTTATTAATTTGATGAATTTCTTAATATTTTCCTAGTCTATTACTTCTTATCTATGGTTTCCATGGTGTGTGTCGGTGTGAATGTTTTGAATAAGCAATAAAAACTAATAGCTTTAATTGTAAGGAGAGAAGTATAAAACATTTATGTATGAAAGAGATTGTAGAATGTCAAATTCCGAAGTTGGCCTGGCGAATTCTTCCATGTAATTAAACATAAAATTCAAGACACATTGGGTTGTGTATTAAGAGTTTTGTTTTATTTAACTTTAAATAAATCGTATGTGCTCATAGTAACACTAGACTACAGTTTTTGAATATCTTTGCTTTAAATGAAGTAGATTTTATAGTTTCAATTTTTTATTCTTGTTTATTTAAAAAAAAATAATATATATATATATATATATATATATATATATAATTTATTCTTGGGATTCAAATTTCAAGTCAGAGGTCAGCAAACTCATGGATGTTATATTATCTTCTTTAATCATTTCGAATGACATCGGAAAGGTGTGTATGTTGTGTGAGATGTATTAGAATGTGTTAAATGTATGTTTGCATATTAGTTAATGAATAACTTGGCCAATTCTGTGTGTGCAGTAGAAGCAATAGATACTCATTAAGATTTCGATGTTTAAGAGAAACAAATATATGGTGGTATGAGGTTAAATCGGGTTTGTTAAAACGAAGTGGATGAAAGTATTTGTAGGCGCAAAATCAACTTATCTTCATGATTTACGAGTATTTTTCTGAAGTACTCGTGTGTCTATTTGTATTCTTTCAAAAATAGTAAATATATATATATAGGCAACATTTTTAGGCAGTATCACAGCTCTTCGGTGTGGCTAGACACAGCACCTTCCACTAGACTGGATCGCACCTACGACCATCAAGCTGACAGTCGATGATTCTAATGATTCGACCGTCAGTTTTTATTTATCTTCTCTTTCACCATTCCGGTTTTTCCGCATTACTAAATGTCTATATTCTAATTTACCAGCAATGCTTCAAGAAAACTACCATACCCTTATATATATATATATATATATATATATATATATATATATATATATATATATATATATATATATATATATATACATGTGTGTGTGAATATGTACGTTCAAAATTTGTTTCCACAACTAGATGTGTCTACATGTGTACACCCAAATATATACATGTATATATCGACGTGAGAATAGTTGTGTTACCAATATCCTAATCGATATTCTCTTTCATTTTCAATTATCTACGCTTCTATCAATCTATTTTCGGCTAATGTTTCTGAAGATATTGGTTATTGTTAGTTTTATGGTGTAAGCAGCCAGTCGTATTTCTGTCCATTAATTTTCCGAATTGTATCCGCGTGTTTTCCTTTGTTCTTGCCTTTTTCCTTCCGAAAGTCAGTGTCCTTCCTTCCCGAATTCTCATAGTTTGCAGAGAAGTCGTATCCCTAAACAACCTGCACAATTTAGGTTCGTAAATGTAACACCTTTCCGATAATTGTCCGAACGGTCAGCAATCCTGTCCACTGCAGTTGTCCGCTTGACCAGATGATTAGTTCATTTACACCGCATCTCAAATGAAGACCAAATCTGTCCGCCGGTCTTGATTGGCCGCTGTGGCCGTTGCGCAGGCAAATATTCATGGCCCGGTGGGGATGGGTAGTGGTGAACTCAACGATAATCAGGCTAAGCTGGTCAGTGTTTGAGGACGACATTGGAAAGGGGTAGGGGTCTCTGTTTTCTTTTCGTTGGGACGCTTGGAGAGGCGACTCGATCGTAGGCACTTTTCAAATACACCACCCTCTATCTATTTTCACACACACATGATAGTATATATATATATAGTAAATATATATATATATATATATATATATATATATATATATATATATATATATATATATATATATATATATATATATATTCTCTTCATTTAATTCTCTCCAAATATGATCTGAGGTTAAGATCGGATTCTAACTCTGCCTGATGAGATCTCAGTTTATAGTAACTGTTGATCGATAACATCGACATGCCAGTGTCGCAGATTTTGTACATGCCTGTGTAAATAAAAACTATCATATATATATATATATATATATATATATATATATATATATATATATATATATATATATATATATATATATAAAGAATAGTGATGAATAAATAAAGAGTTATAACATTATTTTCTTGCAGTTTTAAGAATTCAAAGTCAACAATATGCTGGCTTATGATCTTTTCAGAGACAATTAAGAATCATATACAAAGTTTTTATTATATATATATATATATATATATATATATATATATATATATATACATACATATATATATATATATACATATATATATACATATATATATATATATATATATATATATATATAAATATATACACACACATATATATACATGATTCACAATATATATATTACTTCTTCAGCGCCATATACTTAGGACACTAACAGAAATTTACACAATTCGCAAACATTTAACAAAACATTTCTCCATTTAATATTTATGAAAAAAGCGTTGATTCTCCGTATAGAATTTTTTCTGTAGTTGTCTTCAGTTGGGATCGGGATGCATTTTGTTGGAAAGGGAAATAATTATTGGCGAGACAATCAAGCGATATTAAAAAGCTCAACATGAATGAGCTTTTTGTTTAAAGGAAGGTCAAAAGGATATGGATGAAGTATAAGTAAACTAACGTATAGACCTTAGAATTCTAATACCATATATATATATATATATATATATATATATATATATATATATATATATATGTGTGTGCGCGCGCGTGCGTCAATAAATACGAAAATCGGTTCCGTTTCTCGTACTAACGTTAAAGTGAAAAGGCCCTATTTCAAGAGTTCAAATTAATTCACCGTTATACAAAAGACGCGTCATCCTATTTATATACCACTAATGTATATGCGAGATCAATCATAAGGTTAACTAATTTGAATATTGGTTTTGGAAAAATACATTTTATTAATCAACTAATATTTTTCCGTTTTTTAATTAAGTGATTGTTCTGATCTTTATACAACAAATAGTTCTGTTTGGCCGTATTGTTTTATTCGCTGGACAAATATAAGGCATTTGTGTTAAGCTGTTTCTCTCGTTAGAGAGACTGACTCTAATTTCAGGTGCGATTTATTTATAAATTGCGAGTAAAAAGGAATATTAACAAATTGATTTATTTTTTCTTTTCTTTCTTAACGGTCACATTAAAACGATGAATAAATTTGTACCGAACTTAACAAAATTTTAATTGTTATCTATCTATATGACTAACGAGAAAGATTTTGTTTCGTGTTTACAAGAAAGTTATGAATAAAATGTTTATTACTAAAAATTAATGTTTCATATATTTTGCAAAACGACAGCGGACCGGCAAAGTCAGCGAGTATATATATATATATATATATATAGTCATCCACATACAGACTGTATCACAACTTATCAGTGCGGCTAGACCAGCTAGTGCCTTCAGCCGGGATTGAACCTCAACCGTCGAGCTGACAGTCGGCGTCTCTACCTCTACCCGTGCGCTATCATACGACACTGACTGGATGTAAGTGATATCTCAATGTAAACATTGTCAAGTGCTGGGAGCTCGAATTAGTTTCACCCAATGAGCCATGCCTTAAAGCTAATGGCAATTGACGATATATATTGAAGTTTCAACGTATGTATCTATTCAAACAGATATATGTGACACAAACCTTTGAGACACACGAGAGGTTGTCACACAATTTTATTAGCATAGAAATTGTAATCATTAATACTTAAATAGCACTCATCTCTAGAAATAAAAATAACTCCACAGTGTAAAAAGCTGTGACGAGACTCAGTGAATATATATATATATATATATATATATATATATATATATATATATATATATATATATAATTATTATTTTTAGTGTATATAACCATATAATATTATAAGGTGATATAATATATTGTGTATAGAATTTTAGTATTTACTTCAACGGTAAATATATATATATGGTTTTAAATAACTATAATATAACAGACTTACACGTAGCTATAAAGCATATTCCGATATGTAGGTAAAAATAATTTAATATTTTTAAAAATTTAAAATCAATATTGTTATAAGCAAGCCCCTTTAATAAGATTAAAGTTGAGCCCTGTTCGGGGAAATTAAAAATAGACTGACACGTAACCATAAGGCATATTCCGACAACCTTCGTAGAATCTTTAGTCAGTCTTTCTAGATATGCCACCCTTCGCATAAATAGAACTTAAATTCCCTTCTTGAATGTGGTAATGTCCCGTGGCCTAATTACGGAGTCTAGGTTGATTCTGTGGCAGGGGTTCGAACCGTACGATCGTCCGAGATTATCATCCCTGCACTGATGAGAGCGAAAGCTCGAAACGCTAGCGTATGTAGGTAAAAATAATTTAATATCATTCATTTAAAATTAATATTGGTATATATATATATATATATATATATATATATATATATATATATATATATATATATACATATATAACTATAGAGAGCGAGAGCAAATAGGTTTCGCTAGTTCCTATGTCCGATGGAATTCATATGTCCAAGAAAGCGTAATAACGATCTTATCAAGATCTGATTTGCTATTGACATAATGAACTGAAGTTTATTGCTTCAGTTTAATAAATACGGCGATCCCTTAGATATCGTAAAATAAAAAAAATTGAAAAAAAAAAAGGATAAGTTGCTGGATTCCGTTTATTTTTGTTTTGGCAGGAAATGCAAGTGATAAATTCGCTTGTCAAATACGTTGGTACCATATTACACTTTTACTCTTAGTTTTTGGCGGTGAAATGTAAGTACGGCGACATTTTAACCTCTTCGAGAAACACCCGGCATTTCCAAGAAATGAATGAGACCCTCGTGTTCTCGTGCACCAATGAACATTTCTACTTTTACTTTTTAATTGGTATAATTTTCAAGTTATAAATAACATAAAATGAAGTACATCACAATATTATTGTAGCACTTTAATTAAAATAATATATTCTTATACATATTATACGACATGGTGGAAATCAATGTTTAAAATGATAAAAATCATGTTTTTTATCGATGAATACATTTATTTTCAAAGAAGTTTTCTGTCCCTTTTGTTACCCTAAAAATAAACCAAACATTACACTCCCTTTTATGTCGACTATTTTACGTTCCAAATTTCATAAATATTATGTTGACTATTTATGTCCCAAAGTGATGTTCCAAATTTAATGTATTTTATGTCGACTATTTATGTTTAAAATTTCATGAAACCGTTAAAAAATGTTAATCGATAGATACATTAAATTGTGGGATTGTTCTATCCTATTGACTCCATGATAAAGTAAATCAAACATAGCCCACTAGACTTCTTTTTATATCAATGTAACAAATCTCATGAAATACTGTCTATGGGGACATTTATTTTCAAGGGGAATCTGCGTTATGTCCCCTTTTATCCCATCAAAGATAAATTAAACATTACTCATTAGTCTCTCTATAACGTCTACTAAAGTGGGGTTTCTTCGTATACATGTAAACACACGCGCACAGGCTCGCAGATGTTCACCTTTATATATATATATATATATATATATATATATATATATATATATATATATATAAGAATCCACACACGAAAAAAACCGTTCGAGACCCATTTTTTAAAAGAATACAAGACTTTACACTCGTACACACGTACGCGTTCTAAAATAACGGATAAATCGTTAACGGATTTCACATTTCGCAACTGATTGATAAAGGAAAACAGTCTCTCGAAAATTACAACCATCCAATGTGAAAAAAAAGAATTAATAATATATTGGCAGTGTTTCTATAAAATACCGAATTTTTTCGTATTTCAAAAATTATCTTTTGTTATTTTCTTCCATTCGTCTCTTTTCTATTATTTTATTAATTACTTTTTTTTACCCCTTTCATACTCCTACTTCACTTTCCTTATTTAATTTTAAAATTCTATGAGTTTTTTTATGATTAAAATTGCAATGTTTAGTTAAAGTATACGTATTTTTGCTAGCTCTGTTAGTATAAAATATGGCGTCCATAGAGTAAATAAAATCTTACATTCCTAATTGAACTTACATATGTAAATGCTTTAATAATGTAAGTTTTATTATTTTTGGTTTTTAGTTTATAAGGCTTTTAGACACGGTTTTTCGACTTCCTTCTAACGATTTGCATTTCTAGAAAATTCAGGATATATAAATCAGTATTTTGGTTGTCTAAGTGTCGACGAAACGGTCCGTCAAAATCTGGATCGTTTTAAAAATGTATAAAAACATGGGTACTAGAATATAACTTTCTACTGTTTTATATATATATATATATATATATATATATATATATATATATATATATATATATATATATATATGTATATATATATATATATATATATATATATATATATATATATATATATATATATATATATATATATATATATATAGGTGTGTTTTCCCGGCGAAAAGCGATGGATTTCTTCCCCCTAAAATAGCCTGTCTAAATTCCTATATATAGATATATAAATATCTTTCTAATAAATATTTAAAATTATATGTGTTATTATAATTTTTAAATAAAGTCTTGAATAACAAAGCATGTATTCTTATATGTATTTATATGTCTGCGTTTGGCTACAATTTCCTGTCTCTTCTTTAATAATTACATTTTATTTTTAAAGAATATAGTTTGATATTTTTCCTTTAAACCAAATTAATAATTTATACTATACATATCACAACAAAATGTCAATTTTTAAGATTTCCCAGTTAATATATTTATGTTATGTTTGTTTCTATATATATATATATATTTAGATGATGTAATTCTATTTTTATATTTCCATTTTCAAATGTCATCATAGGAAAGGATTTTCTGCAGCTCCTATATATACTTGTTATTTATCATTAGCACTGTTATTTACAATAGCTTCATTATTGTTGTGCTAGTTTATTATTGTTTACATATTTTTCATACGTCGGAATAATGCCGCGCGCTGACGTCATTATAAATATATTTGAAAAAAAAAAACCCTTTAGAATTCGTTTTCCAGGTTAGTCTAAAACTGTATTATAATATATAAAAACGTATTGGATGATAATAATAATACGCGTTTGACAATCGGATTTACCGTGAAATTGCAGTAAGTGCAAAGATAAGCCACTCTACTTGATGTGTGCAAGATTTGCTATCTTGATTCGGTTCCGATCCGATTCCGAGTTGACTTTTCATAGTTTGTTCGCGAACTCCTCTTAAATTTTGAATATAGACCCTGATAACTATATACATTCTGAAACTTCATTGCCAAGAGTACCTGGATAAGTGTATTTAGTTTTTCATCAAAAGGAGTAAAACAGTGTCGTGGCGTTCGCTCTTGACAAAAGGAAATATAGCGTTTACCGTTATTTTATTTGAAAATTATATTAATAATAAAAAATATATATAAATATAAATATTAATAAGGGGTTCAGGGCTTGAAGCAAGAGTGCACATGCGGCCTCATTGATTTCCAGGAAACGCAATTAATGTCCCTTTACTAGCATCCCTTCCCACCCAATCAATCAAACAGTAACTGCAACATCTCTCTCTCTCTCTCTCTCTCTCTCTCTCTCTCTCTCTCTCTCTCTCTCTCTCTCTATATATATATATATATATATATATATATATATATATATATATATTTGATTATTTATTGTTAAGTAATTATTTAGAGCCTTTTTTTCGGATGGGCACCTTTAAGAGAAATATGACAAACGGTGTAATCAAAGCTAAATGCGGAGTTCCTGTCCTTGTGATCTGTTGAACACTCTTAAGACGGTTGACTATATTGTCCGCTTTACGTGACATAATAGGATTTATTTCTTCGGCTTGTCGCATAGCGGTTGAAGTTTGCCGTTTGGTTAGAGCGCCCGAAAATAAGTTAAAGGTGAACAGTTATTTTCCTCGCTGATGATTCCATTAGGATGAAACGTATACGTATGTGGATAATAATAATAAAAGATTATTATTAAATAATTATATATATATATATATATATATATATATATATATATATATATATATATATATATATACGTGTGTGTGTGTGTGTGTGTCTGCATCAAAGGATTACGTCTATTTTTCCATCAGTAAAAACCCATAATAAGTATGCGCGACGCCCCTCAATCTTGCTGTGCCCATTTTGTTCTTGCCCCTTTTTCATTCTATGTTCACTGCCGAGTTGGTGTGAATTTCAATCAATCCCACATTTCATATTTATGAGGAGAACAAGCTAGTCAATAACAACACTATCTCACACGCGTGAAATCCTGACCGGAAGTTACTAGGAATCTGACTTCCGCCATCTTTCACATTCCATGAAGACGGTAAGATGTTCTCAAATTTTACTTTCTATATATTTATTATATAAAGGAAAGTGGTAAATCTGTCTATAAGTGTGTCCGACTAAAAGGTAGAAATTACATATGATTCGCATACAAACCATACATCGTTGGATTGAGAATAAACCCGTTCTGATTATTGTAAAAAAACTATACTGTAATATGCATTCCCCAGGAATAACGAGGAATCAAATAAATATATATGAGGAAAGGGATAAAATTACTTGTATTTAAAAAAACAATACTAAAATCAGGTCAAAACGTCAGTCAGCAAGCTTTCTTTTTTCTTTCTTTTTATTATATTGAACCAGTTGCGAGAGAGGGGGGGGAGAAAATCGAGGAAGAAATGTAAGAGAGAGGTAGACGGAAGGAGAGTTAACGAGAAAGTGGCACTCGGAGGGAGATAAGTTTTCAAAGAAAGATTTTATACACTTTTAAAACCTATTCTACTTAGTTATATGTGCCCCCGGGCAACGCTGGGTAACCTTGCTAGTATTCTAATAAAGCAAAAGCAAAATCAATTCTGGCACGGATATAATGAAGCATCTTATCTAGAAACTCGTGTTGTATATTGACGCTTGGAGTTTTCAGCTGGTTTGATATCATTGTTATTTTCCGCTTGTAATACAGGATGACCCCAAAAAAACAGGCCCCAATTCTAATTAGGCCCCGTTTCTTAGTGTTTCGTCCGAATGAAATGAATTTTGGGGCATAACTAGTTTATTATATTCACAACATCATATCAAAACACTAGGGTCTTTGGCCTTTTTTTCTCCGTTCTACAGCATGTGTTCTAGATGGACTCCTTTTAGCTCCGTGCATTTATTGAGACGCAGAACGAAGTTGTCCATGACGTTCTTACAGACTGAATTTGGAATGGCTCTCATCTCCTCCCTGATGGCTTCCTAGAGTTCCGTGATGGTTTTGGGTTTCCCTGCGTACACTCTGTCCTTAAGATAGCCCCAAAAGAAAAAATCGGGGGGGGGGGGGGGCTTAGGTTCGGGCGATGGGGTGGCCACTCAAAATTAGTCTTGAGACTGAGCACTCTGCCTCCGAAGTTCTCTTTCAGCCAATCACGGGACAGGTTTGAGGTGTGAAAACTTGCTCCATCTTGCTGGAACAAGAACTTGCTCATGAGCGACGGGTAGAGGGTCTGGAGCTCACTCTTGAAGGTTTTGAGGACCTCCACATACCGCTTCTTTGTGACTGTCACTGCTGCGCCAGATTCTTCGATGAAGATTGGTCCGATGATGCCTCTGACCGAGATTGCAGCCCACACCGTGCACTTAGGCTTGGTGGCTACTTCATTGGGTCTGGAGGATCCCCAGAAAACATTTGTCTTGGAGTTCGCCTTTCCGTCAAGATGGAAGTGGGCTTCATCTGAGGTCCAAAGGAGGTTAAGGAAACTTGGTGTCTTCTCGATCTTATCGAGCATCCTGACTGCCATAGCGCTCCTCTGCTTCTTGTCTGAGGCTGTAATGGCCTGCAGCGTTTGTATTATGTATGGGTAAGCCCTGATATCGTTCACCAGCCCTCTCCTGCAAGTCTCACGGGATATACAGAGGGACTGACTTCGCTTACGCACAGAGCGTTTCGGACTCTCCTGTGAGAGACTCTCTCACACTTTCGACCAGCTCGGCTGTCCACTTCTTGGGACGTCCCCAGTGGCTTGGACGGTTCTCACTGGCAGTGTTGAAGTTCTCCACGGTCCCATACTTCTCGAAGTGGTCCACCTAGTTCTGAATTCTGCTTTTGGGTGGAGCCATTTCACATCTGAACTGATGCATGAAACTGTCCTGGGTTTTCTTAAACGAGCCTGTCTTGTAGTAAAATGTAACACAGTGTATTCTTTGTCCCAGCTCCCACTGAGGTCTTGGTGTACCCACGGTCGTTGATTCTGTCATGGCTTGTAAAATAATGGCAATCGGTGAATAAATAAAGGAGATATCACATAAAGTGTAAACGGGGCTCGTTTTTTTTAGTCACCCTGTCCTTGAAAACAGTTCAAGGCAACCCTTAGCTAGTGGTGGTTTGGCGATGTCAGAAGGCCAGATGTGACAAAAACGTATTAACGTAAATGCGAGAAATGATATGTGTTAATCACGTGAGGTTTGACGTAAACGAAAAAGTGAGAAAAATTATGTAAGGAGAAGTAGAAAGTTGACCTTGAGTTTACTTTCGGCAGACTCGGAACTCTCGCGTCCCTTGTTTTGTCCTTTAGTCCTCACAGTCCATGAGCGATGTTTCTGACAAAGGGGGGGAATAATTGCTGTTTTCTGGGTCGGAATCTATCCATCTAACACTTATTGTTGGCTAGTTTTTTTTACCTTTAAATAGATGTGTTTGTTAGATCCTTACATCAAGTGGCTTCATGCCTTGTCTGGAGTGACTTCCATAAAACAGAAAGCTGTTAGGATGCGGATCGAATAGACGTATAAAAATGATGCCTGGAAAATGCACAGTTAAAAAAACTGAGGTTATCTCTCTTCCCTCACCCACCGTTTGGGCGTATGATATCAGAATCTGAATAAATAAAGAAGTTCTCAATTTGAAAATCATCTCAGAGTTTGTTCTATTCATTTGAATCTACAACGATTAGGTTTGTTTCGTTCAGTAAGAAGAATCCTTAATTTCTTTTACTATTTCAGTACTAACAAATTCCATGCGAGATAACAATCAGCATCATTTCTTCAGAGTCCACCTTCAAGATTTCTTGTTAATCCACACCTCCTAGACAATCACGGCGATGATGATATGCAACACTCGTATGTCGTGATAACGGCTTATGAGGTACCAAAAAGACACCATCTTGAATATTGTGGACGATTATCCTGAAATTTAAAGGCATTATTTTTACTGTGTTGCCGAATATCTCCCCATTTTCTGCATACAAATACCGTTGTTTATTTGGGGTGAACAATCAAATTACTTTTTCTCTGGGATACATTTTTTAACAGGATTCAATTAAATCGCCCCAATATGCGTTCAAAAAATGTCGTGAAAACCAATTTCCCGATTTTTCTTTTAAAACTCAAATTCTTCAGGTCTTAAATAATCCGGGTGAAATTTATCTCTATTCTCTCTATAGAGTTATCATATGAGTCATTACCGATGATATCTCAAAAGTTAAAAACAGATGATGTTCTCTGGAGTCTGATTGACAGCAAGTCTCCCAAATTTTAAGTACTCTCCACTTATTTCTATTACCATTGTAATTCACTTAGCATTCTCATACTCGCCGTTTATCATTGAATTCTCGCTGATAACGTCTAATGGTTTTTTCTGGAACCTGAGTGACAATATGCCACTTCAGTACTTTATGTATGTTTTGAGTCGAGGTCTCGATGGTTCGATCCCTCTTTAGTCTTTCAATCCTCTCAGATCCACTAGAGCCATGTGTTCGATGTTGGTGCCACTGAGTGTTTAGTCGTGGGGAGCATGGAGTAATGCTGCCACATTTGGACTGGTGCACCAACTACTAGCCTCTCCCTTTTGGACAGGGTGAAAAATATATTTCTAACTTTATAAGTTCCGCACTGTCTGCCAAGTTCCAGCCTCTCTCGCATCACCGCAGTGTTGCATTTCTGTGATTGTTTTATAAATACTTTTACGGAATGTGCTCCGATGAACTTACTGCACTTGTACCCTCGCAACGAAAATAACCCCAACAAACCCAATTAGCATCAAAATCCCACAAGTTCACTGTAGAGGTTTCTAGATGCCGGAAAATTTTACTACTCTGCCAGCTTTTTTCCCCCGGACAGCTTATCTTGGGAATTTTCTTCCTGCTCACTGTTTTTCCTGGTCGTACCAGCATGCAGAAATTTCAATTTAATGTGAACAAACATCTTGTCCCGTATGAATATGCCACCTACCACTATAAACCCTTTCGCTTGAGTGGCAATATGCCTTGTTTGGGATGATAAAACAGCCTCAATTGGCTTAGGTTTGTCTTATTATGTACTGTCTATGCTCTCAGTTGTGATTACGAAATGCTATATTTAAACCTACCTGTGGTTGGTTTGTGTCACCTGACTATGGGGGATGGTTTCCACACTTTAAGATTTTTCTTAATATGCCAGCTGTTAGTATCAGTGTCGTGATTGTATGTCTAATCTTTTTCATGTGTTTCGAAGATCATTTCGAATTATAAACAGAGTAAGGAGAAATTTCACACGGATTATTGAAGACGTGAACAATTTGCGTTTTAAAGAAAGATTGTAAAATTTGGTTAACACATCATTTTTAGAACGTATCTTGCGAGGTGATCCTTTGTAAACTTAACGTGACACTAATAAGCCGTTTGCAACTTTCGATCATTTTGATCCCACCAGTCGTCTCTATTTGATACATTCTAAGTAGTTGGCTCAATAGGTAATGATGGTGAGGGGGGGGGGGGCGAAAGAAGACGGAGCTTTGAAAAAGGCGCCCGAACCCAATCATCTAACATGCCAAAGAGAAAGACGTTGCTATCATGTTCACCACGCTTCACTTCAGATTTCCCGTCCATTGCATTATATCTGGACACGTAGCTCTACTTTCAATATTTGAATTCTAATGGAATTTTCCATTTCTCTACTTAATATAACCTCATGTGGAAATGCCGTTCTTAACGTTATTTTTACACAGTCCCATTCAATCTTGCTAGACTTTGGGACAATTGTAAAATATGCCAGAGAAAGAAAGCAAACTGATCTCTCACCCCTATAAACATTGGTATTTCCTTATGCATGAAATGGGGAGATATTTGACAGCACAGCAAAATAATGACTGGAAAAGCCTTTATGTGCAATAAGCTTTCAATTAAGTAAACAATTAAGTAAAAATGAAATACATCTTCGATATTGATTATACGGGGAAGAAAATATATTCTGAATAAATGGAAAGCAAAAACAGGATGATCTTTCTTAGCTTCATCTTATCCACATTGTACTATACCAGCATTTTATAGACTTTTATATGTCAGGAGCAGGTGTACATTTTAGCTTATTTCGCATAACACATTTTTTCAGGAATTATGCATGTCAGACTTATACACATATATCAAATAATAAAAAATACGAAATAAAATATGGCCGACCACGTATAAAATGAAAAAGGGAAACCATTTTCCCTTGTGGGACGAATGAAATATCATAGACAGGAAAGAACGGCGCAAAATAAGACGTCTCAAAAAGCAGCAAATATGTTGGCCGACAATGGCGTCCTAAGTAGACTTAGTATATGGGAACAACTAATTATAAATAGTAGATTAAAACACTAGTAGGAATATTACAATATAAGTAACGGTATAGTAATTTTATCGTAATAAGTAGTAATACTACATATCTAAAATAAATTACGTTAATGCCCCCAACATTCATACTAGAATAGTCGACATGGAGCCATGGCCGAACGATTAATTCTATTTGTTAACAATTAGTTCTAAGTGACACTCTTCTTGAGGTGAAGGTTTAATCCTTACAACATGCGATAAAAATTAAGAATAGCATAAATTAACACATTTTTTTTTCTTGGCCGTTTGGCTAAGATCAAAGTGTAGTATCTGTTCCGATGGATACTGCACCCCATACTGGTATTGTCTTGACCTTCGGGTCTTGATTTACGCCGGTCAATGGGTCTGTCCTGTGCAGTTCTGGAAGGTCCACCTTCCCAAGCTTTGCCTCCTCTCTTTGAGGAGGAGTAAGTTTATTGCTTACTGCCGGAGGCGCCCCTACCGGGGAATGCCGACGAGGCTGCCCAGGCAATTTTCAAACCACACTTTCCTGACCTGACCTTGGGTCACATCTTACTTGTGGGAGTAAGATAAAAACTGGCCTTGTGCCTAACTCCTGGAGAGGAGTAAATCAATACTCGGTCATCGCTGACGGAGTGAGAACAATCTGTCTCTGCAGATAAAATAAAGGGTTTAGTTCGAAATTCTGAACTGGTCCGGGAGTTAGAAATAAAGATTCCCAAGTTCGACTCGAAGGTTTCCAAGTTCGACTCGAAGCACCTAAAGAAGGCCGGTGCCTTCATCGGCCTAAACGTTATGAATTTGACAACCAAAATGAGAATACTAGTTATAAAAATACAAATAATATAACGCGAAATAAGTTCGCATATAAAAATTTCACCAGCGGTTTTTCCCTCATTCTTATCGATGAGACTGTTGCTTGCGTTCAATAACCAAACATAAGTTTTTGGTGTGAACGAACTGGAAATGAAAAAAAAAGGTACAAACGGAACTTGATTCGTTTCGGTTTTCATCTTGGCATTTTCAAAACGGGAAAAGACAATTGGCAATAGTAACAAGAACAATCCAAGAGTAGGTAGAGAACAGAAAACACTTAGATATTGTCGCTAGAGGGCGTTGCGATTATTTTTGCTTTCTCTGTAATACATGCGTTTCAATCAATGTCTTCATAAACGCCGTCACACGGGATATTCAGTTGTCTGTGCCTTGGACGCTTCTGTATGCGGACGACGTCATGCTGGTTTCTAAGAACAAACTCGATCTGCAACGGCAAGTGGAATCGTGCTTGAGACTGAACTCCAGGAAGATTGAGTACTTGACCACCGATAAAGATGAGCGAATGACCATTTCCATGTAGATGGCCAGGATATTCCCAGGATAAGTGGTTTAAACTTTCTCGGTTACATTATCAGCAGCTGCTGTAGTAACCTCGTCGAAATGACCGTTCGAATCAATTCTGCATGACCGAAATGGAGAACTACCACTGGTGTCCTCCGTGGTCCAAAGATCAGTGACCTATCATCTCCGAAATGTCGATATTCGTTACAGTTACGATGTTACGCCAATACGCCCCCCCCCCTCCAAAAAAAAGGGAAAACTATTTGTGCGCAAACGATAACACCGTCTCGAAAACGGGATTTAAGATGCAGATCCCTGGGAAAAAGATTGAGAGGACGTCCAAACCAAAGGTGGTTAGACTGTACATCAAGATCCTCAGACGACTAGACCTCATTCTGACCAAGCCTTTGACGGTGTGTAATTAAGGTGGAAATTAACTGCAGACCCCACTGTGCGGACAAAACGCAGAAGTAAATTATGATGATATGCGTTTCAAATCAAGATTGACGAATTATATTCCTCTGTTTCTCTTCTATTTATATTTTTTCGTGGCATTTCAGTTTCCTCTCCCAAAGTCTGGTGTTTGTTATGGTTTCGGTTTTTTCAAGGTAAGCACGTTTACTCGACACTAGTAGGATATTTCTGACGTCATCTCTAACACATACGATGTATTCAATGTAGATGAGAAGAGTAGAAAAATCACATGTGAAAGCATATATGGTTTGGTTGCGTATATACAGTTTTGTGGTATATATATATATATATATATATATATATATATATATATATATATATATATATTAGAAGAATAGTAATTACTCCTAAAAAAATTAACCGATATTAGTAAAATACTAATTACTAAACTAATTAACCGATCATTATTTTGGAACACAGCTGTTCAGAATGATCTTTTGTCATCACAGGGAAGCAAACGGATAGGTTGGTAAGGGGAAATTACCAAAATATTTCTCATTACCAACTTATCCGTTTGCTCTCCTGTGACGATAAGAGACCTTTTTTGTAAAAGCATGGCTTAAAGAAGGAATAATACACTCTCTTTTAGTTATAACCCTTTTTAAACAACTAATCACTTAATAGATATTGTATTTTGTATAATTTATATTCTCATCCTTTACTTGCTTATATATATATATATATATATATATATATATATATATATATATATATATACATATATACATATATATATATATATATATATATATATATATATATATATATATATATATATATATATATATATATATACCAGCTTTATATATATACGTACCCTTAAATGTTATTTGATATCGAACCACAATACTATTGTTGAATTTCAAACTAGTCGCTATTTTACTTATAGGTGAGAAAAATTCCGGTTTCATATTTTCCCCAACTTCATTAGAACGTAAATGTGTACAATAGATCGGATAGGATTCCAACTCGGTATAGCCGAATCCATAGTCTGCGACTAACTTACCCACCTAAACGTAAATGCCCTCGATAAACACGACAAGCAGAAAAATCCGACTACTTCACTTTAGATGTCCCCAGAAGCCGGAAAACTTTCTACTCAAACAGCTTCTTTACTTGAACCGCTTGCATTCGGAATTCCCTCCTTGCTCTCTGTTTCCCCCGCATGTACCAGCATGCAGAAATTTAAATGTGATGTGAACAAACATCACGCTACACAACTCCATATTTAGAATACCACTATGAATCTGGCCCCCAAATCCATAGTAGCCCCTTTACGTCTCCGTAACAATATGCCTTGTTTGAGGTGAACAAGAGTAAATATGAAATGTGTACGGTGTCGGCATTAAAATGACTCAATGACGGTTGATAAGCCGTAAAACCCAACAACCAACCACGCAACAAAGTTAAATTTTAAAAACTTTTGTTTACCCCCCCCCCCCCAAAAAAAAAAAAACATATTGCCACAAAAATGTTAGGGGTTACTGTGATGGGAGCCAGATTTTTAGGGGCCAACCTAAGTGGGAAGTTGGGCAGCAAAATGTTTGTTCACAATACATTTAAATTTCTGTACGGTCGGTGAAATAAGAAGCGGGAAATGAATTACAAAGGTAAGCGGTCCGATGAGTGAAGCTATTATAGTATACATTTTTACCGCATCTAGAAACCTCTATAGTGAAGGGGTGAGATTTTGCTGTTTATCAGGTTGGTCGATGGTATTTACGTCGAAGGGGTACAAGATACGATAGATTCAGACATAAGTAATTTAACATTGATTCAAGTTCGAATACCGACTACAAACTTGTAAACAATATGCTTTTCGAAGTGTACGTAACTACATTTGTATACGAGAATGGATGTGACAAGGAGGGAAAAACAACGGGGAAAAATGAAACAAGAAAACCAAATATATGAATAAAAAAAAACAACAGTGAAGAAAAAAGAAAAAGACTCGAACTTGAAAGTTTGACAGGGCAAGAAGCAAACACACTTCGCTGACCAATCAGCGAATAGACTCATGGTGGTTCGACGTGGGGGGTTTCGGATATTTGTCGATCGTCGAGCTAAGGAAGAGCTGCTCGTACTCGCTGAAGAAGGAAGGCAGGGGTCTGTTGGAGGAGTCGGGTGTCGGTAAATCCTCTCAACGCGGAGACCCTGATAAGCGGCTGACATCTTCACGCCCGCAAAACTTTTTACAGAGTCAAAAATACAAATTCTGCGCGCGAATTCGCCACGTCTGATCAGTCACTGAATCCGCTTAACACTTCCCGGCTTGTCGCTTACGTTCTGGACGAACGCTGCCAGACTACAAAATGGCTGCCGGGGAGAGAGAGAAAAAAGACCCGCTTACGGCAGCTGACACTTCAACAAACTACAAGACAAATCACTTTTTCGGGTAAGAGAAATTTGGTGCTGGAGAGTGTGGTAGAGGTCCGGTTCCTTCTTATATCCCCCCCCTTTCTTCTATGTGAATGGGTCATGAATATTACCCAACCAACTCCTTCCTAGTCTCCCCCCTAAAAGAAATAAAAAAAAGAAATCTCAAAATAATATATACTCAATTTTCCAAAAATCACTAGTTGGAATTGACGTTGGCCGTGGGTTGGCTTGGAAGCGCGAAGGGATCGGGGGTAAGGGATCGGGGGTAAGGGTCCTTGCATGTGAATTCTTCGTTATCGGATTGTTTGCTATTTTATTTATTTTTGTCTCTTTCTCTCTCCGTTTTTTTATTTTTTTATTATTCTATTTTTAACACATTTCGGGAGAAAAATAATTTTGACATTTCACTTCGTTCTTTTCGCTTCGCATTTGTCAGGAATCAGTGGCAACGTTTTTGCACCAGGTGACATTTTAGTTGTGCAAACAAAACACGCGTTGAAAACGTTTTCTTTTTGTTGCATTTTTTTCATCCTTCATTTTGTTCTTTCTTTCTTTCTCTAGTCATTTTTTTTTCGCCACTTCATTCACTGCCCTGGCTATGACCTTAAAGGGCATCCGGTGGTGGGGCCCCAATTTGGGAGTTTTGTGAAGTGTGGTATTACCCCTTAGTTACCATGACTCCCAAGTCCAATCTGACTCGGAATGGTGGTACCTACTGGCCCTTCATCGATAGGTTAAATAGAATCTGTCGCAGGTACGACACTAAACTATCCCGGTCACGCTTTTGAAAATATTTCACCCTTGCGCACCTCACCACCCCTAGAGCCATCTTTCGAGCCCTTCTACCTTTTTGCTGTCTACCCTATTTTCTAACTATATGCACTACTCAAGCCAGTCACCCTCCCCAAACGTCCTGGGTAAGGAATAAGGCTGTATCCAATGATAAGACCCTAATTTGGTAGCTTCGAAAAGTGTGGAGCCTCTCCTTAGTTTCCGCGAATCCCAGGTCCATTCTGAGCAGGAGTGGCAATACTATGTGGTTAAATAGAAACTATTGTTTACAACTATTTACAAAATAAATTAATGTACAAATAAATGCCGTCAAACCCAACAATCAACCATGCATTCTTTTCTTCATTTCTTCTTGATTAATTGTTTTCGTTGTCTTTCGTTCATTCGTTAGTTATTTGTTTCATTCATCCTTTCTTTCTTTTTTTCTTTCTTTCTTCCTTCCTTCCTTTCGTTCTCAATATATTTTCTTGCGTTCCTCTTTTCGTTTCTATTTTCTTTCTCTACTTATCATTCTTTCTTTCTTTCATCCATTCTTTCTATATTTCCTTCTCATTATTAATTTTTTGAAAATGTTCTTTCTCTTCCCTTTTCCCCATTCATATGTTCTTGTTCCTGTCCTTTCTTTCTTTCTTTCTTTCTTTCTTCCTTTCTTTTTTTTCAGAATTCGTTCATTTTGACATTTTTTCTACTCTTTTCTTTCTTATCTTGGAGAAAGAAATTCCCAGAGACGACGTAGTCACCGGAGATGCCTTTCTCTATTTTTCCGTTCTTCAATTTTCTCCGAGGATTTCATTTCAGTCTTTCATTTCAGTCTTTCATTTATTTTCCTTCTTAGACTTTCACTTTCTTTCGTTTTATTTCTGTTTCCTTTAAAGTTTATTTCTTGTTTAGGTGGGGGGGGGGGCTATGATTTTAAACCTTTTTTTAATAATCCAATCTTTAAAAATAGAACCCCGCACCCGCGTCTTATATGTCTTTCTTTCTCTTCTTCTCTCTTTCTTTTTCTTTCTTTCTTTCTTTTTCATCCCCCCCCTCTTTTGTATTCTACCTCTCTCCCGGAATCAGCTGTATATTTTCGCACCTTTCATATGTATTTTTTCTCTCCTACTTCGTATCATTCTTAAAGAAAACTGGCAGCGCTGACAACCTAAAAATGGTGGGTCCTGCCAAGTTGAAGCAAGGCGCGATTTTCCGAAGACATGAAGAAGTTGCAAAGAATTGACGAGTGGCAAGAAATTGGTGATAATTGATTTGCTTGCCTGAACAGCTTTTTGCATGTTTACAACAATCGTCTACTTATGCATATGTATGTACTAGCTGACTGTTCCATCTCGCTATCGCTTCGCAAATGAAATACTTGAGAACCAAAAGTTTAAATAATATACATTACATCCAGAAGTTTCCTGTAAACACACGACTAAAACTTTCGCATTTATTCATATAAATAGATACGCATTAAATTTTTTGTAATTTTGATAAAAAAATTATTTATCTTTTGAATGAGACCGAAATGAAATCAAAATAAAAAAAAATCAATTATTACCACGATTAGTAAACCTTCGTCTACTGCGATTATTATTACCATCACTATTTACATTGTTAAATAATTATTTCGTCCTCTTTTATACAATCCTAATTTTACACAGTTCTAATATTTGACCTTTAAAATAAAAGGTCATGTTCGTATTACTCACTATTTATTATTATCATCGATAAATCACATCCAGTCATATCATAAATAACCTCTGTATTAAATCACTATTTTCATAATTACTTTTTATATTTACTACCATTCAAATCTATTATTCCATCAATAATTCCTATAATCTAAAACTACAAAAAAACTACGTTATTCTAAGTTTATTTAATTGTAATTTCTGGTAAAATCGTTCGTGGTTTATGATTTCAACCCCTTACTTCTTATTATCAGTATAGTTTATATTATGATAACTAGCAAATATATGCTCTCTCTGGTCGCATATTTTTGCTAGTTGTTTTATTCAATTGCGCTCTTTCTCTCTTTCTCTCTTTTTTCTCTCTCTTCTTTCTCTCTCTCTCTTTTTTGAAATAGAACTTTCTGTGCGTTCGAATAATCAGAGGGCAGTTAACCAAATGTTGGAATGACCGCCGGCTGTTCCATCACATCCCATTACAATATAATTTAATTGCGTAACTCAATTATATAGATTAAAAAAACAACTATGATTTTAATTAATTCTATTTATAATTTTTATTAAGATTATTATCGAGGAAAATATTTTAAATACATCTGTAAATCTGAAAAAAAAAACAATCATGAGTGTATATTTGCGAATATTAATTTATTAGAAGCTTTAAAACAAATTAATTATGTAAATTTGAAAGACGCGTGATGTTTGGGTATATAGGAGCTGATAAAAAGAGAGTTATCAAAACTAATATTTTAGTTTCGGCCTGAGACAGACATGTACATAATCCCCATAATAATTAGATATAATTTTCCATTTAATTTTTACGATATTGATTCACAAATATCTATAACTTCAGGTTCATAAAATTAAAGGTTTACTTTCGCATCTCATAATCCTCCTCCTAGTCTATCCTACTTCATATTACTATTATTATCGATTATTACTACCATCATTATTATAAAATATTACAAATATTATTATGCTTATTCAGTTAAAAAAATGGTATTGGTTGTAATTCTGATAAACAAATAACATCCGTCTTTTAAACCTTCAATTATTTATTTAAAAGCATTTTATCATTTGTTATACATATTCATTATTACTTCTAATGATGGTATTTATAACTTCAAAATCTCAATAATTTATATTACTAAACATTCATCTGATTCACTTGTACGTTTCTAATATACTAATAACCAATATTCTTATCTACTTATGTATCCATTTACGATTATTACTATTATCATTATTGTTAATTATTACCATTACGGTTTTATTATAAGTGTTTAGCTTTAAAGTTAGTTTTTATTGTAGTATTCATACAACATGCGTTATAAATATATTTATTATTTATTTACAGTTTACTTTTATTTCGATTAATAACTGTTTTTAGTAATATTACATTTATTTTAATTATCATTGTTATTAGTGTGCTGAGTAAATTATTTAGATTCCAAACTCAAGTACAAGTCAAATAATAATATAATTATATTCTCATTTTAAAAAATAACATTTATTATTATTCAAATTACTATTATTAGCAATGCCATTATCGCTATTATTAACTCTTAATAATTATTATGGTTACTGAAAAAGATGTTGGTATTATAACACACCATTTAAGTTCAACCTGTTATTGATTTATTTCTCCTTTGGATAACACGATATTTTTATTTTAAGGATCTCTACTTATAATTATATGAATTCACATTATTATTTGGAAAAGTATTGTGTTCATTACTTTTATTATCTAGATAAGTATAATATCATATTAATAGCTTATTTATTTGAATTTTAATTATTACTATCATTATAAAGTTATTATTATGCTAATATTATTGTTATTATACAAATTATCATTCATCTATTAAAATCTAAAGTATAATAAGTATCATTCATACATTTTCTACCTATTATTTATTTTTATTTAATCAATTATTATTAAAAAAATATAAGCATTCGCCGAAATGAAATAATAAATAAAAAATTGTCTGTGGACGACATTTTTCTTTTGTCAGTGAAATGCAACTAATGAATACATATGCTATGAGGCTGCATTGAGCTTGTAATCTGAAACAATTTGAAGAATATAATAAAGAATTTATACTTTTCAAATATATATTCTTTATATAAAGCCAGAAATATATACATATATATATGTATTTATACCGGCGACCGCTATAAATAATTTTCTCTACACTGATAAAAGGATGAAACGTATACGTATGAAGATGAAATCAAATATTTATAATTATATATATATATATATATATATATATATATATATATATATATATATATATATATATGGGAGAGAGAGAGAGAGATTGGCGTATTAGAAGGCTATCACAATGCAAGAAATAGAAATATGTTGGCGTTGAGAAGTAAGAAAAACAAGTGATTTTTTTAAAATATATTTTTTCAAAATTTTTTAATTTTTTTCCTATATAGCAAATCTTACTTGATTAGGCAAGACTTCAACACTGTCATGTAATATGTGTGATCGCGTTCCATAATATATTTCGAGGAAGACCTCTTTGTCAAATGGTGGGTTTTTCAAATCTCAAAAACACGCGTGGTATGGCAATATTGCTTATAACGCAGTAAATATTAATATCCACAGCAAATGGAATAAAACTAAAATTATAACTGATTGTTTTTTTGTTTTTTTTTAATTTTAATTACTTATTCATTTATTTATTTTTTTCTGAATATTTCATATTTTACTCAATTGATGAAGTGTTATATATATATATATATATATATATATATATATATATATATATATATATATATAAGTGGTAGATCCCAGTTGGCTGCAGAGCATTTTTCAGGGAAACTCCAGTTAGAGGGCTCAATATAAATACAAAACAATATTAGCAAAGTTATTGAAAACTCAAACCAGCATGTCAGTTATATGTAATAATTTATCTTTTAATATATGTGTTGTAGTTTGCTTGATACATTGTAATTATTTTAAATATTTGTGTTAGAAGTTGTCGTTAATTCAACATGAGAAATTTTTTTTTTTTTTTTTTTCGTCTTACATGTTTTCAGTTACCAATATTTCGAGATAAATCTCCTATTCAAGGGAAAATTAAGAATTGTGATCGGAGTTTGTTTTTGTTGACGTACTTGGGTTCTTTTTAAAAATATTTATTTGAAACGCTGTATGTAACTGTTTGCTGAAGATATTATTGCCTTAATATAGTTATAGGTTTGAAATTAATAAAAATGATTTATTCGAATAAATTTTGTATATGTGTTTGGCAGTGAATTATTTCGAAAAGCTGTACTTGAGGGGTTCGATGGTTAGATCGGCTAAAATTTTGTGAATATAACAACCAAGATGAATCATGAAGTAGTCCGAATACCTCAAATAATGCAAATTATCAATTCTTGTTGAAAAAAATCGGAAACATTAGTGCTTTTATTATACATAGTCAAGCGGCTATCATGGCTGCCGAGAGTGGAAAACTTGATGACCACTGAATTTCGGCAAATATCGGTCATTGACCGTTTTTGTCTAATGAGACAAAACACAAGGTTTCGGAAAGGAAGATAAAAATGGGAAGGGGGCTGATTTGAAAAGCATTTATATTTAATCGCCTCGTCTGGCTACACCTTTTGAAAGTTACGCACCTGCTCTCTTGATAAGCAACGAAGTAGAAAAAAGGCAAATAGAGAGAGAGAGAGAGTAAGGGGTGAGATGGAGAGAGGGTAGATATAGAAAGGGGGAGATAAAGAGAGAAAAAGAGAGGGGAGAGAAAGAACAAGTGAAGAAAGGGGACAAAGTGGAGAAAAGAAAGAGAGAAATATTAAAACCTGGAATAATGTAAGACGAAGGAAATATAAAGACAAACAACATTTTCTGTTTGTCTGTTTTACAATATATCAACCCTTTTCTAAAATGCTGGACCACACTCCATGCACAAGACGATTTCTTGTATACTAGCAGGGCTACCCGACGTTGCCCGAGAGTATGGATAACAAAACAGATGCATTTTAAAAAGTGTGAGTAACATCTTTCCCTTTAAAACTTATTTTTCTCTCACTACTTTTCTCTTCGACTGTCTCCATCTCTCTCTCCGAATATACCTTCCCCTACCCCTTTCTCTCTCACACACCCACTCTCTCTCTCAAAATTAGTATAATATGAAAGAAAGAAAGAAAAAACCCCGACAAAAAGCAAGAAAAAAGAAAGCTAACTGACAGTTTGACCTAGTTTCAGTGTGATTTTAAAAAATTAAACAACATTCAATAAAAATGAAAAAAAGTAATGTTTATCCCCCACCAAGCACTAATTTGGTCATTAGTCACTCCAGAGATACAAATATTGTAGTACGTTTTACCATAACCAAGTCGGGGTTACACTGAACCAGATAATGTAATATTTGTTAGTGTATTCTATGTCATTATTTTACTTTTATCTGTACATATAAGAGCTTATCTTCGTATGGACTGTAAGAGATACTCTCTAATATTTTGTAACAAAAGAATTGTCAAATCTTCTTCTTTCGTGTGAATCAGATGATTCTGGTGTTGGCATTAGTTTCCCTGATGTTTTTCTAGTTAGAAATCTTTCTGGAAAGACACCGAGTACTTACGGGAAGGACCACGAGAAGGTTGCCAACATCCCTAAGTGAACGTGGTACTGTGGAACCGACTTGATACGAACTTGGAACACCCAGGTCTTCAGTCCGTGTCGATATCCATTTAACCCCCGTCACCTCCCAATTGTCAAATGAAAGGGAAACAAAGCCCTTCTAAAAGTAACAAATGCATATATTTATTCAAGTGACCTACACTGTTAGGTGTAAGTTGCCGAAAGTTAAAACAGTGTAACAGTGAAGGAAATGATAATAAAGAAAGGTCGGACATCGAAAGTATTTTCTTGAGAAATATATATATTCCAGTGGAGGATAGCCTTAGTAAGGGTTCAAGTTGACCAGGTCGAGAGAGAAGACGTCTTTATTTGTTGGCGCCAAGAAGCTCTCTGTGTCTGCTATGTAAATCCCAAAGGTTCTGAAAGTAGTCCTTCAAAGGTTCAGCCGAAATTAATACGCCCTCGAGGCTGATTGGTCATCGGGTGACCAAACAACATCGCAGGGGCTGCACTTTGCAAGAAAGAAAGAATTGTTAATGTGTATGACTGCTACATCATCTCCTGCTTAGGCAGACACACACAGACAGAATTAAGACTTTCCGTTATATAACAGCCAATGGTAACCCTATCTACGCACATTCTAAATAAAAAAAAAACGTAGGATGCTGAAAGTGAAATTTATACCCGATACAAATCTGCTAAACAAATTAACAGATCATTATGAATTTTGTAATACATATTCTATTCAACAGAAACATTTTTTGTAAAATTTTCCCAATTAGGTTAGGTGGTATATATATATATATATATATATAATGGTAATAATCCAGGTAAAAAATATCCACAGGGTGGTAATCCAGAGAATTTTAACCGGGTTTATAAAAAGTCCTCAATATCAAAATAGAGCTTTACATATGATAATTTTTATTTACACAGACATGTACAAAATCTGCGACACTGGCATGTCGATGTTATCGATCAACAGTTACTATAAACTGAGATCTCATCAGGCAGAGTTAAACTCCGATCTCAACCTCAGATCATATTTGGTTCTCCGCAGATTTTGTACATGTCTGTGTACATAAAAATTATCATATATATATATATATATATATATATATGCAAACATTGTCAAAAATAATAGAGTTCGTCTGTTTAGCTATACATTTTTTTATTTTTTCAATTTTTCTGATGGTCTTTTGTTGTATTAAAATAAATAAAAAATGAAAAATTAATGTTCCATAGGTTTCACAGGTTTAAAGTATGTTTTCGATTGTTCGTCTAATCAACCTCAAGGGTCAAAGCAAATGAACAAAAAAGCTGGAGAAAAAAGAGAATTAAAAAAAAACGGCGGAGAAACGTGCATGGAACGTTTTTTCGCACGAATTCTGTTATTTTTAACAATACTTGCATAAATGAGAAAAGGCTGCCTAAATACAATATATATATATATATATATATATATATATATATATATATATCTATATATATTTAAAATATAGTAAATATATATCTATATATATTTAAAATATAGTAAATATATATATATATATATTTAAAATATAGTAAATATATATATATATATATATATATTTAAAATATAGTAAATATATATATATATATATATTTAAAATATAGTAAATATATATATATATATATATTTAAAATATAATTAATATAAACATATATATATATAATAATTAATGTATATATATATATATATATATTTAAAATATAGTAAATATATATATATGTATATATATATATATATATATTTAAAATATAGTAAATATATATATATATATATATATATATTTAAAATAGAATTAATATAAACATATATATATATAATAATTAATGTATATATATATATATTTAAAATATAGTAAATATATATATATATTTTAAATATAATTTATATAAACATATATATATATAATTAATGTATATATATATATATATTTAAAATAGAGTAAATATATATATATATATTTAAAATATAATTAATATAAACATATATATATATAATAGTCAATGTATATCTATATATATATATACAAACATATATATATATTTAAAGTATAATATATATATTTAAATTATAATTTATATATATATATATATAAAATATAATAAATTTACATGTATATATATATGTATATTAATTATATTTTATATGATAATAGATAAAAAATATTTATAATATATTTATATATATATAATAATTCATATATATATAAATTTAAAATATAAGTAATATATTTCTCTATATATATATATATATTTAAAATATAATAAATATATATATATATATATATATATATATATATTTAAAATATAATAAATATATATATATATATATATATTTAAAATATAATAAATATATATATATATATATATATTTAAAATATAGGTAATATATATATTTAAAATATAGGTAATATATATATATTTAGAATATAGGCAATATATATATATATATATATATATATATATATATATATATATATATTTAAAATATTATATATATATATATTTAAAATATTATAAATATATATATTTAAAATATAAAAAAATATATATATATGTAAAATATAAGATATATATATATATATATATTTAAAATATAAGAAATATATATATATATTTTAAGTATAATATATATATATATATATTTATTTAAAATATAGGTAATATATATATATTTATTTAAAATATAGGTAATATATATATATATATTTAAAATATAATAAATATATATATATATTTAAAATATAATAAATATATATATATATTTAAAATATAATAAATATATATATATATATTTAAAATATAATAAATATATATATATATATTTAAAATATAGGTAATATGTATATATATTTAAAATATAATATATATATATATATATATATTTAAGATATAATAAATATATATATATATATATTTAAAATATAGGTAATATATATATATATATATTTAAGATATAATAAATATAAATATATATATATATATATATATATATATATATTTAAGATATAATAAATAAATATATATATATATATATATACATATATTTAAAATATAGGTAATATATATATATATATATATGTATATATATATATATATATATATATATATATATATATATATATATATATATATATATACATCGTTTCTTTCATTAAGTCGAACGCTCTATGACGTCAAGCCGCCACATTAAGTGTTAAAATTATCACCGTTTATGTACTGTTCAACAGTGTGGAAGGCGTCGGGATTTGAGTTGCAAAATACTCGTTATCCGGGGTTTGAATCGCATGACCGGTAGTGAATAGTCATATATCTATGCTGATTAGTCCTGATTATTAAGGACGAAACGTATACGTACATAGATAATAAACAATAACAACATTTATTATAATATATATATATATATATATATATATATATATATATATATATATATATATATATATTTAAAGTAATCCACAGCCGTCATCAGCATGCCAAACTTACACAGAGAGCGCTTGCTGACGGTGAATCTGTAACTGGGGTCGAATCTTGCGACCGTTTGAAATTATCATCTCCTACACTGATGATAGCGGAAGCTTGAAACGCACGGATATGTAGGTAAAAGGAATTTTGTATTTACTTAAATAAATATTGGTATATATATTTAAAATATAATTAATATTTATATTTATATGTATATATATATATTAATTATATTTTAAATATATATATATCAATTATATTTTATATATATATATTACTTATATTTTAAATATATATATATATATATATATATATATATATATATATATATATTACACTTTAAATATATAATGTATTTTTATGTAATTATTCATATTGGTGATTGCAGCGTTCGTTGTTGTTTTGCTTACCAATATTTTGATTGTCTCACTTCCTAAGTGATTAAGATGCAGAAAATTGCATTATTAATCGCCCTTAACTTTATAGGACGTATTTTTCGTTAATATATATATATATATATATATATATATATATATATATATATATATATATATATATATATATATATTATTTTATACGTGCATAAAAGTAATCCATGGACACGTGTTTCTGGCTCACAGCCGTCGTCCGCACGGCTAACTTACACAGAGATCGAACCTTCGATATTGATGTCTATAGTTCAGCGTTTTATCATGTACGTATCATTATGAATTTTGGAATATATATTCTCGGCGACATGGTGAGTAACATAGGCACATTATTTTTTATAAACTTTACCATTCATGTGGCGTGCTCACTCAAACTCGTACTTTCTCCCCCCAAAACTGTTAAAATAAGTTAGATACAAACAAAAAATAATAGAGAAAAGAATCGCTCTACATCAGATTTTTAGTTATATCAATATGTACGTGCTGTGTATTTATTCTAGGTACCACGGTGAGTAAAGTAGGCATATTAATTACAATTAATATTTAATTTTAACTATTACCAATTTTACGGGGTTTAACTGAAACGTCCTCCGCCCCAAGAAATTTTAATACCAATGCTATATTTATTGCTTATACCCGTCTTAGCACGTGTAATTCAACTAATATACATATATATATATATATATATATATATATATATGTGTGTGTGTGTGCGTGTGTGTGTACATCCTCTGCCAAAAAATGATAGAGAGCAATAAGGACGAGAAGAGATAAAATAAACTAATAAAACCTAAAAAGTGATCGTACTTTTCCGTATGAGGCAAGGTAAAAAGAAATCTATGTAAGGTAAGATAATTCAGTATTGATTAATAAAAAGGTCATTTTAGAAATATACCTAGATTTGATTTATTTTTATTTTTAAGTCAGTTTCAAAACTTAAATAGGATGTTTTTTTACAATCAGGTCACCGCTTATCAAGGCCCACATGTCACTCGAGGATAAGGGTTATTAAATTTGACAGGTAGACGGTGAAACACTGAGGGGATTAGTAACGATGGGTGGGAATTGGTTAAAAAGTGACTACATAAAAGGACGGATCAACAAGAATTTGTTTACATTTGTCTCGAAGACGACAATGTTGTAGTTAGTCGGGAAGCAGCTCCGTGGTACTGTGCCCCACAGATGGGCAGTTCTAGGAAAACAACTTTGCTCATAGAAGTTTCGTTTAGTTTTATGAACAGAGAGAGGGAAAGGAAAATTATTGACAGTGGTTGTAGCTAGATGAGTTTTGCTGTGAATGTTTTACAGGGAGTCCATAGATTGAAGCTAAGTCGAGTACCTGCCATGGAAATAACAACTGAGTAGAGAAAGACTAGCAACGTCACTTCTGTGAAAAGGAAGCAGTAGGGAGAAGAGAACATCACCCATTAGATTTCGAAGTCGGTTTTGTAATCTGTCAAGGCAGGAAATGTTGCTCTGAACAGCACCTCCCCGGATGTGGCAACATTACTCCATCTTAGGACCTATTTGACTCTTATGCAGGTAGAGGATTGCGTCAGGGGTGAGATACTTTCTGGAGCAGTAGAATGATCCAACTATTTTTCCAGCGACCTTAGCACAGATGTAAGTCTTCCATTTGAGGTCTGGAGAAAAGTTCAGTTCCAGAAGCTTATCAAAACAGGGGGCTTCCCCAAAGAGAGGGCCATTCATTTAAATTGGGACCAAGTGAGATTAAGAGCGTTGGTGATGAAAAAAGAGAAGCTTGGTTTTGGACGCATTAAAAGTAATTAGTCATTTTTCCACATTGCATCACATGCTCAAGGTCGGAAAAAGATCTTGATGATTGATGTTCGTCGATGTTTTGTTTGCATAAATGTCGATGAATGGTTTTAGAATGTGATTTGAGAGATCGTTGATGAAGATCAGGAAGAGGGTTGAATGGATCTTTGAGGCACGCCAGCGTTGATACTATGAGATTCGGATTTCTGCCCATCAACGACTACTTTTTATAAACTTATCAGAGAGAAAGGATTTAATGGTTGATATAATTCAATTCAATATTTTTAACTATGCTGTTTTTTTACATAGTTGAAAGTTAAAATTAATTATTACGGTATAGTTTGGTCATCAAATTTGTAATTGAATTCGTTAAAGTAATGTTATTTTAATCTCTATTTATAACATTATGTGATGTGAATAGTTGTCAAAACTTTCAATCATTTACATAAGGATTTCTTAAGAATTAAAATTCCTAAGATAGAAATTTCCTCCTATTGAACAATTTAAATGCTTCCGAATTCCTTTAAAATAACGAGAAAGTAATTCGTTCTTTTTTTGTGTCAACTATTAGCAAAACATCCAAATGGCTGACTTGTTTACAAAGAAACGGAAATTCCTTTAGGTGTATTTGATTTCATAATTAAATTGTTGTTTTTTTAATAGGATTTTTTTAAACGTAATTCATCTATTGCATTTTTTTTATTTTAATAAATAATCAATTAATAATAAATGAAAACATTAATAACGTGTAAGTCACGTAGAGGCGAGACACACACATATACAAGTACAAGAGGTCACACAGTCTTACTAATATAGAGATTAAATTAATTAAGTCATCTCTATCAGAGGTAATAACTTATGTTAGTTTATGCGACATTGAGGCAATCTCATCAACTGTGTTGTTTGTGCTGGTGACACGTGTGAACCACCGTCGTAACGTTGACTGTGGTTTAAACAGGCGTCGAGGAGCGTGCAATGCTCGTGTAGGGGAAGGGGCGCAAAATAAATAGATGAGGGTAAGCATGAAGAGAGACGAAGGAAGAGGAAGCAATTGTTATGGGGAGTTAAATTGTTTGGGGTTGATACGTCAAAAACGTTTACAAGTATCGGAAAATAAAGAACACTGTTTATTATGGTTCTAATTGGACTTTGATTGAGTCTGAAAGATTGTTAAGTCTGCTAAAATTACACGTGTCGAATGCGCATGCGTGAATCCACGTGTGCGATTGCGACCAGCTTTTGATTTGTCAATAAAAAGATCTAATACTCCTACACAACACTTTGCGAAATCTCATCTTAAAGAGATCATGTCGGACGAATCAGAAGCTATATAGGTATTCCCAATAAACGGCGAAAAAAAAAAAGGCGGACAATTGTCATTTGACCTCAGAAATATAAATAACATTAATGTCGACCCCCCCCCCCCAAAAAAAATATCCAACTCACAATTGACAAAAAGAAAAGCCAAAAAGGGAAACTATTTGTCTTTAATAAGGCATTTTTAGGGATTTAAGTAAAAAATAAATCCTATCGATTTTATTATTTAATCGATTATTTACTTTTATCTTTTTGTATATTCTTTAATTCAGTTCTCTTTTCAATGATATAAATTAATTTTGGGACATCAACTCAATTACGCGAAAACGTATTTTTTTTAATAAGGTGAGGTCACCGGGGGGGGGGGGGGAGAGTCAAGGCGCCAGACAAAAACTAAGAAAAAACTCATTTTGACTTTTAATTTCAAATAAAAGCGCTTCTTTTATTACTTTATATACTGAAGTTTTTTTTTTTATTATTAAAATCTGGCTAGTAGTTTATTTTAGCTGGCTTTTTGAAAAAGTTTCTGCGATATCCAAAGTTTGGCATAGACAATAATTTGAAATACCTAAGCTATATTATAATTTACCTGTTTTATGTCTTTCTGTTTTGTTTTGTTTTACTCAATCGTCACCATTTATCAAGGTTAGATGCCACTCGAGGATAATGACTAATGTGATGGAATGATTGTTTGGACGGTCCTAGATAAGAATCAGTTGACATTGCCTTTCAAGTTGTAATCTGTCTGCGGAAAACAGTCCCGTAGCAATATGTTCCACGGAAATGTATGGTCTTTTCTCTCTCTCTCTCTCTCTCTTTCTTAATCTCTCTTAATCTCTCTCTCTCTCTCTCTTTCTTAATCTCTCTTAATCTCTCTTAATCTCTCTCTCTCATGTTTCTCTACAACGAGCTTTTTCATTTTTCTTTGACTTTCTGTAAGACGTGTTGCTAAAGGCGCTTGTGAAGAGACGTTTTGAATTAGCTTTATTAATTTATAAAATAAAATAAAATAAAATAGAGTATTTCCAAACTGTTTTGGAAACGATCGTACGCCATACTGGACTTGATGTTCTACTTCTTGGAACAATTGTAATGTTTTAATTCATTGAATGTTTATATATATATATATATATATATATATATATATATATTCTCTGGTTGAGCATTGCCATTAATGATATCCCCTGCTACTACTTTAAGCTCTTTGTAAATAAACAAATAGAGCAAATTTCAAATGGCAGTCAATGTTTATATAAAAAACATTGTAGATATCATCCGTGGTCTGGTTGTTAGAGCTACTGACTATATGGTTGTTGGTTCGATCCCTGGCTAGCCACACTGGAGAGCTGTGATACAGCGAAACAGTCTGTCTTTTGTTAACTATAGAAGCCCCCTTTTCTCACCTTGAGCATTGTCGTTAATGGTATCGCCTGCTACTACTTTAGCGTAATGAAAAGCTCTTTGTAAATAAACAAATAGAGCACTGTTCAAGTGACAGTCAATGTTTATATACAAGAATTTGAAGCGAAAATGTCTGTCTGTGGATGAATATATATATATATATATATATATATATATATATATATAGTTATTGTTTCCAAATTTGATCTGAGAGAAGGACAATATTTTCTTTCCGTCTGGTGAGATCTCAGTTTCTAAAAGCTGTTGATCGATAACATTGACATGCCAATGTTGTGGGTTATGTACATATTCTTATAAATATATATATATATATATATATATATATATATATATATATATATATATACATATATATATATATATATATATATATATATCAAGTTTAACATAGAATGTTCACAGATGTTCAATGTGAGCAGGTTAGTCACACGGAACACATGACTATTCAGGACTTCAGTTCATCTATGTATTTTAGAAGGGAGGCACATAGACCAGTCCTTTCACAACCTGCTTTCTCCCCAAAATAATCGCAGGGTGTGAGATCTGAAAACCTGGGACGCCAGAGCATTAGAACACGATCATCTCACTCAGACTGTCCAATTCATGTCTGGCATTGTATTGTTTAGAAACTCTCTAACACTGATCTAATATGATGACGCTCATCATTTTGGAAAATGAAGTCGTCAAACATTTTTCTCACTTAACTATACCATTAACCAGTTTTCCAACATGTCGAGGTACATGTGATAATTGACTGTTGCTTCTCCAAAGAATAATTGTCCGTAGACAGTTTTATTGAACATCGCACAAAACAGGATCATCTTTGGGGAATCTCGCTGATGCTCACAAATTTCATATGGGTTCTCAGTACTCCATATGTGAGTGTTTGTTTAGCTTTGAAATGATGCGAGTTTTATCTTACTGTCATTCATAGTTCAAGAGATATAAGGATTTGATATATGGTCAAGACTTCTAGAACACCCGGCATATTTAAAGATAGAAGGTAAAAACTCAATGCGATTGCCATTCAAAACAAGAATTTAATATAAAATATTTATAGATAGTTTTTTCGCAAATTTAAAAGAGTTTTTTTTTACCATTGTTTCAAAAACAATTTACTTTTAAAACTTATATTTAAACAAATAAATTGACATTCATCATTTCTTTTTTCTTAATGAGAAAATTCGAAACAATTAAAATAAAAATAACATTTCACTTCAGAACTTCTATAAAAAGGTAAAATAATATATATATATATATATATATATATATATATATATATATATATATATATATATATATATATATATTAGTACTTCATGTATCCACATAAAATATTATAAGGAGATATATTTTTTTATGTGTCAGTTTTCAGTATTTACTTCAACAGTGCTCGATACGTAAGTAGAGCTAGGTAGTAAGCAATGAAAATATATATGGGAATCAAGCTACACAGAGGCTCCCGTGTTTCATCCGGGGGGGAATCGTCAGGCTAAATGCATGGAGATTCACCGTCAGCAAGCGCTCTCTGTGTAAGTTAGGCATGCTGATGACGGCTGTGGATTACTTTAAATATATATATATATATATATATATATATATATATATATATATATATATATATATATATATAAACAAACAATATTACGCTAAATTCCAATGACCAAGTTTTTATTAATTTTTCCAGATTCAATGACCGTGTTTCGTACATACATAAACAAGAAGGAATGTACATATATATCCTGGATTTTTCACATATGCTACTATTCAGAAACTGAAGATCGGGTTCAGAAATATCATGGAGCAGAAACAGAGAAAAAAAACAAGCACTCACATTTATACACGTTCATATTGGGAACGTGGATTTTCACACTCGTAGTCCGATGATATCTTTCTTTAAAACCAGAGTTATAAAGAATACGTATAAAATTACGTAGGTGACCTGTTAAAGTAGCTAATAGTTAACATTCATTAAGGGAAATTCATAAAAGTATGTAAATAAAATATAGCAGTATAGTTTAGTTAAAACTAAAAAGAAAAGTATTTAATTGTAAGAAACAACAAAAATAGTTAAACTAAGGAAAATAATAACGTGTAATTCAAATAAGTAAAACAAATTAAAATTAAAAATTAAAATAAATAAAAAGATGAATAAAAGTAAAAAAAAAATATGAAAATGATTAATAGAGAAAGAGTAACAATCTAAATCCAAAGCAAAAACCCACAAATATTATTCGAAATTCCAAAACAAATGGCAATGGGTCCAAGAGCAGTAACTTCTCAAACTATTTTAAGAGTTATCATTTTTAGATAGCAATAAGCTTGCGAGCTGCCAATAATTAATTTACTATATATTTATACAAATAATTAAAATATCTTTAAAGAATATTTAAGGAAACAGTAAACAAATGTCATAGGTGTCTTATTTAATTAGAGCAGTTAATATTTTAAATAACTTATTTGGAGATGTATTAAAGATTATTTACTTAGCAGTGAATGTCCAATGAAGCCGCACTCATCACAATCTCTAACACATCAAACACGAAATCATTTCTATAATTTATCTCCGTCAATTAACAAACTCATCATGGTAGAAGAAAAATTAACATCAGGTCCTGGATAACCATCCCATACAACATCTTCTATTAATAAATATACACAAATGACTAAAAAAATCGGAATAAATAAAGACACTCACACATAAATAAATAAACTAGTTTAATTTCATTTCTATCTCTTCTCCCACTTGTATATACATATTGCATATGCATACACTTTTTATGCTCATAATTATGTTAATGATATATGGTTAATTAATAATACGCTAATAATTAAATAAATGGGAATAAATAAATACATTCACAAATAAATTAAGAAACTAATGAATATTATTTTTTGCTTTTATACTTATATTCACATATTACATATACATACACTTATATAATCATAAATATTTTAATAATTATTGATCAATTAATAATACACAAACAATGAACTAACTAAATATAAATAAACACATTCACACATAAATAAATAAACGAGTTATATTATTTCCAACCTACTTTTACACATATTTCCACATATTACAATAAAAAATGATTAATTAATGAGACACAAATAAAGTAATGAAATAAATAAGAATAAATCATACATTCACACTTGAATAAATGAACTAATAGGTATTATTTCCCCCCCTCTCTCCTTTTGCCACAACTTTTCGTTTTTAATAAGACTTTGCATTTCAAAATAATAGAAATCTCCACGCTTTTACATTCATATAAAACTATAATTGTTTTTCTTTCTGTCTTCTTTCCTTTTTAATTCGAAGCATGACAATAAGTTCAGACTTCCACCCCCCCCCTCCATTATCGGCTAAGCTCGGCTTTGACATACTTTGACCCAGTCATGCTCCCTAAGCTAAACATAGATATGGAAATTAATAACTCTTTTCCCCTTGAACTGTATAGACTGCTGCTGATAACAGATTCACCTAAATCGCCGTTTTTCATTTTTTGCATTTCTCATCCACAGCCGAAACTCGGACAATTTCAGGCAAATCAAAATTAATAACTGTTTGATTTTTCTGCATTTTAGTTCATCCTGAGGAAGTTTACAATAAAGACAAAATATTGATGAATATATAAATAATATAGTTTTTAGCTTTCCTTTTTCATTTGCCATAACGTCGGATCATTTTATATATATATATATATATATATATATATATATATATATATATATATATATATATGAGGACATATGATAAAATAGATGTCTTATGCAAGTATTCCCCATGACAAATGTTTGTGACCACTTTGATCTTGTCTTTATAGGCTACATGTGTTTTGTCAGCTTTTATTAGAAGCGACTGTGTTTAGAAACGCTATAAGAAAATACTAATCCTTTCCATTTCATGTTTTGCATGGTACCAGTCTTATAATAATACATTAAACATCGGAAATTCCGTCAACCAGCTTAATATAAAGTATTATTATTTACTCACTAGGAGTTATCAGACTGGTCATCGTCAGTGATCGCCCACTGCCAACAACCTGTGGTATTCCCTGGAGTCTGAGTGACAACAAGTCTCCTCAGACTTCCAGTATGCTCCACCTCTTTTCGTTCATCACCGCTGATGACCTTGCGGTATCGCAACAGCCACCTACCACCGATTTCCCGCTGATAAGGGCCATTGGTCCCCTCTGGGGCCCGAGTGGCAACAAGCCTCCCCAAGGTCCCAGAGCTGTCCGCGCTCTTCCAGTGGAGGTCTGGTTTGCGCTTTCCCTCCTTGACCCTCTGTCCATAATTTTTGTGGTGTCAGCCTATGCTTGCGCCTCTCTCGTGTGGTTGTATTTTCCTCGGTTCTGTTTTCTTGTGCTTCCATGTGTTTGTTCTCCATTCGTTGCTTATGTGGGTTGGTTTCCGCATTCGAGGACATTTCTCAGGATTGTAGCTGTTTTGATAATTACTGTCCTTTGTATGGTCTCAGTTTTCCCTTTGACTCCTATTTCTCCTACTATTTTCTCCATGTTTTTGGGGACTGTTCCTAGTGCTCCTATGATTATTGGTGTTCTACTGACTTTCTTCATGTTC
>OY744522.1:141961744-142021744 GCA_963556195.1 Sepiola atlantica
CGATTGTAAGATTAACGCTTAAGTAATGTTATCCGAAATTAACTAGTAATAAAATTATTCTAACGTGTCTCATAAGATTTATTCATTGATTTATTTATTTGCGAGTCTGTAAGTACGTAACGTATTATTACATCATAATGTAGCGTTCATGTGTGTTAGCTGATTATTCAGTGTGCATGTCTGTTGAAGTCGAATATTGGCTAGTAATTGAAGCTGAGTCTGACTTATTTGATTATTTATTTTTTTCTTATTTTAGCGGGTCTGTTTGCGGCCGCTTATTAACATTTAAACTCTTGAAATATAAAACGCTGTGAAATTATCTCTAATTATTATGTCCTGTAAACGTTCTTTAATACGAGTTATGTATCGTTTTATGTCACTATGACCTAAAAGTAAATACATATTATTGTTTTACGTTATGTCTGTGATATATTATTCTATTTTTAAGAAATTTAATGGCTTGCCTGTATGGTTATAATTATAGTGATTTTATGCTATTTTATCCTATATCTGTGATATATTATTTAATTGATTTTGTTAAGCAAACGTTTAATGGTAGTCGTTGTATAGGTTATAATTATTGTCTGTAGTGGAAGTATTTGTATTTTATATTTTATAGTTGGGGAAGTATTTTACTTTATTATATAGTATACTTTATCAGTATTTTAATTCTACTTTATTGTTGTCGGTTTAAATATAATAAAAATAATAATAAAATAAACTATATAATAAAGTGAAAAATATTCCACAAATATAAAGTATGAAATATAAATACTTCCCAACATTTATTTTCACTGAGCGTTTTAATTTAAGCTGAAATATGGTCATTTACAAAAATAAATTTTAAAAACAGCTGCTAGTCATGAGGGTTGCAATGTGGAATATATTTAGTTTAATTGAGTTTTATGTAACAGGGCCAAAAGGGATCTGGAAGTTTTGTGTGAACATTTAGATACCCCCGATTTTGATGAAATTTAAACCATAGCCATTAGATAGGAGATAATAAATACACAACAAAACTTCAGTTTCTTTGGAATATTTTAAATGATTGTTAAGGGGCCATGACATGGGCACAAACTCCTATTTGAAGATTGAAAAAACTTCGATTTGCAAGAAATTTGATCCATTGTTATTAGACACCAAGCAAGATTTTCTGAATTTCAAAGTTTGAAGAGACATAAAGTTTAGTAGCATATATAATTTGATTTTAGTCTTCGTAAAAAGACATAAAAGTGGTGCAAAACTTTTCTGTTTGGTGAATTAATGTTATTTTCGCGTTTGTTGATTTTCTTTGTGATATTTTCGATGCGGCGAGCAAGCTTTTTAGTCTCCGGTGGTACCGGTATAATGTTTCCGAGTGTTCTTGATTCGGCCATCACTTGAGAGCCTTCGACCTTTGTAGTCGTCATCAGAAGTTTTATTTTATTTTTAAGAAGACTTGAGTTATTTTTTTATAATTTTCTTGTAGGGAGAGTTAAAGAAAGAAAGGGGTGTGTGGTTGAGTCTATTATTTATTTTTCATTTGTGTTTTTATTACCTTTGTTTAGTTATATTATTTAGTTATATATTTATATATATATATATATATATATATATATATATATATATATTGTTTATTTATAAATTCTGTCTACATACTTTTGTCCGGATCCGTTCCAATTTCCTAATGAATTTTCTTGTTTCTAGCAGGAACTGGCCGATGTATCCGCTATTTACTGATAACAACCCCTGATGATGGATCCTGACGGATCAAAAAGCACTCGGGTAAATAGCGATTATTCAGTCAGTTCCCGCCACAAACAAGAAAAGTCATTAGGAAATTGGAACGAATCAGGACAAAAGTATACAGACAGAATTTGTCTATCCTATCTAATGAAATATGCTTAAAGGAAGGAATGCTGCCCAAATACACGCACACACACACATACATGTATATATATATATATATATATATATATATATATATATATATATATCAAAAAGAGACGAAAAGAAGTGAAATGTGAAATACCTAAACGTATGTCCACACATACAAATGCACGGTCAAGATAAGAGGCAGAACATGCATTGGAATTATTCTGAATAAATAATAAGCAGTCATACTTATCCCTCTCCCCGTAAATTTCATGCAGAATTCGTTGGTCGATACACTCTACCGCTGGCGAAAGTATCTTAAACAGTTTCTTTTGTTTGACAAAGAAAACCAACGAGAAGAAAATCGTCCATTTTTTGTGAGCGTTACCACATCAGTGGTGTGAAGCGCTGTAACCTTTTTTCTTTTTCCCCCAGATTGAATACAAGAAGACACCATGTTGATTTCCCCAGCGCCCCCGACGTGTAAATGAACCAAGTGTTTTGAATGAAAGTTAATCAGACGGAAGTGCGTTTGCCCGCGCCGATGAAGACGGACTTCTCGCTGGTCCAACGGACGCGATCTCGTTGAATGAACGGAACAAGAACAGATATTCTTAAGGTGCGTCCATTCAATCCGCGCGTTTAGCGAGGATAAAAATGCGATTTAAACGCTATTTTGACGCTACTTCAATGCTATTTTAATGCCAATTCAACGCTATTTCGACACTACTTCAATGCTATTTTAATGCTAATTCAACGCTATTTCGACACTACTTCAATGCTATTTTAATACCAATTCAACGCTATTTCGACACTACTTCAATGCTATTTTAATGCCAATTCAACGCTATTTCGACGCTACTTCAATGCTATTTTAATACCAATTCAACGCTATTTCGACACTACTTCAATGCTATGTTAATACCAATTCGACGCTACTTTAATGCTATTTTAATGCCAATTTAACGCTATTCGACCAATCGACCAACGGGTGACACCGTTGGACGAACAGGTCCTCTAATAGAGATAAGTGGGCCTATATCAAAATCCTCAAATGAATTTAAGCGTGACAGGCATACACACGAACCGAGTTTCTTATCGAGATTAGTAGATGCATCTAAAATGACAGATCGATTAGACTTTAGTCCCCCCAGAATAAGCAAATACCAAAGAGAACACATTTGGATTGACACCGTTTTTTTATACTTCCGGTTCAACTTTTCATTCAAAAATGTTTATTTATGAAACTTTTTTTTTTGTAAAACTTTGGAAATTTATTAAAAAAAAAATTTTGAATTAAAAAAAATTTGCATATTGTTTTATTTTTCGTTTTGTAAATGAAACTTTTTTTAATTAAGAATGTGCATATAACAATGAGCAAAGTGTAGTGTCTGTTCTGACATTACACTTCATCTTTCTTGTCCTCGCCTAGCGAAGGAGAAATCCTTCTAGACCGAGACCATTTTTATTTTTGTCCCAATCCAGAGTTATGTGCGCTTATTATTTACACTTAAGCGTGACAGATATACGTACGGACAGAGTTCCTAATAGAGATTGGTAGACACATCTAAAATGATATTGCGAACCATAGCGTGACAGACACACTTACGGACAGAGTTTCTAATTGAGATGGCTAGACGCATCAAAAATGATATTGCAAACCTAAGCGTGACAGACAAACTTACAGACAGAATTTATAATAGTAATGGGTGGACACTCCTAAAAGTATATTGCAAACCATAGCGTGACAGACACACTTACGGACAGAGTTTCTAATTGAGATGAGTAGACACATCGAAAATGATATTTAAAACCTAAGCCTGACAAATGTACGTGCGTACAGATTTTCTTCCAGAGATTTTTTGGAACATCTTGGGAAAAGAACAAACAAATGTCACGAAGAAATGAATGATTAAAAAAGAAAGAAATGCCAAAACTTTTGCATAATTCCTTGTATTTTTTCCGAAAACAACGTCTCATTCCATGATACTCAACATATTGATATTCTTTATGTTACTTTAGTCGAAGTTCTCAGATATCAAGGGGCTCCTTCCTGGGGCTAACACTTGATATCTATATGAGATACATAGATACCCGAATATTCTATTAAAATTCTCCTTTATTTCTCACACATTGAGTTAGTAAAAAAGTTAAGAATAATTTCTTCTCTCCCCAACTGACCAGTCAAGTATGTCATAGTATATCTTTCTTTTGGTCTGTTGGTATTACCGGATTCCAGGACAAGAATTCATCTAGTCTGGTGGAGTATCCAGCTACGTGGTGTTACTTGAGGTAACATAAATAGGAGAAGATGCACTATTCCTCGTATGAGGGGATCTTATTTGTGCTCCGGATACTATGTAATTTTGAATATTTGGTCAGGGTTTACTTGTAGGGGTAAGTATCTTCATGTCAGGTTGTCCTGACAAACCCTTGTACACAGAGACCGAAGACATTCGAGGGTAGTGTCTAGTAGGTAATTCAAACTCCCCCGTTTTACCCGAATACAAATCTAAATGCATATCAATATACATATTAATATATACTATAGCCTACTCACTCGTGTCAGTTAGTAGGCCGACCAAATGGACATTGTTTCGACGTACAGCAACTGGTATGGGTTCAAACATCCACAACGTGTCGCGAGGCTCGTCGCGCCGTTTTATAGCTTGTGAACGCAGGTGCGATATAGCCTTCTTTTCGCGTGAAAACAGAAGGGAGGGGGGGCACACAATTGTTCCAGTCCATCGGTTGGCGATACTTCGCTCGCTTCGTCTCTTCTCTCATCCATGTGAAGGGATTGATTAAAAGGTTGTTGTCGCTTTTCAAATAAAACCAAACAAATCGTTTTTACGCTTCTTTTCGACATATCATCATAACCTCTTCTTTTTCACTAGTTTCTTTATGTTAGCGATTGATTTGGAATTCCAGGAACATTCGTTATCACGCCATCTTTTCGGTGATGTACCTCTTTTTCTGCACCTTTCCACCATTCTGTCTGTGCTCACGTGTTACGATTTTCCCTTTAACTACAAACGATATGGGCGGGACGGCCGTCTTTACAGTATGTATGTGTTAATAATCTGATGATATACAGATTAAAGTGCGAACTAGTCTGTTTTTGTTGAAAGTTGTTTATCCAAGTACTATGTAGTGTTGTAACGTTTCAGCAGGGGCATGTGTAGCAGAGAACAATCCTTAGTCGTTATATGCATTAACCTGTAATGGTTTATTTATCGTTAGTTTCAGAGTTCTGTTGGTTCTGTCTGGAGTTATGCATTTGGTCTTCGAGTAGTTTATTTTCAAACTCATTTCGAACTTAACCATTGCCCACATTAATTGACGGACTTTAAATGTTTTAACTGTCTCCAATACCTCCTGCCCTTCACTAATGTGTTTAGCTGTTTGATTTATCTAGAAATCTAATAACATTTATTATCACACCAACTCCCTTCTGTGCTTACACCGACGGCATATATCTTTTTTTGTATGTGTAAGTCCTAACACTTCGCATTTTACTAGAGAGATATGGGCGCGAGTTTGTCTTTACTAAAAGATCGCTTATTCTAATCTGATCAGTTAACTTCACTTTACACATTGTCATCATTATGGCATTTTGAAAGACAGTGAGTTTTCCCATTGTTTATCTGTCCATTTGACGCACTCAAAACTATATAGCACTACTGGCAGTACATATGTGTTGATAATCTAAGCTTTCGACCGATATGATATGCGATTTGAAGTAAGAACAAACCTGCTTTATCTTAAGTTGCCGATCTTATACCTATGCGTTGTTGTGATTTGTAGCAGAAATTAAATGTCCTAAGAAGTTACATGCATCAACCTGTAAGATTGTTTTCTTTTATTTATCTACCAATTCTTTCATAATTCTGTTGGTTTTGTCTGTGGTCATGCGTTTGGCATTCAAACAATTTATTTAAAAACTTATTTGGACCATTTTTTGACTTAGGTCTTAATTGAAATACTTGTAGAGTCCTTAATAGTCGCTATGTCATTCAAATAGTCGCTATGTCATTCGAATAGTCGCTATGTCATTCGAATAGTCGCTATGTCATTCGAATAACTCAGATTTGATATTCTGTGTCCATTATTCCAAACTCTCGATTTACATTTCTTTTCTACTTCACAAGAACAATTGCAGCGATTTCAACGCAGAAAAAAAGCCAACTAATCCTCTTGCTTAACTCTTTTCTTAATTTTTATCCATCTTGACGTTTCTTATGACGATACTTCATACAAAATAAATCGTAAGAAGTAATTTTTTGTATTCTCGACTAGGCCTATGATGTCTTGTCCGCCTCTTTCGATGGCCTTATAGTTCTCTAGACGAGCCTTTTCTCGAGCGGTTTTTTGTCTATGAAGACGATCTCCCTCACACCAGCTCGGAGTTTCTTCTAACTGGAGCATCCTCAACGGTTATCTAAGCGATCTTAATTGTACGGATCCTACATTCAGACAAAACTGGAATCCAAATATTTCCTCATGTAACATTACCAATTTAACCAATCACCTATCTATTCTCATATACTGACCTAGCTGACCGATGTACACCCACGTCAATCACACCTAATAACCTGGTGCACCTGGCAAATCTGATCTACACTGAACTTTAAAAAAATATTAATGCCAAGTAATATTCAACACATTATGTGATTTATACAGTTGCAAGTGCCATGAAGTCAGCCATTATTTTTAAATTCAATGATCTGACTTTTTGTGACGTCAATAACTTAAGGAATACATAATCAACGTTGCTTTGTATATTCTCATTTTTGTTACTCCATTATCTCCCCTTGGTGTGCTCGATTGAACTAATGGATGCCATCGGGAACTATGGAATCGGCTATTCCAAGTTCAAATCCTATCAGATATTTTGTGTTCAATTACTCACGAATAAACCTGGGGAATGTATGAATCTGTACTGTCACCCTCCAGCTATGGGTGAATTAGTGAATTGTGTCAAACTATTCATATAAAATTATAAATAACCCTAAAAATGTTGTTTGCCGTGAAACAGATAAACCAAACAAATTATTGGTAACCATTATGGCTTAATTAAGTTGTTTTTTCTGCTGGGTAACAAGGAGACCATCCTCCCTGGAATTACCTCCTTGTTTTGGGACGGAGAGGGGATTATAACCCGCCACTATTAGGAGGATCGGATTATGATCAGACCTGTGGCGGTCGGGCCTGGGAATGCCGACAGGTCAGATTCAAGCATTTTCTTATGTGGATTCTACCAGCTACGGACGCTCTTGTGATGCTCACGTACAACCCCGCATAAAACCTCGATCTTGTGTCATATACGCTCCTCGTGGTGAGGTGAGTAATAGAACGAAATCGCTGGTTACTAGTGTCTGCCAACAACTTCATCATGTACGAGCATCAATCACTGTTTATGTAAAGTTAGGTACGTGTATATTTATATATTTCTATGTATAGGATTCACTCCTGAACTAATTAACCGATACTTATGAATTTAGGAACACAGCTGATAGACATAATGGCGTCCAAATGTAGGTTATATTTAGTTCAATTTAGTTTTATGAAAAGAAGAGTAAAAAAGGGTGGGAGCCCTTCGCGAAAATTCAAATACTTTTGTGAACTTTTAACAATAGGTATAAGACATCAATTAATTTGAAATTTCAGTTTCTTTTGAGTATTTTAAAGGGTTTTAGGGAGCATAACCGTCAATTTCAAAATCCAAATATTCGAAATTAGTATTAAATTTTATTTAAAGTCATTGAACACAAATTAGGCATGATTTCCTGAATTCGGTTTTACGTGCACAGCCGACGGTTGTGCTTGGTAGAAGCGAAAAATGAATTGATTGGAGCAGATTATTTTAAATATTTATATAAAGTATAATTATATATATATATATATATATATATATATTGGTTTCTGTATGTGTACATCTATTCGTATACATATATGCGTGTGTTCTTCTAGTGTTTATATAGTTTTATGTATAAAATTCACTCCTATACTAATGAACTGATCATTATGAATTTCAAAGCACGGCTGCTAGCCATTAGGGGGTCAAATGTGGGTTATATTTATTTTAATTTAGTTTTATGCAAAATGGATTAAAAGGGGGTTAAATCCCTTCGTGAATATTACGATACATCCAAATTTTGTTAAATTTTAACAGTAGGTATTAGAAATCAATTAATAAATATTTCCCACATTTCAGTTTATTTGCAGTATTTTAAACGGTTTCAGGGGGGGGGGGCAGAATATGGGGACAACCTCTTATTTGAAAATTCAAATATATTAGATTTGCATTGAATTTGATCCATAGCCATTAGACACCAATTTAGCAAGATTCCTTGAATTTCAATTTATTCTTAGGATCCCTTTAAGCTTAAACCTGACATTTTGGACATTTTCTAGAATTAAAATCATGTAATGGATTTTGATCAAAGTTAGAAAAAGAATTCTAGGCATAAGGCTTAGTATAATTATATCTTAATTTAAATCTTCGTCAGGCGACATAAATGTGGGGCAAATGGGGAATTAATTTTATCCCTCCTGGGGCAGGTGTTCTTCTTATTAATTATAAAGTTAAGATTTAAAAAGAACAAACATATTCGGAGATAATTATTCGATTTAATTTTCACCATTTTGCAAGACGTAAATTAGCTTAATATAGAGAGTCACACTTTCTTTAAATGCTTACAGAGGCATTAAAAATAATAGAAAATACATAGGGTTAAAGAGCGAAATAAATACATAGACAGGTGGATGATTTGTTAAGTTAATTATAAATTACAGCTAATTAGAACAATCAAAATGGAACTTTTTCAAGCATGACTAAATCCTAAAGAGATTGCTCAATTATTTGTGCAAGAGAATATATATTTTTATTCAGTGGACACTATGCATTATTATGATCATCTATTGGTACCTTCGGTTTCACGATGGTAATTATACATCAGGAGTCGCCGGACAGAGAATCACAATTGTGAGTCGCACTATCATTACATCGGCTGATGAACCGGTCACATTTGATATCTTTAACCTTGTTGGTTTAGTTTACAGTATATATATATATATATATATTACGGCATACATTATTAAATAACACGAAGTATTTTTACTTGATAAGAGTTAAAAAAAATTATTTTTAATTTTCCGAATAATAACAAAAATAAAAAAACACTCTTATTAAGCAAAAACACTTCCAGTTATTTAATAATGTTTGGCTTAATGAAAATATGTTGCCTAAATACACACAATTATATATATATATATATATATATATATATATATATATATATATATATATATATATATATATATATATTACTGTGAAATGAAAGTTTATAAAAAGAAGCAAAAAATCGGTTTCGATTTATTTTTCTTTTAAAATTGATATCGCATCTTTAATGCTTCAAAAGGTATTTATTTTACCTAGTCCTTATTAAATTTCAAATAGATGCTTCTTAAAAAAAATATGAACCTTAAAACACTTTATACCGATCACGTGTGCATTCACGATCTCATATTTGAAAGTGGGAAACAACAACCCCTTTGGCCCGGCTGCAACAACAGAAGCCGGGAGGGGAAAAAATACAAATCCGATAACATCAGGATATTTGACACACTGAAAAGGCCAAGTTATTGGCGAAATATCTGTATCACTTTAAACTAACAAAAAAAATGAAAGTTTATAAAAAGAAGAAAAAAAATCGGTTTCGATTTATTTTTATTTTAAAATTGATATCGCATCTTTAATGCTTCAAAAGGTATTTATTTTACCTATTCCTTATTATATATATATTACTATTTCATGCATCCACTTAACACTTTATAAGGAGATATAATTTTTGATGTATCAGTTGACAGTATATATATAAACACTAGTATATACATAAACACTAGTTTAATTACTGAATGCACCTTGCATTGAACAATTGAAATTTGAAATAAATTTGGACAATCGTCGCATATTCATCACTCTTTTTTCTTCTATCTCTCTCTCTCTCTCTCTCTCTCTATATATATATATATATATATATATATATGTGTGTGTGTGTGTATGTGTTTGCCAGTGTGTGTAATACTCCTGAGATATGTGTTTAAGACTGTTTTCTGAGGCTGCCTACACTATTCAACTGTGATTTATACTTGTCAAACGCACTGAATCTTTTTAATCTTTTAAGTAGATGCAAATTAACATTGGTGAACGTTGTCACAGAATGATCTGATATTTCAATTTAGCGTATAGATTCAATTCCACGTTTCCTTCCGGCCAAATCATCTCTATTCAAAAGACTAAAGAAATTAAAACAAAACATCAAATGTTTGACAGTTTTCCGTAATTGTTTCCTTTCAGCCTCAATTCCATGTTTGTTTGTTTTACGGAATTTAAGCGTTTTTCCGTTTCCTTATTTTGCTAAGGCAGAACAACTACGTCTCTAATCTGAAAATTAGGAAGAGAACTAATTTCTTTGGTCTTTTGGCTAGGAGCAAAGTGTGGCGCCTATTCCGATACGGCAATTAATAGAGACACCACTGCATTTTTTTTTGTGTGTTTTGATTTGTCAGTTTAAATTTTGCAGTTGATGTGCATTTTCTTTCCTATTTTTATATTTTCCTTTCTTATTTTTATATTTTCCTTTACCTATTTCTATTAGTCTTCAAATCTGTATTACATACATTTAAAATTAAATCAGGTTTCTTTCTATATAATCTAATCTCCATTTTATGCTATTTTAATTCCTGTTTTATGCTCTTTCCTATTTTATACGATCTTTTCTTTCTTTTCGTCATAAGGGCAGTTATTTCCGTTTTTATTAGTGTATTCTTTCTTTCAATGGTGTAGTTTTATTTTGAAACTTTCACTCACCTCTTTGGCTCTTTAATCTTTGGCTTTTTGGCTGAGAACGAAGTGTAGTATCTGTTCTGATACTATACTTCATCTTTTCTGTCATCGGTCTGCGAATGAGAACTCCTTTTTGACTGTGACAATTTTTATTTTTGTTCTAATCCAGAGTGCCCTTTTTTGGAGAGCTTGGTTGTCCCCACATTAAAAGCCTAGCCTGTGTCTAACTCCATCGCGGGAAGGCAAGTTAATGGGGACTTCTTTGGCGCTTATGATCACGCTCTTCTTTCTTTTATTCTTTTTGTACCAAGAAGGGAAGACTAAGCTAGAAACAAAAAAACTAAAATAAGAAAAAGAAAAAAGAACAATTGTGAAAAATCTTTACATTAATAAAATTATGTGACCATTTATCGATCACATTAATATTTTTGCATTTACTATTAATTGATTATTTATTGAAATCAGAAAAGGCAATAGCGTAAAAACAAAAGTGAATTTACAAAAATCGTATTAAAAAATGATTTAAATACAAATTAAATCCACCACAATGCATTTCGTTTTTTTAGTAAACAAGTCAGCGATTTAAATTATCTGTTAATATTTGAAAAAAAAGTATAATTTACTTCGCGATCCTTTGATATATAGAAAATAATTTTAAGCATTTAAATTGTTGAGCAGGAAGCCATGTATTGCTTTAAAGATCTTAGCAAATCCTCATGTCTTAAGATATTGAACGTTTTAGAAGCTGTTTATATTCAATCATTTTATAAATATACATGTAGATTAAACACAACATTAACGATAAAACTATGTAAAGTTTTATAAGAAAACTTATATGTAATAGTTTTATGATAAATTGGTTTAATAATGTAATGACCAAACAATACCGTAATAATTAAATTTAACTTTCAAAATCCTATTTAAAAAAAGGTATAAAAGGAACGGCATAACTATGCCATTTGTTTTTTTTTTACCAAAAGAAGAAGAAAAAACGAAAGAAAAATGAAAGTAAAAAGAGTTCCGGGCAACTCCCGGTAGTTATTTGGTTGAGACAGAGACAGAAAAAAGCAATTGATGCCATGGGAAACATAAAGTAAGATAAAAGGAAGGAAGAGCGGAAAGGGATTAATGAATTTATATAATAAAGCTGCAGCATCTGTTTGTCTGTTTGCTTGTTTGTTTGTTGATGAAATCGTCATAAAGTTTTGAAGACAGACTTCATAACCATTTCTATTCTAAAAGTAGATTACTCAGCGTACTTGGATAAGCCTATTTTATTTTGGTCAAAGAGGGGGGGGCAATAATATCGTGGGGTCTGCATTAGTGCCTGTCATCTTTTTTATTATTATATTTATATCGTGAAAATAGATATAGACTCACGTAAACATATACAGGGTGCCCATAACGGCTAGATAATAGGGAAATTGGTCTCGACTTTTAAAGAAACAGGCTTGAACAAACCCAGTTCTAGACGACCAAAGACTACGGAAATCACGTTGAAATTATTATTCATCGACATTGAATAGAATTGTTTTCTTTTAAAAAGTATGTGTTTTTAACCACGTACTCAGACTTTGTGGACACCCTGTATATTCGGAAACAGCATACTTCAGAATATTAGAATAAGCATATTTCATTTTGACCAAAGGGAGTACATTATTGTGGGGTTTGCGTTCGCGCTTGGCATCCATAAAAAGAGGAAACACGGCATTTTACTTTATTTATAACTTGTAGTTTATACAAATTAAAAATATAGATATAAATGTTATTAAGTTGTTCAGGGCTTGGAGTCGGAGTGTCCCATGCTGAGTACATTCTTAGGCCTCACTCCCAAAATTGAATACTATAAAATGTAAAAAAAAAAAAAAAGGAATAAAAATGTTAATATAGTGTTATGTTCTGTGCGCAAAATGACATAGGATTCCTCATTGAATCGCGGGCAACGCCGGGTAGCCCTGGGAGATAGAGAAGAAGAAAACAACAACAAAAATGAAGCCAGCAAAAAAAGAACTAGAAGAAAGACAAAAGAAAACAAAATATCCTCCAGTGTTTTTACTGGACTCATATTCCAAAACAAACAGTTTAAGCCACTCTTTGTGACGGTAAACAAAAAAGCAAACAAAACCAAGAACGTATCAAAATCGACCCCGTTTTTATTCTTTGTTGATTTAAATATTTAAACCTGCTGTGGGCAACGCTTCTCTCCTTTCATCCAGCCGCCATTTACTTTTCTTTTTGTTTTGTTTTGCTTTTCAGTTCTCTTTTTTTTTGTACAGATTTGTCTAATTTGTACTTTACAAATCGGGTATCAGTTGACAATTACTAGGGACGTGCTGAACTGCGACATTAGGCCTGGGTGGCTATTAGAACATTGTAGGGGACGGGAGGAGGAGTCGACGCTCTCATGCCGCGGTGCCCCTGCCACCTAATGTTTTACTTGTGTGCTTAAAAAGGCGGCAGTTGTGACGACTATAAAGCAGAGAGATGTTTTTTTTTTTAAACTCTGTTTTTCTTGTCCCTATCCGACTCAACTCAGTTACGACCACGCCCTCGTCAACTACTGACGGATTAAGGCAGTGTTTCTCAACCTTTTTGGGTCGTGGCCCTGTTTAATTCAACGTGAGTTCTTTACGACCTCTTCATGTCAACTTCATATCCCTTCCCATCGCGTGCCTCAAATTCTTGAGAAGTGGTTCGAATAGTACTATAATATTAGAACGCTAAAGCAAGATTTACATAAAAGATTAATGTTATTTGGATAAATGCTCGAAATATGAGTAATGATGAAAATATTTTTAGTAGTAAATAAATAAATAAATAATAATAATAATAATAATAATAATAATAATTAATAATAATTAATAATAATACAACAACAACAACAACATATCTAAACAAAATAAGGTTTAAGGTTTGCAGAATTCATACTAGAATTGCCTATTTGAGTATATGACCTACTGGTTAATAGTGTTGATTAACAATCAGTAAACCGAAATGCATTCTGGTTGATTTAATTTCGTAATTTCGTAATTTCGTAGTTAAATTAGTTTTAAATATGATTTGTTAAATTCCGTTTTATTTTATGTCATTGGGTTTTTGGTTTAAATAAATATCAATAGTATATAATAAAATTATAAATCAATGTGTAAGTATCAGTTACGCTAACGCGAAAAATACACACACAGGCATAAAAAAAATGCCCACACAATTTTATTAATATTGAGACAGAATCAGTTGACGATTGAAGGTTCAATCCGCACTACATGCGATAATAGTTAAAAATAACAAAAATTAACACATCTATTCGGTCATGGCTGACGGAATGAAAACAATCTACGCCCTTGGATTAAATGAGTGGTTCAGTTCGAAATTCCGTACTGGTGTTGGATATCGGTGGGTAAATCAGCTAGTGTTTATTTGGTTGAACAAATATTCGCCAGGAGAAATTAACAAGTAAAGTGAAAAACAGGATGTATCATAGACAAAGGGTTCGGGAAAATCGAACTTGCGTTGGAACAACAAGTTAGCGGAAATGACGTCACACGATTGGTTTGAGAATCTTTTATCATTTCGCGTGAAAACTTTGGACCGACCAGACCGTATTAGAAGATAGCCTGACGTTTCTAGTTAGGTATCTCTCGTTATCTGTCTCCACGCGTTTTGCCTTGCGGCCCAAAGACCAACGTGTCCGAATAAATCATCAACTATTCTGTAATAACGTGTTGAGTCGATTAATAATGATAAATTAGTGTAAAAAGAATGCCGCCTACTTTTGATTGTAACTAGCACAGATGTGTGGATACTAAGAATCCAGCCGAAGAAGAACAAGGTATTTTGAATTGAGTTGGGCTGTTTATTCTTTAATTATAACAATTCTATAAGCAAAAAGATTGATATACAACATTTGCTCATTTTGACATCTAACGATAACCATTGCAAATAATGTTGCATTATTGCAACAGCCGTTTAGCTTTCTCTGGAATTTAAGTAACAATAAGCCTCTCTAACCGGCCCATTTGGGATAATGATAAAAGTGTTCGCTAATGTGCCGGGATAAACACTATTATAAGGTGACGATCAAAGGTAAATGGAGTGGCACCCTCCCCTACATCTTGGTGTAGAAGCTCATGAAAAGGGGACCTAGGGGTTGCTCTCGACTATGGTCGACCATTTTACTTTTGTTTTTACTTAAGCCTCTCCCAGATTCAGAACTCGCCGCGCCCTTGCAGTGGGAGTCTAGACGTTGTTCTCCCTCTCCAATCTTTCTACCCTCTTTGACTTTACAACCAATTGTGTGGTGCTAAAGGAGACAGGTGTCATACTTTGGGGTGCAAATTATGGGATTTCTGGTAGTTTCGGTTAACTTGGTTTCGTCTAATGCTATTTCATATTTTTAGTTCTATTTCTATGTCAACTTACCTATGTTTGATCAGGTTTACATGGTTATTTGGATTGGTTTCCGCATTCAAGGTGTTTCCTTAATATTTCAGCTGTTTTCATCAGTGCTGTATGTTGTATGGTATCAATCTCCCCATCTGATTCAAAAATTTCCAAGTCTTTTTTCAGGTTTTTCGGAACTGTTCCGAGTGCTCCTGTAATTATTGATATTACAGTAGTTTTGCTTCATGTTCAATATTTCCTTTAGCTCCCTGCCAAGCTCCGTGTATGTGCTTTGTTTTGCTCTTTCTTTATCTTCACCCTGTGAACTGCTGGGACAGCAAAATCTATTATTTGGTCGAGTTTCTTATTCTTGTTGATTATTATCATGTCTGGGCCCCTTGCTTTAATGGGTGTGTCCGTTTGTACTTCCATGCTACTGCCACAAGTTTGTGTCTATACCATGAGTCTGCATGCTCAAAATGCAGATATTTGAATAGTTCCCATTGAATTGCCTTCTCATTGCAGTCATATCTGTTTTTGTATTCATTTTGGCTGCATTCACTTATATGATTTACCGTTTCGTGTCTTTGTCCACAGAGTCTACATTTGCTGTTTAGCCGAGTCTTGCCTATTTTGGTTTTTATATAGTTGGTTCTGATTGCGTTGTTTTGTGCAACTGTTAGTTGCGGTCCCTGTTTTTTGTTCAAATGTGCTTCCCGTTGCTAAGTTCATGTGTTTTCGTTCGCCATTTCTTTGGAAAGTCTTATTAGCTTTTTGGTTAGGAACAAAGTGTAGTATCTGTTCTGATGATACACTTACTCTATTCTGTCTTCGGTGAGCAAATGAAAAGTCTTTCTAGACTGAGGACACATTTATTTTTGTTCCAATCCAGAGTGCCTTTTTTGGGGGAGATGGATTTTCCCCACATTAAAACCTACCTTGCGTCTAACTAAGCCCTCGTGGGGAGGCTAGCAACTTTTTTTAGTTCTCGTCATTTTGTTTCCTGCTTCGCTGCTCTCCGTATTGTTTATCTTGGCGGTGGTAATCAGCCCCTCTGCATTTTCTATACCTTTATATAATCATTCACGCAATCTTACAAGCCTCTTCCCTTTTCTTTCTTTTCTAAATAGAGTCCGTCAGTATCATCTTTCTGGTACAGTGTTTTGTGCATGATCAATATTTTCCTAGTTATTTGATCCAAGTAACTGAGCTTTCCTTTTTGTTCAGTTTATGAAGTGTCCAGAGTATTTTACCAGGGATACTGCCCAAGTATTTATTCTTTTAATTAGTCTTCTTTTATATAGTTTTGTTTTCAGAAGTTTTCTTTTTTTCTTGTGTATTATATTGTTACCATCTCTTTTATCTCTATTAATCTGGTGGTGTCTGCTTCCATGATGCCTAGGCATTTATATATTTCACGGTCAAAAATTGCTCGCATCACATTCTGGGCCTTCTGTTGTTTTCAGGTTTCCCTACGGCAGTGCACATTTTCCATTCTGAACTGAATCCCTATACCCTGACTAATGATCCTAGTCGTGCTTATAGCTGACTAGCAGGGCAACCCGGCGTTTCCCGGGGCAAAAGTGTAACATATTTCTATTAATACTTCCACCTCTCTCCACCCGTCTCTCTATCTTACTCTCTTTCCCCATCCCTTCCACTTCATTCTCCTTTGCCCACCCCATTCCACCCTAACTGGACATATATACACAAACTCACAGACAACTCTCCTTTATATAGATTCTTTGAGGAATTAGTCGGAATCAGGGAATTAACTCCTAGATAAAAAATTAGAGTTACTTCACTTTAGTAAATGAAATGGCTGAATACAATCACTGAAAAGTCAAGGCACCCTAACGAAATCTGGGTCAGCTGACCACTATAAAAATGAATATTTTTTGATAAATTTTAGATATTATTCATCCGGGGCAATGCTGATCAAGAATATACCAACTTTGTAGGTTTTTTGTTTCATAGTTCTTTTACTTTTAGCTGCCCCCCCCCCCACGCACAGACCACTGCCCTTTATATAATAGATTCCGTATTCTTCAATAGCTTAAAGTCATCCATTTACCTGAGGTGGTTTATTTTTTCTTTGTCCCTGTAAATTTGTATCCTGCATACCATCTCTTCAGTATGTTTGTGAGTGGCATCATAACTATGAAAAAACAGTAGTGGAGATAGAGAGTATCACTAGAAGATATCTCTCTGCATTTTTATCTATGTAATGTGTTGTCCTCCAGTTTTCAGCTCCAGTTTCCATGGTTTCATTGTTTTCTCTGTAAAATTTATAATTTTAGTAAGATATTTTGTATATCCTGAAGCATCTAATTATTAATGTTTGGTCGGTTGTATCGTAGGCTCTTTGTAGTCGATCCATGAATTGGCTATTCTTTTTTCATATTTTCATTTTTACTTATTTCAGGATCTTTTGATCGATATATAGCAGATCGTTTGTTTCTCTTTTTCCGTCATACTTTTTGTTCCACAGCTATTAAGAGATTGGTATATATATATATATATATATATATATATATATATATATATATATATATATATATATATATTCATTCAGTTGTGCCGTTAAAATTTCCCACATGATTGGTAGGTAGGTTATCGGTCTGTCATTGCTTATATGCGTTCGCTTATCTCTGTATTTTTTAAATTAATGTGGCTCTTCTTTTAGTTATCGATTCCAGTATTTCCGCTTCACGTAGATATCTTCTTAGGGGTTGTGTTAGTCTTTCATGTACGCCCGTTATCTTCTAAAACCAGAATACATGTATTCCGTTGTGTATTATTATTTGTAGCAATTGTAAATGCCACTAATGAAGAAAATCGGAAAAGGCTGGAGAAAGCTAGTTGCCAGGTCGTCTTTAGCGCGTCAACGGTCATCCAGACAACGGAAGAGATAAGATAAGAAGAATTGTCGAAGTTGTTGTAATAGTAATAGCGGTGGAACTATATTAGCTCGCTACGATACACTCACCTGACCTACCCAAATAAGTTTTCTGGCAAAATTAGTGCAATTATGTCGAGTAGATTCGGGGCCTATATATATAACTAATAGAAATACACACATAAAAACTGTTAAGTAGTAAAGGGTACGTTTGCTAGTATTCACTTGGTGATTTGGATTCGCAGGCCAACGTTTACGAGTCTGTATTCAAGTGTCACTTCAACTTGCTGTGGCTGGAAGCGGACGCGATGTCACATGGATCAAAAAAAGAGGAAGCGAGAGAAGCAAACGAGTTTGTGGAAGGCTTTGGAGCGAACATCACGTGTAAAGAATGGATTGAGATCGATTGTAATTAAGAGGCTAAAGGCTCCAAATGTACGTAGCCCGGATCATCCTCTAGTGCTAGCAAAAGAGAAGGCCACATAAACATCTTAATAAATTGTCGTTTCTTCAAATAATATTCTTCTTTTCTTCGTGCTACTGTAAAGCTTTAATTCCAGGTGTCTTAGTCACGGGAGGAGCGGGCGACACAAGGTAGTATTTAATTGTCATGGTATGATTTGTGACGTGTATTTTTTTATTGTGACTTACGAGACATTTGGCCTATCCTCGGAGGGGAGGTATATTTAACACACCCTCCATCAAAATTAACGGGAAAAATATGCTTTACCAGTGTTTGCACAACTATTCATATAAAATCATACAATTACTTTAGTAATTTAATTTTTTCCATATAAATTATGATAATTCTTGATAACCTAAAATAATACACCAACCGTTGATTTTATTTATTTAGTTGATTTCTTTCTGAATTCATTTAAGGCGGTAAGGTAATTTGGTGTGGTCGTTTAATTTGTTATTTACTTTTCCGCTTTCCAAAACTGGTTTCGTCTGACACGATTTTATACTCAGAAAGGACATATATATATATATATATATATATATATATATATATATATATAAATTTTATATAATATATATATATATATATAAATTTTATATAATATATATATATATATATATATATATAAATTTTATATAATATATATATATATATATAAATTTTATATAATATATATGTATATATATATATATATAAATTTTATATAATTTATATATATATATATATAAATTTTATATATATATATATATATATATATATAAAATTTATATATATATATATAAAATTTATATATATATATAAAAATTATATATATATATAAATTTTATATATATATATATATAAATTTTATATATATATATATAAATTATATATTGTTATATATATATTAATTAATATTGTTATGTATATATATAAATATATATATATATATATATAAATTATATATTGTTATATATAAATTAATTAATATTGTTATGTATATATATAAATATATATATATATATAAATTATATATTGTTATATATATATTAATTAATATTGTTATGTATATATATACATATATATATATATATTATATCTTGTTATATATATATTAATTAATAGTTATGTATATATACATATATATATATATAAATTATGTCTTGTTATATATATATTAATTAATAGTTATGTATATATATACATATATATATAAATCATATATTGTTATATATATATATTAATTAATATTGTTATGTATATATATATACATATATATATATATATAAATTATGTCTTGTTATATATATATTAATTAATATTGTTATGTATATATATATATATACATATATATATAAATGATGTCTTGTTATATATATATTTATTAATAGTTATGTATATATATATATACATATATATATAAATTATATATTGTTATATATATATATATTAATTAATATTGTTATGTATATATATATATATATATATATATATATAAATCATCATCATCATCATCATCATCATCAACCGGTTTATTTGTTGAATCAGGCCACAATTAATCCTCTGATGAGGGTGGGGCCTGATTGTCTAGTCTCGAAATCTAAGTCTTCCTCTCCACTCCTGTCTTTGGCAAGGCTTGATGGAATCCTACCCATGGCCTTCCTATCATGTTTGACTACGTCCTCCCAAGTCAACTTGGGTCTGCCAGTGGTGATGTTCTCTGCTGGCACATTCAACTGTCGGACTTTAGCAATCCAGCCATCGCTACGCTTAATGTGACCCAACCAACGCAGTCTGTTCTTTCGCATGATGTCCGCAAGGCTTTTCAAGTCGACCTGTGAGAGCAGGGATTCAAAAGAAACGTACTGTTCAGGCCTCACCAAACAGATCCATGTAACCATTGCCCTGTCATTACGGTGCAGCTTCCTTAGTATGCCAGCAGAAACAGCCCAAGTTTCTGAGCCATACAACAGCACACTTCTGGCACATGAGGAGTATACACGCCCTCTCGTAGTTGTTGGCAGGTGTTTGTTTGTCAGGATTGGTAGCAGCTCTCTAAACTTTTTCCAGGCACACTTGCAACGTGTAGCTGCCGCGAGTTCACAGCCTCCACCTGATGACAGCACATCTCCAAGATAACAAAAGTCTGTCACTACTTCCAGCTTGTTGTCACCAGTATCCATCTCCGTCAGTGGTCTGCCATCTATTGGTCTTGCCGTGCCGGTGCAACGAAAGCACTTAAAGTGAGGATCTGCTTTGAGAGAGCCCTTTATGCCACTGCACCTTTTGTGGACCCAACCTGAACAGTGAGTGCAGATGATTGAGTTGCTGCCAGTTACTTTCAGACATACAGCACACGGGTATTTTCCTGTTTTCTGTAGTAAGCTGAGGTTTGGACCTGCGATCATGACCTTAGTTTTACCCATGTTGACTCTGAGACCTTTCTCCTCCATGCTACTCTTCCATCTACCCAGACGTTCCTTGAGTGACTGAAGTGAAGTATTAATGATCGCTAGGTCATCGGCATATAGCAGCTCCCACGGGCAGCCAGTATGGAATTCCAGTGATAGAGCCTCGAGTACAATGATGAATAGAAGGGGACTTAAGACAGATCCCTGATGGACGCCTACTCTAACCTCAAATTCGTCGCTGTAGCTGTTACCGACTCGTACCCGACTACGTACATTGGTGTACATAGACGTTATCACCTGACCCAACCACTCAGTAATACCCAGCTTTCGCAGGGCCCACCAGATGACCCTTCTGGGGACACGGTCAAAAGCTTTCTCCAAATCTACAAATGCCATGTACAGTGGTTTGTTTGCTGCTAGATGTTTCTCCATGACTTGGCGTATGATGAAAATTGCATCTGTGGTGCTCCTACCGGGCATGAAGCCAAATTGCATATCAGCAATCTGTATTTGTTGTCTGATCCGCTGTTCAACAACTATTTCCAGGACTTTCATGACCTGATCAATGAGCTTGAGTCCACGGTAGTTACCTCTGTTTAATGCATCGCCTTTACCTTTGTACAGACTTACTATAATGCTGTCTTCCCATTCCTTAGGTATGCATCCTTCTCTGAAGATGGCTTCAATCAGTTCATGCACCAAACTGGCCCCTAGTTCACCGATTGGTTTGAGCATCTCAGCAACTATACCAGATGACCCAGCTGCTTTATCAGCTCCCATTTTACGGATTGCTTCAGTGATCATCTCCTGGATAATGGGGGTACTAGGACCTTCTATAGGAGGTTCATAAGTCAGCTCATCGGGGTTCCATGGAAATTCAACGTTCAGCAAGCGTTCGTACTGCTGTTTCCATGACTGTTTTTTTTGCTTCATCATCCAATGAGAGTTCACCAGAGTCGTTCCTTATAGGTTTTTCACCCAAGACATTTTGATTGTCACGGCGCATCTGTTTTGCGAGCTTGTAAATGTCACTTGACTTGGGATTTATTTTAAGAAAAATCTCTTTATCGGCCTCTGACTTAGCGTGGTGTACAGCAGCTTTAGCAGCACGCTTGGCTCAATTGTATGCTTCCCTACTACCTCCTGTTTTCCATGCTCTGTAGCATCGCCTCTTCTCTCTAACAGCTTGATCAACAATCTCATTCCACCACCAGGTTTGTTTCCTCCAATTGTGCTTGGATGACACTCCACACACCTCCGTCGCTGCATCATTCAATCCATCCTTGAGCCTCTTCCAGTGCTCTTCAACACTTACTGCCCGTGTATCCCGATGTGAAGAAACAAATCTCTCAGCAAATTTAGCCTGAATGATTGGATCCTTCAGCTTCCACAGTTTTATGTGTGGTGTAAACTTGTGTTTGCATTTGCGGGAAGCTTCTGCCTTGAGATCACATAATAGCAGATTGTGTTGAGATACACATTCTTCACCCAGGCTGACTCTGACATTTGTGACACGTCTCCTGAAGTTGCGCCGGAATAGTATGTAGTCTATCTGGGTCATGATTCCTCCAGATTGGTATGTAACTAGGTGTTTAGGCCTCTTTTCGAACACCGAGTTGCCAATCACTAGATTATTAGCAACAGCAAACTCGAGTAGTCTTTCTCCTCCAGCATTCCTCATACCAATAGCATGCCCACCATGTACTTCTTCATAACCGCAAGGAGTGGAACCAATATGTCCATTCTAATCACCACACACAAACAGTTCCTCAGTACTAGGTACAGTCGCCACTAGGCTCTGCAGCTCCGCGTAGAAGTTGTCCTTTGCTTCCTCGCTGAGTCCAACTTGTGGAGCGTAGATGCAAACAATGGCAAACACTAACTTTCCAACAACAAGACGAACAAATATTATCCTGTCGGATATTCGCTTCACCTCAAAAACTTTCTCCCACCACTTCTCTGCCACCAATATTCCCACTCCACCTGTCCCTTTATCATTCCTAGACCAGTAGAACTTGCAGTTGGTATCCCTCCCCACTATTTTTCTCACACCTTCATTTCTCCATCTCGTCTCTTGTAAACAACACAAGTCAATCTTCTTTCTGGATATTGTCTCCACCACCTCATTTGCCTTTCCTCGCATGGTTCCAACATTCAGAGATCCAATGCGAAAAAGTTCTGGATGTTCGTATGATTTGCCATAGCCAGGCCCTGAAGATCCACGCATCCTGGGATCTATGAAGCCCAAGACACTACCAGCAGCATTAGTGCTACTGGCACTGCCTTTCTTTTTTCCTGTTGTATTTCGACTAGACATTGTATTTAAGGCAATTTTACGGTTGGATGCCTATCCTTTACCAACTTGAACACTTTTGGCAGTCCAAGACCTCCACCGTTTCCATCTAACTAGGGCTGATGTCGTCTCCACTTAAGCATGTACAAATGTCATACATTACTTATATATTGTTATATACATATTAATTAATATTGTTATGTATATATATATATATACATATATATATATATATATTGTTATATATATATTAATTAATATTGTTATGTATATATATACATATATATATATATAAATTATATATTGTTATATATATATATTAATTAATATTGTTATGTATATATATATACATATATATATATAAATTATATATTGTTATATATATTAATTAATATTGTTATGTATATATATATATATATATATATATATATATATATATATATATATATTAATTTTAAATAAATAATATTAATTTATTTGTCCTACATACGCTAGCGTTTCAAGCTTTCGCCCTAATCAGTGCAGGGATGATAATCTCGCACGGTCGACCGGTTCGAACCCCTGCCACAGAATCAACCTAGACTCCGTAAACAAGCGCTGTAACGGGACATTACCACATTCAAGAAGGAAATTTAAGTTCTATTTATTCCAAGGGCATAAATAATTTTATTTAATAAATAAATCGGACAAAATAATATATAAATTATATATATATAATTGCAGTTCATAAAAAATAGATTTTATTTACAAACAATTGCACTTGCTCATTTCGTAAACATACACATTTATGGTATACAAACATTATCAAATATTTACAAAGAGATTTCATCACACATTGCAGTCAGGCTGAAAAAAACAAGATGCGTCCAATATTACTTTAATTAATGCATATTAAATTTGTATATTTTCTTTTCTTTTTTTTTTTATCACTCCAATCAAAAGCAAACTTTCGTTAGATTAAGAGCTCACTCGTATTATACACTATTGATCTACTATATAAACCGTTGAGCGAACTTAAGAAATCCTTATTTGTCCTACGTCATCTCTTCAAAATGTGGTTTCACAAAGTGTCGAGTAGGAGTATATATATTTGATTGTTAACAAATCAAAAGCTGGTCGCAATCGCACACGTGGATTCACGCATGCGCATTCGGCACGTGTAATTTTAGCAGACTTAACAATCTTTCAGACACAATCCAAGTCCAATTAGAACCATAATAAACAGTCTTCTTTATTTTCCGATACTTGTAAACCTTTTTGACGTATCAACTCCAAACAATTTAACCCCCCATAACAATTGCTTCCTCTCTCTTCGTCTCTCTTCATGCTTACCCTCATCTATTTATTTCGTGCCCCTTCCCCTACACGAGCATTGCACGCTCCTCGACGCCTGTTTAAACCACAGTCAACGCCACGACGGTGGTTCACACGTGTCACCAGCACAAACAACACAGTTGATGAGATTGGAGATTGCCTCAATGTCGCATAAACTAACATAGGGTAATAACTGCGCTAATAAGAATAACATTAAAACTTTTTTAAAAATTAATCTCTATACTAATAAAATTGCGTGATCTCTTGTACATGTGTATTACTCGTCTCTACGTGACTTACACGTTATTATTGTTTTTGTTTTTGGGCGCTAATAGACATAACATAAAAAAAACATTTAATCTCTATATTAATAAAGTTGCCTGATCACTTCTTGTATACCCCCCGTGTATGAGTGTGTTTCTCGTCTCTCCCGATAAAATGAGATTCTACTTTTTCAGGCGATTACGTTTGAATACCCTGAAAAACCTGGCCGAAAGAGAAACGACAAAAAATATTTTAGAATTTAGAATGATGAATCAGTTTAGCATATAAATTAAACGTAAAATAATCCTCTATTTTCATGCCATTTTAGGGTCTTATGGCAATTTACCATATTTTTGCAATTGAAAATGAATTCTGTGCGTTATTTTTTTCTGGAGAAGGGGGACCTTTTGTGGTGATTGCGTGTGGTTTTACGACCTTACCAGTCCAACCTAGGGTTAGTGTTAAAAACATTAAATGCCCTAACAATTTAGACCCTAAAAAGAAGAATCTCATTTTTAAGGGGGGATAATTTAGCTGAGGATGTTAATCTACACATTTACCAAAGTTTATTAAAATTATGGAATTCTCTGAGTAAAAAAACATTTTTTAAAAATTAACTCCCACCCCTCCCAATTAATTGTTGCCCGGATCGCGGGTAAGTTTTGCTAGTATATAATATACGTATAGTAATCCAGGTTACTTCACATCCACTGGGTAAAAATCAAGAGAATTATTATCTTTATATAAAAGTGCTCAGTACTAATAGAGCTGTTTAGTAGGTATACAATGCTTTTTTATGTTAACATTATTTGGCTACACATTTGCAGATATTTCTCGATCAGAGCCATGGATATCCAGATCTCTTCGGGTCAACGCCTTTTCTTTACAGCTACATTTAATGGAATGAGACCAAAGTACTTTCTGAAACTGAATACATGATAAGCTCATAAAAAAAACTAATTCAAATCGCCTACGATATTATTATCTTTTAAATTTTTAATAAGATTTTTTGATTATTTATTTATTTTAGGCTAGACCCCTGACCTAAATTTACCTAGTCGAGGTTGACATAACTCACATACAGGTTCGAATCTCAATATCCGGTTAGTTATAATATAGTCTAACTAATTTATAGAAATGACATGTAAGTTAAAGCACGCATACACTTACAACGTCGGATATTGGGATTCGCAATCATTCCTATTTTTATCCTCAAACAATATTTGATAAAAATTTGCCCAGTGTGGGAGTATGTCTTTTTTGGTCCCCCGATTTCTAAAATCGGGGGACTTATGTTTTGAAGCATGTCCGTCCGTCCGTCCGTCCGTCCGTCCAGATTTTTCTCCGCAACCATCCATTGAATTTCTCTGAAATTTTGCATGAAGTTGTAACTTTGGTCAGGTTAGAAAGTGACATTCTCCGATTTTTTGAAAAAAAAATCTGGTTAGCCCCCCAGGTGGTCAAAATGCCCCGAAATGGCAAAAAATTACATTTTTTGCCCCATAACTTTTCATCCATCCATTCAATTTCTCTGAAACTAGGCCAAAATGTGGAGGCAATTGTTCCTAATAGAAAATAAGTATCGCTGACCTTGGAAAAAATCTGGTTCGCGCCCCCAGGGGGTCAAAAGCCCCCAAAATGGCAAAAATGACCCTTTTATCCCATAACGTTTGATCCATCCATTCAATTTTTCTGAAACTTGGCCAAAATGTAGAGGCAATTGTTCTGGATATAAAATGAGTATCCTTGACCTCAGAAATATTCTGGTTCGCGCCCCCAGGAGGTCAAAGGGAGGTCAAAAATGCCCCAAATTTCCCAAATTTATTGCATTTTACACTCGCCACATCGAGTCACATACAGAGGGGGACCACGCACGCGCGGCTTGTTATTATAAAGATGAATGTACTATTAGTATTCTGAATGGCCAAACTTATGGTTTGAGTTGTGCGTTGTTTGAATATTAGCTCCGAACGTCTATCCAGTATTGGCATATATTTTTTCCACGTGTTTTTTTATAGACAAGAAAGTCTGTTCCATTTGTGCTAGCAGTTTCATTGCTAGAAAAGAACAGTTTGTGAGATTTGTTGTGTACTATCTCACTTTCAAAAGTTCTACTCCATTCGATTAAAAAATATACCCTTAAACATATATGTGGGTTTCTTTTTAGCGTCATTATTCTTCGATGTCAGCCATTTTAACTTCGAAACAGTCAATCGTATTTATTGAGATCTTTCACGTATTATGAAATTAATTTCATAATGATTTGTGTATATGCAAATATTGTTTGTAAAAAAAGTAAAGCATTTTATTTAACATTGAATATCACTGGTAAAAAGATACATCCTGAGAAAAATGTAATTATTTCTAATCAAAGCAAATCCACTTGTTTCTAATAAAAGAAGATTAATTCCTAACTAAAAAAAGAAAAATATTGTGGATTGTAAAATTACTAAATGCAGTAAATTTAAATTCAAAGAAATATTTCATATATATTCACCGATTTTAAAAAGAAAATCAGTATCGATCTTTTTGCAACAAGAAAAACACATTAATGGTATTGAATCGTATTGTGTTGTGAATTTAATTCTTACGGAACATGTATTATTTGAATTGAGACAATTGTAGACGAATCTATGAATAGCAACAGAGAAGATACGAAGGAAACATTTCAAATGAAAATATTCTAAGATATGTGATCGAGGATGGTTACGCCATGTCACATATATTTGAAAAAACAAATCGACAATTCGCGTTTTAGCTCAGTTTTTAAAAAATGTATTCAAATGTTTAAGGATGTTTAAAATAAAATTGCAATATTGTGACGATCGGACCAGCAGTGACACTACAGTAAAGTCTCGAGCTAAGTATAATTTATTATCATTTATTATAAACACACAATATATATACGTATATATACATAATATTATATATCTATACATATATACACAAATGTATGTATATATATATATATATATATATATATATATATATATATAAATATATATATATATATATCCCCGTCTCCCAGTTTTGTTCTGTTACGGGATTTGAATGAGTTGTTTGCGTGGGGGAATAAACGGATATGGAAGTTAGCGGTAAAATGGGCCGCTCAATCATCTTTTCAATGGACGTCTCTCTGGAAAAATAACGAAGGAACGGGTTCCCGCTAAATCCCAGCAGTTGGCAAATATTCACTCTTAATCAACGACTAACCAACGATCTGCACATAAGAATCTCCCCCCCCCCCCATTCTCGACCCATTTCCCTCCACGTCAAATTTTCTTCTTTGCCTATAGTTTCCTTATTTATTTCTATCACTTTTCTTTCTTTCCTCATTTTCTTTGTCTCCGTAATCCTGTGTCTTTGTCTCTCTCACTTTCTCTGTTTTCACACCTACCTTCATTTAAATATGTATTTTCTTATATTACTACTTTTTTTTTTACTTATTTTAAAAATTTATTTCAGAAACCTACACACTCATATATACACCCAACTACACGTAAACATTATATATAGATGTATAGTGCTTCATAAAAGTATAGAGCGCTCTAGGTAGCCGATACTTTCTAATATATAAACATTCATAGATGTCTCTTACATGTGGCGATGGCTAATAGCAAAGTAAAATTACATTGGAAAAGCCAAGATTTAAAATATTTACGAATCGTTTCACTTAAAGTAAAGCAAACAAAATTATTATGTCAATGTTGGAAATTATTTTACGAATCGTTTCACTTAAAGTAAACCAAACAAAATTATTATGTCAATGTTGAAGATTATTTTACGAATCGTTTCACTTAAAGTAAACCAAACATAATTAGTATGTCAATGTTGGAAATTATTTTACGAATCGTTTCACTTAAAGTAAACCAAACAAAATTATTATGTCAATGTTGAAGATTATTTTACGAATCGTTTCACTCAAAGTAAACCAAACAAAATTATTATGTCAATGTTGAAGATTATTTTACGAATCGTTTCACTTTAAGTAAACCAAACAAAATTATTATGTCAATGTTGAAGATTATTTTACGAATCGTTTCACTTAAAGTAAACCAAACAAAATTATTATGTCAATGTTGAATATTATTTTACGAATTGTTTCACTTCAAGTAAACCAAACAAAATTATTATGTCAATGTTGGAAATTATTTTACGAATCGTTTCACTTAAAGTAAACCAAACAAAATTATTATGCCAATGTTGGAAATTATTTTACGAATCGTTTCACTTAAATTAAACCAAACAAAATTATCATGTCAATGTTTTATCTGTTCACATCAAGTTCGTCAGAAAAAGTACATGAAAAGTTCCCAATTTGAAAAAAAAATTAGAATGTATTTTGACATGGAAGACAAACGTTTAGAAGGATTTTCTATTACTATGAAACTCATGGATTATTAGTGTTACTATTATTATTTGCTTTTCCCTAAATATATATTTCTGGGTTCTAATCCATTGTATAGTTTCTCATCATTTATTTTATTTTATTAGTAGTATTGCAATTGTTATTAGTAGAAGTATTATACCTTCATGTACATGTGTTTTTCTTTCTACCTGTAATAATTTAATATATATATTTTTTTGAATAAGAAGAAAATGTGGATTTTTTGCTTGACCTCTATTTGTGAGCTTTTGTAAAAAGCGCTTTAAAAAGGGACATATCGGATTTAAAAAAGTAGAAAATAACAAAAAATTGCTTGTCGTCTTAGAAACGATCGTACGATGAATCATTGTTGATCTTGAATTTTTGGAACTAGAATAACACTTTTTAGTTTTATTAGGTTTCATTCAGTTTATCAAATATCTTGACGCTCGCTTAAACGGATCCACAAAGCGTTCTGCATTACTAGTAGATTTCGGAAGTTACGGAGCGATTGTCATCTGACTCATTGAAAATTATTTGCACAAAGCTGTTAATTGAGTTTAATCATCAGAAAATTTGTATCAGCAATACCGAATCTTGCGATAGTTTCGTGCAAAAAGATTTCTAGCGCTTTTGTATGTAGATTTCCCACATTTGACAACTTCTAACAACTTCGTGAAACTATCTACCACAATGAAGTAATAAACCCCATTTAGTTGTCCTGCATAGTCAATACGTAATTCGGACCACGGTTTGTCCGTTTTCGCCACGGAATAAGTTTTATTGGTCGTTCTTTTGCTGCTGTTGCACAGCATGTACAAAATTTCAAAGATCTTCGATTTCTTTATCTACCCCAACTAATTAAACTAATGCTCTCAAGAGTTACTGGCAATTCTTTCAATGTCTTACGAAGTACATTTTTATCTCTGTTTCTGTACTTAATGTATCAATGTCTGTTTTCTTCACCCAGGAAATATATTGGTAAAAACCTTACAGAAAAAAGTAACTTACTTAGCTTTAGTATACTACTTGCAGGACTCGTGAATTGAGGAGACCTAGTGCCCAAGCATTTTAGTCTGTTTTGTTTAAAACTCAAACTTTTTCTAAGCGTTTTCAATTATTAATCGAGCTGCAAAGAGTGCTTGTCTTTTTGGTAAAAAAAAATCGGTTGTACATTAATTCGAGCCGCCTTTGTCTGTGAACATATTCCTAACCTATCATAAAATGTCTGAAAAACTTGAATTAACTTCTCTTTTTAGATATACTGTATTAGAGGAAACTACCTTTATGAATCAAATAATTCCATCCAACCAGTTCCGAATAGATTTGGGACTGAATAATTACGAATGATTTCAGTTTAATTCTTTTGTTCATAAATTATATATTAGCATAGCATTCACCTAAAAAATATTTTTACTGGTTATTACGTATGAAATTAAAAAATAAGTAATTAGTCTGCACCGATTAATTTTAACGTTAATTAATCTATTATTATTATTAACTCAGACCCTGCGTTTAATTAAAATGTAAAATTTGTGTCTTCTTTTTTTATATTTACGAATTTTCTTTCTATCGCAGTAAATATGTTTTCTGTTTTCTGATTTTGTAGAGTAAGCAGTAATTTATAAATTATTACACTCCTTATTTTAAAATAGACATTTTTTTATATAAAATCATTTGACCGCATCCATAATAAGGATTAATTTGGAAAATACAATCTTTTTTAGCGTTCTCGTTTCTTTTGCTTGATTGGATGTGTAAAATATCACTTCCCTCAATGTTTACTGGGTCATAGCCCATATTTATTGTTCGTCGACATTCTTCAGCGATATTTTGTAATGTTTTCTTTGAAACTTGATCCAGTTTTGATAGTAGATATTATTTTATATTTTTAAACCTTGTCTAAATGTGAAATATTTTAACATATCCGGAGTAAGTTTGCTTAGTTTCAATTTTTCACATTCTTTATTCACTACACTTGAAAACGTAGTATATTCCCCTGTATCTCTATTGTTTGGGTTAAGGCATTACCGAAAAAATGTTAACTTCTTTAGCCAACAATCTGTGTTAACTGCAAAATAACATTCTGAAACGAAATATCTCCTGAATATTCTAGTATTAAATAATAATTATACTTTTAAGTTCAATGCTTCTGAATTTTTTAAGCAATAGTTGAATTTTTTGTCGCCTGACCATGTCGAACAATCTTTATTTTTTTTAATATCTTCGTATCTGCGAAAATATGCTGCAAATGTGACCCATTTTGGCCTGTGCCTAAATTCTCCAATTGAGTTTATTACATAACCCTAAGTAAAAGAATTAGTTTCCTTGGCTACTTTTGCTTGAGAATTTTTCTAAGAGTTTTGAAAAAGATTTCTCCAGTGATTCTAAGTATTTTTATGTACTAACGAATCACCGCTTATCAAGGCCCAAATACCACTCGAGGATAAGGATTAATAAGTTTGTCAGAAAGAAAAGTGAGGCAAAACCGTGAGGATTGGTAACGATGGTTGAAACTGAACAAAATTTGATTATTTAAAGGGACGGCTCAACAAGAATTTGTTATACTTGGACTTGAAATCATCCATGTTGTAGTCAGCTCGGAAGCAGTCGCGTGGTATTGTGTTCCACAGACAAGTAATTGTTTGAAGACACTTTGCTCATGGAAGTGCCGTTTAGTTGAAGGTACACCTAGGAAGAAAAGAAAATTATTTACAGTGGTTGTAGGTAGACGAGTTTTGTTGTCAATGTTTTGCAGGGGTGACCATAGATTGGTGCTCATTCGAACACTTACTATAGGAATAACGATAGAGTAGATGCTGTTTTGGAGTCTTTGCACATCTTGACTGCGCTGAAGTTTTTTAGTCTTTTTTTTTTTTTTTAAATATTTCCATTTCTTGACTCGTATTAGTTTACAAATTCCAACGTAATAATTTTAAATTCCTACATTTGTTTTGAAAACTCGTAGCACCTTTTGGCGTCCAAGTTCATAATTCTGTCTATTAGTGATCGAATAATAAACACAAAGTAAATAAAACTAAAATATTAATAAAAATATGCATTAAAAATAAATAATAAGTCACTTACTAAATATACACGTGTAGATAACCCGCTTCTGAAGATCGGTGAAAATTGTGTAACCACAATATATATATACACAAATTATCTATTTAAAAAATATACATTACAGATTTCAGAGATGTATCATGGTTTCATTGACACAGGTATGTCTTTATTGTTTAGAAAGAATTCTTACAAGTCTGTTAACCGTCGCCTATTCCATTTTTCGAACTGTCTTTTTTCATTGAGAAGCTGATGATTTGAGATGGGTTAGAAGGGTCTTCTCTAAACAGTAAAGGCTTATCCGTGCCAATGAAACAAAAATACATCTCTAGAATATCTGATGTATAGTTTTTAAATGAATAATTTGTATTTTAGCGCTCGCATTTTTACGATCGAGCACTTTATTGATTTCTTTTCAACATACCCATAAACACTTTATATATATATATATATATATATATATATATATATATATATATATATATATTTTCTTTTTTCGGTAAGTAACAGATCGGCAAAGGGTAATCTTAAATTTTCGAAAGAAAAACTTTCATTATCAGAAGACAACAATAGAAGACCGAGAGGGTCGAAAAAACGGGAAACAAACCGGTGTCAGATCAACGTAATACATTACGATGATCTGACACCGGAATAAATCGTTTTGAGTTTTACTTTCTCCCTGCGTTTATTTCTTTTCACTTTTCCATCTCACGGCAACCACATCGCATTGCTATAGCCTTGGACGACTAATTTACATTTACATTTACCAGCAATGCTTCAAGCAAACTACAATCTCCTTTTATATATATATATATATATATATATATATATATATATATATATATATGTGTGTGTGTGTGTGTGTGTGTGTGTGTGTGACGCCATTTTCCAAGGAGACAGACATAAATAGAGGCTGAAGAGAGTCCGACATATGAAGTCAACTATAGGTCCCATTTGTTTGGATTTGAAACCGACGGTACCGATGTTGTCTTGATTATCTGTAATTAACCCCCATTAAGCTGCACAGAGGCTTCCGCGTTTCATCCCCGTAGGGAATCGTCAGACTAAAATGCATGGAATTTGTGTTACCGTGTGTTTATATATACACGTGTTGTTTAGTCTAGCTAGCTAATCAATCAGATTCTTTGTTATTCCTTCCCACGAGTTAATGTTTCAATTAGCCAATGGTTGGGCGTCTCACAAAGGTTCGGTTGATTTTACTGCCTATTCTTTTGTTCTGTTTTGTATAGGGGTGACTCGTCCCTGTTTTTTTGTTGTATCGAATTAATAGGTGACCTTATTTTTACATATGCGTGCTACGGGGATGGAAGCTTCTGTATAGCTTAATTCCATAAATATATTTTCATAACTTACTACCTAGCTCTACTCACGTATTGAGCATTGTTGAAGTAAACACTAAAAATCGATAAATAACATATTATACCTCCTTATAACATTTTATGTGGATACATGAAATAATATATATATATATATATATATATGTGTGTGTGTGTGTGTGCGTGTGTGTAAATTGAGAAATATGGAAATAAAGATAATATCCCTAAATTATATCCAATCTTGAATAGTCAAAACTCGATATACGAGATAGAGCAATAGTATAAGTAGATAAGTGATGAGAATAAAAATTGGATAAAATGCAATGTTTATTAAATCATCAATTGTTCAAAACAAGGGTTATATAAAAGAAACTATTTTCATTCCTTAATCCATGAATTTTTAAAGATGTAGTCTTATCGTCATAGGAAATTCGACAAATACGTCAGTAAAATTGACTGTGATACCAACATTAAAAAAAAATATCTAAAACAATGCAAAATGTGTGTGTGTGTGAAGTGAGAAAATTCAAAAATATCAAGGCCGTGATAGGTGAAGCGAAGAGAAGGTATAATAAGTTAACAAAAAAAACGCATCCAGTCACAGAAACTAGGTACTCGTGATTTCTGGAAAATCTACAATAGTGTAGTGAATAATGGTCAATCAACGATTCCTCCACTATCAAACCACAATGATGTCGTATGCACGGCCACTGATAAGGCTGAACTACTTGCCCAGCGCTTCGCTTCTAACTCTACTTTAGACTCAGATAACCACCCCCTCCCCAAATTCCCATTGCGGACCGAAGTCACACTTGATAACCTGGTCGTCACCCCATCCCATGTCAGAGACATCATAAAAAACCTTGACACCTCCAAAGCTTGTGGGCCTGATCTTATACCAGTAATAGTAATAAAGAAATGCTCTGCTGAACTGGCCCCTGTCCTCTTCAAACTCTACAATAAATGCCTAGCTGAATCTTGCTTCCCCGACAGCTGGAAAATTGCCTCTGTGGTACCAGTCTACAAGAGTTCTGGGAATAGAACCGATCCTCACTACTATCGCCCAATCAGTCTGCTGCCGATCTTTGCTAAAATCTTCGAATCTTTAATCAACCTAGCGATAGTAAGGTACTTAGATAATGCTAAACTTCTTTCTGACCGTCAGTATGGATTTAGACAAGCACGATCTACTGCAGACATCCTAACGGTAATCTTTGAACGCATGTATCATACACTTGACAAGGCAGGGGAAGCTAGGGCAGTAGCACTTGATATATCCAAGGCCTTTGACAAGGTATGGCATAAAGGGCGTCTTCTGAAAATACGCTCATACGGTATTACTGGGCAATTACTTAATATAATCAGATCCTTCCTAGACAAAAGAAAAATCCGGGTGTTCCTCGATGTCCGTTCATCTAAGCAACATGACATAAATGCTGGTGTACCCCAGGGATCTATCCTTGGACCTTTGTTGTTTCTGATCTATATAAACGATCTCCCTGATGACATAGTGTCTGAGATTGGTTTATTTGCTGACGACACCACGCTTTACTCTCGCCATGTTGGCAAAACCGACGCGATCATATCCGAGGCATTGGCTGAATCTTTAGAAAATGACCTCCAGGCTGTAGTGGATTGGGGTCACAAATGGTTGGTAACTTTTAATGCCGCTAAGACAAAACCCCTTTCCTTCAATAACTACAAAGAACCTCTCCAACCACCGATTGTCATGGCTAATAACACCCTACCTGAGAGTTTATCATTCAAACTCCTCGGCCTAACCTTCACAGGTAACATGAATTAGAACAAATACATTGAAGACATTGCCAAAACTGCCGCAAAGAAGGTTGGTTCCCTCTACCGTGCTAGCAAACTCCTCTCACCTGACATTATCCTGTATCTCTACAAAGCCACCATCCGCCCATGCATGGAGTACTGTTGTCACATCTGGGCTGGTGCATCATCTACTAGTCTCTCCCTCCTTGAAAAGGTCCAAGGTTCGCCAACTTAATAGGTCCCTCACTGTCAACCAGGCTCCTGTCCCTGTCCCATCGCCGCAATATAGCATCCTTGTGCTTGTTTTACAAATACTTCAATGGATTATGCTTTGATGAACTGGCTACTCTGGTGTCCCCTCGACGTAAATTAACTAGACTAACTCGACAATCAACTAAATCTCATTCATTCACTCTGGAGGGCCCCAGATGTCGGAGAGCTTTCTACTCAAAAAGCTTCTTTCCTCGTGCTGCTGGCCTCTTGAACTCCCTCCCTGCCCCCTGGTTCCACGACACTACAAACATGCAGAAGTTTAAGACTAATGTTAACAGACATCTCGCTGCGTAGATCCCAATCTAGGTTGACTGCCCCCTACCTTCTCCCCTCTTTTTTCTCAGTAGCCCCTTACGTCTACAGTGGCGTCCTGCCTTGTTGGGTCTGAACTATGTAAAAAAAAAAATCTCACACATTGCTTTTTGAATACCTTTTGCATCTTTCTCGCAGTTTTAAATTTCCACGATGCTTAGAAAGAAATAAACTTGCCAAAATTTATACTTGCGACCATGCGCAGTTTTAGTTTATATATTGCGACCATGCGCAATTTTAGTTTATACATTGCGACCATGCGCAATTTTAGTTGACACTTGCGACCATGCGCAATTATAGTTGATACTTGCGACCATGCGCAATTTTAGTTGATACTTGCGACCCATAAACAGTTTTAGTTTATACTTGCGACCATGCGCCATTTCAGTTTATACTTGCTACAATTCCCAATTTTAGTTTATACTTTCCACCATGCGCAACTTAAGTTTATAATTGCGACCATGCGCAATTTCAGTTTATACTTGCGCGCATGCGCAATTTTAGTTCATACTTGCGACCATGCGCAATTTTAGTTTATACTTGCGACCATGCGCAATTTAAGTTTATACTTGCGATCAATGCGCAATTTCAGTTTATACTTGCGACCATGCGCAATTTAAGTTTATACTTGCGTGCATGACCAATTTTAGTTTATACTTGCGACCATGCGCCATTTTAGTTTATACTTGCGACCTTGCGCAATTTCAGTTCATACTTGCGACCATGCGTAATTTTAGTTAATAATTGCGACCATGCGCAATCTCAGTTTATACTTGCGACCATGCGCAATTTTAGTTTATACTTGCGACCATGCGCAATTTTAGTTTATACTTGCGAACATGCGCAATTTTAGTTCATACTTGCGACCATTCGCCATTTCAGTTTATACTTGATATCATGAGCAATTTAGTTTATACTTGCGACCATGCGCAATTTTAGTTTATACTTGCGACCATACGCAATTTTAGTTTATACTTGCGACCATGCGCAATTTAAGTTTATACTTGCGACCATGCGCCATTTTAGTTTATACTTGCTAGCATGCGCAATTTCAGTTTATACTTGCGACCATGCGCAATTTTAGTTTATACTTGCGACCATGCGCAATTTTAGTTAATACTGGCGACCATGCGTCATTTTAAGTTTATACTTGCGACTAGTCACAGCTTCAGTTTATACTTGCGACCATGCGCAATTTCAGTTTATACTTGCGACAATGGGAAATTTATGTTTATACTTGCGACTATGCGCAATTTCAGTTTATACTTGCGCGCATACGCAATTTTAGTTTATACTTGCGACCATGTACAATTTCAATTTATACTTGCGACTATGAGCAATTTTAGTTCATACTTGCAACCATGCGCAATTTCAGTTCATACTTGCGACTATGCGAAATTTAAGTTAATACTTCGACCATGCGCAATTTCAGTTTATACTTGCGACCATGCGCAATTTAAGTTTATAATTGCGACCATGCACAATTTCAATTTATACTTGCGACCATGCGCAATTTCAGTTTATACTTGCACGCATGCGCAATTTCAGTTCATAATTGCGACCATGCGCAATTTTAGTTCATACTTGCGACCATGCGCCATTTTAGTTTATACTTGCGACCATGCGTAATTTTAGTTTATAATTGCAACCATGCGCAATCTCAGTTCATAATTGCGACCATGCGCAATTTTAGTTCATACTTGCGACCATTCGCCATTTCAGTTTATACTTGATATCATGCGTAATTTCAGTTTATACTTGCGATCATGCGCAATTTTTGTTTATACTTGCGACCATACGCAATTTTAGTTTATACTTGCGACCATGCCCCATTTTAGTTTATACTTGCGACCATGCGCCATTTTAGCTTATACTTGCGAGCATGCGCAATTTCAGTTTATACTTGCCACCATGCGCAATTTCAGTTCATACTTGCGACTCTGTGCCATTTTAGTTCATACTTGCGACCAAGCGTTATTTTAGTTTATACTGACGATCATTCACCATTTCAGTTTATACTTGCGACCATGCGCAATTTCAGTTTATACTTGCGACCATGCGCAATTTTATTGTATACTTGCGACCATTCGCCATTTCAGTTCATACTTGCGACCATGCGCAATTTAAGTCTATACGTACGACCATGCGCAATTTAAGTTTATACTTGCGACCATGCGTCATTTTAGGTTATACTTGCGCGCATGCGCCACTTTAGTTTATACTTGCGACCATGCGCAATTTCAGTTCATACTTGCGACCTATCCGCAATTAAAGTTTATACTTGGGACCATGCGCAATTTCAGTTTATACTTGCGACTATGCGAAATTTCAGTTTAAACTTGCGACCATGCGCAAATTCAGTTTATACTTGCGACCATGCGCAATTTCAGTTAATACTTGCGACCATGCGCAATTTTAGTTAATACTAGCGACCAGTCGCAATTTCAGTTTATACTTGCGACCATGCTAAATTTAAGTTTATACTTGCGACTATGCACAACTTCAGTTCATACTTTCGACTATGCGCAATTTCAGTTTATACTTGCGACCATGGGCAATTTATGTTTATACTTGCGACCATGCGCAATTTTAGTTTATACTTGCGCGCATACGCAATTTTAGTTTATACTTGCGACCATGCGCAATTTTAGTTCATACTTGCGACTATGCGCAATTTCAGTTTATACTTGCGACCATGCGAAATTTCAGTTAATACTTCGACCATGCGCAATTTCAGTTTATACTTGCGACCATGCGGAATTTAAGTTTATAATTGCGACCATGCACAATTTCAATTGATAATTGCGACCATGCGCAATTTCAGTTTATACTTGCGACCATGCTTAATTTCAGTTTATAATTACGACACTGCGCAATTGCAGTTTATACTTGCGACCATGCGCAATTTAAGTTTGTAATTGCGACCATGCACAATTTCAATTTATACTTGCGACCATGCGCAATTTCAGTTTATACTTGCACGCATGCGCAATTTCAGTTAATACTTGCGACCACGCGCAATTTCAGTTTATATTTGCGACCATGCTTAATTTCAGTTTATAATTACGACACTGCGAAATTTCAGTTTATACTTGCGACCATGCGCAATTTTTGTTTATATTTGCGACCATGCGCAATTTCAGTTCATACTTGCACGCATGCGCAATTTCAGTTTATACTTTGGACCATGCGCAATTTTAGTTCATACTTGCGACCATGCGCCATTTAAGTTTATACTTGCGACCATGCGTAATTTTAGTTTATAATTGCGACCATGCACAATCTAAGTTTATACTTGCGACCATGCGCAATTTTAGTTTATACTTGCGACAAATCGCAATTTTAGTTTATACTTGCGCGCATGCGCAATTTTAGTTCATACTTGCGACCATTCGCCATTTAACTTTATACTTGATATCATGCGCAATTTTAGTTTATACTTGCGCGCATGCGCAATTTTAGTTCATACTTGCGACCATTCGCCATTTAACTTTACACTTGATATCATGCGCAATTTTAGTTTATACTTGCGCGCATGCGCAATTTTAGTTCATACTTGCGACCATTCGCCATTTAACTTTATACTTGATATCATGCGCAATTTTAGTTTAAACTTGCGCGCATGCACAATTTTAGTTCATACTGGCGACCATTCGCCATTTAACTTTATACTTGATATCATGCGCAATTTTAGATTATACTTGCGACCATACGCAATTTTAGTTTATACTTGCGACCATGCCCCATTTTAGTTAATACTTGCGACCATGCGCCATTTTAGTTTATACTTGCGAGCATGCCCCATTTTAGTTTATACTTGCGACCATGCCCCATTTTAGTTTATACTTGCGACCATGCCCCATTTTAGTTTATACTTGCGAGCAGGCCCCATTTTAGTTTATACTTGCGACCATGCCCCATTTTAGTTTATACTTGCGACCATGCCCCATTTTAGTTTATACTTGCGACCATGCCCCATTTTAGTTTATACTTGCGACCATGCCCCATTTTAGTTTATACTTGCGAGCATGTCCCATTTTAGTTTATACTTGCGACCATGCCCCATTTTAGTTTATACTTGCGAGCATGCCCCATTTTAGTTTATACTTGCGACCATGCCCCATTTTAGTTTATACTTGCGACCATGCCCCATTTTAGTTTATACTTGCGACCATGCCCCATTTTAGTTTATACTTGCGAGCATGCCCCATTTTAGTTCATACTTGCGACCATGCCCCATTTTAGTTTATACTTGCGACCATGCCCCATTTTAGTTTATACTTGCGAGCATGCCCCATTTTAGTTTATACTTGCGACCATGCCCCATTTTAGTTTATACTTGCGACCATGCCCCATTTTAGTTTATACTTGCGACCATGCCCCATTTTATTTATACTTGCGACCATGCCCCATTTTAGTTTATACTTGCGACCATGCGCCATTTTAGTTTATACTTGCAAGCATGCGCAATTTCAGTTTATACTTGCGACCATGCGCAATTTTAGTTTATACTTGCGACTATGTGCAATTTCAGTTTATACTTGCGACCATGCGCAATTTTAGTTCATACTTGCGACCATGCGCAATTTTAGTTTATACTTGCGATCATTCGCCATTTCAGTTTATATTTCAACCATGCGCAATTTCAGTTTATACTTGCGACCATGCGCAATTTTAGTGTATACTGGCGACCATTCGCCATTTCAGTTTATACTTGCGACCATGCGAAATTTTAGTTCATACTTGCGTGCAACCGCAATTTTAGTTTATACTTGCGACTATGGTCAATTTCAGTTCATACTTGCGACCATGCGCAATTTCAGTTTATACTTGCGACCATGCTTAATTTCAGTTTATAATTACGACACTGCGCAATTTCAGTTCATACTTGCGACCATGCGCCATTTAAGTTAATACTTGCGACCATGCGAAATTTAAGTTCATACTTGCGCCCTTGCGCAATTTCAGTTTATACTTGTGACCATGCACAATTTCAGTTCATACTTGGGACCATGCGCAATTTAAGTTTGTACTTGCGACAATGCGAAATTTTAGTTTATTCTTGCGACGATGCGTAATTTCAGTTTATACTTGCGACCATGCGCTATTTTAGTTTATACTTACACGCATGCGCAATTTTAGTTTATACTTACGACCATGCGCAATGTTAGTTTATTCTTGCGACCATGCGCAATTTCAGTTCATACTTGCAACCATGCGCAATTTTAGTTTATACTTGCGACCATGCGCAATTTCAGTTTATACTTGCGACAATACGAAATTTCAGTTTATACTTGCGACTATGCGCAATTTCAGTTTATACTTGCGACCATGGGCAATTTTAGTTCATACTTGCGCGCATGCGCAATTTTAGTTTATACTTGTGACCATGCGCCATTTTACTTAAAACTTGCGACAATGCGCAATTTAAGTTTGTACTTGCAACCATGCGCAATTTCAGTTTATACTTGCGACCATGCGAAATCTAAGTTGATACTTGCGACCATGCGCAATTTCAGTTTATACTTGCGACCATGCGCAATTTTAGTTTATACTTGCGACCATACGCAATTTTAGTTTATACTTGCGACCATGCCCCATTTTAGTTTATACTTGCGACCATGCGCCATTTTAGTTTATACTTGCGAGCATCCGCAAATTCAGTTTATACTTGCGACCATGCGCAATTTTAGTTTATACTTGCGACCATGTGCAATTTCAGTTTATACTTGCGACCATGCGCCATTTTAGTTCATACTTGCGACCATGCGCAATTTTAGTTTATACTTGCGATCATTCGCCATTTCAGTTTATACTTGCAACCATGCGCAATTTCAGTTTATACTTGCGACCATGCGCAATTTTAGTGTATACTGGCGACCATTCGCCATTTCAGTTTATACTTGCGACCATGCGAAATTTTAGTTCATACTTGCGTGCAACCGCAATTTTGGTTTATACTTGCGACCATGCGCAATTTCAGTTCATACTTGCGACCATGCGCAATTTAAGTTTATACTTGCGACCATGCGTCATTTTAGGTTATACTTGCGCGCATGCGCCAATTTAGTTCATATTTGCGACCATGCGCAATTTTAGTTCATATTTGCGACAATGCGCAATTTAAGTTCATACTTGCGACTATTCGCAATTTCAGTTCATACTTGCGACCATCCGCAATTTTAGTTCATACTTGCGACCATGCGCAATTTCAGTTTATATTTGCGACCATGCGAAATTTCAGTTTAAACTTGCGACCATGCGCAATTTCAGTTAATACTTGCGACCATGCTTAATTTCAGTTTATAATTACGACACTGCGCAATTTCAGTTCATACTTGCGACCATGTGCCATTTAAGTTAATACTTGCGACCATGCGAAATTTAAGTTCATACTAGCGCCCTTGCGCAATTTCAGTTTATACGTGTGACCATGGACAATTTCAGTTCATACTTGGGACCATGCGCAATTTTAGTTTGTACTTGCGACGATGCGTAATTTTAGTTTATTCTTGCGATGATGCGTAATTTCAGTTCATACTTGCGACCATGCGCCATTTTAGTTCATACTTACACGCATGCGCAATTTTAGTTTATACTTACGACCATGCGCAATGTTAGTTTATTCTTGCGACCATGCGCAATTTCAGTTCATACTTGCAACCATGCGCAATTTTAGTTTATACTTGCGACAATACGAAATTTCAGTTTATACTTGCGACTATGCGCAATTTCAGTTTATACTTGCGACCATGGGCAATTTTAGTCCATACTTGCGCGCATGCGCAATTTTAGTTTATACTTGTGACAATGCGCCATTTTACTTAAAACTTGCGACAATGCGCAATTTCAGTTTATAATTGCAACCATGCGTAATTTTAGTTTATAATTGCGACCATGCGCAATCTAAGTTTATACTTGCGACCATGCGCAATTTTAGTTTATACTTGCGACCATGCGCAATGTTAGTTTTACTTGCGCGCATGCGCAATTTTAGTTCATACTTGCGACCATTCGCCATTTAACTTCATACTTGATATCATGCGCAATTTCAGTTTATACTTGCGACCATGCGCAATTTTAGTTTATACTTGCGACCATACGCAATTTTAGTTTATACTTGCGACCATGCCCCATTTTAGTTCATACTTGCGACCATGCGCCATTTTAGTTTATACTTGCGAGCATGCGCAATTTCAGTTTATACTTGTGACCATGCGCTATTTTACTTAAAACTTGCGACAATGCGCAATTTCAGTTCATACTTGCAACCATGCGCAATTTCAGTTTATACTTGCGACTATGCACAATTTCAATTTATACTTGCGACCATGCGAAATTGCAGTTTATACTTGCGACCATGCGCAATTTTAGTTTCTAATTGCGACCATGCACAATTTCAATTTATACTTGCGACCATGCGCAATTTCAGTTGATACTTGCACGCATGCGCAATTTCAGTTCATACGTGCGACCATGCGCAATTTTTGTTCATATTTGCGACCATGCGCCATTTCAGTTTATACTTGCGACTATGCGCAATTTTAGTTCATACTTTCGACCATGCGCAATTTTAGTTTATAATTGCGACCATGCGCCATTTCAGTTTATACTTGCGACCACGCGCAACTTCAGTTTATACTTGCGACCATGCGCTATTTTAGTTTATACTTGCGACCATGCGCCATTTCAGTTTATACCTGCGACCATTCGCTATTTCAGCTCATATTGCGACCATGCACAGTTTCAGTTTATACTTACAGCCATGCGCCATTTCAGTTTATACTTGCGACCATGCGCAATTTCAGTTTATACGTGTGACCATGCACAATTTCAGTTCATACTTGGAGCCATGAGCAATTTTAGTTTGTACTTGCGACGATGCGTAATTTTAGTTTATTCTTGCGACGATGCGTAATTTCAGTTTATACTTGCGACCATGCGCCATTTTAGTTCATACTTACACGCATGCGCAATTTTAGTTTATACTTGCGACCATGCGCAATGTTAGTTTATTCTTGCGACCATGCGCAATTTCAGTTCATACTTGCAACCATGCGCAATTGTAGTTTATACTTGCGACAATACGAAATTTCAGTTTATACTTGCGACCATGGGCAAGTGTAGTTCATACTTGCGCGCATGCGCAATTTTAGTTCATACTTGTGACCATGCGCCATTTTACTTAAAACTTGCGACAATGCGCAATTTCAGTTTATACTTGCAACCATGCGTAATTTTAGTTTATAATTGCGACCATGCGCAATCTAAGTTTATACTTGCGACTATGCGCAATTTCAGTTCATACTTGCGACCATGCTTAATTTCAGTTTATAATTACGACACTGCGCAATTTCAGTTCATACTTGCGACCATGCGCCATTTAAGTTAATACTTGCGACCATGCGAAATTTAAGTTCATACTTGCGCCCTTGCGCAATTTCAGTTTATACGTGTGACCATGCACAATTTCAGTTCATACTTGGGACCATGCGCAATTTTAGTTTGTACTTGCGACAATGCGAAATTTTAGTTTATTCTTGCGACGATGCGTAATTTCAGTTTATACTTGCGACCATGCGCCATTTTAGTTTATACTTACACGCATGCGCAATTTTAGTTTATACTTACGACCATGCGCAATTTTAGTTTATTCTTGCGACCATGCGCAATTTCAGTTCATACTTGCAACCATGCGCAATTGTAGTTTATACTTGCGACCATGCGCAATTTCAGTTTATACTTGCGACAATACGAAATTTCAGTTTATACTTGCGACCATGGGCAATTTTAGTTCATACTTGCGCGCATGCGCAATTTTAGTTAATACTTGTGACCATGCGCTATTTTACTTAAAACTTGCGACAATGCGAAATTTCAGTTTATACTTGCAACCATGCGCAATTTCAGTTTATACTTGCGACCATGCACAATTTCAATTTATACTTGCGACCATGCGAAATTTCAGTTTATACTTGCGACCATGCGCAATTTTAGTTTATACTTGCGACCATGCACAATTTCAATTTATACTTGCGACCATGCGCAATTTCAGTTGATACTTGCACGCATGCGCAATTTCAGTTCATACGTGCGACCATGCGCAATTTTAGTTCATATTTGCGACCATGCGCCATTTCAGTTCATACTTGCGACTATGCGCAATTTTTGTTCATACTTTCGACCATGCGCAATTTTAGTTTATAATTGCGACCATGCGCCATTTCAGTTTATACTTGCGACCACGCGCAACTTCAGTTTATACTTGCGACCATGCGCTATTTTAGTTTATACTTGCGACCATGCGCCATTTCAGTTCATACTTGCGACCATTCGCTATTTCAGCTCATACTTGCGACCATGCACAGTTTCAGTTTATACTTACAGCCATGCGCCATTTCAGGTTATACTTGCCACCATGCGCAATTTCAGTTTATACGTGTGACCATGCACAATTTCAGTTCATACTTGGGACCATGAGCAATTTTAGTTTGTACTTGCGACGATGCGTAATTTTAGTTTATTCTTGCGACGATGCGTAATTTCAGTTTATACTTGCGACCATGCGCCATTTTAGTTCATACTTACACGCATGCGCAATTTTAGTTTATACTTACGACCATGCGCAATGTTAGTTTATTCTTGCGACCATGCGAAATTGCAGTTCATACTTGCAACCATGCGCAATTTTAGTTTATACTTGCGACAATACGAAATTTCAGTTTATACTTGCGACCATGGGCAATTTTAGTTCATACTTGCGCGCATGCGCAATTTTAGTTTATACTTGTGACAATGCGCCATTTTACTTAAAACTTGCGACAATGCGCAATTTCAGTTTATACTTGCAACCATGCGTAATTTTAGTTTATAATTGCGACCATGCGCAATCTAAGTTTATACTTGCGACCATGCGCAATTTTAATTTATACTTGCGACCATGCGCAATGTTAGTTTTACTTGCGCGCATGCGCAATTTTAGTTCATACTTTCGACCATTCGCCATTTAACTTTATACTTGATATCATGCGCCATTTCAGTGTATACTTGCGACCATGCGCAATTTTTGTTTATACTTGCGACCACACGCAATTTTAGTTTATACTTGCGACCATGCCCCATTTTAGTTTATACTTGCGACCATGCGCCATTTTAGTTTATACTTGCGAGCATGCGCAATTTCAGTTTATACTTGCGACCATGCGCCATTTTAGTTTATACTTGCGACCATGTGCAATTTCAGTTCATACTTGCGACCATGCGCCATGTTAGTTCATACTTGCGACCATGCGCCATTTTAGTTTATACTTGCGATCATTCGCCATTTCAGTTTATACTTGCAACCATGCGCAATTTCAGTTTATACTTGCGACCATGCGCAATTTTAGGGTATACTGGCGACTATACGCAATTTCAGTTTATACTTGCGACCATGCGAAATTTTAGTTCATACTTGCGTCCAACCGCAATTTTAGTTTATACTTGCGACCATGCGCAATTTCAGTTCATACTTGCGACCATGCGCAATTTAAGTTTATACTTGCGACCATGCGTCATTTAAGGTTATACTTGCGCGCATGCGCCAATTTAGTTTATATTTGCGACCATGCGCAATTTTAGTTAATATTTGCGACAATGCGCAATTTCAGTTCATATTTGCGACCATGCGCAATTTCAGTTCATACTTGCGACCATCCGCAATTTTAGTTCATACTTGCGACCATGCGCAATTTCAGTTTATATTGTCGACCATGCGAAATTTCAGTTGAAACTTGCGACCATGCGAAATTTCAGTTTAAACTTGCGACCATGCGAAATTTCAGTTTATACTTGCGACCATGCGAAATTTCAGTTAATACTTCGACCATGCGCAATTTAAGTTTATAATTGCGACCAATCACAATTTCAATTTATATATGCAACCATGCGCAATTTTAGTTTATACTTGCACGCATGCGCAATTTCAGTTCATACTTGCGACCATGCGCAATTAAAGTTCATACTTGCGACCATGCGCAATTTTAGTTCATACTTGCGACCATGCTTAATTTCAGTTTATAATTACGACACTGCGCAATTTCAGTTCATACTTGCGACCATGCGCCATTTAAGTTAATACTTGCGACCATGCGAAATTTACGTTCATACTTGCGCCCTTGCGCAATTTCAGTTTATACGTGTGACCATGCACAATTTCAGTTCATACTTGGGACCATGCGCAATTTTAGTTTGTACTTGCGACAATGCGAAATTTTAGTTTATTCTTGCGACGATGCGTAATTTCAGTTTATACTTGCGACCATGCGCCATTTTAGTTTATACTTACACGCATGCGCAATTTTAGTTTATACTTACGACCATGCGCAATGTTAGTTTATTCTTGCGACCATGCGCAATTTCAGTTCATACTTGCAACCATGCGCAATTTTAGTTTATACTTGCGACCATGCGCAATTTCAGTTTATACTTGCGACGATACGAAATTTCAGTTTATACTTGCGACCATGGGCCATTTTAGTTCATACTTGCGCGCATGCGCAATTTCAGTTTATACTTGTGACCATGCGCTATTTTACTTAAAACTTGCGACAATGCGCAATTTCAGTTCATACTTGCAACCATGCGCAATTTCAGTTTATACTTGCGACCATGCACAATTTCAATTTATACTTGCGACCATGCGAAATTTCAGTTTATACTTGCGACCATGCGCAATTTTAGTTTATAATTGCGACCATGCAAAATTTCAATTTATACTTCCGACCATGCGCAATTTCAGTTGATACTTGCACGCATGCGCAATTTCAGTTCATACGTGCGACCATGCGCAATATTAGTTCATATTTGCGACCATGCGCCATTTCAGCTTATACTTGCGACTATGCGCAATTTCAGTTCATACTTTCGACCATGCGCAATTTTAGTTTATAATTTCGACCATGCGCCATTTCAGTTTATACTTGCGACCACGCGCAACTTCAGTTTATACTTGCGACCATGCGCCATTTTAGTTTATACTTGCGACCATGCGCCATTTCAGTTAATACTTGCGACCATTCGCTATTTCAGCTCATACTTGCGACCATGCACAATTTCAGTTTATACTTACAGCCATGCGCCATTTCAGTTTATACTTGCGACCATGCGCAATTTCAGTTTATACTTGTGACCATGCGCAATTTAAGTTTATAATTGCGACCAATCACAATTTCAATTTATATATGCAACCATGCGCAATTTTAGTTTATACTTGCACGCATGCGCAATTTCAGTTCATACTTGCGACCATGCGCAATTTAAGTTCATACTTGCGACCATGCGCAATTTCAGTTCATACTTGCGACCATGCTTAATTTCAGTTTATAATTACGACACTGCGCAATTTCAGTTCATACTTGCGACCATGCGCCATTTAAGTTAATACTTGCGACCATGCGAAATTTCAGTTTATACTTGCGCTCTTGCGCAATTTCAGTTTATACGTGTGACCATGCACAATTTCAGTTCATACTTGGGACCATGCGCAATTTTAGTTTGTACTTGCGACAATGCGAAATTTTAGTTTATTCTTGCGACGATGCGTAATTTCAGTTTATACTTGCGACCATGCGCCATTTTAGTTTATACTTACAGGCATGCGCAATTTTAGTTTATACTTACGACCATGCGCAATTTTAGTTTATTCTTGCGACCATGCGCAATTTCAGTTCATACTTGCAACCATGCGCAATTTTAGTTTATACTTGCGACCATGCGCAATTTCAGTTTATACTTGTGACCATGGGCAATTTTAGTTCATACTTGCGCGCATGCGCAATTTTAGTTTATACTTGTGACCATGCGCTATTTTACTTAAAACTTGCGACAATGCGCAATTTCAGTTAATACTTGCACGCATGCGCAATTTCAGTTCATACGTGCGACCATGCGCAATATTAGTTCATATTTGCGACCATGCGCCATTTCAGTTTATACTTGCGACTATGCGCAATTTCAGTTCATACTTTCGACCATGCGCAATTTTAGTTTATAATTGCGACCATGCGCCATTTCAGTTCATACTTGCGACAACGCGCAACTTCAGTTTATACTTGCGACCATGCGCAATTTTAGTGTATACTGGCGACCATTCGCAATTTCAGTTTATACTTGCGACCATGCGAAATTTTAGTTCATACTTGCGTGTAACCGCAATTTAAGTTTATACTTGCGACCATGCGCAATTTCAGTTTATACTTGCGACCATGCGCAATTTAAGTTTATACTTGCGACCATGCGCTATTTCAGTTCATACTTGCGACCATTCGCTATTTCAGCTCATACTTGCGACCATGCACAATTTCAGTTCATACTTACAGCCATGCGCCATTTCAGTTTATACTTGCGACCAAACGCAATTTCAGTTTATACTTGCGACCATGCGCAATTTCAGTTTATACTTGTGACCATACGCAATTTTGGTTTATACATGCCCCATGCAAATTTTAAGTTTATACTTGCGCTTGCGCAATTTTAGGTGATACTTGCGACTATGCTACATTTTAGTTAAAACTTGCGATTATGCGAAATTTCAGTTCATACTTACGACTATGCGCAATTTCAGTTTTTACTTGCGACCATGCGAAATTTAAGTCTATACTTACGCACATGCGCAATTTTAGGTTATACCTGCGACCATGCGCCATCTTAGTCTATACTTGTGCACATGCGCAATTTTAGTTTATACTTTAGACCATGCACCATTTTAGTTTATACTTGCGACCATGCGCAATTTCAGTTTATACTAGCGACCACGCACAATTTCATTTTATACTGGCGCGCATGCGAAATTTTAGGTGATACTTGTGACCATGCGACATTTAATTAAAACTTGCGACCATGCGAAATTTCAGTTTATACTTGCGACCATGCGAAATTTTAGTTTATACTTGCGCGCATGCACAATTTTAGGTGTACCTGCGACCATGCGCCATTTAAGTTCATACTTGTGCGCATGCGCAATTTTAGTTTATACTTGCGACCATGCGCAATTTCAGTTCATCATTGCGACTCTGCGCAATTTCAGTTTATACTTGCGACCATGCGCAATTTTAGTTGATACTTGCGACCTATGCGCAATTTTAGTTCATACTTGCTACCATGCGCAATTTCAGTAATTACTTGACGCCATGCGCAATTTTTGTTCATACTTGCGCGCATGCGCAATTTTAGTTAATACTTGCGACCATGCGCAATTTTTGTTTATACTTGCGACCATGCGCAATTTCAGTTCATACTTGCGACCATGCGCAATTTCAGTTTATACTTGCGACCATGAGCAATTTTAGTTGATACTTGCGCGCATGCGCTATTTTATTTCATACTTGAGACCATGCGCCATTTCAGTTTATACTTGCGACCATGCGCAATTTTAGTTTATACATTCACGCATTAGCAATTTTAGTTATACTTGCGACCATGCACAATTACAGTTTATACTTGCGACCATGTACAATTTCAGGTTATACTTGCGACCATGCGCAAGTTCAGTTTATACTTGCGACCATGCGCAATTTTAGTTTATACTTGCGACCATGCGCAATTTAAGTTCATACTTGCGACCATGCGAAATTTCAGTTCATACTTGCGCCTTTGCGCAATTTTAGTTTATACTTGTGACTATGCACAATTTCAGTTCATACTTGGGACTATGCGCAATTTTAGTTTATACTTACGCCCATGCGCAATGTTAGTTTATTCTTGCGACCATGCGCAATTTCAGTTCATACTTGCAACCATGCGCAATTTCAGTTTATACTTGCTACCATGCGCAATTTCAATTAATACTTGCGACCATACGAAATTTTAGTTGATACTTGCGACCAAGCGCAATTTTAGTTTATACTTGCGACCATGCGCAATTTCACTTTATACTTACCACGATAGGCATTTTAAGTTTATACTTGCGACCATGCGTTATATTAGTTTATACTTGCGCGCATGCGCCATTTTAGTTTATACTTGCGACTATGCGCAATATCAGTTTATATTTGCGACCATGCGCAGTTTCAGTTTATACTTGCGACTATGCGCAATTTTCGTTCATACTTGCGTGCATGCGCAATTTTTGTTTGTACTTGCGACCGTGCGCAATTTTAGTTCATACTTGCGACCATGCGCCATTTTAGTTTATACTTGCAACCATGCGCAATTGTAGTTCATACTTTCGACCATGCGCACTTTTAGTTTATACTTGCGACCATGGTCAATTTTGGTTCATACTTGCGACCATGCGCAATTTCAGTCCATACTTGCGACCATGCGAAATTTTAGTTTATACTTGCGACCATGCGAAATTTTAGTTTATACTTGCGCGCATGCACAATTTTAGGTGTACCTGCGACCATGCGCCATTTAAGTTTATACTTGTGCGCATGCGCAATTTTAGTTTATCCTTGCGACCATGCGCAATTTCAGTTCATCCTTGCGACCATGCGCAATTTCAGTTTATACTTGCGACCATGCGCTATTTTAGTTGATACTTGCGACCATGCGCAATTTTAGTTCATACTTGCTACCATGCGCAATTTTAGTAATTACTTGACGCCATGCGCAATTTTTGTTCATACTTGCGCGCATGCGCAATTTTAGTTAATACTTGCGACCATGCGCAATTTTTGTTTATACTTGCGACCATGCGCAATTTCAGTTCATACTTGCGACCATGCACATTTTCAGTTTATACTTGCGACCATGAGCAATTTTAGTTTATATTTGCGCGCATGCGCTATTTTATTTCATACTAGAGACCATGCGCCATTTCAGTTCATACTTGCGACCATGCGCAATTTTAGTTTATACATTCACGCATTAGCAATTTTAGTTATACTTGCGACCATGCACAATTACAGTTTATACTTGCGACTATGTACAATTTCAGGTTATACTTGCGACCATGCGCAATTTCAGTTTATACTTGCGACCATGCGCAATTGTATTTTATACTTGCGACCATGCGCAATTTAAGTTCATACTTGCGACCATGCGAAATTTCAGTTCATACTTGTGACCATGCACAATTTCAGTTCATACTTGGGACCATGTGCAATTTTAGTTTATACTTACGCCCATGCGCAATGTTAGTTTATTTTTGCGACCATGCGCAATTTCAGTTTATACTTGCGAACATGCGCAATTTCCATTTATACTTGCGACCATACGAAATTTTAGTTGATACTTGCGACCAAGCGCAATTTTAGTTTATACTTGCGACCATGCGCTATTTCACTTTATACATACCACGATGGGCAATTTAAGTTTATACTTGCGACCATGCGTTATATTAGTTTATACTTGCGCGCATGCGCCATTTTAGTTTATACTTGCGACCATGCGCAATATCAGTTAATATTTGCGACCATCCGCAGTTTCAGTTTATACTTGCGACCATGCGCAATGTTAGTTTATACTTGCGACCATGCGCAATATTAGTATATACTTGCAACCATGCGCCATTTTAGTTTATACTTGCGACCATGCGCAATTTTAGTTTATACTTGCGCGTATGCGCAATTTTAGGTTGATACTTGTGACCATGCGCTATTTTAGTTAATACTTGCGACCATGCACAATTTTAGTTCATACTTGCGCGCAATTTCAGTTCATACGTGCGCGCATGCGCAATTTCAGTTCATACTAGCGGCCATGCGCAATTTTAGTTCATACTTGCGACCATGCGAAATTGTTGTTTATACTTGCGACCATGCGAAATTTTAGTTTATACTTGTGACCATGCGTCATTTTACTTAAAACTTGCGACCATGCGCCATTTCAGTTTATACTTGCGACCATGCGCCATTTTAGTTCATACTTGCGACTATGCGCAATTTTCGTTCATACTTGCGTGCATGCGCAATTTTAGTTTGTACTTGCGACCATGCGCAATTTTAGTTTATACTTGCAACCGTGCGCAATTTTAGTTCATACTTGCGACCATGCGCCATTTTAGTTTATACTGCGACCATGCGCAATTGTAGTTCATACTTTCGACCATGCGCACTTTTAGTTTATACTTGCGACCATGGTCAATTTTGGTTCATACTTGCGACCATGCGCAATTTTAGTTAATACTTGGCACCATAACCCCATTTTAGTTAAAACTTGCGACCATGCGAAATTTCAGTTAATACTTGCGACTATGCGAAATTTTAGTTTATAATTGCGGTCATTCGCAATTTTAGTTTATACTTGCGACGATGCGCAATTTTAGTTCATACATGCGACCATGCACAATTTCAGTTTATACTTGCAGCCATGCGCAATTTTGGTTTATACTTGCGCGCATGACCAATTTTAGTTTATACTTGCGGCCATGCTCAATTTTAGTTCATACTGTCGACCATGCGCAATTTTAGTTCATACTTGCAACTATACGCAATTTCAGTTTATCCTTGCGACCATGCGCAATTTCAGTTCATACTTGCGACCATGCGCAATTTCAGTTCATACTTGCGACCATGTGCAATTTCAGTTTATACTTGCGATTATGCGCAATTTTAGTTTATACATTGCGTCTATTGATAATTTTAGTTTATACATTGTGACTATGCACAAGTTTAGTTTATACATTGCGACTATGCACAATTTTAGTTTATACATTTCGACTATGCACAATTTTATTTTATACATTGCGACTATGCACAATTTTATTTTATACATTGCGACTATGCACAATTTTAGTTTATACATTGCGACTATGCACAGTTTTATTTTATACATTGCGACTATGCACAATTTTATTTTATACATTGCGACTATGCACAATTTTATTTGATACATTGCGACTATGCACAATTTTAGTTTATACATTGCGACTATGCACAATTTTAGTTTATACATTGCGACTATGCACAATTTTATTTTATACATTGCGACTATTCACAATTTTAGTTTATACATTGCGACTATGCATAATTTTATTTTATACATTGCGACTATGCACAATTTTAGTTTATACATTGCGACTATGCACAATTTTATTTTATACATTGCGACTATGCACAATTTTATTTTATACATTGCGACTATGCACAATTTTAGTTTATACTTGCGACTATGCACAATTTTATTTCATACATTGTGACTATGCACAATTTTATTTCATACATTGCGACTATGCACAATTTTAGTTTATACATTTCGACTATGCACAATTTTAGTTTATACTTGCGACTATGCACAATTTTATTTTATACATTGCGACTATGCACAATTTTAGTTTATACATTTCGACTATGCACAATTTTATTTTATACATTGCGACTATGCACAATTTTAGTTTATACATTGCGACTATGCACAATTTTATTTTATACATTGCGACTATGCACAATTTTAGTGTATACATTGCGACTATGCACAATTTTAGTTTATACATTGCGACTATGCATAATTTTATTTTATACATTGCGACTATGCACAATTTTATTTTATACATTGCGACTATGCACAATTTTAGTTTATACATTGCGACTATGCACAATTTTAGTTTATACATTGCGACTATGCATAATTTTAGTTTATACATTGCGACTATGCACAATTTTATTTTATACATTGCGACTATGCACAATTTTAGTTTATACATTGCAACTATGCACAATTTTAGTTTATACATTGCGACTATACACAATTTTAGTTTATACTTGCGACTATGCACAATTTTAGTTTATACATTGCGACTATGCACAATTTTATTTTATACATTGCGACTATGCACGATTTTAGTTCATACATTGCGACTATGCACAATTTTATTTTTCACATTGCGACTATGCACCATTTTATGTCATACATTGCGACTATGCACAATTTTATTTTATACATTGCGACTATGCACAATTTTATTTTATACATTGCGACTATGCACAATTTTATTTTATACATTGCGACTATGCACAATTTTATTTTATACATTGCGACTATGCACAATTTTATTTTATACATTGCGACTATGCACAATTTTAATTCACGTTTAAATGATACATTACATTATTTGTCCACACAACATCGAAGGACTTTTACGAAAAAAAATACTTAATATCTTTAATTTGTTAAAAGCTCTGACGAGGCTCGTGACATCGAGCGATATTATTAGATATATATATTATTATATATATATATATATATATATATATATATATATATATATATATATATATATATATATATATATATATATAGAGAGAGAGAGAGAGAGAGAGAGAGATATATATATGTGTGTGTGTGTGTGTGTAAGATAAATCCAAAGTTATTATTGAGTAATAAAATGGTATATATTTGATCTAATAGTGTTCAGTACTATATTAGTAATTAGTTCAGCCAAAAAACGAGCGAAATGATTGTGAAAGACTGTGAGATTTTTTAAATTTTTACATGCCAATTAGATTTAAAAGATAACTGATTCTTGGCCATTGTTTTAAATTGTTGGTGTCACTGGTGTTTGCCTTTGCTGGACAAACAAAGATACACGGCATTATTTCCTTAATAGATCGGCTTAGGCAGATCAAAAGGAAAGATCAACAAAAAGACCAGTCACCTTTTCTGTGTTCAAGTGGCGAAAGAAAGTGTAAGTAAATCATTTGTCCCTTTTGAGAAGCTTTTAAAAACCGACACGATTTTCCGCCGTATTTGTAAGTGAAAGCCGGGAACAATAGCAGAAAGGCGAATAGAAAAAGAGACACCAAAGGCGAACGAGAAAAATATCAAGAAAAAACTTTAAAAAAAAATAATTGAAGTCTCTCTCTCTCTCTCTTTTTCTCTCTCTTTCTTTCTCTTCGAGTGTTATGCGCGTATGAACAGTTCTGAAGTGTTTCGGTGTTCCCGGCTCATGTCACCGATGGAGGGTGGGGTGGGGTTGGGGGTGGGGGGTGTCGCTCCACCGCAAAAGCGCGTCTCCCATACTGTTTGCATTATGCGCCGATTAACTCGTATTAAAAAGTGTTTTTATTGTTTGATGAAGTTGGGATCAAGAGGCGGGGACAAGGGCAGGGTTGGGAGGGGTGTAATTGAAGGTTGACTGTGGAAAGCTGGTGAATAAGAAAGGAGGGGGAGGAACAAACTGGAAGAAGGGGGAAGCAGTCGGAGGGATGCAAAAAGTGAAACAGACGCCCAAGGGACAATAAATAATAATCAAAAAAAAAAAAAAGCGGAAGAAAAATAGAATCTGTTATAGAAAGTAAGTAAAAATGGATGCATTACACCGAAAAGATGAATGAATGAAAAAAAATGAATGAAAAAAAAATGAATGAATGAAAATATTAATAAATGAAAATATAAATGAATGAAAAAAAATGAATGAATGAAAAAATGAATGAATGAAAAAAAATGAATGAATGAAAATATTAATAAATGAAAATATAAATGAATGAAAATATAAATGAATGAAAAAATAAATGAATGAAAAAATAAATGAATGAACGAAAATATTAATAAATGAAAATATAAATGAATGAAAGAAATGAATGAATGAAAAAATGAATGAATGAAAATATAAATAAATAAAAATATAAATGAATGAAAATATAAATAAATGAATGAAAAAATAAATGAATGAAAAAATTAATGAATGAAAATATATAGACAGAAAGAAAGTAAAACTAAATCAGCATACTATTCTGCGTTTATCCCGCGGAGTAGGGGCCGCACTTGATTTCTCCTTCAATCATACACGATCAAAGGCTTGGTCAGGATGAAGACCGCCCTTCTTCAGATATCGATGTTTAGGCCGTCCACGCTCACAACGAAAGTATAAGAAGTTATGATTTTTTTAAATATTTGTTTACATTACCGGTTACTGAAAGAACTCAATAATAAGTAAAATTGAAATATTGCCGAATTATCAAAAAGAATATAATGAAAATATAAATGAAACACTATAAATAGTTGAGTAAAAAAGAGTAGGAAGAGAAATTAAATAAATGGTGAAAAAAAAGGAATTAAAATGTAAAAATGGAATGAATAGTGACGTAAGCACTAGAAAAATAACCTGGATAAAAATTAGTTTAGAAGGACGAATCTAATACATAGTAGCGTAACACATAATAGAATGAGAAATACTGACGTAATAAAATGAGAAATTTAATAAATAGTGACGTAACAGAAGGGGAACTCGAATAACTACTGACGTAATAAAATGGATAATCGAATAAACAGTGACGTAATAGAAGGGGCAATCGAATAAATAATAATGTAATAAAAGAGAACATTGAATAGCTAATGACGTAATAAAAGAGAAATCGTATAACTACTACGTAATAAGTAAAGGCAATTGAATGATAGTGTAATAGAAGGAGAACTCGAATAGTCACGTCAAAAATAAAATAGGTGAACTTGAATAAATAGTGGTTGACAATAAAATATCAAGAGAACTTCAATTAATCATGGCGGAGAATTGCAATAAATAGTAACGAAAAGATAGTATAAGGGAAATGGACTAATAGCAACGTAAACACATAATAGAATAGGATTTTGAATAGATAGTAGCGTATGAAATAAAGATGCTGCACAAATAGTGGCTAAAGACTAGAATAGCATGAGGAATTCAATAAATAGTTAGGAAAAGAAGAATAGTAAGAGAAATTACGTAGATAGTGGCGTAAAAATCGACCAAAAAGAGACATTGAAAAAGAAATATATTAAAACGAGATATGTAATAAATCGAAGCATAAACATTCAATAGAATAATAAATTGAATAAATAGTGGTTTAAATATAGACTAGAAGAATGAATCGTATAAACAGTAGCATGAAAATGTCGTAAAAATATTGAATGAATAGTGGCTTAAATATAGACTACAAGATGAATCGTATAAACAGTAGCATGAAAATGTCGTAGAAAGACATATATAATAAATAGTGGCTTAAATATAGACTACAAGATGAATCGTATAAACAGTAGCATGGGAATGTCGTAGAAAGACATATATAATAAATAGTGGCTTAAATATAGACTACAAGATGAATCGTATAAACAGTAGCATGGGCATGTCGTAGAAAGACATATATAATAAATAGTGGCTTAAATATAGACTACAAGATGAATCGTATAAACAGTAGCATGAGAATGTCGCAGAAAGACATATATAATAAATAGTGGCTTAAATATAGACTAGAAGAATGAATCGTATAAACAGTGGCATGAAAATGTCGTAAAAGGACATATTTAATAAATAGTGGTTTAAATATAGACTAGAAGAATGAATCGTATAAACAGTAGCATAGAAATGTCGTAAAGAAATATTGAATGAATAGTGGCTTAAATATAGACTACAAGATGAATCGTATAAACAGTAGCATAGAAATGTCGTAGAAAGACATACATAATAAATAGTGGCTTAAATATAGACTACAAGATGAATCGTATAAACAGTAGCATGAGAATGTCGTAGAAAGACATATATAATAAATAGTGGCTTAAATATAGACTAGAAGAATGAATCGTATAAACAGTAGCATTCGAATGTCGTAGAAAGACATATTTAATAAATAGTGGCGTAAAAAGAATAGATGGGAAAATTGAAAAAATAGTGTCGTACGTAACTGGTGTAAAAAAAGAATAGCAAAAACAAATTTACTGGCGTAAAATATAATAGTATGAGAAATCGAATAAATAGTGGCTTAACTTTGAATGGACGATCGAATTAAATAGACTCGCGTACAAATAGCAATGAAGTAGAACTTAAATAAATAATTTAGTTAATATAGACCAGAAGAGAAAATTGAATAAAAATTAGCTAACAATAGAATATAATTTCAAAATAAATAAATCGTGGCGTAAAATTTAATAAATAGTAATATTAAATAGAACAGAAGAAGAAATTGATTAAATAATGTGTTAAAAATAGATTCGAAGGAGAAAATGGTAAAATCTTGGCAAAAACTTGAATAGAATAGTAACATTTAGTCCGTCCGTCCATCCGTCCATCCGTCAGTCATATTTTTTTAAACGTAATAAATACCTGGCGGAATTTGTCTCATTTCGAAATATGAGAGATTTGAACTACTTTTAGAAATAGAAAATATTGCGTCATAGAAAGTAATAAACTCCCAACTAATAAAGCGGATGCCATGACCGAAAATCGAGATAGAAACCCTGAGATCTTAAGTCTGAGGTTCTACCAACTGACCTATTTGAACTTTCGTATGAATAGGGCTTAAAACATTGCCTTAACAAAATAAGTATAGCTTTGGCGTGACGTCATAGATTAATGACTGATGTCATGTTTCAAAACATGAATTCAAATATAAACGAAAATACAAAATTAAATATATAAATAGGTAAACATTATCAATAGCATTGTTACTTATTATAATAGTTTAAAACAATTTATTTTACTTTAACTACATATTGTATGTAGTTCATTCACAATTATATAACCCTCCCAGCCTAGCAAACATATGCGACCGGAGCGAGCCTATATTTTTAGTAGGATAAATTGAATAAATGGTTGGGAAAATAGAATAAAGGGAATTGAATAAAACGTATCTATTATATAAAAGAGAGTCGTAATTCTGTCTATGTGTGTGTGTTCAGCGAAATATTAGAAATAACACAAGATACACTAATAAGCGTTACATAGGCAGATTCAGTGTGACCTCGACCTCGTTATGGCAATAAGATACTGTAATATTCATTCGTTTAGGGTTAACAGAGACCTCAAATTCAGGGGGGGAGTTGATTAAGAAAAACTTATTTCATTCTTACTGGTTGTTGTTTCAAAAACAACACTGAAAATAGGTTAGACAATAAACCAGCTTTTTTCTTTCTTACGTTTTTCTTTCTTTCTTTTTTCTTTCTATTATATTGAAAATAGTTGCCAGAGAGAAAGAGAGAGAGCGAGAGAGGGGGAGATGGAGAGAGAGGGAGATGGAGAGAGGGGTGAATAAAAATGTTACACACATTTTTTAAAACTCTTCTATTTTTTGTTCGTGCTCTCCAGGGCAACACCGAATAGCTCTGCTAGTGTAAAATAAATAAAATAAATAAAATAATGGAGGAAGAAAGATGAATGAAAGAAGATAAATGAAAGACGATAGAGCAACCAAAGTTAACGCTAAGAAACTATAAAGATAACATGCATTTGAAAAAAAAATGGCTGACAGAAAAGAAAATGGTTGCAAAAGCGAA
>OY744522.1:142026744-142046744 GCA_963556195.1 Sepiola atlantica
CCACTGTAAGCTCCGGCCTAATTCAGGAGTATCTTTGGGAACTCTGGAATATTTCTGTCGAACTCGGGAATCTGGATGCAATTTCGAACGAAAACTTTTATTTAATCCACGGGGTAACATGTTCTCGTTCCGTCAGCCGTGACTGAGAGAAGTCTTCAGTAATTCGCAATTGTTCATATCGTCCGCGTCGAGGATTTGACCTTTAACCTTCAGATGACTATCACTTAGAACCGAATTTTACTTAGTACTATATACTGCGCCACGGGTAGTAAGCATTGCGAATTACTGAAGACTTCTCCCAGTCATGGCTGACGGAACAAGAGCATGCTACTGCCGTGGATTAAATAAATATTTCCGAGTTCGAAAAGGTACACCTGAAAAAAGCCGGAGGTTACAGCGGCCGAAACGTTGTGAAAATAACACTCAAGATGAGAACAGTAGCATGAATAATCCAAATGATACATTATTATTATTATTATTATTATTATTATTATTATTATTATTATTATTATTATTATTATTATTATTATTATTATTATTATTATTATTATTATTTAAGTTTATTATTTTATAATTATCATTAAACTTACTTCTACTTAGTATAATTGTTAAACTGCTAATTATATTTCTGTTGTTTCAATATTTTAATTTTTATTAATATATGTTTTAAGATAATTGTTCTTGAACTTGTTCTTTTAAAAGCATATATTTTAATTAAATTAATTGCGAATTTTATCTATTAATTCATCTTTCACTATAAATTCTTTTTTTATTGTAAATTTTTCTTTAAAAAAACATTTTTAATTGTAAATATTTTCTCTATTAGTGCATGGTTTTTCTATACCTGTACTTTTGATATTTCCCCCCTATTGGGTCTATTTATATGTTGTTATTGTGACTTACCTATGTACAACATGGACTCTTCCTCTTTGCTCAATAAATGCCAACGGCAATTAAGTCTCGCGGGAATCCAGTAAGATAGTCGAACTCTATTTACCAGGCGCATATTTCTTCCCTCTGTACTCTATTTTCTTAATACACTTGTTTTCTACTTTATACCGTGTTCGTGTCTTCATTTCGGTCCCTTTAACAGGGCCACAACATATGTTCGATTTCATAGCTTTGTATGTTCTTTAGAAGTGGATTGTAATTATCACACCTCTACCCTATATCATCTTCTCGAATTGCTGTATAACTGAGAGTAAACTATACTCTAGTCTTGATGCTGGGTTTTAACTTCGAACTTGGTGTCTATACTCTGTGCTGATGAGAACACTTAGGCTGCTAAAAATGCTTAATATAAGCATCGAGATTTTACTCTATCGTATCAAAGCCTGTTGTCAAAGCGATCAGGTTTCGAAATCAGTTTGAAGTACTTGCGTGTCTCACCACACGAAAGTACCTCAATTTCCTTTACAGATTTTACAACAGACAGGCGTTCTAACCGTTACGCTATTAACTCAAGCTTACAAAACGAGATCTAGATAGTAATGTTTCAGCAACCCAGAGTCCTCTATTCTATTTACGAAAGGCTATGCATTATCGCTAATGGCTCCAGCGATATCCCTTTACCAGAGTAATCATCGCACGAAAGTGGAGGTAAATATTGTCATCCACAAACTAACTGTTTCATTCCTCCTCAGTGTGCCCAGGCGAGCAAGTACTTCAAGTTGAGATCGAAACCCTAGTGTTTCGACAATCTCCCTCCATCTCCCCCTCTCTCTCTCTCTCATATATATATATATATATATATATATATATATATATATATATATATATATATATTTGTATTTCTACATACGTATATGTTTCATCCTTTCGGAAATCGTCAGTGTAAAGATAATTATTCACAATAATTATATATATATATATATATATATATATATATATATATATATATATATATATATATATATATTAGATGGGTGACCATTTGGGAATACCAGGCGCTGTATGTAGACACCTATGGACAAAAAATAGCGTTGCCAATCCGCAGTGCCTGGCGTGGCGACTATGTCAAACATCCCTGAATGACAGTCACCAATAAGGAGTCAGAAAACAGACATGGATTGCTCCCCACAGGGGTGATCAAAAACCCTGATTGTGATGGTGATGATATATTTTAATATATCAAAAAATTCTTATCGTTGTTCTTTGACTTAAAAAAATCATTACATACAAATACATCAACGTTTTCAAAGTGCGAACGTTCCTTTTTATTAAGAAACACGTGCCAACGTGAACTCGCACACAATACTAGACCTAAACCGTGATAACCAGACCACGTAGAATCCTTGTTGCCTGTGACAATATGGATCAGACAAAAATGTTTTAAATGTCTATTTACTTTAAAAAAAAGTCATTCTATTCACCGAAAGTCTCAAGACATTCAAATAAATAAAAGTTTATTTCAATATATAAAAAACAAATTCGTAACGTTGTTCTTTGGTTTTAAAAAAATCATTATATATATATATATATATATATATATATATATATATATATATATATATATATATATATATATATATATATATATATATATATATATATATATATATGTGTGTGTGTGTGTATGTATATATAGTTATACATATATATTAAGCTTCCAGAATGGTGAATGGCAGCAACGACCGAGCAAATGAAGAGATTCAAGATAGATATAATTTAATCTCAGAATGAAATTCATAAACTTCCGACGAGCCTCTGAGAAATTATTACTTTGCGAATTAACCAACTGCATTTCTCAATAGAGGCGAAACGACTGTAAGGTATAGAAAAAATGTTTTAAAAAGGAAATAATTTGCTCAATTATACATATATATATATATATACATATATACACCCACGCACACACCCACACACACACACACACACATATATATATATATATATATATATATATATATATATATATATAAGTCTTACTTCTAATTAAAGAATTTAAGCACCATACTTATTGTATGTATCATTCTAAATACACCTCCTTCTGAGCCACATTGAATACAAAATAAATTAAAAACATTAAAAATTAAACTTCTTAAGCATTTGATCTGTGATTAGACGTACATAGCCGCATAGAGTCAAACGTACAAATTCCTCGGTCTAACATTCACAGGCAACATGACTTGGAATGCATACAATGAAGATTCGGTTTAATCTGCTTCAAATAAGGATGACTCCTTTAATAAGGCTAGAAAACTTCTCACGTCTACCAGAATCCTATATCTTGATGAAGCCACCGTTTACCCATGCATGGCGTATTGTTGCCACATCTGGACTGATGCACCAACAACGAGCCTCTTCATCTTCTATAGAGTTCAAGAAAGAGCCTTTCACTTCATAGATCCCGCACTGTCTGCCAAGCTCCAGCCCATGTCCCATCGCCGCAATTTTGCATCATTGTCCTTTTTTTTTCAAGTATTTCCACAGAATGTGCTCCGACGAACTTACTGCACTTGTTCTTTTCTTAACGTAAATAGACCAAACAGACTATCAGTAAAATCCCACCGCTTTACCGTGGAGGTCCCCAGGTGCCGGAACTAAACTCCCACTGTTTCACTGTAGAGGTACCCACATACCAGAAAGCTTTATATTCTAATAGGTTCTTCCCTCGGGCCGCTTGCCTTTGGAATTTCATCCCTGACTTCTGTTTACACAACTATACCAACATGCAGAAATGTAAATGTAATATGAACAAACATCTTGCTGCATAACTCCCCACTTAAGATGCCCATATAAATCTGGTTCTTAATCAGAGTAACCCATTATGTCTCAGTTGTAATATTATGCTTTGTTTGGATGAACAAACGTTTTGAAAAATTAACAAAATTTATGCTTTGTTTGGATGAACAAAAGTTTTGAAAAATTAACAAAATTTATGCTAAGACACTCTTTGAATATAAAAAAAATAATATTTATATTAGTTAATTTTTATAATTTTTTCCTTAAAGCATATTCCTGTTTGTTGATGAAACTATGAATAAAATTAATTTAAATTGTAATTAAAAAGTTTGTCCAGTACCAAGTTAACGGTAACCCATTTTCTTCCAACCAAACGATGGTCAACAGGATAGTTATCTACTCTACAACCTGTTCTTCGCTAACTTTTTAATAGATTCATATTTTGTTTTTAGTGTTTAACTTGTTATTTTCAGATTTTCCAATATTGTATTTAATGCCTCTGCCCCAAGAGTATAACTAAATAGATGTCAGTTTCCTTTTAACACAATTTATTGTATTCCTTGGTTCCACGAAACGGTTCATATGAACCAAATCCATCTTAAAGTTTCTACTGCTTCATTAATGCCGTTCATCGCCTTCCTCTTTCCTGCTCCAACTATTCTGATATTTAGGGATCAGCATAAGCACTGACCTGCGAACTTTCTACAACTCATTTGAATAAGATCGTAAATAACTAAACATGTATGAATGCGAAAATAATAGAAATGTAATCCTCGACTTAAAAAAATTCGGCAACGAGAGAGAATGAAAATGGAAACAACCTTGTCAGTAAGGTCTTCTAGGGCCTGTCGATGGTCGCAAAGACTATCTTGCAAGGAACTGTATATGAAGGAGGGGTAAACAAAGAAAGAGATGGGTGGACAAGATCCGGGACTGGACGGGGAACGCACTAAATAACACCCCCAGGAAAGCAGAAAATCAGGAGGGCTGAAAAACACTTGTTGTCAGGTCAGATTGACGGCCCAACAGTAATCCAGACCGAGAGACAGACAATGAGATGATGATTTTAGTACTTTTTTACGTTTTGTTTTTTGCAACTTTTTCTGTGACATTTTAATTTACTGTGACATTTTTGATGTAATTTATTTATTTTATTGTTAATTTTTATTTTTTTGTGTCATTTTTATTTTTTTTTTGATTTTCAAATTTTGTTGTGACTTTTTCCTTTTTTATGAAGTATGTTTTGACTTATTTTTTTGACTTTTAAATAGTGCACGAGATTTCTCTGAGTGATTTACTCCTCGGAGGAATATGGCAGTTTTAAAAATCAGAGGTCTCTATTTTTTTTACTTGGGTTCGAACAATTAATTAAGTGTCAGAAAAAGCTACTGATCGGCACAGGTAAAAGAAAAATGGCTGATAAAGACAATAACATGATTAGAATTCTATTTTTCATTTTTTTTATTTTTGAAGTGTTTAAAAATGACGAATTTGACGACATAAACGCGGATCACAACGTTTTTTTTTAGAAGGAGGTGTTGTTGGGAAGAGAAACTGCGAAAAAAAACATTCGGTATAGAATAGAAAGGAAGGGTATGTTGAAGCCAATTGGGCACCAGATGGTGCGTCGGTGCAACTAACGATAGAAAGGGTGCAATGCACCGGGAGATAAACGGCGCCGGAGTGCAGCAGTTGAAGGGAAGGGGGAAACAACATGAGTAAAGAGGAGAGGTGTAAACCGTCCCTTAATGAGAGTCCGATTGACAGGTTGGTCGGTCGGTTCAAAGGAAGCGAAAGAAAGGGGGGCGGGGAAGAAAAAAACGATCTACCGATTGATAAAGATTGATAAATATAAACACGCTATAGAAAACAGTATCCCGAATGCCGCAACTTATGTTTCTGAGTTTTGCGTTCAACCTTCTTAACGCAGGATACTAATCTATATAATAATACACTAAGACATTTCGTGTTCTCACCTTTCACACCCATTTGAAAAAGTGAGATCGTCCGATCACCAAAAATGAAATGCAAAAAGCAACTGAGAAATAGCTAATGTTGCTATTTGCGAAAAATTAAAATTTACATATTTCAAGGTAAATAATTCTAAAATCGAATAAAACATCATAAATAGAATTCTGCAGTCCCCTCGACCTTTACAATATATTCCTTGCGGTCATTTTAATTTTAAACATTAAATTCTTACTTTCTTAAATAATTAAAATATTTATTTCAAAATGATTTGAATTATTACAATATACAGACAAATTTAAAAGGTAACACGCTCGTTTTATTTCTTAAAATATATTTAGCTGACAAGTATTTGTACGCTAAGAAGATAGAGAAAAGACAGTAAGTAAGCATCCGTAGAACTGCTAGACTCTATATTAATAAAATGGTGTGGCAACTTCTTATGTGTGTGTGTGCATATCTCGCCTCTTCGTGACTTATACGGTATTTATTATTATTATTATTATTATTATTATTATTATTGAGTATAATAGATTGTTTATTGAAAGGCAATAAGTACGAAAAATAACATTTTAACAATTCCATTAAAATACTTTAACTTCAAAATTAAATCAACTAAAATGCATTTCGTAAGCAAATCAGCCATTTTAATCATTTTTAATAATTTCAAAGGAAGAATGGGGTATCTTTTACAATAGCCCTCAAACTCGCGAGTCGGGTTCAAAAAAGTTGTAGAACGTGGTCAAGAAAATGAATATGCAATAAATAAATGCGACGTACGTCGAGACTGAAGATTTTCCTAGTTAGCTATTCCATTTGTTTGTGTGTTTACATAGGATAAATGGGTTTTTATTAGACATGAATAATAAAAAAAATTTCTGGGCAAAGATTTTTACTTAAACAAAATGTCGTCGTCGCTCTTGTTTTGCGAGCCTCGCTTCGGGATCTCGTTGTCAAGGGTTACGGCCTGTGTGTGTGTGTTTTTTTTTACCGGAACTCATAATCAAAGCGGCGTTTTTTGTTTTTTTTGTTTGCATTTTTGAAATTTACTTTTATGTAACGAACATTTTAACGATTATTTTGGTTAGGGTTAGGGCTGGAGTTAGGGTTAGGGTTAGGGCTGGAGTTAGGGTTAGGGTTGGAGTTAGGGTTAGAGTTAGGGTTAGGGCTGGAGTTAGGGTTAGGGTTAGGGCTGGAGTTAGGGTTAGAGTTAGGGTTAGGGAGAGCAAAGAGATCATCTATCTCCACTAGATTGTGAAGTCGGGTTAGGGTTTTAGGGTTGAATGAAAATAATATGTAAATGAAAGCACAATGACATGTAAATAAAAAGAAAATGATTGTATTTTTTTTGCTTGGCTGAAAAATGAAAAATTGCACTTTGAATATGAGTCCCAGTAAAAAAACAACCCTGACAGAAACAAACCAAAACGAGGCTTCAACAATTTCTACAAGAAGCCGCCATTTTTTCTTAACAATTTCCATACGATAAAAATATCGATTTATAAAAAAATAGCACTTTTAACGGATTATAATCATTAATAAATGTCACAGGTAAGTTGGAAATTCAGTTTTATCGGCTACGGTAACTTTTATTTGTTGTATATTTGTTTTTCAGCGTTTTCGTTTGAGGGCTATTGTAAAAGATACCCCGATATAATAATAAAAAAAAAATATTTGTCGCCTTCTATGACGATCGGTGTGTTGACAGAAATTCCGTCCACTATTAAACTAGTTTAACTGAAGAATACCGCCGACATGGTCGTTGCTAACAGAGTTACCATAGACTAATTCATAGTCCCAGCCTATATCAGATTGGGTTGGCCAAAAAGTTCGTTCATTTTTTTTAGGAAGGAGGAACCCAAACATCAAGTTTAGAAACATAGCTGTGTTTATGCAATTCATTTTCCACGCTCGATTTGGAAATCTTGAGAATGTTTGCGATTTGTCTGGTTGTCAAACAGCAATCCTGGACATCTACGGCTTTCACTTGGTCACTGTCGATTATCTTTGGCCGGCTAGAGCGAGGGGCAGCTCCCATTGAAAAATGTCCTTTTCAAAATTGAGCAAATCATTTCTAGCACACCCGTTCTGTAACAGCATTCTCCCCATACACATGGCATATCTTTATGCAGATTTATGTTGCTTTTTTTCATTTTCTGTAGTAAAAAAACACCAGATGTCGATAGTGTTCTGCTTGATCTTCCATTTCAAGGCCTGAAATACAAACAAAAATCTTAGAACTACTCTAATCGGAGGCTTATTACACACTGACGTCAACATACTCGCTACACCAGATACAAGATTTAAAAAAAATGAATATAAAGCGATGTTTAGTAGGCCGAAAAGATGACATTAAAAATATGAACGCACTTTTTGGTCAAACAAATATCTATCACCGTTTAAGTGTGTTCGTCCGATTCTTTGAGCCCACGTAAAACACACACACACACACACACGCACACACACAAACATTCGCTTTTCATTTATATAGATGCTGAACTCCTCTGTATATTATTGAATTAAATATGTATAAAAAATCGTCTCTTTGGAATTGTTTATTAGAAAAATAACATTCTGTTTTCCACCGAACAGGTTGACTTCCATTGATTTCTTGTAACAGTTTAAGACGGCGTGTTCATGCTTTGTTTGTTTGTTAGTTAAGCGAATCATGTCTCAGGATTGTGGGGTCTGCATGGAGAATTCCTCATCAATCGCAGTTACAGGTTTTTACTCCCGACATTAAGGTTCATTGCGGGCGAAGTCGGGGACGGTTTGGCCCAGAACACATAAAGGAATAGTGCAAAAAACACTGTTTTCACTTTCACTCCATTGCGGTACCGCACCCGACAGTCTTCGCTTGTCAAATGCAGTAGCAGAGACGCCCAGACATCGACTGATCCTATTTTTTTTTTTTTTACTCCGCTACAGGAGTTAGGCACAAGGCCAGTTTTATCTTACTCCCACAAGTAAGATGTGACCCAAGCTCGGGTCGGGAAAGTGGAGTTTGAAAAGCCAGCGCCCGAGAAGGTGAGCACTCTGGCCATTAAAAATTGCCTGAGCAGCCCGTCGGCATTCCCCGGTAGGGGCGCCTCAGGCAGTAAGCAATAAACTTACTCCTCCCCAAAGAGGGGAGGCGAAGCCTGGGAGGGTGGACCTCCTAGAACTGCACAGGACAGACCCATAGACCGGCGGGATCAAGCCCCGAAGGCCAAGACAATACCGGTCTATAGGGTGCAGTATCCATCGGAACAGATACTACACTTTGATCTTAGCCAAAAGGCCAAGTATGCATGAATCCTATTTTATTTACTCCTCCCCAGGAGTTAGGCACAAGGCCAGTTTTATCTTACTCCCACAAGTAAGATGTGACCCAAGATCGGGTCGAGAAAGTGGGGTTTGAAAAGCCAGTGCTCGAGAGGTGAGCACTCTGGCCATTTAAAAATTGCCTGGGCAGCCCCGTCGGCATTCCCCGGTAGGGGCGCCTCAGACAGTAAGCAATAAACTTACTCCTCCCCAAAGAGGGAAGGCAAAGCCTGGGAGGGTGGACCTCCTAGAACTGCACAGGACAGGCGTGCAGTATCCATCGGAACAGATACTACACTTTGATCTTAACCAAAAGGCCAAGTATGCATGAATCCTATTGCTGACTCCTCCAAGATGTTCGCAAAAGACTTGTTAGCCGGGTTGCAGCCTTAATGCGTGTCAGATCTGCTCGTCATGGGTGACTCTGCCAGGAACCAGATTTCTAGATGGCATAGCTCTGAAACTATCCCGCTTTTCCAGCTGCTAACACGGTGAGGAAGTGTTAGACTTTAGGAAGAGAGCTTGGTGCTGCTGTTTGAAATGTACTTTTTGAATGATGAATGACACCGAGTGTTTTAATTGGAATACAACCATCGTGGTCTTATTGAACCACAACAATTCAAATGGAGAACCCAAAGGGAAAAAAACAACGACATTAACGCGGGAAAAATAACGATATCCGGAAAAGGAACGCGTTTACCCATTGCAGAGTTGTATGGACAAAACGCACGTGTCTATCAAATCCACACACGCGAGGGCGTGCCGCAGGCACACGATTGATGCTACATAATGAATCTCGCCGCTGGTTTTAACAATCATCCTTTATGATGCTTACGTATTACTGTAATCGTATTTTAAATTTTAAGTAATTTTAGTAAAATAATTTAATAAGTTAGCTCTAATTCAGATAATTTTATCTTAAGTAATTCAAATAAAATAATAATTTAGTAAATAATTTAACTAATTTTATTTTAAGTAATTAAAGTAATTTTAGAACACTAACTTAATAATTTAGTTTGCTTCTATAACTTAAGTAAGTTAATTTAAAGAACTTCGATTAATTTTAATAAAGTGATTTAATCTTTATGTATTTTAATGAAGTGATTTAATAATTTAGAACATAATGAAGTTATAATTAAAGTAATGTCATTTAAGGATTTTAATTAATTTTAATAAAAAATAATAAATTTAGAAAATAATGAAGTTGTAATTTAATTAATGAATCAAATTTAATTTTAGTTACGCAATTTAATAATTTATTAAATGATGTAAGTATAATTTTAGTAATTTAATTTTAAGGAATTTGATTAACTTTAGTAAATAATGAAAGTCTAATTAAAATAATTAAATTTAAAGTTATTTAAAAAAGTAAATTTAAATTATTAATTTAGTAAATAATGTAGCTAAAATGTAAGTAATTTAATTAATTTTAATAATGTAATTAAATAATTTAGTAAGTAATAGAACCATATTTCAAGTGATTTAATTTGAAGTAATGTAAGTAATTTTAGTAAAGTAATTCATTAAATAATGAAGTTGCTTTTGTAAAAGCCACGTCTGAATAATAAAAAAAGGTTTCCCGCATTCGCAAAATGGAGTTACACCGTGAGCGCACTCAGTTTGCTTCTGTCAAAATGCCCGTGACCATTTGTATGAAGAAATACTGATGCATTAAGAGCTTGTAAGTGAGCTCCCTAATAAAGATGCTATATTGTTATCCGCGGATCTCATTGCAATAAATGATTTCATTTGAAAGGGATAGATTTAATCGTTATGAATTCATTTCTTTGAAAGAGTCGCGTGCAACAAACCGAACGACGCGTGGCTATCGTGTTTAAGCGCGGCGTCTCCCGCCGTAACGAAATATGTTCGCCGCGTGGCATAAAAAGGGGAGTCACCGTAGAAAGTACTTAACGTGACAAAATACGCCATTGACGCGTAGACAACTAAACGGCCGGCGTTGCGCTCGACGCGTGTTACTTGACAACGGTGCAGGTTCGCGACACGTGTGATTATCACTTTGTTGCGGTGGGTTAAGATTAAACAAACACGTTTATACAATTTGTGGGCCCAAATCAAGAAATCTCTATATAAATATAATAGTGTGACCACTTCTCGTGTGTTGGTGTGTGCGTATATTTCTCGTGGCAATGTAACTTTGATAATTAAACATTTAATTATTTTTTAAAATTTACTATTAGTCGAATATTTTGTGAAATAAAAAAATGTGATACCGTAAAATAAAAAATAAAAAATTAAAAAAAAATCTTTAAAAGTAATTACGAAAGTAAATCTACCAGAATGCATTTTGTATTCATGATAATATTATTTACGAGTGAAAAAAAAACTGACGTTAACCAGGAGTAACATTGAATATTTTTGATCACCTATCGCTTTAGATTTTGAAATTTTGGTTTAGTTTCAACCTGCTAGTAATATTCTTATATACAGACACAAGATGGTGTTGGTGGTGGTGGTGGTGGTGGTGGTAGTAGTAGTAGTAGTAGTAGTAGTAGTAGTAGTAGCAGTAATAATAATAATAATAATAATAATAATAATAATAATAATAATAATAATAATAATAATAATAATATAATAATAATAATAATAGACAGCTGCAATCTTAAGTAAAACTCTCGAATGCGGAAATCAACCCGCATAAGCTACGAATGGTAACCAATCACATGCAAGTTACAACAGGAAGAAAACGAAACCACAGGAAGAACACCACACCACGAACCAAGGAACAGAAACTGCAAGAAACATCACAAGATATCCCCCCCCCCCCAAAAAAAAAAATGGCACCGGCCTCGGCTGGCACAACACAAAATAATCGTAGAGGGTCAAGGAGGATTTGAAGACCGAGGAAGGACAGCACTAACCAGACATTCACTGGAAGAGTGCGAAGAGTGCTAGGACGTTGTAGAAGCATATTGCCACCCAAATCACATGGGAGATATATGGTCGTTATCAGCGAGAAATCTATGGTAGGTGGCTGTTGCGATACCGCAAGCTCATTTGTGGTGGTGATCGAAAAGAGGTGGAGAGTACTGGAACTCTAGGGAGGCTTGTTGCCACTCAGACTCCAGGGAACACCACTGATTGTTGTCGGTGAGCAATCACTGACGATAACTAGTGTGAGAACAAATGATAATAATAATAATAATAATAATAATAATAATAATAATAATAATAATTAATGATAATAATAATAATAATAATAATAATTAATGATAATAATAATAATAATAATAATAATAATAATAATTAATGATAATAATAATAATAATTAATGATAATAATAATAATAATAATAATAATAATAATAATAATAATAATAATAATAATAATAATAACAACAACAACAAACGGAGACAGTATTGGAAAATGAAAGGCACAAAATCTTCTTAGATATTGGCATACGAACGGGCAAATTCATCCAAGCAAGAAGATCGGACGTGATAATAGTCAACATGTAAAATTTTAGATTTCGCCCTCACAGCAGGTAATAAAGTGAAGATCAGCAAGGCAGAAAAACTAAGCAAGTACACAAAGCTTGACGAATAACTGAAGATAACATGGAACATGAGAAGAACATTGTAATACTAATAATTATTAGGGAACTAAGAACATTTCCGAAAAATCTGGTAAAAATAACTAGAAGAAATTGTAATCAAACGAAGGATTGACACCGTATAAATCACGGCACTCATGAAAACAGCTGAAATATTAAGAAAACAACCCTCGAGTGCGGAAAACACCCCACATAACCTGATTTTCTCGATCGATCACAGATAAGCTGATAAACTGGAATAGAATATCACTGCATAAACACAACTAGAAACGCGGGAGGAACATTACACGGAACCAAGGGAACTGACACTATCAAACTAGATAAAAAATCACATGATCTGACGCTCCCAAAGAAACCACCGCGGTGGCATCAGTATAAGTTGCTGCCGAAGAAAAGTTTCAGGAAATATGGAAAGACTAAAGAGGGAAAGCACCATCCAGACCTTAAGAGACTTATTGCCGCTCAGGTTCCAGAGAAAATCAATGTCCGGTATAAGCGAAGAATCAGTGGTAGATGGCTGTTGCGAGAACGCAGACGGATGTCCAATGATTATTGAAAGAAGTTGAGAGTGCTGGAATCTGGGGAGGTTTGTTGTCATTCAGACTCCAGGGAAAACTACCTGATGTTGCTCATGAGCAATCACTGGCTATAACTCGCCTTTGGTCTAAAATAATAAGCACGCAAAATAGTACCAGCAGACCACAGGGGGAGATCAAGGAGGCACAAAAGCTAACCAAATACATGAAGCTGGGTAACATAAAATAAAACAAACAAACACTGTAATACCAGTAATGTTAGGAACACTAGGAACAATTCTCAAACCCAGAAAAAAGACTAGCATTAATTGTAATCAAAGTAAAGATTGACAAAGTAGAATGCCTACTAGAACTATATATGTCTATGTCTTCGATCTCTCTGTACAGGGGTTTGTCAGGACAACCTGACATGAGGATACTTCGCCCTGCAAGTAAACCCTGACCAAATATTAAAAATAAAATAGTATTCGAAGACGAAATAAGATCCCTTCGGCAGTGCTACGAACGGGCTCGTGCGAGAAACGGTGCACCTACTCCTAGTAACAGCACTTAGCTAGATACTCCACCAGACCAAATGAATTGTGATCGTGGAATCTGGTAAGTCAAAGAAAAAATCATAATAAAGATAAACTATAACCTAGTTAAGTGGTCACTTGAGGAGAATAAAAGTGGTGCTCTTTACTGCTTCACTAAATCAACGTTTGAGAGGTAAAGCAAAGCTTTAATTGAACACTCGGATATCTATGATTCTTCGTATAGAAATCAGGTGTGACGCCATGAAGAGGGATCCCTTGATTTCTGAAAAAAAAAAAAACGAAAAAAACCCCCAAAAAAACAGCTTAAATATTAATAAAAATCCTGAATATGGAAACTATCTTTTATTACCAGATAACGCCGACGAATCACAAGTAAACTGAAATAGCGTAAACATTGCGTACACACAAATAGAAATATAGAAAGAGCCGTACCCGAAACCAAAAGAACTGAAACTGCCAGTGTAGACAGGTATAATAAAAACATTTAAGCTGAAAGATGCATTGGCACCAGCATAGAATAGTGCCGCAGAAATTGCCATGAAGTGTGAGGGAGAATGAAAACACCGAGGAGGGAGAGTATTATCCAGACCTCTACTAAATTCGAGTGAAAACCAACGGTCGTTATTGGTGAGAACAGAATGATAAAAAGCTGTTGTGAGAACGCAAAGAAATTTCCAACGGCTATCGAAAGAAGCGGAGAGTACTGGAAATCTGGAGAAACTTGTCATTCAGGATCCAGGGAACACCATCTATTGCTGCCAGTCAAGGATTACTGATAACGATTCGTGTGAGCACTTTCACTGAGTAAATAATAATAATAATAATAACACATAATGCATCTTAGTGTATCCGCATTCAAAATTGTGCAATTATAGGAGCTGATCTTAACATAAACTGCAAGACTATAATACTCCCATAATCCTATAACAATATGTAAAAAGAAAATCGACAAAGAAAGGAAAACAAGACCCTGCCATAAACAACAAATTATATATATATATATATATGAAGTTAATCCAACAAAAGATATAAGAGGCAACTAATATTTTTTAATTAGTGAAACATCCGGATAAAGACTGAAGCTCAATATACTGGATAGAGCATTAATAGCATATTCAGGAAAGATATCCAAGAGGTTGATTGAAGATTGATCCAGGTATTGAGTGACAGTCCAAAAGCGAAAAACTTGAAAGAACCGAAAAACCGAAAAAGTTATCCAGTCGGGAAATGCGTCCGCAATCGATGCAGTAAATTACAGTGACAAATGCATCCAATGTTTATGTTAATTAATACAATTTATTTGATTTGGTTCATTTATCATTGTATTAATTATGTGAATATGTGATGTGCCAACCAAATATTATTATGTCAATTATCGGCTCTACAACATCCCAAGATCATCAGAAAAATCCACAAAGAAGAAAAATTCTCCAATTGAAAAAAACCTACACCACACAGTGGGTCGTTGTGGGCAAAAACAAAGAAAAAATAAAGAAAACACACTTATACGTAAAAAAAAAGGTCATTAGGACGCCATTTTGAACTTTTCAGCTTTGAGTTTGCACACTAAAATACGCGGACATTCGAATTTTATATGTATATATATATATATATATATATATATATATATATATATATATATATATATATATTATGAATCAGTTGAAAGAAACAATCAGTTCATAGTAAGAACACTAAAATACGCGCACGTTCGAATTATATATATATATATATATATATATATATATATATATATATATATATATATGTGTGTGTGTGTGTGTGTGTGTGTGTGTGGTTGAAGACCACGGAGTTTTCTTTCTTTGCTATTTTTCTGGTCAATTTCTCGACGCGGCAAAAAAAAAAATAGCAAAGAAAGAAAACTCCGTGGTCTTCAACAACACATGTATAATGAATGACTTGCTGCTGAAATATACATTCATACTTATCATTCATTATTATTCGTTATTATTCGTTATTATCGTTATTGTTCGTGTATGCCCTACCACTTTGAGAAAGGTTGTCATTCAGCAGTTATTGTGCGATCTCAATGAACTCTTTTCAACAATCGGCCAAAGCCAAGTTGAAAAATGGTTCAGGAAGTTCAAATCGGGTGATACAAATCTCGCAGATGAAGAAAGAAGAGGTCGACGACCATCACATTTAAATGTCCAGGCACTTTTGGCAGCCGTGAAAGACAACGAACGCTTAACAACGAGAATATTGGCCGAAGACTTCAATGTGAACCATTCCACCATCTGTCGTTTCAAACAGCTCGGAAAAGTGTCCAAATTAGCTGAGCAGGTCCCCACGAGAGCTCCGATAGCAGCAAGTCGAACGTGTCCGAACTTTTTGTCGATGTGCTGAAATGTTTGAAAAGAAAAGTCTCAATAATTATGCAGCAACCAATAATAATTATGTACAAATTTATGGAGTTAGAGTATATTATTTGTAAATGTTCGGCTGCTACTAAAAAGTGAAGCGAGGTAACAAAACGACTTTACTACATAACATTTCGCGATCTCTGTACATAATAAGAAATGCCGATATATCTATCTATTCGTCTTAATTTCTTTCTTAATTTACAGTCTATGACGAAGGAACTCGCTTGTTATTTCCTTAGAAACTGACCAATTAGATTCAAATATTTTATTTTCTCCGGTAACTGGAATTTTTATTTTGCTATTTATTAGAATAGAACGAATTTTACGTTGAGTAACGAGTATTTTATTTACTCCGTTAGCTGGCAATGAATGAAAATTGAAACCGTTTTTTAATAAAATTTAAATTAAAAAAATAATTTATGTAATTCGTGATTGTTCTATTGTGTCTTATTATGCTCTACTTCTTCCATTATTTTATTGGCCAATCAGAACGAACGATTTATTTCGTCCCAGTGAGATGACGTCACATCCGTTTAGTGGCAGATTAAGAACGTTAATGCATGAACGTGATAAGGGGTTCTTGATTGTTCTATCGTAATTTATTTTCTATTTGAACTTCCTTCGTTATTTTACTGGCCAATCAGGACGAAGCTTTTATTTAGTCCTAGTGATATGACGTTACATCCGTTTGGCAGAAGCGAAATAAAAAGAATTACTCTTGATTGTCCTCTGGTGACTTATTTTATTTGAATTTTCCTCATTATTTAACTAGCTAATCAAAACGAATGATTTATTTCACCGTAGTGGTATGACGTCACATCCGTTTGCCTAGTGGTAAATTCATACAGTTAATATATAAGCGTGACAAGTACACATAAATGTACGTTTTAATTAACCTCGTTAATATAAAGGACAAGTGTGCTCGTTCCGTTAAAAATGTCGGGATGCTTTTTTTAATTTCTGTCTCAACATACTTACAACTAAAATAGTTAAGGTCATTTGAAAAAAATAGTTGCCTGCGCGTATTCTCTTTGTACGTATGTATTGAAAGAAGACCTTTTTAAGCTTCGGCTTTTTAACTTCGTGTAAGCTAACAATTCTTGCAGCAACTTGTCCATGGGGGTTGATAAAATACTTTTTAATTACCTAAAGGCAATTTGATATTTCACCTCGTGCATGATGGCTGCGGTTTCAGAGACGATTAGAATTTTTCTTTCTGTCGTATTGAACCCGCATCTTCGTCACGTGACGACTGAGATTGGGCTTAAACATAATTTGTTCATTACCATTTTATCGATAATTGATGAACTTTTGTAATTGAGAAAAGATAAAACAAATGAAAATACGCAGAATTTGGTATATTCGGACTACTGTTCTCATCTTGGGTGTTTTTATCAAAACGTTTCGGCCGAACTCGGGAATCTGGACGAAAGTTCGAACGGAACCCTTTATTTATTATTAGGCTATGACTGGGAAGAAGTCGTATCGCCCGCACTGAGGACTGAAACTTCAAATTACTGTCACTTAGAACTGAATTTTTTTTAGTACTACATCCACTGCGCCACGGGTCCTTAGGAGTTTTAAACCTATTCTTGTTTTTGATCTAACTACTTATCACTATAGATCACTACTTATCTGTTATTTATAATTATAGATTCCTATATTGTATTGAATTCTATACTAGGTCTGCTTAGTAAGTCATTGTCGCCTAAGTGACAGTCATCTGAAGGTTGAAGGTTCAATCCGGTCTATACAAAGAATTGCGAATTACTGAAGACTTCATGGCAGATGGAACGAGAGCATGCTACCCCTGTGGATTTAATAAAGGGTTCCGTTCGAAATTCCGTCCGGATTCCCGAATTCGACAGAAAGATTCTCGAGTTCGACAAGGTATAGCTGAAGAAGGTCGGGGGTTACATCGGCCGAAACGTTGTGATAAAAACAACCAAGATGAGAACAGTAGTCCGAATATACCAAATTCTACAAATTATCAACTCTCATCTAAAAAAATTCGAAACACAAAATAAATATACGTTTGTAAAAAACGTTCGCTTTAAGCTGTGTAAAGTTTAAGCCTAAACTTAGGTCCGAAGTTGCCCGGTTTAACACAGAAGTTACATTTTGGGATGATTGAATAAATTGAGAAAAAGAGACAGACGACAAAAGAAAAGGAAGAATACATTTTTATTGGTTTTATTATCATTATTCAATTTAATAAATAATTTATTCCTCTTTTTTTTTTCTTCTAGACACTTATTTCTATGGACCGAAAAGTAAAATTCATTAGCAGTAAACTTTAACGGTTCACTACTAGTTTATATATATTTATATATATAATATTTATAAATAAATATTAATTATTTATTACCTACAGACATCGATGTTTCATGCTAACGCAATCTTCAGTTCAGGAAACTAATTCTCAACGGTCGGCGGGCGCGAACTCCGATCACAAATCGCCACTGATTTGCAGTCAAAAGCGTTAACCCCTCAGCCATAGGGAATCAGCTAATATTTGAAGAGGAATTTAACTTTATAAATATTTTTTAATTCTTATTCTCATCATTTACTTATACATATATACATATATATATATATACATATATATATATATATATATATATATATATATATATATATATATATATATATATATATATACATATATATATACATATATATACATATACATGTATATATATATACATATATATACATACATATATATATACATATATATATACATATATATATACATATACATGTATATATATATATACATATATATACATACATATATATATACACATATATATATACATACATATACATACATACACATACATACGGCACAATCACGTTGACACACCGGTTCCCGTTAGATCACCGAAGTTAGGAATACCAGGTGCTGTATGTGCTCTCTGCTTATCTCGGCATTGTTTCCAGTCGTCTTGTACTACTACTTGCCATTGGAATCAAGAGAGAGCGACTCAGGAGAGCGGTTGTTAGCGATTGCGCAACCCTTGCAAATTACAAATTCACGCGCGGGCAGCCCCAGGCGGGGCACTCATACGTCGAAATCGACGGGAGAGTCTATCACATATATATATATATATATATATATATATATATATATATATGTATATATATATATATATATATATATATATATATGCACACACACATTATATTTATATATATATATATATATATATATATATATATATATATATATATATATATATATATATATATATATATAGTAAGTTATGAAAATATATTTACACAGAGGCTTCCGCTTTTCTTCTGCGTAGGGAATCGTCAGGCTAAAATGCATGGAGTTTGTGTTGCCGGATGGTTTCATATATACACTTGGTGTTTAGTCTAGCTAGTTAACTAATCAGATTCTTTGTTATTCTCTTGGCCAATCGTTGGGCTTCTCACAAACAAAAGTTCGGTTGATTTTTTATTGTTCTGTTTTCTATAGGGTGGCTCATCTCTGTTTCTTTGTTGTGTTGAAATAATGGGTGACATTATTTTAACACGGACTTGCTTGTATTTCTATTTTAGGTTTCAGTTTAGTTTTTTTTTTTAGTTTAGTATACTATACCCCCTGAGGTGTAAATGTTTGGTCACTTTTAAAAAAGAATTTCAATTATTTTATATATATTAATACATGCTTGTAAAGTGTCCAACCGTAGGCCGGACGGAAATAATAAACTAAACATGAGCTTTAATAAGCATTTCTAAGTCGTCATAACAGCTGGAGCTCAATTTCAATTTACTTTTGTTAAATATTTCATGTAAAGAGTTAGTTACGTGAAAAGGTGTATTAATAAGATTAAGAAATTTCTTACCTAGTTTGGTTTTCAGCATTTGATTATATGGTGACGTCATCAAAATAATATTTCTATTTCTACATAACTTAAAAGAATTGACATCCTTCTAAGCTCGTGGCTCCATTTTAAGCCAACGTTTATGATTGTTTTGAGATATGTCGTAGCTAACATCTTGC
>OY744522.1:142051744-142091744 GCA_963556195.1 Sepiola atlantica
AAAAAACCTATTTGATGACGTTACGTTTCACACAGACCGCTGTAAAACGGAAAATGGCTTTAACAAATTGAGAACATTTCTTTTAAATTAATTATTTTAAATATTAAAATACTAATAAAATGAATTATTTAAATCTTTAAATCTTTCTTTAATTACATTTTTCAGTGAGAAATTCTATAAATTTTTATAACACGAAAACAAACATTGACCTTTTATCTATAGAAGACACACACACATACACACACACACACACACACACACACACACATATATATATATATATATATATATATACACACACGCTAACGGTTATTCCAAATGCCATTTTTTAAAATTTATTTAAAAAGTCAGTCCATCTGGATAGAAACCGCGGTACGACTCTGAAATATATAACGTATAGTTTTTTAATAAATTATTTGTATTTAGCTCTCACTTTTGTGCGATCGAGCACTTTATTGATGTCTTTTCAACATAACCTGACACACAGACTATATATATATATATATATATATATATATATATATATATATATATATATGGATATTTATACATTTTTTTATTACAAGAATCTATATAATAATACGCTAAGGCAATTTTATATTCGTACGTACGTTATCACTCTCCGCCTTCATTTTTAAAAAGATGAGATCTCCCGATAACCAAAGTAATTAAATTTCATTTGATGTCGCTATTGTGTCGCGTGAAACTCAAAATAAAATACACTTTCTTAGCCTCCAGGTTACGATAGGATCAAGTGTAGTATCTGCTCCACCCAAAGATGGTACAATCATATCGTGGGATCTGTGTTCGCGCCATACGTCCATACAATGGAAATATATCACAGACTCATACGAAGGTTTTTGAGATAAACCCCATGACCAGATATATTCTAAAACTACATTAACCAAAGTACCTATGTTTCAGTTTGAACAAAAGTTGGTACAATACTATTGATGAGTCTGCGTTCTCATCGGAAGTCGGCAGCAATATAGACAAATCGAAGGACACAACCGTAGAATTTCCACGGGTCTCGCTGGTGTTAAAATAAAGCGAGAATAAAAATCAATTTATTTATTAGATTTTTGATATATTACGAAATGTCGGTTATTTTTCCTTTAACTATTTAAAAAAAAAAACAGGCATTCGTCCAAGATGGTGAACATGTTATAATTAATTAAATTTATTAATTAAATTTGTTAATATTTATTTAATACATTTTTAGCTTTTTACTCTAGAGAAAATATTAAATATGATTTTGAATTTCTCATAAAAGATAACGTTTCAGGTTTTGGACACACTTAATCATTCAATATTTGTACATTTTGATCCGTAGGAAAAAACAACAGTAGGTTTTTACGTTGGATGCAAAAACGCAAGTCGCAGCCGTAGGGGGAAATGAAAATAATATCAGACGGATAATTTTTCTATTCATAATTACAAGGCCAATCTTAAAGTTCACCATGGTTATAACAACATAGGGCGATTGCCATTTATATTTGGTGATACCACCGGAAAGGGTTTAACTTATAACATCTCGGTGTCATTGACTTGTTTTCCGGTGTCGTGAAGTCCCGTGACGGACAGGCAGTATGACATCTAGAGACAGATTTAACGGAAGGTGGCTGGATAGCGACCCCCTGCTAACTTAATTAAAGGGGAAACGGATCTGCCAACATGGCCGCCGCGCGTCTGTCGGCTTCCCGCTACTGAGCACCTCTGGCAAATCAAAATGGTCGCTCATTTGTGATGTCATGTAAAAATTAATGGCGAAATACGTAAGCAGACGACAGTTGCCTCTCCGTTGGGTGTCTACTGAATAAAAAAAAATAACAGATGGTTTTTCGACAAGAACAGCCAAGAAAACGATATTCTCGCGCCAGTCCTTCTTTCGTAAACATATTTTCCCGCCATTTCCGTCTGGATGTGATTCGTGGTATTTGGCGTTTTTTTGTGTGTGTGTGGGGATGGGGCGTTTTATTTTCTCAGTCTTTCATTGTCATTTCCTTATTGTTTTCGTTAGTGTCAATAATGTTTGTTTTAGAGGGAGTAATTGATCTAATACATACCGTCGCGGCCTATTGAATCGGCTATGCCGAGTTCGAAACCTATTGTCGTCATTTACACAATAATACCGCGAAGAAAGGCATGAACCCGAAATTTCACCCCAGCAATGTATAAAATTGAAATTTATGTTAAATTAATAGTATAAAATACATTACTTGCAATAAGTAATGATATAGCATAAAACAGATACGCCAACAACTGTGCACGGTGACATGCAAGCAAGATAACAAGCACGCAAGATCTAATAAATTCCAGTAGCATATATATATATATATATATATATATGTCGTTACTATTTGAAATTTATTTCCGACAGTGTACACTATGTTATGTATTAAACTGATTTTGTCGTGCTATTGTTTTCACGGATACTATTACTAAACAAGCGATCATTTAATCTGCGGGGCTGGAAATAAGCAAAGAGTACCAAGAAGTGAAAAAATAAGGCTCGTACAGAAGCACATGTTCAAATACTATACGAGTCTCATTTTTCACTTTGTGGTATTCTTTACTTATTTTCAACCTCACGAATTAAAAAAAATGGCTTGTTTAGTAATATTATCCGCACACTCAATAGAATAAAAAGAAGGTTAATACATAACATAGTATATATATACGCGCTGCAAAATTCTTTCTTTTTTCAAAAACACCCTGTTGTACGTTTTTCTTTTTTCCTATGTTTTGCCGTTGTTCAAACATTTTCAAAATCTTCACTTTTTCTGAAGACTTTCGTTGATCGGAACAAAACCGGTAAAATCTCTTGTTTTTGATTATTTATTCCTGTATTTAATTTGTTTTCTTATTGTCTATTTCACACACCATGTCTTCACAGCATTTCATTTTATGACATATAGTGCATTTTATACTCATATATATATATATATATATATATATATATATATATATATATATATATATATATATATATATATATATATACATATACACTACCGGTATTTGAGAAAGAGAGGAAACTAAAGAACTCATGCCCCAACCTCAAAGCTGATATTACTATTTATATTCTAAGTTTGTACATTCTATAAGTATCAATATTCAAGTTATAAACGAAAGGACGTAAAAACGTGTTCTTTGCTGTTGATGGATGTTTGGCGTGAACGCAGACCCCGCGATATTCCTGCAAGTTTTAATATCCCCATATTAGACCCCTATCTTGTCGCAATTTAAAGTCGTGTTTGTGTATATATAAACAATTTTGTAACATCCCGAATATGAACGTTTAAAACAATGTTTTGTTTCTCATTAAAATATGCGTACTGGGTGTGAAATTACAAGAAAGTAAAAATTGACCACGGGGTGCCATGAAGACGTGTTAATGTAAAAAAAATCAGTACATGATGGACATCGTTACGTTATTATTAAGAATTCGTTTTGTAGTTGTTATGTCTGTGTATTTACAAGTGATGAAAGTTGAAACGTTGATATGTCGGTTTTTGGTAAAAGTATAACACTCTACTTGATGGCGGTTATAGATTGTTTCTCTTTTACCAAAAACCGTCATAAACAAAAAATCTTTTTCAGGTAAAATTTTATAATTGAAATTCATTCAAATTTTCTGGTATTATTTTTTCCAATGAAAATTTAATATCAAGTAAAAATGAAATTTTGACTGAAAACAATAAAATAATTCGAATAATAAAAAAAATCGATTTTTGGAATTTTTATTTGTATGTTATTTGTAGTTTAATTTAGACGGTTTCAAACGGATATAAATCCGTTTGAAACCGTCTAAATTAAACTTAAAACGTTGTTTATGGCCGTTTCTCTTTTACTAAAGAGAAACCATTGACTTGATGGCGGCTTTCAGTTATGAATTCGGACTAACCGTCATCAGATAGGCTGTTTCACTTTGACCGTTTTTACCTTTTGTAAGTAAAAATACAATATGGCGGAGGTTAGATCAGTCATTCACAAAATATTCTTCATTTGTAGTCAATAAGCGAAATGTCGTCTGTCGCAATGAAAAGGCAAACAATTAATGTTATTATTTCTAAGCCTAATCGTTTAACAAAATGGCTTAATTTATATTAGGGGTTCAATTAGTTTAAACATCCGTTGGTTATGAATAATAAGAGACCCCTTGAATCATTGAAAATACATTGGTGTGCTTACAGTATGTAATGAAAGCAACATTTTAAGTTGGCATGATGAGGAAAATTATGTTACTTATTATTGTGACATTAAGAAATTTTCAAAGATAATTTGGTTTACATTTATTTAAAAAATAATTGGTTATCTGAAATCGGACATCGGTAGAGAACTACAGAAATTTCTTTTTATCAAATTCGTACACAGCTGGTGGTGTTTAGGTCATAAACGAACAGTCTAACAAAATGTCTAGTCGTAATTAATATTTTCTGAAAGAAACTGAAGAGAATTACATTTTAGTGTAACGTACACGCTGCAAGGATAAAAAGGTAGAAATCACTAGTCAAAATCCAATATCGGTTTGTCTAATGCAATGCTATTTAGGTCTAACTTCGAAAATCTGGCGAATTTAATTATATATATACTAGCTGACTTTGCCGGCTCGCTGTTGTTTCGCAAAGTTCGCGACTTGAAATACTTAAAACAAAAATTTTAAATGAACATTTTATTCATAAGTTTGTTGTAAACACGAGACAAAAACATTAATTCATATAAATAGATAAACGTTAAGATTTTGGTGTTTTCGATTCAAATTTATTTATCCTTTAAATGTGTCCGTAAAAAAGGAAAAAGAAAGAAAGCAATGTGCTTTTTCACTTGCAATTTATAAATAGATCGCAACTTGTTGGAAAAATCAAGTCGGTCCCCCTAAAGAAAGGTACATTTGAACACAAATGCTAAATATTTGTTCAGGAAATAAAAGAATATTACGAAACAGAACTATTTGTTATATTAAAGGCAAAACAATTATTGAATTAAAAAACAATAGAAAACAAATAATGGTTGATTAATGAAATGTCCTTTTTCAAAACTTATATGCAAATTAGTTAACCTTGCGACTGATATCGCATATGTAAGCAGTATATACACAGATGGTGCGTCTATAGAATAAAGTAAAATTCACTTTGAAAAGAGCGTTTTGACTTCACCGTTAGTGCGAGAGATGTGCCCAAGTTTCGCAGCTATTCATTGATATATATATATATATATATATATATATATATAACAAAAAACAGCTTCTAAAAAATGGAAAAAAAACGGATTTAGTACAAATAAAGAACTCGATAACTTAGCGTTACGGAACGAGTATTATTCAAGTTCTATAATAAAGACCGATATATATATATATATATATATATATATATATATATATATATATATATATATATATATATGTTATATTAATTTTTAAATAAATACTATTAAATTAGTTTTACCTACTTACGCTAGCGTTTCGAGCTTTCGCCTTCATCAGTGCAGGGATGATAATCTCGGACGGTCGCCCGGTTCGAACCCTTGCCATAGTCAACCTAGACTCCGTAAGCAAGCGCTGTAACCATTATTCTGAAAAGGCCAGGAAGTTGAAATAAATTATAGTGCTGACAACTACAATTTGTGTGTGAATTTTTTCTTTCTATATTTAATTATTGCTCTGTTTTCTACATTGAGCTCTCTTACTCGGATTTCTTACCAAAATGATTCACTTAAACACAGTATATATATATATATATATATATATATATATATATATATATATATATATATATATATATATATATATATATATATATATATATATATATGTGTGTGTGTGTGTGTGTGTACTTCAATCCCTTTACGCAAAGATTAGCGTGTAAAAGACATGATTTCTACTAGACTCCAGACGAAACTATTTCAAGTTGTGAGGGAAAGCGAGAAAGCAAATCGCAAGTCAGACAACCACCTCAGACTTATCCTGCCGCCTGAAATGAATTTGGAAAGAAATCCGTCACTTTATAATAGAAAGTCAACGGTGAGTGTTTTTAGTCTTTAGTTTATCAGAAATAATTTATATAGGAAAAGTTAAATTACTGACGTAATTCTATGTGACTATTTTAGTAACATATCTAGATAAATAGCGAGTGCGAACACCGGCGTAGCATAATTTATTTTCCGTCATTTTTGACGGTGCGTGTACACTATCAATAAAATAACATATCGTCTTTCGGGGGCAATTCACCTTAAAACGTAACTTTTAAAATGAACCTTTTTTTTAATGTTATAATTTTAAACAGTTTTATTCAATGACCCAACGATAACGCGAATAATGCAAGTCAACGCATGAGGAAAAGAACCGGCATGCAACAGCTGTTAAAATATATAAATTTTGTACCATGTCTATTCCGTTTTAAAAAGAAAACTAAAGCAACATTTTGCAAGGCGTCCTATTCGTTTATTGGATTTGCTAGAACAAGGTGAACTGATTCAAACTTGAAATGGTGTACCGAAACGAATCCGAGCCTTTAACTGGTTCAAATTGATCGATTTCAACAATTTTCTTCAATTAATAATTAAACGACCAAACCATACTATAATTATTAAATTTAAATTTTAAAATCTTATTTAGACAAAATAATAATTTGTTAAAAATCCTGGCATAGTAAAAAGAAATCGAAAGTATTAATGAAATTTAAAGGCGTTCAATCGATTTGATTGCAAAATATTTTTTAATTAAATAACATATATTCCTTCATCGAATTATCGTTCCGAAAATGTAAATATTTTATCAACTAACTAAACTAACTAAAGAATACTCTTAAGAGAGATTCTCAACATGATTGAGAACAGAAATTCAGTAGTGTAAGACAAGTTTAGATTATCAGGTTAAGAAGAACTTGTTAAACGCATCATCAGGGCTGTATTCTTTTGCAGAGAGATTTCTCCGTTCTCCCACATACAGCGTCTGGTATTCCCAAATGGTCACCCATCTAGTATTGGCCTGGCTCAACGTCGTTTAACTTCCGTGATCTAAAGAGAACCGGTGTGTCATCATGATCACAAGAAAATATTTAAGAGAAAGAGCAAAAGGTTGGGAGAGGAGGATTCAATGAATGAAATCAAAAAGAATCCCGTGCAACGCCGGATACATGCAGCTCGTTTGAAATGATCTGATCTTCGGCGAAGGGTCAAACGATGTATCTTAAACAACATGAAAAGGTAAGTGTTTTGATAAAGCGTTTATTCCATTCTCGTCGTCTAGCGTTTCCTTATCTCTTCTCGCTCGATCGCGACCGAGCGACCCCTATCGAAATGGCTTTTGTCACCCCGCGGGACCAGCGCGACACTCACCCTGCTTTCTCGTCTTACACGTCAACATTTGGCTCGAACGAAAGGTGATAATAGCAACCGCCATATCCGATCCTTTCTTTCAAACCCTCAACTTCATAGTTTTATTTCTATTTTCTTTGTCTTCAAATCCTCGTTTTTCACTTCTTTAGTTTTATATTTCCTTTTTCATTTGAAAGTCATTTGATTCTCCTGCTAGCTGTATTCACCCGGCGTTGTCCGGGTGGAGGCATATTGCCGGTGGGGAAGTAGAGTAACTAATTCAAACTACAGTCATGTTTTCATTTTTTTTTTTAAAAGATGAGTTTTTTTTATATTTGTTTTACTTTTTACTTATTTTATTTATGATTTTAATAAATATTTGATTAATTGTAAAAAAAATAATTCAATAAGTATTTATCAAAGTTGCGTACAAGCGAGAAAAAACACACAGTAGATCTGGTCTGATAGTTTTATTAGTACAGTGGTAATGAAACGTTTCCTGGAAGTCGCGTTCAACAATAGAGTCGAAACGAGATAAGTTAGTAAAGTTTTACATATTTTAAAAATAGGATTTAAAAAAAAAATTGGCTTTATTTTTACCTTATTTTATTTTTAATTTCAATAAATATTTGATTAATAGTAAATAATTAAAAAAAAAGTTCACTGTGTATTAATCAAAGGTACCTATACTTACGAAATCCACATACACATATACACGAGATATTGTTTTATAGATTTATTAATAGAGATGATTAAACCTTCTTGGAAGTCGCGTTCAACAATACAACCGAAACAAATAAAAAAGCGCGCGTTCAATTTTAAGTTGTATGAAGCTGGTCATTGGTTTTTAATTGGACCGCACCTGGCTTGGAACCAATGGTATCATGTTGATTTTATCTGACCTTCTATGGCACAATTAATCAATATATATATATATATATATATATATATATATATATATACGTAGAAACGCCAAACAATAGCACATTTCCCTAAATGAAATAACACTTTTTCAAATCGAAAGATATTTCTTCAAATTGATTTACATATCTGACGAGAGCGCACCTCGCTGGAAACGCGTTATATAAAATTATAAAATTATAAAATGATAAAATGAAATAATAAATAAATGTTCAAAAAAACTTTTTACAAATGTTCGTAGCCTATACATATAAACTTGTCTCCTGTTGGAACTGCACTGATACTGCACTACCCTCTTATATATATATATATATATATATATATATATATATATATATATATATATATATATATATATATATATATGACAAATAAAGTAAAGTGTGTTTTCTCCTATTTCATTGACCGTAGTAGTTAAATAAAAGAAAGTTACAGGAAAACAGTTCTGCCATTCATTTCCGTTCTAAATCGGCCTGTTTCATGAAAACAAGTTAATTTTCAATGACATTAATCGATTTCACTATTTGGTCCGGCTCGATATATTAGTTTTTATGAGCTATGAATATAGTAAAGGGGGGGGGGAGAAATTACCCTCTAAATCACATATACTTATCCTGCCACTCAAATCACGGGATTCAAATATTCAGTAAGGGTATATTTTACCAACATCGTTAACTCTACAGTCAAATAATGATATTAAAATACATCTTTTTCATCAGTGACAAATAATATAGTTTTTAATTTAATTTTCATTACATAGTAAGAAATCCCATTATTTCCTGTGTTTAAAAAATACGCATTGTTGTTGCATAAAAATATAATCTTATCTAAGACATAATTTAATTATTATTGCTAAATAAACCAACGTAGCGCACTGCTTGCCAATATCCACCACGCGGATACATTCATAATTATTTGAAAGTGTATCCATGACCATCAGTGTAACGCTGAATAGCTTCTGAATAGTTTTTCCTTTATGTTTATATGAATATTACATTTTAATCTACCATAGAAATATACTTTTGACGTTATTCGTTCATAGGTGACATTCGTTTGTTTTCATCGCGATATATATATCTATATCTATATATATATATATATATATATATATATATATATATATATATATATATATATATCTATATATATATATATATATATATATATATATATATATATATTGAATAACTTTGTAAATTAGTTAATTCTTATTTCATTTTTCATCATTCTAATATAACTTTTTGAATTATCCAATTACCGGTGCCTTTTTATTTATTTATTTTTTTTATTATTGTTTAGTTATTTATTGATATATTTTGTGATATTTTTTTAAATTTTGAATTAACCGGTCAATCTTATCCTAGTATCTACCTTTCAGGTTGGTTTGTATTATGAAATAGCATATAAATATCTAACAGTAAGTAAAGAAATACCTATTATTTCTTGTCCTCTACAAATTTTCCATGGTTAAACCTGATACAACCGCGTTTCCCATTTAAAACTGTATCGATGATTTAAACAGATTCACTTTTTCATTTTGTTTTTTTACTTTTTTCACTTTTCAACATTCCAATATAACTTTTTCAATTAATGATGCCTTTTTAATTTTAATTTTATTTATTTAATATATAACAGACCGAACTTATATCATTTAATGTTTGGGTTAGTATTGACTATAATTTAAAAAAAAAAAGCAGTTACATATCTCACAAAAAGTAAATAAATAAATACATTGACTCACTTCTGCATTTTTTTTAATGTTAAGAAAATATGAAAATTAATATGTAACTATTTCTATCTATCTATCTATCTATCTATCTATCTATCTATCTATCTATCTATCTATCTATCTATCTATCTATCTATCTATCTCTCTCTCTCTCTCTCTCTCTCTATATATATATATATATATATATATATATAGAGAGAGAGAGAGAGAATGAAGAAAATTACACTAGAAACATTGATATAAGTAACTATTTACAACCAATGTTTAAATGAAAACCAATCAATGTTAAAATAAATAAATAATTTATTTAAAACACACATTGAGTGGCTCTCAAAAATTATTCTAAATTGTTATATATATATATATATATATATATATATTATAAATGATAATAGTAATTTATATATGAAAAATTAAATTACTGACATAATTCTATGATTCTATAGGAATATTTTAGTAATATATCAAGATAAATGGCGAGTGCGAATACTAACAAAGCATAATTTGCCGTCACTTTTTCACCAAAAGTCTACACTAGTATATATGTATATATATATATTGTTGTTGTTGAGAAAACCATAACAATGTGTGTGTTAAAAAAAATCATTTATTTTAATCTAAGTTTTACGAAACAATGGTTTTCTATTGCTTCAAACTAGCGTAGCCGCGCTAACAGACATACCGAAGTGTGTTTTCTGACCCAGAAGTTCACATAACATTGGACGATCAAAATGAAAAAGAAAAAAAAACAATTTGCTTTGCCAAGGAAAATTCTAATTTTCGAAAGCTTAGATTAAAATAAATGTTATTTTAACAAACACATTGTTATGGTTTTCTCAACAAAAAAATAATACTTTTACGAAACAATGGTTTATAATATGTCAACCCTTTTCTACTGATTCAAACTAGCGAAACCGCTCTAACAGACATACCGGATTGTCCTTTCTGACCCAGAAGTTCACATAACATCGGACGATGAAAAAACAAAACAATTTGCTTTGACAAGGAATCTTCTAATTTTCGAAAATTTAGTTTAAAATAAATGTTATTATGGTTTTCTTAACAAAAAAATAAATACTTTTACGAAACAATGGTTTATTATATGTCTTCCCCTTTCTACTGATATATATATATATATATATATATATATATATATATATATACGACCAAACGTTACTCATAAAGCGTATTGTCCGGTCGTAGTACACATACTTAACAACGCAAATATGTCCCCCCACCCATACAAAGAGAGAGTAGGAAATTCATTAGACATATACATACATATACAAATACATATGTAGTTCAAAAAATATTTGGTTATGAGGGTCTATCTCCAATACTCTTGTATTTGTTTGTGACATTTCCATTCTATGGACACCCGGCGCGAACGCAGACCGCATGATATTATTGAACTATCTCTAGGCTGGAGTGTCTGAAATAGCCGGTGAATGCCTGGCATCCGGTAGGATGCCCCATCTCCAGCAAAAACGGAAAGATAAGAAAAATAAAAGAAAGGAAGAATACATATCAGGCGACGAATGAAAGGATATTAATAGAATCCTTGCGTGTTAAAGACAAAATATAGAAATTAAAAGTAAAAAAAAACTATATAATAATACGCAAAACGTACGTTATCGCCCTCTTTTTTTAAAAGAAAAGATCGCGAAGATGCAATGTAATAAAAGTAATTTTCTTAAATTTCATCTGATGACGCTGTTGTTTTGAATGTGAAATCTGAACTAAAATAAACATTCTTGGCCTTCGGGCTTTCGGGCTAGGATCAAAGTGTAGTATCTGTTTTGTACATGGTACGATAATATCATGCGGTCTGCGTTCGCGCCGGGTGTCCATATAATGGAAATGTCACAAACTCCTACAAGAGTATTGGAGATAGACCCCATAACCAAATATATGTTGAACTACATATACTACTATTAATTAGATTATATGTTTCAGTTTGAACAATGGTGGTACAATAATATCGTGGGGTCTACGTTAGCGCTGAACGTCCATAGAATGGACATATTTGTAAGCACGGCAACAATTTACAACAGATGAAGTATACAACAGTGGAATTTCCATGGGTCTCACTAGTAAAATATAAAATAAATTAAAACATCAAACTAAATCAGCATTAGAAACGTGAAGTAGTCGACACTGACAAGTTCTGCTAGAGACTATCTCAGCAGCCTTCGTCAGACATCTTGAATTTTATTTTTGTCTCCAAAAAATGTGATCGTAATGAATTATATAGAGACGCATTTAAATGTTTACAACCTATTTTCGGGGTATATTTTTCATGTGTCCTCGGTTTTAAAAAAATAATTTTAAGAGCATATTTTAAGTGTTCTCAGTTTAAAATATTTTCGGGGCATATTTTCCATGTGTATTCACTTTTAAAATAATTATGTCCGAGATATATTTTTAGAGTATTTTCAGTTTCCTCCAAAATCTATTTTCGAGTCTAATTTTCTATGTGTTCTCAAATAAAAACAGAATTTCCTGGCATACATTCCATGTGTTTACCATATAAAAACAGAAATGTTTTCCATGTTTTCTTACTTAAAAAAACCAACATATTTTAACATGATCAGAGTTTTAAACTAGTTATCGTTAAGAAAAATTACACAAGTATTTTCAATTTTAATAGATTATTTTCCACGTGTTTATAGTTTTTACACATTTATTTTACGGAAAATATAGTATGTGTTCACGATATACAAATACATATTTTCAGTCTATATTTTCAATGTGTTCTCAATTTTAAATAATAACTGTGTATATTTTGCATGTGTTGTCATTTAAAAATATATTTTCGAGCCATATATTACATGTGTTTACAATATAAACATATTTTTAATATATACTCAGTTTTTAAATAATTATTTTCGTAGCATATTTTCTATATGTTTTTAGTTCAAAATAAAATATATTAGGAGCATATTTTCAATACGGTCACAATTAAAAAAAAATTATCTTCAGGGAATATTTTTCATGTATACTCAGTTTTTAAATAATTATTTTCGTAGCATATTTTCTATGTGTTTTTAGTTTAAAATAAAATATTTTAGGAGCATATTTTCAATACGGTCACAATTTAAAAATAATTATCTTCAGGGAATATTTTTCATGTATACTCAGTTTTTAAATAATTATTTTCGTAGCATATTTTCTATGTGTTTTTAGTTCAAAATAAAATATTTTAGGAGCATATTTTCAATACGGTCACAATTTAAAAATAATTATCTTCAGGGAATATTTTTCATGTATACTCAGTTTTTAAATAATTATTTTCGTAGCATATTTTCTATGTTTTTTTAGTTTAAAATAAAATATTTTGGGAGCATATTTTCAATACGGTCACAATTTAAAAATAATTATCTTCAGGGAATATTTTTCATGTATACTCAGTTTTTAAATAATTATTTTCGTAGCATATTTTCTATGTGTTTTTAGTTCAAATTAAAATATTTTAGCGCAATATTTTCAATACGGTCACAATTTAAAAATAATTATCTTCAGGGAATATTTTTCATGTATACTCAGTTTTTAAATAATTATTTTCGTAGCATATTTTCTATGTGTTTTTAGTTCAAAATAAAATATTTTAGCGCAATATTTTCAATACGGTCACAATTTAAAAATAATTATCTTCAGGGAATATTTTTCATGTATACTCAGTTTTTAAATAATTATTTTCGTAGCATATTTTCTATGTGTTTTTAGTTCAAAATAAAATATTTTAGGAGCATATTTTCAATACGGTCACAATTTAAAAATAATTATCTTCAGGGAATATTTTTCATGTATACTCAGTTTTTAAATAATTATTTTCGTAGCATATTTTCTATGTGTTTTTAGTTCAAATTAAAATATTTTAGGGCCATATTTTCAATACAGTCACAATTTAAAAATAATTATCTTCAGGGAATATTTTTCATGTATACTCAGTTTTTAAATAATTATTTTCGTAGCATATTTTCTATGTTTTTTTAGTTCAAAATAAAATATTGTAGGAGCATATTTTCAATACGGTCACAATTTAAAAATAATTTGCTTTCAAGGAATATTTTTCATGTATACTCAGTTTTTAAATAATTATTTTCGTAGCATATTTTCTATGTGTTTTTAGTTCAAAATAAAATATTTTAGGAGCATATTTTCAATACGGTCACAATTTAAAAATAATTATCTTCAGGGAATATTTTTCATGTATACTCAGTTTTTAAATAATTATTTTCGTAGCATATTTTCTGTTTTTTTAGTTCAAAATAAAATATTTTAGGAGCATATTTTCAATACGGTCACAATTTAAAAATAATTATCTTCAGGGAATATTTTTCATGTATACTCAGTTTTTAAATAATTATTTTCGTAGCATATTTTCTATGTGTTTTTAGTTAAAAATAAAATATTTTAGGAGCATATTTTCAATACGGTCACAATTTAAAAATAATTATCTTCAGGGAATATTTTTCATGTATACTCAGTTTTTAAATAATTATTTTCGTAGCATATTTTCTATGTTTTTTAGTTCAAATAAAAATATTTTATGGGCATATTTTCAATACGGTCACAATTTAAAAATAATTATCTTCAGGGAATATTTTTCATCTATAATCAGTTTTTAAATAATTATTTTCGTAGCATATTTTCTATGTTTTTTTAGTTCAAAATAAAATATTGTAGGAGCATATTTTCAATACGTACACAATTTAAAAATAATTTGCTTTCAAGGAATATTTTTCATGTATACTCAGTTTTTAAATAATTATTTTCGTAGCATATTTTCTATGTGTTTTTAGTTCAAATTAAAATATTTTAGCGCCATATTTTCAATACGGTCACAATTTAAAAATAATTATCTTCAGGGAATATTTTTCATGTATACTCAGTTTTTAAATAATTATTTTGGAGGTTATACTTTCAAGTGCTTTTTATTTCAAAATATTTTCTTGGCTTATTGTCCATGTGTTCACATTTATACAAATAATTATTTTCGAGACATACATTCCATGTGTTCTAAGTTTTAAACGTCATTTAGAAATGTGGGAAAATATCATCATCATCATCATCATCATCATCATCATCATCATCATCATCATCATCATCATCATCATCATCATCATCATCATCATCATCATCATCATCATCATCATCATCATCATCATCATCATCATCATCATCATCATCATCATCATCATCATCATCATCATCATCATCATCATCATCATCATCATCATCATCATCATCATCATCATCATCATCATCATCATCATCATCATCATCATCATCATCATCATCATCATCATCGTCGTCGTCGTCGTCGTCGTCGTCGTCACTACTACTACTACTACAACAACAAGAATAATAATAATGATAATAATAATAATCATAATACAGGGTGGGCAAAAATAAGGGTCCTATTTTTAAAAATTTATAACTTTTTTATTTATTGATTTAAAAAAAAATTTTTTTTTTAGAATAAGTAAAGGACCCCTTCCGAAGCAAGCATGAGCCGTATTAGCCCTAAGGAACGTACCCTCATTTAGAAAACATTATTTATGCTTAAAAAACTCAAAACAGTGTAAAAAACAATACTTTAGTTTTTGTAAGTTTTAAGAAGTGTTTTTCGGCTAAAATTTGTTTTGTTTATTTCAAAAAATCTCGGAAGGGTCAGTCTACACACACATAAAGTTTGGTGAGTTTAACTTTTATTTTGCGGAAGTTATTCAAATTCAAGTTATTCAAATTTAAAGATAGGACCCTTATTTTGGCCCACCCTGTATATATATATATTGAATAGATGTTGACAATGGGATAAATTCATGATGTTTTCGTTACGCTATAGTAGTTAATCTTGACATAAACTGGAAGACAAACTCTAATAATAATCTCAAACAAAAGGTCGTCAAATAAAAAGAAAAACAAATCACTTCTATAAATAGCAAATGATATATTTATTTAAGTGGTCTACACCGTTGGGTGTAGCATGTCAGAAGTTTAGACAGCGAAGAAAATAATAGATGAGTAACGAACGTCGGCTGCCGAAAATATTTTCTTGAGCAGTATGTCTTCTAGTGAAGAGAGTCTTGCTCGGTATCCAGTTGACAGAGGCAGGAGAGAAAACGTCTTACTTCGTAGATGCCTGGAAACTCTCTGCATGCTCTGCAAATCCCAAAAGGTCTGGTTGTAGTCCTTCAAAGTTTCGGTCGAAATTAATACCTCCAATAGTCTGATTGGTCGTCGTGTGACAAAACAACCTCGCTGAGGCTGCTCCCCGCAAGAGGAAAGACATTCCAATGTTTATGAATGCTACATCGCGTCAGTTTCTTTCAACACCATAGATGACATGTGCAGACACGTTAACGATATGACAAATTCGACAAGTATTGCAAACAAAAATTACGTCTGCCTATGGACAGCTTGTTTTGTGTCGTCTTAGTTTGTTTATTTTTAGAATTATTTTATTTTATTTTTTACTTCTGTTCACTCTAAATATTGCCACTGAGACGTAAGGGGCTACTGTAATTAGGGGCCCAATTCATAGGGGCCATCTTAGGTGGTGAGTTGCGTCGAAAGATATTCGTTCACATTACATTAAAATTTCTGCATGTTGATACAGTCGGGGAAACAAGGAGCAGGGAGGGAATTGAAAAGGCAAGCGGTCCGAGGAAAGAAGCTATTAGAGTAGGAAGTTTTCCACGATCTGGGGACCTCTACAGTGAAAGGGTGGGATTTTGCTGCTGGTCTGGTTTATCGAGGATATTTATGTTGAGGAAGTATAACTGCAGTAAGTTCATCAGGGCACATTCCGTGGAAGTACTTGTAAAACAAGCACAGGGATGCCATATTGCGGCGATGGGGCAGGGGCTGGAACTTAGTAGACTATGAAGGGCCTATTAGGTTAAAGACTCTTTTTTGTATCTTGTTAATGAAGGAGAGACTAGTGATTGGAGCACCAGCCCAGACGTGACAACAATACTCCATACAAGGGTGAATAGTGTCTTTATAGAGATATTGAATACTAGTAAGTGTGAACAGTTTTCTAGCTCGGTAGAGGGAGCCCACTTTCTTTACAGCAGACTTGGCAATGTCTTCTATGTATTTGTTACAATTCATGTTACCTGTGAATGTTAGGCCGATGAGTTTAAACACTGGGGTTTTGAGAAGGGTGCTATCAGTCATGAAAGTCGGTGCTTGGAAAGGTTTCTTATAATTCTTAAAAGAACAGAGCTTTGTCTTAGTTGCATTAAATGTGATAATCAATTTGTTGTCCCATTCAACTACAGACTGGAGGTCATTTTCTAAGGATTCATCGATTGACTTGGATATGCGTGTGTTCATCTGGTCTACACGTCGAGAGTAGAGCGTGGTGTAATCAATAAATATGCCCATCTCGGAGACAATTGCATCAGGAAGGTCGTTTATGAAGATCAGGAATACTAAGTGTCCAAGTATAGACCCATCGGGGAATGCTCGCATTAATGCGACGTAGTTTGGATGAACGAGCATCAAGAACAACATGGACTTTTCTGTTACCTAAGAAGGGTCTCATTATATTAAATATCCCAATCTCTTGAATCTAACCCTTTAAATATAGGTTCACCAAAAATGCAATATATTTTAGGCAAGAAAGTATGTTCTTACCTCAAGGCATAAAAGTTAAAACATAGCAAACAAATATGATACCACCGAACCATTAATACATTTTCCTAGACCTCATAATAGATATGTGAAAATACACTTCAACCTTATAAGTGCATCGTGAAATAACCAACACAACAAACATAGTTTCTACTCTCACCATTACAACAAAATTAGAACAGGCCTCAAGCTCTTGGAATAAGCAGTTTACAACACTCTAACGAAGAATAGAAACACGTAGAAGATTCCCTAAAAGCTTTGAAATACTAACAATAATTTATATCAAACGTAAGAAAATGCCATTAACAGACACCCACGTCAATAATAGCGCCTGTTACTATTTAGCGTAATGCAAATCTCTTTGTAAATAAGCAAAAGGGAGCACTGTCAAGACGCGACTAATGTTCATATAAAAACATTGTAGATATCATGTATTTGTATTACGCTAACTAGTAGGAGGCAATATCATTAACGACTTATATATAGTCATTCACATACTAACTGTTTCGCTGTATCACACCTATTCAGTGAGGCTAGACTAGCTAGGCTATGGGATGGGCGCTGTTGGTAAATGATAGCTACATTTTTTTAATAAAAACATTGGCCGCTACTTGACAGTGCTCTATTTGTTTATTTAGAAAAGAGCTTTGCATTTCGTTAAAGTAGTTGCAGGCGATATCATTAACCACAGTGCTCAACCCGAGAAGGGATGGTTTATACACACACACACACACACACACACACACACACACACACACACACACACACACACACACATATATATATATATATATATATATATATATATGTGAGTGTGTGGGTGTGTGTGTATTTGTGTGCGTATATATGTAGTACATACACATATGAAAACAAACAAATCTATATAATGAAGTTATAGTTCCCGTCTGTGTGTTCACGAACTCCTCCTACGGAGATAGACCCATATATATATATATATATATATATATATATATATATATATATATATATATATATATATATATATATATATACTCAAACTAAAACATTGCCTAAGCTACTTGGATAAGTATGTTTCAATCTGATCAAAGCAGTTATAACATTATCGTGAGGGGGGGGGGCTCCGCTCGCACTGGTCATCCATAAAAAGGACATACGACATTTGACATCATTTTATTTATAACTTGAAAATGATAGCAATGAAATACAGAATATACATTTTAAGAAGAGGTTCAGAGCTTGGTGCAGAAAGGCGCCGTAATCCCCATATCTTTTATGGAAGCGTTGGGTTTGCTTCGAGGGGATACAAATTTAACGAAATTTATTTTAATTAAAGTCACTTTACTTAGACCCTCTTCCAATCTATCAATGCTGACTACATCCTTGTGTCCCAACCCCCAAAATTAAATATTATCAAATGTAAGAGTTGAGAATAATAAAGGTAATATGATATGATTCCTCATTCAATCCTGAGCAACGCCGAGGCTTCCTGCTAGTACATTCATAAAATCAAATTGCCTCCTTCACAATAAATAATGAGAAGAAGTATAAAATTTTACTTAGATTCTCCCACCGTACACACCCATTCTTTTATGTGTCGGTGTTCGTGTTCTTATGTGTATCACTTGTAATTTTTTGTACAAAACATTGAAAATATAAAATCGTACACAGCAAAACGAAAAAAAAAAGTGAATGATCGTGGTGTTTCCATCTTAACTCAAGTCAGCCATGATATGGACTAAAACGAGATCGAGGCTTGACAGGTTGTCACGTGTCATTAGAAGGCGATCCGCCAAACGCAACGTGCTAACGTCTACGATATACATTCGTCCTTTTTTCGACACGTTTCCTAGTTTTGAAAGGCTATAGATTGCGGACCATAGGCGCCGTACGTAGCGCCAATCGTGTTTTAGGAAGTAAAACGGAAAGAAAAAACGAACGCTCTGCCTTGAGCGACATGTTGTATAAGACACATGTCTTAACCAATGTCGGTTTTCAACTGTGAAATATTGATACTGTCCTCGACTATAACTACAAACACGTTCTAGATTGAGTGGTTAGAGCGTCCGCTAGAGGAGCCTGACTGTGCACCAAAATATGTAACAGGTCCTAGGCGGGTGCAGCCGCCACTCCCTTGATAACACACCACACCTGTTATTTTTTTTCCAACAAACACCCTGTTTAAAACAAAACCGGACGTTTCTTTCTGTTAATTCATTTTATAAGCCACCACGCGTTCTTATTTACTTGCCTTCACAGGAGAGCAATGTTAGACACAAGGTAGATTTTAATTTGGAGGTAAATCCAGTTCCTTAAAAAGGGTCGCTCTGGATTGGGACACAAATTAAAATTGCCTCAGTCTAGGAGGATTTCTTTTTCACTGACGGAGGACGGAAAAGATACTAAACTTTGATTGCAGTTTGTCGACTCTGCTTCCAGCCAATCGCTACCAAGATATCGGCTCATGTTTGATTTTATACTTCCTGGCCCTTTTAAAGTACTGGCCCCATTTATTTTTATGTTTTGCAACAGGACGCTTGTTGCAACTTTCAAATTCTACACAACTGACCACAACTCGCAGCTTGTTCCTTCAACTACAACCGCTTTTTGACTAACTTCACTAGTCCATCCGTTGACATGGACAGCTGCTATTGCTGATGATCCTGCGACTTCATCCACTAACTCTACTTGTCCTGCCATTGACTCGACACACCCAGATTAAGTTCAACACCCCAACCAAGTCCTGATCATCACACACAACCGACCCTAAACCAAACACATTTACCAACGCTTCTGTTCCTGACCAATCTTTTATGCTCCTCCTGTAATCAGTTTAAGCTTTGTACTTTTCAGAACAAAAACTAAATACAACACTTACGAATCACTCTGCCCTGTTACGGACAAACTGTCCTTTTCAGGACAATTTCTCTTTCATTCTGCCGAATATTTTTTCAATATCTGTGCAACGTCTTTCGAGAACAGGCTGACTAAACTAACCATCACCGTAATTGTACGTGATATGTTCAAATGAAAAGGCTATTTTTATATCTAATAAAGTTTTATTGTTTATAATATTTAATTGTTTATTACTGAAGGGGTTGTTTTCTTTTTCACCAAAAAAGGTGTAAGCATACATCGACCCCAATATTTTTTGAAAATTAGATAAATAGCGAACGTATGCGACATGTTCATCCACCTTTCATTTGTTATTTACTTTAAATACACACAAAAACACAATATTTGAATTAGTATCAATTAAGCACGAAAAGTTAAAACTATAAAAATTATACAAAAAATAATTATAAAAAGATTCGCTGCGGACCTGATTCTTTAACCATTTTTGCACGTTGCAGAACTTGAATTAAATGAAATAGAAATACTTTAGAAAGGGAAATCGTTCCCGAAATATTGTGATATACGGACTTCGCACATATACCTCTAAATTTCGCGTACAACAAAATCGTAGGATAAATTTCAGAGGAAAACGAAAATTGCTAAAATTTCCTTATCATCTGACCCTCTAAAAGGAAACGTCAGAATGATAAATTAAAAACTAAGAAAATCGAATGAGATATGAGGGGAACAATTGTTTCAGTTGGAGAAAACGAATGAGAAGAAAAAGTAAATCTCTCAACGTTATGGTGGCTTTGAATCATTAAAGATCCCCAACTGATGCTTCAAAATCTTTTGTCTACACAGGCTAGGTCGAGAATTGTTAATAACTAACGCCTTAATAATATTGAGATGGTAGTTCGGCCTGGCACTGTGTAAAACAGAAAACCACCCATCGGAATAGTTGTCAAAACAACGATCTGTACTAACCAGGTAATTACCAATGGCTGATTCCTGTGCCTGGCAGTTCCCGGATGATCTCGAAACCTTGTGTAAACGAATATCACGTGGTATGTGTTGGTATATTCTAATTTTTGGGATGTCTTGCCAACGTAGTCAGCTCTACACTGACACAGGAATTTATAAACAACAGAATTATTTTCGATGGCTGGCAAAACATCCTTACGAAAAGAAGAGAAAAAGGTTCGAGTCGTCGGGTAAACTACTCTCAGCATGGTTGCTAGAAAACAACGTTGAGTAGAAGAAGAAATCCTTTTGACAATGTCAAGGTCGTCAGAACCTAACCATGGAAGTTTCAAATAAATAGGGCAACGTGACGGGCCAATAAATTTACCACCATTAAATATAGCAACTTTGCGTGCAATGGTGCTTTTTATGATATTGATGAGATATCCCATCAAAAAATGAACAAGTAATTCTTTAGAAAAGCTTTTTTTTATCATCTGAAATTTTGGTGTTAAATCGATAACAATCTGAAATACATTTTTACGAAGAATGAAATGATAAAAATGGCCAAACCATCCTCTCATCAGGTTTAAGCGCCCCATAATCTACAAACCTTACATTCCATCTTTATTGAGTCAAATCTAAACTGCAACTGATTATTCAACTTCAAATCTGTCCTATGTACATGATTTAACCAGCCAATCGCCCCTTTCTAACTTGTAACATAGATAATAATATTTATACACGTAAATTTAAAAGCATATTACTGTCAGTGTCAAGTAATAACAACGGTGATTGTATAAAAAAAAACGTGGCCCCTGATCCAGTCAGATAATTTGGACCCTATCTTTCGTAGATATTTTCAGTTTGTGATGATTGCTACATCCGGATCCCTTTTTCACAGTTCAAACTGGTTAAGAGGTCGGTGTCAGTTTTAAATATTAAGGGTACGTCAACTTTTACTCATTTAGAAATTTAATTGTGCAGAAGAAATGTTAGCATGTAGGCAGGATGTAAGGTCAATAGCTAGAGGATGTGACGTCAGACGAGATAGGAACGAGGGCGAAAAGCTAATAAGTCTGACTCGGGATATTAACGCGATCAGATGTACTAAGAAATGAGAGGAATCGATAATAAATTAAGCAAAGAGGCGAACCCCCAAATCTGCAGCCTCGATCTTTCTACTGACCGCCGCTAGCAATATGTAGGCAATAGCAACACGATTAATAAACATCGATCTTCCTCCAAATTGATTGTCTTCGGTTGTGTTTGCTTGGACCCGGCTTTGATTCTAGCACGACAAGTTCTCAGTTCAGGAGGACAGCTGTCAGCAAACGTTAAAGATACAAGGTATGTTTTTTATTTCATACAGAATTATTCTACTGTTTTTGACATGCAGAGTGTCCTCCCCTTGGATTAGGTAGATAATGTAACATCAGTTTAAGACATCGATCGTCTAGTATTTGATGGTAGAATATTACATTTCTTACTGGCAAGGAAAGAGAACCACTGAATCCTTAAGCCATGGTAAATCTTCGTCGACTGTTGCTGAACAAATGAAAGTTGCTCTTCGAAAGACGGAGAAAGCCTTGTGTGTTTAAATGGGGTTATTAACAACAAATAATAATATAATGGTTATTAAATTTCAATAAGGCTTAATGTCGCTAATGAAGGGAGGATGGCAGCGACTTTAAACACACAAGTTTGTATTCTTAACTTCATACATAAAATTAAATAGAGTTAACGTGAGGCTGGTCCGAACTTACATGTTTACCAAACAGATTATCCCAATATGTCTGCCTTCTATTACGGCTTCTTTAAACAGCAATATTTTTAAGGATTTATAATCGTCGTTCAGAATTTTTCAGGTTCTCTTGATTGATAAGAGAGGTGAAGGGCCACGTCCTTTCATATTCCCAATAAAAGAAAATTCTATTTTCGTTTTGTGCTTAATCATAATTTCTTCACATTTAGAACATTTGCAAAGATCATATACTCACAATTACAAATATGTCATACAAGGGACGGGTGACACCAACCCCATCTAAAAAAAAACTCATTTTTTCGAAATTTGAAAGTAATTTGGAAACATTTATCTGTCGAATACAAGGCAATTTTTGACTTTCACATCCTTAGCAAATCAAAAATGTAAAATTATATGTTTTAATTCTATTCAAAAATATAATTTAATTACGAAAATAAATCGATCAAAATGAATTCTTCATGAACAAGTCAGCAATTTCAATCTTTTGTCCTTTGTTAATAACTGACAAAAAACGACAAAAAAAAACGAATCACTTCATGACTCTTCAAAATTTGAAAGTTATTTGGAAGCATTTAACTGCCGAATAGAAACGTGCTTAAAAATTCTTAGCAAATCCCAATGTTAGAAAAGATTGAAAGTTTTGGAAACTATTTACTTCCAATAATTCTATAAATAGAGATTAAAACAACAGTATCATGACAAAATTAGTAATATTTTTTCTTTTCAAACAAATTGGTTCAGTTAATAATTTAATCACCAAACAATAACGCAATAATAAAATGTTGCTTTCAAAATCCTATTAAAAACACGATTTTGTAACAAAAACAAACAAACGGAATAGTTAAATGAAAAAAAGGAAAGAAAAATTAAAGCAAAACGACTCCCGGGCAACGACGGGTAGGTGCTGCTATTCACTTGTAGAAAGCCATAAAACTCCTTCGAGTCACCTGAAGAGATACATTAATTCGTTTCTCGAAACATCATTTTGAGACGACGACGATTCTCAAACTGAAATTAACGCAGAACCCTTTCGTTCGTGACGGAAGACATTTCTCTGGTGTCATTTGGTTGGCGGGAAAATAAAGAGGAAATATTGTTTTATATATATATATATATATATATATATATATATATATATATATATATATATATATATATATATATATATATAATGTGTATGTGTGTGTGTGCAAGGTGGCAATGAAAACAAGGAATAATGGAATTATTTTACTTTGACAGATGAAGAAAGAATAACGGAAGCATAAATAAATAGACAAACTGGTAGATAAGTGGCGAAAAATCTGTTTGCCTAATGGAAGTCAGACGGTTGTCGTTATGTGTTTTTCGTTTGGTCAATTAAAAGACGTTCGTTTCTGTTGAAAGTCGGAAATGAATTTCTTTCTGCCCCCCAAAAAAGAGAGAATGAAAAATATAACAACAAAAAAAGAAAAACAGAAATTGTGAAAAGGGGAACGCAGAGGGGGGGACGGGGATGGGTGGTGGCGGTGCACGCGTTGTGAAAATGAAGTTGTTGCAGCAAATGGAAAGTAAAAATATGAAAAATAAAAAAAAAATCGACATAAAAATGGAAAAAGCAAAAGCAAATTTGGCCGATATTCGCCTGGAGATTCTTGCAAATTGGTCCAAGGGAAAAATAGACACGGAAGTAAATAGAAAATTCATAAAAAAACAGGACAAACTTTATCTGCATCTTAAGGTGATTCACACCCCCACCCACACACAAACACACACGATGCCTGGTGTTCGCGCATTGTCATTGCTTCACTACGATTTGTGACGCTTTTTAACTGAAAAAAAAACCTTATCACAGAACCAACCTGATTTTTTAAAAGAGGAGCTAGTCTACATCATTGGAAGCAACAGCTGCCGAAGGTGCTAGGTCAGAGTTGTCCTTCTCATAGCTGCCTGCCTTAACATGACCCCCTTTCAATATTATGGCTCTTTCAAGTTAACTTGAGATCTTACACCCCGTTCCGTACGTCTCTCAACTTAATACGGCGAGTGAAGTAGTTTTTATAACACGATGGCATCAAATCACTAACGCCAGGTGGAAATCAAAGAATAATGGCTGCCGTTCAGTCTCGAGACATAATGGATACCCCCTGTTAAGGTGCCTGCGCGTGTAATTGTGTTGCAAGGGTTGCGCAAACCTTAGCTCCACATCTCTGGAACCGGCATTGCTTGAGTCCAGTGGCAAGGAGAAGTCTAGGACACCTGCAAACAAAGGAGAGTAGAAAGTGGACGTTGGGTTTACTTTCAGCAACTTCGCAACTTTCGCTTCCCTTATTTTGTCCTTTAATCCTCACATTCCATGAGCGAGGTTTCTGACAAACGGAGAAGAATTGCTGTTTTCTGGGTCGGAATCTATTCATCTTACACTAATCGTTGGCTAGTTTTGGTCCTTGAAGTAGTATTTTTTAGTTCCTTTAATCAAGTGGCTTCATGTCTTGTCTGGGGCGGTTCCCATAAAAAACGGGACAAGCAGAGTACCCTCTCACATATAGCACTAGGTATTTCCAAATAGTCACCCATTTGGTATTGAATTGACTCATCATCATCATCATCATCATCGTCATCATCGTCATTATTATTATTATTATTATTATTATTATTATTATTATTATTTGGATAAATATTTTATATTAATAAACTCATTTATTTATCCAATGAAATATTTTTATAAGCAAACAGGTGAATTACAATTAAATATGACAATTACAGAAAATTAACAATTACAAAAAGAAAAGAGAAATTGAAAGACACATCGGCTAGGGGCAAAGTGTAGTATCTGTTCTGGTGCTGCATTTCGTCTTTTCTTTCCTAGGTCTGTGAGATTTTTCTAGACTGAGGCAATTTAAATTTTTGTCCCAATCCATAGTTCCTCATTTTGGGGGTTTGGATTTTCCCCACATTACAAAACCGACCTTGTGTCTAACTCTGCCACCCCCGTGGGGAGAAAAGTAAATCGGTAATACATAACTTAATTTATAGAAAGGAATGTACAATTTAAAAAAAAATCAAAACAAAGTACAAACATTTTTCAAAGATCAGAGAGAAACAAAAATAAAATGGGTTATAGTTCATTGGCCTTTTGGCTAGAAACTAAGTGTAGTATCTGTTTTGATGCTTTACTGGGTCTTTTCTTTGCTCCGTCAGTTGCTGATGAAATTTTAATTTTTGTTCCAATCCACTTTTTGGTGAGCTGGATTTTCCCCACATCAAAGACCGACCTTGTGTATAGCTCTGCTCTCGTGGAGAGGCAAGTAGATAGGAACAAAATTAGTAATTAAATAAATTTTATATTTAACGTAATAATAAATTTAATATTTTAATGGGAAATAATAATTTTAATTATGAATTTTAATTATGAAATACTCCATATCTATATTTTGTGTAGCCTAAAGTTTCGGTGGCTCCTCGTGCTACCGTTCTGTGGCCTCTGGAAAATAGATTATGGACCCCAAAGGAGGCATATGGACCCCGTTGAGAAATCCTGCTTTAGGTGACCATAAAATCAAAAGAAAGAACATATAAATATATCGATTGATCTGAGTTGAGTGTGCACGTTTCCATCGTCTTTTGTTCCCATCGTTCTTTACTTATGCGATTCTTTTGGTTGCTGTTAAATTATTAATTCGCAACATCATGGTGACTCAGAGAACGTTTTTTGGCGACAACAAGTCTTCCCAATTTCACAAGTCGCACTGTGTCAAAACAGAGAGCTTTGTCGACAAGGTCATCTTTTCGCGAAATCATGTTCTGCGATGACTTTTCACTCTTCATTCTTGTCTACACTTCTGATTGGTTGAACACTCTAGGGATTATTTCAGATTACTTTATATATATATATATATATATATATATATATATATATATATATATATATATATATATATATATATATATATATATATTTCACAAAAGACAGACACGGACATTATTCAATATTTTTCTTTAAAAACCATACCAATGATATATCACTGTATCATTGTTTACAAAAACAAAACATTGCGACTAACATCCCAACCCTAATCCCAAGGATTAGGGTTAGTGTTAATGATGATGATGATGATGATGATGATGATGATGATGATGATGATGATGATGATGATGATGATGATGATGATGATGATGATTGTTTGTTATGCGAGTCGAACTTCTACATAGAGCTCGCGAAGATCGTGCCTCAGGATCGTCTGGTCAGCGTAAAGGTCTCCTCGTTGCTCGCAGCTATTAGTAAACCTGCAGGATTGCAGGTGTTTGCCCCCAACACCGGGAATAGCAAGGCTCGGCGGTTTGATGCGAAGTTAGGTAAGGTTTGACCCAGAACACACAAAAGAATTGCGCAAAAGCAACGTTGCTACTCTCACTCCATTAATTTGTGGTTCCGCGCCTGACACGTCTCTGCTTGCCACACGTAGAGGCAGAGACGACTAGAGGACGGCAACTCCTAATGCCGAATCCTCTTCGATTTTCACCAGAGGCCTGTTAGCCGGGTAGCTCTGAGACTACGACGCTGCCACGACCACACCCACCACGGCGAGGAAGGGTTGGATTTTAGAAGGCTCTTGCTGCTGTTGCTGCTGCTGCTGCTGCTGCTGCTGCTGATGATGATGATGATGATGATCGGAGGGATCTAACATATACATCGATAATTTATGATAAAAAAGAGAATGTAAAAATGCTATCTTTATTCCAAGGCCTGAAATAGACCAGTTACAGTAAAAAGAAATTATGGTTTGTACGTTTAATAAATTGATCTCACAAGTCGGAAATATCACGTTTGATATAATATTTATAGTTCACTATAATATTTATAGTTCACTATAATTTAATATTAAACGGAGTTGTCCATTCGGATTGAACCAGTAACTAAAAAAAACTTCAACTTAAAATTTTGTAAATTAATTCCACAGCATGACAGTTTTGCACCACTTGTATGCCACCTAACGAATATTAAAATCAAGATATAATAATACTAAGCCTTATGTCTAGAATCCTTATTATAATTTTTATCAACATCCGTTATTTTGGTTCTAAAAAAATGTCTAAAATTATAAGTTGAAGCATTAAAAAAAAAAAAATTATGTCTAACATTATAAGCTAATTTTAAAAGAAACATTGAGATTTCGAGAATCTTGCTTAATTGGATCAAATTCAATGCAAATCTAAAATATCTTAATTTTCAAATGTGAGGCTGTGCCCATTTTATACTCCCTAAAAACAGTTGCAATACTTAAAATAAACTACAATTTTGGGGATATTTATTAATGTATGCCTCATGTCTATTGTCAAAATGTCATAAAAATTGGATGCATCTGAATTTTCACGAAAGGCTTCTACCCCATTGTTACCTCCTTTGCATAAAACTAAATATAGCTCACATTTGAAGCTCTTACGCCAAGCAGCCGTGTTCTAACATCCATTATGATCGGTTAAATAGTTTAGTATTGAATCCTGCACATAGTACATACAAATATATAAACATATAAACATACATACCTTTATATATATATATATATATATATATATATATATATATATATATATATATATATATATACTCCCTACTTAAAGGTTGAGGTCGCTGGAAGGGGAAACTCCGGTGTCCATTTCTCATAAAATAATACTCTTCTATAAAGACTAGAGTTCTTTTAGGTTACCAAGTAACAAGAAATATATGTAAATAAAGAAAACACATAGCGTTATAAATTTCCCCTACTGTCAGCAGCGATTTTGTTAGCGCGGAGGTAAGACACTGTACACCTCTGGCCACATGTTTCGAATCCTAGCGTGGATACACTTGCTGCGTCTAGACACATTGAAGTGTCGTGATACAACGAAACATATGTATCTGAATGTTTTCTCTCTCTCTCTCTCTCTCTCTATATATATATATATATATATATATATATATATATATATATATAGTAAGTTATGACCATATATTTATGGCAATTAAGCTACACAGAGGCTCCCGCGTTTCATCCCCGGGGAAATCTTCAGGATACATGAAATAGTAATATATATATATATATATATATATATATATATATATATATATATATATATATATAGAGAGAGAGAGAGAGAGAGAGAGAGAGAGAGAGAGAGAGAGAGAAGGAGAGAGAGGAGAAAGAAAGGGAGTGAAAATAATATATCAACAATAAAGAGTAGGAGCTGAGGAGAGTGAAAGGGGGAACATTGCAATGCTAAGAAGTTGGGGAAAGAAGAAAGAAGAGGCGACGTTAAAAAGCAAGTAAGAAAAAGAGGTCTGGGAGATATGACGAAGAAGATGCGCGTTCGCTCGACAGAATCCGGCTCTTCTAGGCTTAAAATCCCGACAACAGATGTTACGCCTTTTGTAAAACTGATGAAAGATTGAAAAACGAACAAACAACAATAAACAAAGGGGCAATTCATGAAGAAAGAAAAGATTAATGAAGACAGGGTATAATTAAAGAAAAGGTGTTAGGTAAAAGAACGACGAACGAAAAAAAAAAAAACTAACGTAAAAATTAACAGAGAAAAAGAAGGAAGACATTGGAAAGAACGCAAATTATCAGGGGTGAAAAAGAAAGAAAAGTAAAGTATTAACGAATAAGAGAGGATGTAAGCGAGAGAGAGAGAGAGAGAGAGAGAGAGAGAGAGAGAGAGCATAAAGAGAGAGGAAATGATCCAGGGGAGGGAAGGAAAAGAAGAGGGTTAGGATTAGAAAAAAGAAGGATAACATTGGAAATAACTAAAATTATTAAGGGACAAACAGAAGGAAAGTATTAACGAATAAAAGAGAGCGGGAGAGAGAGAGAGAGAGAGCATAAAGAGAGAGGAAATGATCCAGGGGAGGGAAGGAAAAGAAGAGGGTTAGGATTAGAAAAAAGAAGGATAACATTGGAAATAACTAAAATTATTAAGGGACAAACAGAAGGAAAGTATTAACGAATAAAAGAGAGCGGGAGAGAGAGAGAGAGAGAGAGAGAGAGAGAGAGAGAGAAGGAGAGTGGGACGAAAGAAAGAGAGAGGGAGACAAGGTTAGGGTTACGATTAGTCTGTCTGTTTTACAACATACAATCCTTTTTTCGCCTTTATTACCGGAACAATATTTATTGTAAACGATTCATTGTATACGATCAATTGAATAAAATGTCTTTCAGGGAAATTGTGGGTTCATGCCTTTCCCAACGGAAATGAACACACAATAGAGCCGTGACAGTACATGGACAGATAAATAGTCTGTGCCGGTATCTTGCTATGACCATAAAGTGCATTCGGTGGTGAGACCCCAATTTGGGTGCTGTGGGGGTGGGGCAGAGTTGCCCACTTGTTACCACTACTCCCAGATCCACTCTGCCCCGGAGTGGTAGTACCTGCCAGGGTCTTATCTATGCGCTAAATACATTTTGTCCCGAGCACTACACTAAATTAACTAGGTCACCCTTGAGCAAGGTGTTCGTCTCTATCCCACCGACCATTTCAGAAATCCATCTTTTCTAGCCCTTTTTACATTTTTTTTCTGCCCACCTTATTTCCTAACCCTGTCAACTAATAAATAACCCTCTAAACTATTTTGTGTATGACACAAAACCGCATCCAATGGTGAGGCACCAGTTTGAGAGCTTTGAAAAGTGTGAAGTCAACTATTACGTAAACACTACTCCCACGTTCACTCTAACCGAGAGTGGTAGTACCTGTCAGGATCCCATCTATCGCTTAACTAGAAAATATCGTTTACAGACTATTTGTTTGCAAAATATACACCTACAAAACTAATTAATCTACAAAACATGCATACGTTTTCGGCATAAAATCACTCAACGACGGTTGATATGCCGTAAAAACAAACAAACATTAGGCAAATCAATCACCCCTTATAATAAATACATCAAATTACAAGAATCTCTTTTACTGAAGTAGTGAGTTCAAACAATATCCTATCAGTACTAGCTGAAGTACTCCTCTATATTGGGCGAGGGGAGGTTATAACTATAAATTGTAATTTTGAACTCGGCGTAATCGATTCCAAACTCCGCGACCGTATCCGTGGGGCAAATCCCACAGCTTATGTGAAAGGCAACCAGAAAGATTCATAATGTCATGAATTATCTCCAATGTTGAAGATTATCTCTCTTGAATAAGAACTCTCTAGTGTATAAATAGTTATCTATGTTCATATATTTATTTCAAGCAGAATAATCCTTCATAAGCTCTCGTGTTTTTATTACAATTCGTTTACAAACAAAATGATTGTGCATATAGAGGAGTCATAGAAGACCATCACAATGCAAGAAATGGAAATATGTCGGCGCTGAGAAGGAAGACAAAAACTAAGTGATTTAAAAAAAATATTTTTATAGTAAATTTTATTTGTTTACTCAAAATTTCTACACTGATCTAATTTGTTTGACCGTGTTCCATAATATACTTCGAGGTAAAAACCTTTTTATTAAATGGTGGGTGTTTCAAATCAAAATTGATTTGGCTCTGAGTGAAACATGTGAATCGGTATTTGAGGATGCTTCTGATTCTTTCCAATATTTCTATGCTTCCGTCTGATTTCTTCATCTTGGTTGTAACCAATGTCTTTTTTTTTACACTCGAGGAGAAAGAAATGAAATAGTCAGTTGGATGAGTAACGATACTATGAGAGGCTTAAAACGATTAATAAAAAGGAAAACATTTTGTCACGATTTGACAAGTATCTGTTCACATTGGACTTAAAGATGACCATGTTGTAGTCTGCAGGGAAGCAGTCTCGTTGGAATTTGTACTCTTCTGGCTTCGTCAGGTTCGGTTTGTCGAAAATGATAATACTAGACATTAGAATGATAAATCCTAAATTACAAAGTTGTTGTTTTTCCTGCTGCGCATATGGTCAAGTGAATTAGGGCGTCGATTTAACAGATATATTATAGAGAAAATTTTATCTAAATTTTGTTAGTTCAATCCCTGTCGAAGGACCTTAAGAAAATAAACTGATATATACGCATGGAATCCATTTTATTCCTGTGGATTAAATAAAGGTTTCTGTTCGAAATTCTCAGTAAGTTAACGAATACAATCTAAGACACATAGATACATCTTGTGGAAATGGCAACAATATAAGGAAAACATTCCAAGACATGTAAGTAATTGGTGCTATTTTTTTACAAATTGGTGAATTAAAATTAACAAACGTCTGGTAATTTTTATTTCACGTATCCCGTTTTTACTATAATGAATGTAGTTTCTATATTAATAAAATTGAGTGACCAATACGTGTGTGTCTGTATGTGTGTGAGCTTTTCTCGCGTCTGCGTGACTTACATATTAATAGTTTTTATTATTTACTATGAATCGATTATTTATTGAAATCCAAAATACAATAGCGTAAAGTACTTAACAAATTATAGTAAATCCTATTTTTAAAAAAAATAATTATGAAATCAAATCCATCAAAATGGATTTCAGTTTATTCATGAACAAGCCACACATTTTAATCTTGTGTTAATTGTTGGCAAACTGAATGAATTATTTTGTGCCTTTCGAAATTTTAAAAGAATTTGGAAGCATTTAAACTGTCGAATGGAAAGCCATTTCTGGCTGTAAATATTTTAGCAAATTTTCATGTATTAGAATATTGAAGTTTTGGAAGCTATTTATATCCAATAATTTTATAAATAGAGATTAAAACAACACTAACATAACAATGTTAGTTATAGTTTTATGACAATTTGGTTCAGTTAATAATTTAATGACAAAGCATATTCCGTAATAATTAAATTAAACGTTCAAAATCCATTTTTTTTTATTCTTAATTATGAGAATTCATTTTAAGCTGGAGTTTAGTTAGTTAACGGGGATAATGTCAAACAAGAGAGGAAACTTATGGCGCTTTCTTATGGCATTTTATTTGTTAGTTTTGCTATTTTGTTGAGAATCGCAAACTTAAGCGTGGCATTTGACGGACAGAACTTCTTAGATAGATGTTTGGACGCATCAAAGAAACGCAATTATTTTCAATCACCGCCAGCAATTTCATTCTATGTTTATGGATTGGAAAATCCATTAAATCTTAAACGCGTCTCATTTCCGTTTTGCTTTATATGGAGTCTCCTCCTAGGAAAAATACAGTGCGGTGATTTTAAGGACAGTTGAGGATACTCGTAACTCTCGCTTCCCCTATTTTGTCTCTAGTCCTCACATTCCATTAGCCATGTTTCTAACAAAGGGGGAAGAATTGCTGCTTTCTGGGTCGGAATCTATCCATATAACACTTATCGTTGGCCAGTTGTTTTTTTTACCTTGAAGTGGTATTTTTTTTAACTCGTTACATCAAGTGGCTTCATAACTTGTCTGGAGTGATTTCTATTTTAAAAAATACAGTCCTGGAACTTCTGCTGGATAAAGCAGCAACATATTATACTAAACCTGAGTTAATTAATATTTGTTTCCTTAAGGTTTTTAATATATATTTTTATCACAGAGAATACATTTTCTTTGTACACCTACTGCCCAACATAGAATGCACGGTTTTATACGCATTAAGTACTAGGTATGACCCTAAAACTTCATCCGGGTCCAATTTGAGAGACTTTTGGGGAGTGTGCAGTTATACCTATGCCACCATTACGCCCATGTCCACTCTGATTCGAAGTGGTAGTACCTGTCAAGTCCGCATTTATGGATTGAATGGAATTTGTCCGGGAACGATACTAAACTGCCTCAGACACCCTTGAGCAAGCTATTTTAACTGTCCTGGGTATTAGCCAAAAATGCATCCAGTGTTGAGGCACCAATTTGAGAGATTTGTAGAGTATGGTTACCACTATTCCTATATTCACTTTGACCCAGAGTGGTAGTACTTGCCAGGACCCAGAGTGGTAGTACTTGCCAGGACCCAGAGTGGTAGGACTTGCCAGGACCCAGAGTGGTAGTACTTGCCAGGACCCATCTAAGGGTTAGAAATAGAAACTACCGTTTACAGACTATTTGTTTACAAAATATACGACGCCTACAAAACAAATTAATCTACAATCGTATACGAAACATACGTATGATTTCGACATAAATACCCACACGACGATTGATGTGCCGTAAAACCCAGAAAGCAACCCAAATCATACGCATTACTAAGAATTTACCATATTTATACTTATTTTAAATTCAACAGAACTTTCCAAGAGTTTCTATCTTTTAGACATCTGTTCTTGTTATAGGGACTCGGGCATTTATGTTTACCAATAGGATGAACGGCTTTAAACGCGTGGATCTTTCCTCAGTTTATCTGATCATCATATCATCTTCTCTGTGCATCCAGTCACTGAATCGGTACTGTCCACTCAAATTAGTGGTAGTTAGTGACTGCTAATTGGTCAGTTGAGATTGATAGCTTACAATGACGTCGATTTACGAAGACAACTGACCATTGGTTTCCGGATGGAAAGCGGGTGGGAGGTGAAGGAAGCGCTGCGTTATCTCGCTTGTGGAATAATGATTAAGCTGAAGTGACCAGTTGACCAGTGAAGACGTGACCATCGTTATTGAATAAAGGGAAGAGGAATTAGATGCATAAATGAACAGGGTTGAGGAGAAGGGGGTGATTAAGGCCTAGATACGGGGAAAGCTACTATTAAAGGAGATTAAGTAAACGGAAAATATGTACCTTACAAGCATGGAAATCAGTTTTGGATGGTCTTAATTGACCGATAATTGTTATCCATCTCTCCTGAACATTAACCCAGTCTAATAATAATAATAATAATAATAATAATAATAATAATAATAATAATAATAATAATAATAATACTATTACATGCATTAATTAATGAAAATCAGACTTTTATAGTTATGGATGGCCCCAAATAACGTACTATTTCCATCCATCTCGCCTGAATAGTAGAACAGTCTTATACCAATTTATTATACCACACGTTTGTTTTCCTAAAGCTTTATCCCAACATATTTAAATCACACAAAATACATGCTAAAATATTCATCAATCATAGGATTTAGATATGTTTGAAAAATACTTTTAATTGTTCTAATTAGCCGTTATTTACAATTAACTCATCAAGTGACCCCCCCCCCTTACTGTATATTGTTGGACCTACGCGCTCTTATTCTATACGACACCTATCACCATTGTTTCTTTTATTCACTCCCCCCTCTCTCTCACTATATTTAAAGAGTCGACGTTAATAAAGAAAGAACAGAATGTAAAGATTGAAATAGTTCATTGTAAACAATGGAGTATATTACCAAAGTATTAATACTATTTAACCCATAGCTGGAGATATAAAAAAAAAAAGAAAAAGAGGAGAATAGAAAGAGAAGGGAATATAGCGGACAAAGAAACTAATCTTGGATTTTGTCTTTTTATTTATTTTTGATTTATCTTGCTTTTTTTTTTGCTTTATTTGAACAATTTAACCCGAATCGAATGGGTGACAGAACAGGTTACATTTTTCTAGTTTATTTATGAAAATAATTTTTTAAATTTGCAGATTGCCAAAGTAAATTATATTTTCATTTCACTCAGTGATATTTCAGAGTATGAAGGAGGAACTTTCCCTTCCACAGTCGGAGGTCTTCTTGCTTAAGAACCGAGAAAAAAATTAGTTAGAGACATATATTTCGATTCACCGTTTTTTGGTCGATTCACTCTGTAGTAAAATAAGATAAAACTACATTTTGTATTTTACAACTTTAAAGGAAAAAAATATTTAATTGAATTTTAATAAATAATATGATATATAACAATTATTTCTTTTTAATACAACTGCAGGAAAAGTTTAAGATTCATATATCAAGGAAAGACTTATCACGTCTTAATGAAGTCGAGTATTATACGTTTTATTCAGCTCTCCTGAACATTAGCCTAATCTAATAGTACTAAACCAGCAGTGACAATGGCAAATACCTATACTCTCAATGTTGTTTTACTCATCATTTTACTCTTTATTCTTTTTTCTGCTGCATCCTTCGACACGCACTACCGCCTCCCTTTTTCAATCTAACGCATCTGGGGCAGAAATGTCGCTTCTGGATTGGTATTATTAGACTGTGTTGGTGTTTCAATTAAAAGTCGGGACGAGTGGTTATAGCACTTGTCTTTGGGCTGGACGACCCGGATTCGATCCCACTCGGGTCTGAAAACTCCCTCTGTCCACCCAGCAGTAAATGGGTACCTGACTAAAACTCAGGGAAGATTTAAGGCAGCGGAAGGAGAGGGATGGGCTCCGCCTTCCATATGCTGTGCCCTAGACACGGTGATTCTTAACAAATCACCGCCGCTACGGCCATGGGCAGTGTGCTATGCGACCTTTACCTTTACCTTAGTCATAAACAAATGCTTTATAGAATTGGACATTTTTGAGTTACAGAAAGCGCCAATCTGTGTGCGTGTTACTTTCTCGTCTATAAGTGACTTACACACTAGTTTTACTTACTATTCATCGATTATTTATAAAAAATAAAAAATGTAAAGTACTAAAACGAATTTTTTAAAACATTTTATTAAAAGAAACTTAGTCATTCTAATCTTTTGTTGATAGTAGAAAAAAAGGAATTATTTCATCATCCATTGAAATTTGAAAAGAGTTGGGAAGCATTTAAACCGTGTAAACGAAAGTCACTTAAACTGGCTTTCAAATTCTTAGCAAATTTAAGGAGAAGTACAGGATGACTGCAAACAAAGGAGAGTAGAAAATGGACCTTCGGTTTACTTTCGGCAGCCTCGTTTCTCTCGCTTCCCTTATTTTGTCCTTTCGTCCTCACATTCCATGAGCGATGTTTCTTACAAAGGAGGAATAATTGCTTTTTTTCTGCGTCGGAATCTATCCATCTAACAGTTATTGTTAGCTAGTTTTTTTTTTTACATTAAAGTAGTATTTTTAGCTCCTTACATCAAGTGGCTTCATGCCTTGTCTGGAGCTTTGTAATAATTTGGTTAAATTAATAATCTAATAACAAAACGATAACATAATAATTACATTTAAATCTGAAAATCATATTTAAATAAATTATAATTCAGTAAACAAAATAGCTAAACAAAAATGAAAGTAAAATGTCTCCCGGGCAACATCGGGCAGGTACAACTAGTAACCTATCATCCTGTACGTTTTTATTTCAGTCCTGAACACGAGACAAGCACGCATGTATAGCCTCCGTTCAGTCTTGAGAGACAATGGATACCCCCTGTAAGAGTAGTTGCGCGTGTAATTATGAAGCAAGAGTTGCGCATTCTAAACCACACCTCTCCTGAGTCGACACTGCCTGATTCATGTGGCAAGAAGAAGTCCAGGACGACTGTAAGATAAGCAGAGAGCACATACAGCATGGGTATTCCCAAATAGTCACCCACATCAGTGTTGGCCAGTCTCAACGTCGCTTAACTTCGGTGATCTAACGGGAACCGGTGTGTAAACGTGATCTTGCCGTATACACTAGGCATATAAATATAGGTAAAGATTATGTTGTTATAAAAATATAAGTTTATATAAGTTTATAATGTACTTGACCACAGAGAACCCGTTGGGCCAGTATCTTATACTCCGGATCTCAGGAGGTCACATACTTCACCTTGTTTTTGAAAACGGCTTATTATGGCTATAATGGCATTTACACTTGGCGCATCTCTAGTGTTAAAATGTTGTCGGTAGCACCGCTGGGTTTCTGAATTTGACCCATGTGACTCAAAGTACCATTGTACAATGTGGGTTCATTCCTCAATGCTGTATTTGCTCATGATAACATCGGAAGGATAGCTCTAACTACCCAGAAAAAAAACAAAGAGGTTATGAATTTCTTTCAAGTGTCAGTCACTTTTATTGAATCTTTTAAATATTAGCCTTGAGATGATATTGCAGGAGTGTTCTCTCTTGCACCCTCCCTGTTTACACGACCCTGATTTTTATCACTTTCGTTCCCTCATCTCAAAGCTAATTTTAAAAAGATTCAATAAACATGTCTTATGCCCCCTCCTCCCGCTTCATAGTTTAAATTAATTCTAACCGCTACCAATGTCTGCCCCACTCCTTCCACAATTATTGTAATGTTTCTTCCCCTACCTAATGATCTTATAATTCCAATCGTCACCATCCCCATACTCTCCACTGGCAACTCAATTGTCCACTGTCACCATCTATTTGTATCACATAATATTTTTTTTTTCATAAGAGTACCCAATTTTAAGCTCACACCCGTTACAACCTCTTGTTTCAAACATTTGGAACTTGTGTTTGTTTTTTCTTCAGACGATCACCCTGAGGAAATTTATAATAAAGACGAAACATTGATGAATGCATAAATAATATTTTTGATTTTCCTTTTTCAATTTCCATCACGTCGGAACACTTTTTCCATTCTTTAGCATATATATATATATATATATATATATATATATATATATATATATATATATATATATATAGAGAGAGAGAGAGAGAGAGAGAGAGAGAGAGAGAGGGGGAGAGAGAGATGAACGATGAGAATAACAAATTGTAAAGATACAATGTTTATTAGAACATCAGAAGTCAAAGCAAGAAGCTTCATATCTTTAAGGGTTTAAAATTCAAAATTTTCGAAAATTTAGATTACATTGTGATGTTATAATAGACCCTCTCTTTTCCTCTTTTCTCTCCTCCTCTTTGCCCCTTCTCTTTAGCCGCCCTTTTCCTTCGCGCTTCTCTCTCTCCCCCTCTATTCCCCGTCCCCTTTTCAATTATGTACATCATTCTATAGATCTCACCACTTCTTCTCATTCACTTTTAATTACGTTATTCGCCTTACTCCACCATCTAAAACATTCATGTACAGGTTTAGTGTGCACGATGACAATGAAGAAAGCAAATAAGAAGATGATAAAACATTCTCAAAGTTTTAGTAATATACTAGACCACCCGTAACCCGTTGGGTTAGGATTTTTTATATATATAATTAAATATATAATGTCTTAACTTTGGCATTAGTTTGTAACGCCGCAGTAACGGCTGTTGCTTCCAAACAAGCATACGCGCTCACCTTGTCGAAGCTACTATTCATTTTTTTATGACGTAACACTGCTTTTGACAACTGCCATTTATCTTTAAAGATATAATTCATTCTCAAATATTTAATGTATTTTTATGTAATTGTTTTTATTGGTGGTTGCATTGTTCGTTGTTTTTGCTTACTACTACTATTTCGAATGTTTCACTTCCTAAGTGATTAACATGCAGAACATTGCATTATTAGTCGTCCATACTATAGGACGTATTATTCGTTAATATATATATATATATATATATATATATATATATATATATATATATATATATATTGTTAATTTTATACGTACATAAAAGTAATCCATTAACACGTGTTTCTGGCGAACTTAGACAAGGATCGAACCTTCAATATTGATGTCAATAGTCCAGCGTCTTACCAATAGACTACAACGCTCTGCCTAGAAATATGTACGATTTTTATCACCTAAATCTTCAATGTATTTTATGCAATTATTTTTATTGGTGATTGCAGCGTTCGTTGTTTTTGCTTACCACTATTTCGATTGTTTCACTGATTGATTAAGATGCACGTATGTACGTATAAAATTGATAAAAAATTAATAAACGCTTTAATAATAATAATAATAATAATAATAATAAAAATAATAATAATAATAATATATATATATATATATATATATATATATATATATATATATATATATATGTCGTTCTAGATAATTGGATGTTCGGTAAAAAGGGATATATTTAATCGATGTTTAACACAGTATTGGTATACAGTAGATGATCGGATGAGTGTTTAAAGCTTATAGCGATCGCAGGATGCAGATCTTAACG
>OY744522.1:142096744-142166744 GCA_963556195.1 Sepiola atlantica
TTTTTGCAAGTTAATTTAATTAACCAAAATTTGTTGAAGAAAAATGCGTAAAACAACAAAAAAACACAAATTCAGCTGATTTTTTTTTTTTTACATTTTCTGAAAATTAAGGACAAGATTTATGCAAAAAAATATTGAAAACTTATTCGGCTTTGCCCAGAAGCCATTTTACTTTCATTTTTCCATTTTCGTTTTAGGGGTGCGGTTTGTACTACCAATTAATTTAAAATATTCTCCTTAATATTCAGAAAATGTAAACAAACACAAAATCAGCTAAATTTGTGTGTCTTGTTGTTTTACGCATTTTTCTTCAAAAATAGAATTTTGAAAATTAAATTAATTAGTACCGTATCATTTTGTGCTTAAATTATTAATTATGCTAAATTGTTATAAAATTAGCTACTTGTCTAGATTAGGATCCAACCTAAAAATCGACTTGGTGTCGGTAGTTTCCGGATATTTATGTAGACAACCGGAAAATGCCGAAGCGTTTATCTAATCAGAATGCGAGAAAATAGGTAGACGATAAGTAAACATTTTAATTGATCGAATCGCGAAATTCGCTACTTTAAACCAAAAATTGATCAAAGCGATAATGAATTTTAACGAATCCTAACCCTATCCCTACCCCTAACCCTAGTACCGTTTTAAGACTTGTTCAGTGAAAATAAAACTTATTTTTATGCAGAAATAAAAAATAAAATTCTATAATCCTAACCCCGTTTTCAACTTGTTCAGTGATATTTTTCTTCAAAAAAATTTTTATGTGTAAAACAACATTTTTTCTAGTTGTACATCGAGCCTTGTTTTGGATTTTTTCGATGCAGGCAACCGACTTTTCATTCGTTTTTTGCCGGACGTCTACGTAAACATCCGGAAGCTTTAATACACGAAGGTTTGTTAATAATTTGACAACCAGAAATTACTTTCTATTTGACATAATCTCTTTTAAATTTCGGAAGGTCGTGAAATGATTTTTTTTTTTAACTATTAATAAAATGGCTGACTTGTTTACGAATGAACAGAAATGCATTCTAGTGAGTTTCATTTGGTAATTAAATTAAAAATTCGTTCTATTTTGCGCAATTGCATTTTAGAGTTTAAAAAAAGTTGGATGTATGGTAAATAAAAATAATAACGTGTAGAACACGGAGAGGCGAGAAACACACATAGACACGCAGACACACGAGAATTTGTCTTATAATTGTATGAATACGGAGAGAAGATTAAAAATGAATACATTTACGGCATCTTCGGAGTCTATAAAATTAAACGATCATCTCACATTAGTACATTTCATTGAACCTTTAAAAAAATGTAATTTAAATGAAAATAGCAACCGTGAAATTTCCACGGGCCCCGCTTGCTTAAATCATTTGACTTAGTCATTATTCATATCATATTCACTTATATCCATTTATACCTGTCCTATTGCGACACGCACCCTGAGCGTGTTCAACCGTTTTCCTGCGAAGGAGGAAGTTTCTAGGGAATATCAAATTCACAAGCGGTTCCAAATCACATGTTTTTTAAATTTATTTTTTACTCTTAAAACTTTTTTCGCCCCATGCAATGTATAGTGCCACTGAAACATAATAGGCTACTGTGGTAGGGGTCAGGTTTATAGGAAGCCAACCTAAGTGGGGAGTTGGGCAACAAGATGTTTGTTCACAGTACATTTAAATTTCTGAACATTGGTAAAGAAAAACGGTTCGAGGACAGAATCTGTTAGAGTATTGATTTACTCCTCTCCAGGAGTTAGGCACAAGGCCAGTTTTTATCTTACTCCCACAAGTAAGATGTGACCCAAGGTCGGGTCGGGAAAGTAGGGTTTAAAAATTGCCTGGGCAGCCCCGTCGGCATTCCCCGGTAGGGGCGCCTCAGGCAGTAAGCAATAAACTTACTCCTTTCCAAAGAGGGGAGGCAAAGCCTGGGAAGGTGGACCTCCCAGAACGGCACAGGACAGACCCATTGACCGGCGTAAATCAAGACCCGAAGGCCAAGACAATACCAGTATGGGGTGCAGTATCCATCGGAACAGATACTACACTTTGATCTTAGCCAAAAAGCTGTTAGAGTAGAAGATGTTCCGGCATGTGTATCCCACTCAGGCGAAATGATCTTAAGAACGTTAGTTTCAGCGTCTTCCCGTATACAGCTCATGGTATTCCTAAGTGGTCACCCATCAGCCTCAAAGTTGCTTAACTTTTGTGATCCAACGAGAAACGGTTTGTCAACGTGTTTATGCCGCATATATTTACTTGTACACAATAAACACTGACATAGATAGATGCAACAGTAGTGTAATTGATAGCTATGTGAACTATTAAAATATCGACCTGTGTTTTTTTAAAATGGAAATCGCTCCAGACAAGCCATAAAGCCACTTGATGTAAAGAGCCAAAACATAATACTTGAAGGTCAAAACCTAGCCAACGATAAGTGTTAGATGGATAGATTCCAACCCAGAAAACAGCAATTATCCCCCCTTTATCAGAAACATCGCTCATGGAATGTGAGGACTAAAGGACAAAATAAGGGAAGCGAGAGTTACGAGGCTGCCGAAAGTACGTTAGGGAGTTTCAGCGTTAAATAACCTCGAAATGGTCGTTATGCTGTAAAACGTATCAAACGGTATAGAAAGAAGAAAAGAAGAAGAAAATACCTCATTATGGGAATAAAGTAATCGATTTCTTTCCTAATGCATTTCAGACGGCGTAGGAATTGTCTGACTTGCTATTTGTGTTCTCATTTCCCCTAAACACTTGAAATGGTTTCGCCCTGCAAGTTTTTTTACTCGATAAAGTTTACGTCACGGGATGAATATTTATATAGATTCAAATAAATGCACATTGCTCTTTATTATAGAGTGGAGAATGTAAGTAAGCTTAACCCATTTGGTCAGCATGTGAAATCGAATCTCTTTTGAAGGAGTAACAGTACACCCTGCTAAAAGAAAGGTGTTTAAAATATGAATTGACCAATGGCTCTAACTAGTATAAGGCAAGCGTCACCCATTGACCAATGTCGTCTCAATTCTAGAAAATTGATTGCTAATAGACTATGCAGGATTCATTAGACAGGTGTGAAAGTGGTTAAATTGGTTGCTGACCACTGGGCAAAATTAGTGCGTGGCTAGCTTTGACCACTTTGGGGAAGACATCTGGCCGGTCTTGATTGGTACCGACTAGCAAATTTTCAATGTCGATTAACATACTAAACGTTGATGGTCAGTGTATTTGTGGGAAGACTTTCTGTCAGAAGAGGGGAATGGTCGTTTATACTTTCGCTAGAAACTAGAGATATACAAAATGACCAGCGATATAAAAGTGTGGACATCAGCTGAATGTTTTATACTGCGAATATTTATTCAAGAGTTACGGGGGGATACAAATAACCTAGATATTTCTCTAAATCGTATGAACACTTACACAGTTTCAGCAGTGACAATGGGGGTACAGACGTAGAATGAAAATACATTACTGAGCAATTGTTTCCCTGTTGATTGCAATTTGGTCGTCTTCAAATCCAATGTCAACCGAATTATTGCCATAAACCCTAACCCAACGCAGTTCATACCATAGTGCAATATTAGTAGTCTCATAGTCTTCTTTATCTTTCGGTTGCCAACAATACCGTCTCATTGACCCTTATGCTTGATAATTGGTGAATCAACAGTAAAAATTGTTTTATAGATAAAAAGAACTGTTGGTTGCCGTAGAATGAACGAAGAGAAAAAACTATAAAAAAGAACAAATAAAAAATACTACGTATATGCGTTCTCCTTCAAAATTGAAATAAACTAGGCCTAACATTAGCAAATATAAAATCAACAAACTTCCTAGACCTTACCTTCAATTTAGATTAAAAATCATTTGAGTCGTATAACAAAAGAAAATACCAATCCAATCCCTCTCACCCATTATAAAAAAATATTTATTGTTCTATCGAGTGTATACTTAGCAATAATTCAATAAATGAAAAAAGGTATAATCAAACAAACGAATTCTGTTATTTTTAACAATGTATATATATATATATATATATATATATATATATATTAGTAAGTTATGAAAATATATTTATGCCACTTAAGCCTGACAATTCCTTACGGAGATGAAACGCGGAAGTCTCGGTGTAGCTTAATTGTCATAAATATATTTTCATAACTTACTACCTAGCTCTACTCACGTATTGAGCACTGTTGAAGTAAATACTGAACATTGATACATAAAAGATCATATCTCCTAATAACATTTTATGTGGATACATCAAATAATATATATATATATATATATATATATATATATATATATATATATATATATATATATATTTACTTATGATTCGTTACGTATCAAGGCTGAAACCCATTCGATCATAAGTGTTAAGAGATTAATAATTGTTAGTTAAATGATGAAAAATATTATGAGACGATTGAAAATGATGAATGGAATGAAAAAAAATGTATTACTTCTGAAGACGGTTCATGACAAGTATTTGTAGACATTGGATTTGAAGACAGCCATGTTGTAGTATGCAGGGAAGCAATCTCGTGGTAATGTGTTACACAGAATGTTCTTGAAAATAAATTCTGTTGATGGAAATTCTGTTAAATGTGAGGCATACGGTGGAAAAAAGGAAAGTTCTTTGCCGTGAATGAACTTACTTGTACTTGAGGTAGCATTCATCCAGGGCGGATTGAGCCGGCTTCCCCCCGATCCATGGCGACCCACGGACGACGATCCTGTGCAAATTCACTGGAAATAGAGAGCCATTCACGATTCCATCGTCGTAGACCAACCATCTGCGAACCCGAAAACTCGAAGAGGTCCTTCTTGATCGTCATGGCGCAGGTCTTTAGCTGCCCACCAGTGCGTCTCCGCCAGCTGGGAAGTGGAGGTGAGAGGAGGACATCACGACTCAATTCGTTTTCCGGACGCAGGGCTACATGGCCAAACCATCACACACGCCGCTGCAGGATCACAGAAGCGAGGGGGGCGAAGGGACAGGCGAATGCGGAAACTAGTGCCAGTAACCCGGCCCGTGCATCGGTAACGTAGACCTCTGCAAAGGCAGTTGTTATTGTCGAAGCCCCCAGAACACGTTTCGCAGCCGTAGAGAAAGATAGTGTGAACGGTGGTCTGGTAAATTCGACCTTTGACCACTGAGGAAATGTCCCTTCTGTCTGACAGACACCGTTCGAGGCGCTCACAGGCAGAGCGGGCGGCGCCAATACAATAGTCGATCTCGGCCATACCTTGCCCATTGGCATCACCGTTGAACCCAAGTAGACGAACAATTTCACATCTTCCAATTCTTCCCCTGCGAGAGATATCGATTGCTAAATATCGGTCGGGACCAATGATCTTATCATCTTCGACTTGGTGGCATTAATTTAGAGACCAACGTCGGTAGCCGCAGTGTGCACCCTTTTCGAGAGCACCTTGTACATCTGTCCTGTTGGCACCCAGCAGCATGATATCATCCGCGTCGGCCAGTATCGTCATCATGATTCCTCTCTCGACCTCTATGCCCGGGAAGTTCCGGAGCGCAGTGTTTAGAACGTAGTCAATGGCGATAAAGCGCACTCCTGTCGGACACCGGTCCCACCTCGAACGACACTGTCTCCTCACCATAGACCTTAACCCGTGCCTGAGTCGACCGGTAGTAGCATTGAATGAGACGACGCAGCTTCTCTGGGTTGACGTCCCAGAGAAGGCCTATCAATGAACGAGTGATTGAAGCTCAGTCCAGCACCTTCCATGAAAAAAACAAAACATGCGTTTCCTTTTCAAAGTTAATTAAATGTATAAGTGTGTTAACGAATTTACGCAAATTTATAAATGTGTGATAAAGCAGCGACAAATTTAGATTAAAATAAAAATATAATATAAAATTTTTATATCTACTTATCCGCTCCTATATGTACCCATTCCAAAACTTCACCAAACATCACGAGTCTTTCAAATGTACATAATTAATTTGTTTTAAAGCTTCTAATAAGTATAATTAATATTCGCAAATATACACTCATGCTTGTATTTTTCAGATTTCCAGATGTATTTAAAATATTTTCCTCGATAATAATCTTAATAAAACTTATAAATAGAATTCATTAAAGACATTGTTTTTTTTTTAATCTATATAATTGAGTTGCGTAATTAAATGAGATTGTAATTGAATATGATGGAACAGCCGGCGTCCACTCCAACATTTGGTTATCCGCCCTCTGATTATTAAGTATAACATTTTATTTCGAATGCACAGACAGTTCTATTTCAAGAAAGAGAGAGAAAAAGAGAGATAAAAGAGAGTGAGAATGACACAATACAGGGACGCGTTATTTGATTAATAACATGTAAACAACACATTCTCTGAGATTTATCGTACGAGTCGCTCAAAAATTATATAATTACTGAGATTTTAAAAATTGAAACGTTTTAGGTTTGTTTTTTAAAATCTTATTAGAAATTATATTTTAAAGCACAACTTTATTGTATACAAATTGTTTAATTTAAAACATAATTGATTTAAAAATTACTATTTAAAAAAATAAACAAACGCATTTTACTGAGCAATTAAATAACTGAATTTAAAATCGTGCACACTTTACTTTATTTTTAATTGTTGCTTTCATTTTAGGTACATTTATTTTTCGATTTGAAAAACTTCAAATATTATTATCTTTTTACGTCCTTAAGTCAGTTTAGGATTTTGTTTTACATTTTACGCCGTAAAGGGTAAAGTTTCTGTAAAAACTAGGTTTTGATCATTCCGTGTTTTATTTGTTAAAATAAAGGATGGGGTGATACATTTTACTGAGCAATGAAATAAAACAACTAGCAAAAATATGCGACCGGGTAGCATATATTTGCTAGTCTTAATAATATATATTTTTCAAAAAGAGTTTCCATTTAGCAAAAACAACAAGTCAAGAACAACTTATAACACCATTCGTATGGAATATTTAGATTATTAATGGACATATTCGTTCCAATTAGGAGGGTATATTTGGACTAGCCTAAACCATCAATATTATAGAGCCTTAAATTTATGCTAATCGAAATCCAGTTAATTGATGGTAATTTCAAATTAATACTAATTAATTAGTAATGCTTAGTATATAAAAATGTAACCTGCAGGAGAGTATGTTTATTTTGCTAGAAGAAAACTTTTAATTAATTAGTTAAATATAATAAAATAATCTCTCTTGCATCAATACAATTTAACTATGATTAACTTGATTATTTTTTCTCGTCTCAGAATCTTTAATGACTTGCAATGATATCGGGATGGAAGTATTAATACCAGAATATGGCGTTCTTTGACTTTTCCTTCAGATTTGTTTTTTTTTAACTGTATTCTGGATTTGATCCTTTGAACATTTTTCACGACTATTACTACATCTTCTTTTGGAATGAATGATGAACGTGTTTTGAATCTTCTATTTTCAGATCTTATTTCTTTCATGTGATTCATCTCAATTTTTCTCTGTTTACAATTTTGTTCGAGAAGAATTAGTTCTTATGGTAAACTATCTAGAGTTTTAGTTACTATGCAGATTGTTTTAACCAATTGTAAATCCAATAACTTGCTTAAGGTATAAATTATTATAAAATGATATAAAAATAAATCTTGAAATATATATGTTGATATTTATCGTCTATCACCATGTCTGCATTTTATCTTGAAAAATATGAGAAAAAAAATACTTTTTGCTTTGACAAGGAAGTTATATCTCCGAAAGCTGAGCTAAGTTAAAATAAATTTATTTACTTTTGCAAAATAAATCACACATTGTAACAGGTTTTTCGAAATTTAAATATTTTCATACGAAAACAATGTTTTTAAAATATGTCTACACATATATATATATATATATATATATATATATATATATAGCGAGAGATAGATAGATAGATAGATAGAGAGAGAGAGAGAGAGAGAGAGAGAGAGAGAGAGAGAGAGTGAGAGAGATAGAGAGACAGAGACAGAGACAGAGACAGAGAGACAGAGAGACAGACATACATACAGACAGAAAGAAATGCAAATTTGATGTTGGTCAAATCTAAAATTGATTTTATTTATAAATGATCTCCGGTCGGAGAGATTAGTTTTCCAAATACAATAAATTGAAATTGTAAATATCTAGCATGTCCGTATTGATTCATTCGAAGCCATGCGGTCATACCACTACTAAAGATATCATTATTTTGTCATTACGTTAAGTCTCTCTCTCTCTCTCTCTCTCTCTCTCTATATATATATATATATATATATATATAACATAAAATGAAGTAATAAAATAAGGTGTCAATCAAATTTTATTAGAATTCAAAGTTCAAGCAAAGTATCTTAAAGTCCTTAGCTCATGAGTTTTCAAAGATAATTCTTCTCTTCAGAGGACCATTACCGCAGTTATACCACTACAGGTAATAAAATTAAACTTTGAAAATATATAAAAATATATACAAAAATACATAAAAATATATAACATCAAATATATCAACCCAAAAACATACTTTTTTGTTAAATCTATATAATCCATCCAAGTCATACAATTTATACTAGTAAGTCTACACAGAAAAAAAGACCAATATGCCTGACATTGATCGATTTTCATTCTAAACACTACACCCTTACTTTAGGACAAATCAAGAGTAAAAGAGATAATTCTTTCTTTTACATTCTAAAAAGAAATACATTCATTTAATTTTTTTTTCAGCAAAACTTGATTTTTCATAATAAAATGTGTAAATTTACTTTTAGATGTAATAATATAAAAAGTTTAGTAAAAAAAAGCTAAATTTTACTAAATACACACACAGCACCCCCGTTGCTGATATGTGCCGATTTTGTCTGTAAGCAAAATAAAATCTGATTGCTTATAGTAAAACAATGGGACTAATATGTTACCCGTCGTTGCATTCATTTATTTTCAATCTAAAGAACCAATAAAAACAAATAAGATAATTACCTATTTTAAACCTGCACAGGAAATAAAGATAATTTTCTTCTTTTTCTTTAGTAATAATTTTGATTAAAAAATTGAATAAGGGAGACAAAAGTTACCTATCTTGGTGATTTTCAAAAACTGCCCCCTCCCCTAATAACTGGAGAACTTTCACAATCTGGTTTTGTATAGCACGATAAGAGACGGGTGTGTAAAAAATAGGATTTGTATGGTGAATTTCTACGTAAGTTTTTAAATTAGGTGAAGCGGATTTTTTCAAGTAGTAGTCGTAACAGCTAAATGTCTCGGTAGCGACGTCACAGAGACAGGAAGCGGCGAATATGACGTGGCGAATTGGAAGAAGGGATCAGTCTCTTTCCTGTAAACCGCTAGAGTGAGTGTGCGTGTGCGTGTGCGTGTGCGTGTGCGAGAGAGAGAGAGAAAGAGAGAGAGAGAGAGAGAGAGAGAGAGAGAGAGAGAGAGAAAGAGAGAACAGTTAGGTTTTAAGAGCCGCTTCTCCCATGGGGAAGTAGGTGGGTACTGTTTTCTGTGTTTACATGCATACTCTGAAGATAGAATAACACCCCGAAGTCATTTTTAAATCTCAAACGCATTTGTTGATGTTTCCTTATTAATAACGTTTATGAAAACTGTTATAAAAAAAAGGGAAGTAGACAACGACAGAGAGAAAAAAATTTAAACTTCGGCTGCCACTTCACCACTGTGACTACAGAAATTCTGACCAGCTGCCGACGAAGTGAACGCAGTGTAGGGATGGAAGAACATATCAGCTATGTTACATTTGAAGTTCTTAAACCCAGTGTAAATTTGTACGTCAGCTAGTAACTAGTATATAATTACACATTGTTACTGTGGGAATGAGATTATGTAATTTATTTCGCACCGTGTTTATCAAGTCTCCCTATTAACATAAGAAAACAGAATAATACATTACAATATCTCATGTCCAGTTTTATTGGAATCGAAATAAAACACGCAGACATTCTATTAAGAGATTGATGGTCATTTGTCCACCTTTTGGCCAAGCAGACGGCAATGGTCACTCTGTTGTCAGTAAGCAAAACTACTAAAAGCGACTAATCATTTGGAGGGTCAGCTTTTTAATAAAGGTCAAATACATGCTTGACAGTCCAAATCTCATATCGACCAGATGGTCATTGGTCATTGGTCACTTATAATCAAATACTTCTTCAAATTTAGTAGGCAGTTTCTAATTCAAAAGTACCTCTTACGTTCTGTTAGTGCTGACTTCGGAGTCATAAGGTCGAATCAGATTGACATCATATCAAGACTAATGTCTTTCTGAAGTTGACAACAGAATTGTGAAATTTAAAGCGAAGTAAGTTGGTTTATTTAAAAGTCGTCTTTATATCCTATTAATACTGACTTCGAGGTCATAAGGTTGAATTTGAAAGAAGATAAAGTTAAATTGTAGAGAGCGTCTGTGAGATTCTAAACGCTCTGATTGGTTGAGCAGAATCATATGGCAGAAAGTGGTATTTAAAAAATATTATGCAGCAGTTACGTAGTTAATTGGTGAAGAGTAATGTAAGTATTAGGTAGGCTGAGGGGCTCCCCATGGACAACACGAAGAAAGGAAATGGAAATCGAAAAATTTTTTTACAAACTGAATCCGATGATGTAAGGTTTGCAAGTGTATCTTGTGTAGTTTCTTACTTTTAGCCAGAGATACGCGCAGACATAATGATGACTTTCCTTTATATAATAGCTGACTGTGACCAGCATAGGACAGAACAATAGTGAACGTACAATGTAAGAACGTAGTCTTTCTGAGGCTTACAAGTTGTTTTTCAATTCAAAGCTGGTCGGATTTTGTCAAATCAGTGGTTGAAAGCGAAAGTATGATATCTTTATCGTGTGGTATGGTATAAGTAACGAGAGTCTTAATGAAAAATAACACGAGAATAACGGACATCTATGTTATATTTGTGGCGTTTCTGTCTGCCCAAGAATGCAATTGAAAACAAAGCCCTATGCCAAGATTACACACAACTGTTCTCAAGTAAAATATATACGCAGAATCCAATGTTTTCATTTTCTCTGTATTAAATTATTATTTACAATAATATCAGGAATAACAACGAGGCAAAAAACTAAGCAATTAGATGAAACTTTCTAGAGAAGTAAAGAGAATATAGAACATAAATAAAAAAGACTGTATTACCAATATTAATAGAAGCACTAGAAACTATTCCGAATAACCTAGAGGCAGACATGGGGAAATTTGAATCAGAGGGAAGATTGACACTATACAAACCACTGATAAATACAGCCAAAAATGCTAAAATAAAAATTCCGAAGGCGGGAATCAATCCAACAACCCTGTAATATGACACTAGCTTCCCTGCTCACAAAAAAACGAAAAACAAAAGAAATACGCGGTGGCAACAAAGCAAAAATGATCGTGAAGAGTCTGAGAAGATGGAAAAACCTAGGGTTTAAAACACCATCCAGACTTCCACCGCAAGGACCCAGAAAGCACAACTTTCTAAGGAGGCTTATTGTTACTCAAATTTCAAAGAAAATTAATCGCCGTTATCAGCGAGAACTCAAGATAAACAGCTGTTGCGAAAACGCGAAGTGATTTGAAATGATGATCGAAAGACGTGGAGAGTACTGGCAATCTATATTATAGAGACTAGCAAATACAAGGTGTTCCGGAAGTGTTGGTTTATCCTTGTCCTGCAACAGTTGGGCTAACTGTAGATTGTAACGTGTCATGTGCAGTTGTCTTTTTAAGACACGCCAAACAGTTGTTGTAAACTCCGATTGGTCCTTCTGATCGATTTACGGGTCTCCGCTTGGAGACAATTCGAACTTGCTAAACCTTATTATCAGAAGATGGGAGGGGGCGTCTCGTTTTCTTAGCTGGGCACGAACATCCATCTTTCATGAATTTACCATGTCATCTCAATAGGGTTCCTCTTTTCGGAATTATTTTTGCGAAATGCTCTTTGAACAAGTGTCCATGATTTTTTTTTCTAGTTGAGTAAACGCCATTACTGGATCTGACAAAACTATGTAAAAATCATTAGCATTAGAAAAACTTAATGAATTTAGCTTGAATATGATACCATTTTACTGCCATTCATAGTTCAACAGATGTAAGTAGTCGTGTGCCCAAGGCATCTGGAGCACTGCATATCGCTTGGATCGCGCACATATTTGCTAGTATTAAATTCTTTTCAATATTCAGAAAATAAAAATGCGAGAGTATAAAGTAATATCTCTGAGAACTGTGACGTAGTTTTAGTTTCAGACATACAGCCACACAATCTCTATGATATTTTCCTTATTTATTATTTATTTTAATTTTTATTTTTATTTTGTGTAAATTTATGTAGTTAGAGAATATTATTTGTAAATGTTCGGCAGCTTGTTTAAATGTTAGGCGAGATAAAAACAATCGAACTTTACTGTATAACAACAAAGAGAATATGAGTGAGAAAGCGGATAGATAGTCATTAAATAATCTATCTCCCTCTCTATCCCATATTGTCTATGTTCCTTCGATCGCTAACTCTGGATCTCTGTACATACTAAGAAACATCGATATATCTATCTATTTGTCGAGATTTCTTTCTTAATTTCCAGTCCATACACAGTGAAACACTTTATGTTAGAATGTGTTGATTTAGCTCCTATGAGATGAAAACACCACAATGTTAGTACGATGAAGGAACTATTTAAATACATCAGAGTAGAAATCATAATGTCCTTCCTGAAAATGATGGGGTTCTACCCAAAAGTTTAATATCTATAAGTTCAATAAACCGAACTTCCCTCGGAAAAAAATTAATCAATTGTAGATTCATATGCACATATAAAAAATCCATTCAAATTTGTTGAACATTTAAACATATTATAAACCTGAAGCATAACATCCTTTTACCAATAAAAATGGTACTGGCTTCCTGATCAAGGATCCACCAAGCATTGATGTTATTGTTTTTTTCGCATTCGTTTTGCAAAACTCAATCATGTTCTGCAAAAACCAAAACAGCAATTTTCTCCTACAAAACAACCAAACTAAACACCATGAATAAATACTTAAACATATAACGAACTTGAAGCACTAACATTTTTACCAAACTGACCAAATTTGGCATTAAGTAACCCAAAAAGCGTTGATATGCAACAAAACAACTAAACCAAACATAAAAAATATTAAAATACATAAACATTAAAAATAAATAATATTAAAATACATAAATATTAAAATGACCCATAAGAAGTTGATATGCCGTAAACCAAACCAAACGAAACCAAACCAGTCTATGATGAATAAGCTCACTGGTTATATCATCGCCAGAGACTAACACATGACATGGAAATATCTTATTTACTCCGTGAACTGGAACTATTATTTGTTACTTAATCTAACGAAAAATATATTACGTTGTGTAAACAGCATTTGATTTTCTACAATGGCTATTGAAAATTTACATTTTGCTATTAATAAAAGTGAAATTAAAAATAAAAATTCTTGATTTTTCTATACTGTCCTATTTTCTATTTAAACCTTTCTCCTTATCTTTCTGGCCAATCAAAACGAACCATTTAGTTCGCCTTAGTGGTATGACGTCACATGCGTCTGGCGGTGAATTAAAAGCGTAATAAAAGCTTTAAGATACATACAAAATCCTATAAACAAACTATAATTGAAAACATTAATGAGCTTTCAGAGAGAATTGAACTATTAATCTGACATTTTCCCAATGATTTTTGAAATAATTTCAGTGTCTTTAACGACAGAAAGATGGGAATAAGTGTCAAGAAGTGACGCTATTCTTAAAGACGTTTTCATAATCAATAAAACATCGATAATGTCAGCAACATTATATCTTACTTTGTGAATCAATTCATTTTTCTGATTATCCGTTTGGTGTCATTTTTTAAAGCCACCAGAAACGGCGCACAAATTTATCGGACATCAATAGTTTAGTTTTTCAATAAATTTAAACCATTCTCCCGTGGCGACATATATAACACATGTGACTTTTAGAGAAGGTGACCTTCGATATCGAATTAGAAAAGGAGACGATGAGACGATGTGAGAGGTTGACGAATGGTGGGCAAACTCAAGATTATAAAGTACAAATTAATTTATTGAACAATTCTCTATTTATTGTTTATGACTGGGTGGAAACATATTACGGTAGAGAAGAAAAATAGAGTTAGGAGAAAAATAGTTCAAAATATTGTTATGTTTACAATTTCCTTTTAAACAGGATTTAAAAAAAAAAAGTTCAATTTAACCTTATATTTTTTATTTCAATAGATAATCTATTAATAGTACATAAACATAATTTAATGAGTATTTATCTAAGTTGCGTATAGGCGAGAAGCACACAGACACAGAATATATTGTCTAATAGTTTAAATAATACAGAGAGGATAGACAGTTTTTTTTATTCAAGTCGCGTTCCACAATATGAGCGAAATGCGTTCAATTTTAGGTCATAAGAAGCTGATTATTTATTATGTTTGCGATTTTAAATACCATAAACAGTGTTTTAGTTTACTCTAATTTTAGTTTCGATTTCAATCAATATTCGATTAATAGTAACAAATAAATTGAAATCTGTCGTTCTAAAAATCATGTATGGGCAGACGAACTAGTAATCTTTTTATATTGCATGCACAATTTAGTCCTCTGCATTGGTTCAAACCAATTGGTTTAATAACCAATTCGACCTGTTAAGTTATAAGTGAAAATGATTCTTATTGCCTTGATAAGGCAATTTCATTAAAACAGATGCTATCTTTGGCTGTCATTCATGCACGAGAAATATGACGTTTAAATCGTAAGTGTTACATGCCTGACAATTCGACTTGAGTTATTTAAAATACAAAACAGATCCTTTTCGCCGGCTGACATTTACATAAATATGACAATTTCGAGCAAACATAATAATTGAAGATACTTGTCGCCCTAAAGTGTTTGGGTCATTCCTTTTTTAAATTTATTTTTTCATAATTAATTAAACTTAATTAACCAATAATTACAGCACCAACAATATACATCACCGTATCATCCCCTCTCTGCCAATCAAACTTCATGCATAAGAAATATATAAAATAATAATGTCCATATACACACATTGTTTGTTTGTTTTCCGAAAAGAAAATATCATTATTTGTAAATAATTATTCAGTTCTTGTCTTAAAGTTCATTCGATGGGGAATATTTCAACTGGAGCGATCCGCAATGGTTTTTCGTGGTTCGCTGGTGATTATTGTGCTGGTTTTTCGCCAACTGACGCTTTCTCAACACTTTGGTTACTGCCATTACCTCCGCATTTGTAACTGCCGTCAACTTACTCTGCTTAGAAAATCGATTATTCTTTCATGCGACTTTTTCTTTTGTCGATCACAAAATCTCTGATACGATTTTTCTTCAATTATATGTTTTTATGACCCCGAGCAACGCCGGGTAGCCCCGCTAGTTTTAATTAAAAGTCAATTGCGTCGATGGAGTTTGTAAACTTAGCACATTTCGCCGATAACTAATCGAGTAACTCTTTACTGTTTAGATAGCCGTCAAGATATTCTCCGATCGATTCCCACGCAATAGATCTGAAAAATCATAGGCCAGGTTTATCAGCTCTTGATCTGTTCGTTTGTAAATACATTCGTTCTTTTTAAATGCTGATAGCCTAAGTTTTAGATCAAATGGTCTTCGAGTAAAGATTGGGAACTTTTATTCGCCTGCGACTATTATATTTACAGAGGTTGGGTAGGTTATTCCCATTTTGTTGGGTAGGTTATGCCCATTTTGTTGTCACACTGTGAAAGTCACCAATAGCGAAATCCAATAGTGTGGGGTTCAAAAATATTGGTAAATCCAGAAGAATCTGTGTAGAAATCCAACGACGACGACAATGACTTTCATGACCGTTTGAACTTTAAAACTTCTTCAAAATTAAAAAAAAAAAACTTTTTCAAATTTAGAATTTTGACAGTCCTCATCTGTCAACTTATCAATCATTAATCTCCTCTGATGATAAGATTTTAATCTTTGAAAAGCCTGGCTTAAGAAATGAAAGAGATAAAAATAAATATTTTTATTAACTAAATTGCTCCTTGTTCTGAACAACTGAAGATATTGATTTGCTTCCATTTGCAGGTCTAATTATTTTTCATTGACTTATCATATTTTTGCTCTATCCAGTATATTGAGCTTTCATCACCTCACAATAGGTCTAACTCTCTAAAAGTTTACCTTTTAGTTATAAATTTTCATATATATATATATATATATATATATATATATATATATATATATATATATATATATATATATATATATATATATATATATACACTGATACTGCATTATCCATTTTGATCAAATGGAGCAAAATAATATTGTGGGGTCCTCTTTCGCGCCGGACATCTATAACATGGAAATACGAAGTTTTACTTTATTTTATTTATAAATGACAAATTATAGAAATTAATACAAAAACTAAGACTAGCAATGCTAACATGGAGTCAGTGCTTATGGCAAGTTTCAAATTGGTCATCATTCAATCCTGGGCAATGGCTGGTGGTCCTGCTAGTACTATATATTTTAAGTATTTGAAAGGTTGTTAATCGAACTCTATATTCGTACATACCTATAGAAAGTCTTCCAACTTCCTGTTTCTCTCGCAAGTATACGAGCAGCAATTTGCGATGACGTCCTTGCACATCTCAATTGTCAGATTCACTCAAATATGGCGCTTCTTTGTATGTTGAAAACATATTTACCACAAATATTCATGTTATTTTGGAAAAGTCTAATAACGAACCATCATACCTCGAAGGTCGGTGATTTCGCAGCTTCACTAATTACCGCTCCCGGCCGTCAAACACGTGACGCAATTGACCAAAAAAAAAAGGCTTTACCCCTCTACCCGACAACAGAGATACGATCACTAGTCACGTGGTGCTGGCCGCGTGCCCTGTCAAACTGCCGGAGGGTATCACAATAGCTCCGATAAAAGATCCAGCAAACTACATGACCTTAGCATATTTACAACAGAGCAATCATTATCCCAAGGCTCTTAATATTACCATCATCGGCACTACATTTCATTCCTATCGGCTTTCATTTAATTCGTATTGTTCGTGGTATTCAGTCAACACGAGAACAGGGTCGATCAAGGTCAAGGGAGAGCAATAGATGGCAGTCATTACCTCAAAATATGAACGAATGAAAATTAATTCATAAGTAAAAATGAAGTTCTAAATAATTTATTTTATATAATCTTATATATAAAGTAGAGCTAGTCTGTTTCTATATGTTGTGTATTATAATCTAGCGCAAGATAAATACTTATTATTTTATATATAAATATTTTGTTTTCATCCAAGTAAGTTCTTAAAATATTCTATTTCCAATCGATTTTATCGATTACATACTTGATCATGATCGATATTTTAATTTTGCTTAGTGATATTTCAGAGGAAGGAGGATGAGTTTTCTCGCTAGAAAATTATCTACTAACACTGCACTCATGAAAAAACGGAAACAAATTTAGTCCTGACTTGTTTTTTCTATTAATCGGTATTAATTGTATATTTAAAATATTTGGATTGGCTAATCAACATAGAATTTACCAATCGCTGCGTTTAAAAAAAAATATTATTGGTAATGGGATAAAGAAGGAGTAGAGAAAGACAGAGGGAAGAGTCAGAGAGAGAGAGAGAGAGAGAGAGATGGAGAGAACGAGAGAGAGGGAGAGAAAGAAAGAAAGACAGAGAGACAGTGAAACAGATGGAAAAGTAAAATAATCAGTGAGAGTAAGATGTGTACTTGAATTACACACAAGCAAAAATATTATGATTTTACGGCGATTATTCAACATCCATCCATGATGTTGTCATGTAAGCGAAACATTCAGAATAATCAAAATACATTTTGAAAGGCTACAAATATTTGTATATTTTTACTTTATTTATTTTGTTTGCGAGTACTATGAGTCAGGGAGAAAGGATATCCGAGTTTCATTCTAAATAATTAACGTGACTAAAATAGTAATTTCTTATTTCTTCGTTAACAAGTCAACCGTTTTAATCTTTTTGTTAATAGTTAAAAGACAAATTGAAATTTGAAAGGAATTTGGAGGCATTTAAACTGCCGAATAAACAGTTATTTCTTGCTTTAAAATTCTCAGCACATCCTCATGTATTAGAAAATTGAAAGTTTTGGCAGCTATTTATATCCAATAATCTTATAATTGTCCGTTAAAAATAATACACATTAGTTATAGTTCGATAATAATTTGCTCCAATTAATAATAGCGTAGAAATTGAATTTAAATTTTTAAATCCTAATCCTACAAAAAAACATAATAATTTTCTAATAAAAACCCAAAAGGCATTACAAGAAACGTAACAAAAGCGAAAGTAAACAAATCCCGGCCAACGCCGGGTAGGGGCAGCTAGTGCATCTACATTCTACATCTATATATAAAACTCGATGCCTGTGTGTATGTTTATGTGCACTCTATAGAAAAAGGGTTAGATATACTACATAACATCTAAAAGCGTATTCTTACGCAAAATTTACCAAGGAAGACAATGAAAGTGTTCCCGAATCTCTAAATACACCCTTAAGGGGTCCATGGAGGCATAACTCCCTTTAAAACTTCAAATATATTCTATTTTGATGAAATTTATATCATATTTATAAAATGGAAGTCATCCCGAATCTATGTGCCGAGTATCTACGTGCTCTACCTCTAAGTAATCCATGGAGACAGAAACTCCTTTGAAACTTGAAATATGTATATCAGATTTTTATGAAATTTGAACCATATGTATAGGACACTAATTCAGACAGTTTTCCAATATTTCAGCTTTTTCCGACAGTATTAGAGAGTAATATAGGGGAGGGGGTCATTAAAAACAAAGACAGTAGTATAGTTTTATGAGCATAGTAAAAAGCACACAGTAGTGATCCTCATTCAATCCCGAGCAACGTCGGATCTTCCTGCTCGTTAATAATAAAGTTGCAGTTCCTGTCTGTTTGCTTGTTTGTTAACGAATTCGTCCTAGCTTTTTGAAGATAGACATCAATAACTTATATATTTTCTGAAACTACATCAATCAGAGAACATAGAACGTATATTTCATTATTGTGGGGTCTGCGTTCGCGGTTGACATTCACTAAAAAGAAATGTTTTACATAAATTTATGACTTGAAAATTATAGAAATAAAAAATACAAATAAAATATTAATACGAAGTTCAGGGCTTAGAGCAAGAATGCACAGGGACCCTAATTGATTCCCGGGAAACGCCAGGTGTGCCTCAAAGTGGCTAAAACTATAAATTTAGCGATATTTATTTCAATTTCTTTTTATGTTACTTATACTACCTAATTAATGCTGAATTTATTGTTAAGACACTCACCCAAAATTGTATTATATAAAATATTTAAAAAATAACAATGAAAAATGTAATATGATGTTATAGGCTGGCCATAAATTGACGTATGATTCCATCTTTCATTTCAATACCGGGAAACCCCGTCTAACCCCACTAGTATATATAATGGTAGTAGTATGTTTAAGAAGGCTGAAGGCAATGCAAAGTGCCGGGTAGGTTGTAAGCCGGAAGAAATGAAAATAATAAATCGAAATGGGACTTACTATTTATTTTTTCTTAAAATCTTACATAACAGCAAGTGTGGTTTTGGCTGTTTGTGCGTTGTCCGGATAATTATCAAAATCATTTATTTAATATTTCGGGAAAACCTTCCCTTTGTCAAAAATAATAAACACCAAAGGAAAAATATGTATATATATATATATGTTAGTTTAGATCAATATGATTTAAACATTGTTCTAAGAATTCAAAACAAACAAGCATTCGGCATACGATCATTTCCAAGACTTTTTGGAAAATGTTATTGTTCATTTTTTTTAATTGTTTATGATACCAAAAAAGTCTTCGTCAGCGTCTGTTTACCATCACGTACAGAAGCTTCATGAGATGAGGCATAAGATTTTACAATAAAGGAAAACCCGAAAATTGTTTATATGTTCATCGACGTTTCTTCAAGATGAAATAAAGAGAATAAAGACGAAAAGACGATTAACACATAAATAATTTTCGATTTTTTCTTTTTTTTATTACACCGGATTATAAATTCCATAATTATCATTGAAGACTTAGAATGCAAAAGTAGGAAAGTAGAAAATGGAGCTTGGGTTTACTTTCATCGGCCTTGTAACTCTCGCTTCTCTTATTTTGTACTTTAGTCCTCACATTCCATGAGCGATGTTTCTGACAAAGGGGGAATAATTGTTGTTTTCTGAGTCGCAATCTATCCATCTAACACTGATTGTTGGCTAGTTTTTGACGTTGTAGTAGGTTTTTTTAGCTCCTTACATCAAGTGGCTTCATAACTTGTCTGGAGAAATTTCCGTAAAAAGAAAACCCGCGATAATCGCTATTTTAAAAATTACAAAGCTATCACTGCAAAAAGTGTTGCGTTTCAACACTCAACCACACCCCCAGATAATTTTTTACAAAATATGATACATGCATAATTGCTTTGTGCTTTCAATTTAAATAAGCTTTTAGTCAAAGTCTAGATTTAGTATATTCGCCCTTTCATTGTTCAAAGTTTCAATTGAAACAAATTGGATTTGTCGCGTTTTTAATCCGAACTCTTCATATATCTATCTATCTATCTATCTATCTATCTATCTATCTATCTATCTATCTATCTATCTCTCTCTCTATATATATAGAGAGAGAAAGATATATATATATATATATATATATATATATATATATATATATATATATATATATATAGGTAGATAGATAGATAGATAGATAGATAGATAGATGAAGAGCTCGGATTAAAAACACCGAAAATAATTAAATTGCGTTGGCATGAAACATCGATGTCTGTAGGTATAAAAATAATTAATATTTATTTATAAATATTATTATTAGCCCCCTTCACCAAAGGCCGGGCACTCTTGAGTAACAGTAATAACAAGCAGTACTAATAGCTGCATGCACGATCCGAATACGTTCGTAGATCACTCTAGCTGCTTGTGTTAATCTAGCCGCCGATTCTCTATTTACAAAGTTAAATTCCTCCATAATTATTAACTAATTGTCTGAGGGGTTAAGACTCTTGACTACGAATCAGTGGCGATTTGTGATCAGGGTTCGCGCCCGCCGACCGTTGAGAATTAGCTGAAGATTGCGTTAGCATGATATATCGATGTCTGTAGGTATTAAAATAATTAATATTTATTTATAAATATTATATATATACAAAATTAAATAAACAAAGAAAACACTTGAGAAGAGTTCCGAGCGTTGCCCACTGTAGACACTTCTTCTTTCTAAGTGTATATTAATTTCAATTACTGTCTGTGTCGATTTCTTGCGACCGCGTGGTTCTGAGCGGTTGTCTCGTGATTGTAGACTGAATCTACGAACGGCGTTCGACCTCATATGAACCCCGCGCCACAGCTACTCCTCCACTAATGAGGGTAAAAACACCGAAACGATATCGTCTGTAGGTAAAAAAACACTTTAATATTTAAATAAATATGTATAGTATAGTATAGTATAATATAGTATATATATATATATATATATATATATATATATATATATATATATATATATATATATATTGTGCAATGTTGTATTTTTTAGTGTAAGAGAAATTACCAGAGTGTTTAATTACGTATTAAGGGCATACGTTTTTTATTACAGATAGCACTATGTATAACATGTACTGAAGAACAGTCACACTTGGTGTCTTTGGGTTCTTGTATTAGAGGCATCGATATAGCGACTTTTGCCTATAAACTTTTATTCTGCCTTAAATTAGCTTCAAGATCACATGCCGAACACATTTTTACCCAACATTATTAATTGAACCAAATTGTTAAAAAATTATGGTAAAGTTGTGGTAAATAAAAAACAAAATAATTTTCGAAGGTGAAAAAATATATAGTTGTATTTCTCATGAGAATCGAACCCCATAAGTAACTTGCTATCGTAACCATTGTGCCACAAATGTAGTTTTATTAATACAGTAATTATAAACAATTTAAGTGTAAAAATAATAAATTTTTGTCCGGTGAGCTTTTGTTCTACAACTGTACTGTGTTCGCCTGTCAAAAATCGTTAGAGATGATTTTCTAATCGACAGTTTAAATACTTCGAAATTTTTTTACAATGAACTCATTATTTTTCATAAAATTTCGTTTTTGTTTACGTAATTAAAATATATATAATTCAATGTGTCATTTACTCATTATGAATCAGATAATTCTATTGGTGGCATTGGTTTTCTCAATATCTTTCTCATTAGAATTCTTTTTAGAAAGACATCGGGTACTTACAAGGTTGACTACGTGAAGGTTGCGAACATACTAAGTGAAAGTGTTTCGGTAGAACGAATTGCATTCGAATTTAGAACACCCAGGTCGTCAGTCCCTATCGTTAACCACTTAGCTTCCGCCATCTCCCATAATAAGGTCAAATGATGTTGAAATTCTGCAATTTAAAAGAAACTTAGCGATTAGTTAAATCTATGTTGATATGCCAATCAAAACACGTCTGTTACCGATGCATACAAAAATGTCGCATTAAATAAAATTCGGTTGTAAATTAGTGACAGTGGAAAGACTTATAGTTTGAGAGAATAGCTCTGCTTACATCTCTGAGATATAACTAAGCAAAATAAAAATATCGAGAGGACTAAATCGGTAATCGATGAAATCGACTGGTAATATAATTTCATTTTCAATTTTAAGAACACGAACCGATATCGATAAGGTCCCTTTCTAGTATTTTATATATATACATCTCTCTCCATATAATCAAACATTTGTAAATTTGTGTAATTATACGCAAGATAAACCCACACCCACACACACACATATATATATATATATATATTTAGATATTATAACAAATAATATCGTTATTATTATTTAAATTTATATTTATATATATATATATATATTTATGTATATATATTTATATATATTTATATATATATATATATATATATAAATATATATATATATATATATATATATATATATATATATATATATATATATATATATATTATAATAGATAATATCTCTATTATTTTATTATTTTTCTATCCAGAGAAGCAGTGTTTTAGATACTCATATCTACAGGGTGATTCATAAGTAACTTAGCTATTTATTTTTGAAATTCTAAAGTTAAAAAATACGGTAATACAAAACTGAAAGTTTATTCAACAAATTCATTTATGGGGGTTTAAAATTACAGCAAATTTTCAAAATTTCCACCTTCGTTCTGCATGCATAGCTCCATTCTTTTTTGCAAGGAATTTACGACTTTTTGTAGCATATTTGATTGATTATGAAATAAATATATATAGAAACAAATATATAAACGACCAAATTTAAAATAACAAATAGCAGTAATTAGAGAGTAAGATAACAATTATCAAAAGTTCATAGTATATTTGTGCTTCATATGGTAATCATTTTAAATAGCTAAGTGAAGTGACTTATGAATCACCCTGTATATCTATATATATTCATGCATTTGTAAATTTGCATAATTATACATTACATACAAACACACACATATATTTATTTATTTATTTATTTATTTATATATTATAATAGATAACATCTCTATTATTTTATTATTTTTCTACCCAAAGAAACAGTGTTTTAGATACTCATATCTCTATATATATTCATGCATTTGTAAATTTGCATAATTATACACTACATACAAGCACACACATATATTTATTTATTTATTTATATATTATAATAGATAATATCGCTATTATTTTTTTAATTTTCCTACCCAAAGCAACAATCGAAGGTGCCAATTTCACACATTCTTTACTGAAAACTTCAGACGGACTTCACAATGGAAACATTTTGAATGAAGAATTGCTTGGAACTGCCTCTCAGAAAAAAATGTAAATAAAATTATATATATATATATATATATATATATATATATATATATATATATATATATTCAATAGAGAGGAGGAAAGTGGGAGAGACGAATGGGGATAGGTGTTAAGGAATGCAAATGAAAGCCCTTCAAACAGAAAAGGGGTAAATTTTAACAATATAATTCCATTTGGATATGAAGCAAGATAAAATCTATAAGGTTTTTAGGAAATTTAAAATGCTATGAAATCGTGGAAAAAGAACCATTTCGCTTCTAAAGCGTTACATCGGAACGTTTTAGGCGTTGACGTTTGTTATAAAGAGGAGCGTAAAATGACGGACGAGTCCATTCTCAAGATGCGTCCATACAATCTGCGCGTTTAGCGCTGGAAAAGCATTTTCGAACGTTAGCATGACAGACCGGCGGATGGACAAACCCCCTTTTCTATATGTGTGTATGCACCTACAAATACTATTCCAAACTTTTGCGTGATAGACCACCGAAAATGCTATTTTAAAGTTTCTACTAATATCGATTGATACATCTTTTTTCTTTCTTTTTATCTCTTTTAAAACTTTCCTGTTTTAGACGGTCTCTTTTTTCTTCTGTTGTTTATTAACTTCACCGATTGAGACGTTATATTGTATAAATATTAGTGCGGACAGCGAACACTGGTGAAGTTTTTGACAGAAGGTGTACAATCCTGTATATATATATATATATATATATATATATATATATATATATATATATATATATATATATATATTGTTATGATCTTCTGTAATACATACACACATCTCTCTCCTTCTCCCCCTCTCTCTCTCTCTCTCTCTCTCTCTATATATATATATATATATATATATATATATATATATATGTTAGATTGAGATAAATACCATTAGCATATTAGTTTTATCAGTTCCAAGAATTCAAACACAACAAATATTTAGCGTACGATCGTTTCTAAAACGATTTGGAATATATTATTTCATCAATCTCTAAATGCTACAGATACTACACTATGGTCTTAACCAAAAGGCCAAGGAACTATAAAAATGTTTTCATTGCGAATATTTTTATAAAAAAAACGCTGATTTGATCGATTATTGTATTATCTTTTAATGGGTGGGTAGTGTATTATCGGTTTAGTTGTCATAAGGCCGTCCTTCCATGAATTACCTCCTCCTTTTTTTAGGGGTGGGGGTAATCCTCTCAGGTATTACACCCTCCTTTGAGAGAGGAACTAATGTAGTATATGTTCTGTTGTAATGAGACCATCTTCCCCGGGACTACCTTCTCCTTTTTGGGCAGAATGGGGTAGTGTAGTATCTTTTCTGTTGATATGATACAATACTCGCAGGCATTACTTTCTCTATTTATGGGATGATCCTCCCAGACATTACCTCTTCCATTTGGATAGGGTATTATAGTATATGTTCTGTTGTCATGCATAACAACCTCCTTTTGTAGGGGGCCTCTGAGGCCTCACACCGTCCTTTTGGAGTAGTGTAGTATATTTTCATTCGTCATGATACATTTTTCTAAGCCATTACCTCCGCTTTTGGGGGGTGGAGTATATTATATGTTCGTTCCTCACGATATCATCGTCTCAGGATTACTTTCTCCTTTTTTAAGGGATGAGGTGGGGGTAGTGTACTATCTATTCTGTTGTCATGATATTCTTCCAGGCATTAACTTTTTTTTAGAATAAGGGGGTAGTGTTTGTTCGTCATGATATAATCCTCTCGATCATTACCTACAACTGTTGGGGTCAATATATGTAGTTCGTTCATCATAGTATAATCCTCTCAGCCTAGCAAAACACGCAACCGGAGAGAGCATATATTTGCTAGTATATATATATATATATATATATATATATATATATATATATATATATATATATATATATATATATATATATATAGTAGCTTACTAACCAATCAAATTCGTTGTTATTTCTCACTCATGAGTTAATATTTCAATTTGTCAATGGCCGAGCTTCTCTCTAAGTTCTACTCACGTATTGAGAACTGTTGAAGTAACTACTGAAAATTTATACACAACATATTATATCATCTTAAAATATTATTTGCGTATATACATGAAATAATATATATATATATATATATATACAAATATATATATATATATATATATATATATATATATATATATATATATATATATATATATATATATGGTGCATCATCTACTAGTCTCTCCCTCCTTGACAAAGTCCAAAAAAGAGTAGTCAACCTAATAGGTCCCTCACTGTCAGCTAAGCTCCAGCCCCTGTCCCATCGCCGCAATGTAGCATCCTTGTGTTTGTTTTACAAATACTTCAATGGATTATGCTCCGATGAGTGTGCTGCTCTGGTGCCCCCTCGACGTAAATTCACTAGACTAACTCGACATTCTACTAAATCTCATTCTTTCACTGTGGAGGTCCCCAGATGCCGGAGAGCATTCTACTCAAATAGCTTCTTTCCTCGTGCTGCTGGCCTCTGGAACTCCCTTCCTGCCCCCTGTTTCCCCGACAGTACTGACATGCAGAAATTTAAAACTAATGTAAACAGACATCTCGCTGCTCAGATCCCAATTTAAGCTGAACCACCAATCCTTCCCCCCTTTTCCTTTTTCTCAGTAGCCCCTTACGTTTACAGTGGCGTCCTGCCTTGTTTGGGGTGAACCATGTAAAAAAAAAAAATAAAAAAAAATATGCGTGTTTGTGTATGTGTGTGTTACAAATGTAGGAAATTTCGCTGGTGAAAGAAACGGGTACCATGGAACGGTTCCGCATTCATCAGTTTATTTAGAGATCGAACAATTTTTTCAATTCTTGAAATAAAGAATAAAATAAACATTCAAAAGTGTATTTCAACAATATATATATATATATATATATATATATATATATATATATATATATATATATATATATATAGTGATTTGTCACCGTGTGTTGAGTGCATGAGTGCATATGGTAAACTTCTCTAACTTCTAAGAAGGTGATTTTAATGGATGAAAAAAATCCTTGGACCTTTTTTTAAAGCGTTAAGTTTGTTTGTTTTTTTTTTGTTTGTTTTTTTTCATTTGCAAATGTTTGATCTTTTTGAAGATGAGCCAAATGGGAAACTATTGAAAATAATGGCGAATGGAAAACTTCGGATTCAGATATAAAACGAATTGAAATAAAATGTGAATTAAAAAAAAACTGATTAGAGTCGAAATAATGGATCTATGAAGAAAGTTAAACTGAAATCTTGTTATAATTGCCGACGGAGAGAAAAGCTCTAAAATTTCACATGTGATAAATTTTTCGGGCCGCAGAGTGTTTAATTTGAAACATTTCTGATGGGAGATTTCCAACTTGCAATTTTTGGGAAACGAGTTGGGAAGGGGGATCTTTGAAACTTATTTTTAAAAGAGGAGGAATTAAGAAATTGAAAACAAAGAAAAAATAAATAAAATATATGTGTGTATTTCAACACATTGGAGCACAATTAGAAGAACAAAAACTAAAGTGAATAACACGAAAAAAAAAATTCATCTTCTGACGTTATATCCGCACATTGCAGAAACATACTAGGGTTGATATGCCGTAAAACTGAATCATCATCATCATCATCATCATCATCATCATCATCATCATCATCATCATCATCATCATCATCATCATCATCATCATCATCATCATCATCATCATCACCACCACCACCACCACCATCATCATCATCATCATCATCATCATCATCATCAAAATCTCTCTCTGCAGTATGCAGAATACGATATATCATGTTCATAAGATCTCCTGTCTGTCTCTCTCTCTACTTTATTCAGCTAACTGATTTATCCGGTAGTCCAGGAACATACGTTATCTTCTGGGTCGTCTACTTCGTTTTATGCACACTTCCGCCATTCCTTCTAGATATACCTTGCTCACGCCGGCTGTTGATCTTTTGTGTGTCCGTACAATGATAATACTTTCTATTTAACTACAGATGATATGAACAGGAGTTTCGTTTTTAGGAAAACATCGCTCATTCTAATATTAACTTCCCTGTACACATCATGGCTACAATGTCATCCGAATAACTCAGATTTAGTATTTTGTGCCCATCAATAAAAAAAATCCTGATTTACATTCATTTTCTACTTCAAAAACAATTGTAACAGTTGCAACACACACAAAAAAGTTGACACTGGATCCCTTTGCTTAACCCCTTTCTTAATTTCAATTCATTTAATGTTTAATTTTACTTCAGTTGAAGATCTCAGAAATCAAGGGGCCCCTTCCTGGGGCTAACACTTGATCTCTATATGAGATACATAGATACCCGAATATTCTATTAAAATTCTCCTTTATTTCTCAAGCATTGAGTTAGTAAAAAAAGTTAAGAATAATAAATTTATTCTCTCCCCAACTGACCAGTCAAATATGTCATACTACATCTTTCTTGTGGTCTGTTGGTCTTACCGGATTTCAGGACACGAATTCATCTAGTCTGGTGGAGTATCCAGCTACGTGGTGTTACTTGAGGTAACATCACTAGGAAAAATGCACTATTCCTCGTATGAGGGGATCTTATTTGTGCTGCGGATACTATGTAATTTTGAATATTTGGTCAGGGTTTACTTGTAGGAGTAAGTATCCTCATATAAGGTTGTCCTGACAAACCCTTGTACAGAGAGACCGAATACACTCGAGGATAGTGTCTAGTAGGTAATTCAAATCTCTGTGTAACTATGTGTGTGTTAATACATGCGTTTGGGGTTATTATATATACTCATTAAATGATTAAACCGTTAACACAGCCGCGACATGTGAAGAGCAATAACATTTGGTTCATTTCCTATAAGCTTTTATGAAAATCGCACATTCATCGTTACGGATGGACAAAACAACCGATAATTCTCATCAGTCTCTGTCGAACACTTTGATCGGTCAAGTAATATTGATACTGAATAGGAGTATAAGCTACGAATATAAAATATAGGTAATTCCCTAGTTCAAGGTCGCTTATTATTAACAGCATTACTCCCGAACAACTTATTTTTACTTATCATCATTTTTATGTCATTTTATTGAATAATTGTCAACAAAATTATGTAGAGAGTGGATAACTTGGCTTATATATATATATATATATATATATATATATATATATATATATATATATATATATATATATATATTAAAAACAAGGGGTACGGTAAAACAAAATACCTTTTAAAGCATGTTAAGATGCGATAATATTTTATTATAAAAGAAAAAAACGAAACCGATTTTAAAAAATTTCTTTCATAAACTTTCATTTTTGTTTTTAGTTTATATTACAGATATATTTCGCCGAGTACAATCGGCTTCATCAGTGTAGTTTGTAGATCAGATGTTAATGGTCTGCCGGTAAAAAAAAATCAGTTTCGATTTTTTCTTTTTTAATAAAATATTATCGCATCTTAACATGCTTTAAAAGGTATTTTGTTTTACCTTACCCCTTGTTTTTAAAATTTATTTGGATGCTTTAAAAAAATGTATGAACTTTTAATATATATATATATATATATATATATATATATATATATATATATATATATATATATATATATATTCCCGAAACAGTTTTTCATGGTAAACAACTGATGATCCCTTAAATAATGTTAGAAGCAAACTAATATAAAAATTGTAAAAGTTAAATTGACTTACATGAGTGATTTTCCACTGAATGACTTGGGACTTAAGGTTGTTTTTAAAAAAAATTTTTTAATATAGTTTTAATGGTTGAGAAACTTCCAAGACTATATATATATATATATATATATATATATATATATATATATATATATGTGTGTGTGTGTGTGTGTGTGTGTGTATCGAGGCAGCATTTTTTCTCTAAGGCACGTATTATTAAAAATAACCGACAACTCATGTCTGGATATGTTTGTATGGATCCCTTCCATTTTTCGGATTAAAGTCCTAATCTCGGATGAGAATTGGCTGATGAATCTGCCGTAATTTTCTTTTAGGTCCAAAGTACTTTCTGACCTATCTGGGTCCATCTTCAGTGGAATAATGTCAATCAGCTAAAGACCTGGAGTGAGTTTATAGTTAATTTTGGCGGGAAAATTTAAATACGAAACTATATTTATTTAGTATTATAAACATTTAAGTATATTAGTACTAGTGTTAAAATTAATCCTGTTAATAACCGTTTTTTTGTTTTAATGTGTAAAGCTTCTAGTATATGGGTCAGAAAGTACTTTGGACCTAAAAGAAAATTACGGCAGATTCATCAGCCAATTCTCATCCGAGATTAGTACTTTAATCCGGAAAATAGAAGGGTTCCATACAAAAATATACAGACATGAGTTGTCGGTTATTTTTTAATAATATATATATATATATATATATATATATATATATATATATATATATTATTAAAAATAACCGACAACTCATGTCTGTATATTTTTGTATGGAACCCTTGAATTGTGGTTGGAAACACATCCGAGGAGACCTAGTTATGGTCGAAATAACTTATAATGTGTACAATCCGAATGTATATCTAGTCTTTTTCAACCTCATAACTTATTCATGCTCTGTTTCAACGGACATAGAGCTCTTTGATTCGAATTCCTATCGAAAATAATTCAAACCTTTAAACTATATATATATATATATATATATATATATATATATATATATATATATAGAGAGAGAGAGAGAGAGAGAGCGCGAGAGAGATTATTTATTAAATAATAATTATTATGCTCCAATATGTTGAGCCCTTTGGAAGAAATTAAATTTGCAGATTCAAAATAAACCACGTCGCCAAGTTCTCTCCCCTTAAGAAAGAGAGATCGGAACACTGTGAGAATCTCATTACTTGCGTGTATACATAAATAAAAATACAATGCGTATTTCTTTTGCATTTAAAAGTGCAGTCGTCACGACGGTTGAATTCGTAGGAAGCTGGTGTTCATAATAATTGGACCAACGGTTCGAATCGTTAGACTGGTGGTACGGTTACTTAATTTCCATACTGACGAGCGATAAAACAGCAAAACATATATTTGTCTATAGATATAAAAGATATACAAATATTTATTTATTAAATTAAATAATATATATATATATATATATATATATATATATATATATATTAAATTCCTGAAACAGTTTTTCATGATAAACAACTGATGATCCCTTAAAATAGTGTTAGAAACAAACTAATATAATAACTGTAAAAAATAAATTGACTTACATGAGTGATTTTCCACTGGAAGACTTGGGACTATAAGTTTAAAAAAAATTTTTTTTAATATAGTTTTAATGGTTGATTATCAATAAACAAATTGTAGATATCATTTACTGGCGCTTATCCAATAGCTTAATGGTAAGAGCTGCGGACTGTCAATTAGATGGTTGAAGGTTCAGGGAGCGGTGCTAGTTTAGTTGCACTGAAGAGCTGTGATACAGCGAAACAGTCTGGGGATGACTATGTAAGCCCACGTCTTGGGTTGAGCATTGTCTTAGCGTAATGCAAAGCTCTTTGTAAATAAACAAATTGAGCACGGTGGAAGTGTTTCTCCCATAACCTACTGATAAGAGGTGTCAATTGCCAACTAGATGGTTGAAGGTTCGATCTCTGGCTAGGATGCGTTGATTGTTTATATATTAGGGTTACGTAATTTTCGAATTTGTTTTATATATTTCAAAGCTATGTTGATTTAAAATGACGTATCCAAATAACAACAGATATGCAAAAAAAAATAAACTCCGATTTTTTTTTAAAGAAAATATTTTTTTCTCTCGAAATATTGATCAGAGAAAACCAAAATAAACACAACTTACATCTATCTCTAATGCCGAATTGTAACAGTCTCTAACACAAATATATTTATCTTCTAAAATCACTAAAAGTGAACATCTTTTAAATTCACTAATTTAGCATTGTCTATGGCGAAAAAATCGCCTAACGTCAGTGACATTTTGTTTTTTTTAATTACTCACTTTTCCTCGGATAATTAACCCTTTTAACGTTGAATAGTTCTGCTTCCGAAGTATACGTTATTTACTCTTAAATCATTTCAACCGGATTTTCAGACTCAGACTCAAATAGTAACCCGTCTGACATATCCCCATTTAATTCAAGCTAACCTATTCTTTTCCTTAGTTTTTCCCACTATGTTATAAGTAAAAATATATATTATTTTGACTCAGTTTGTTTCTTCCGAAAGATACTCAACCCTGCTAAGAAAAATGTTAGAGTGGAGGGAGATATTTTGAGGCGCCGGTGTCGGTCGGCATAAAACCAAATGATACCGTAATATTTAAATTATCTTTTAAAATGATATTTGCAAATTTAAATCCATAGATTACTAAATGAAAATGTTTACAAATTACCTTAACATTTCCAGCAAATTCAGTAAAAGTCATTTGTTGGTGACCTGTTTCCACTTATTCTTTTCACAAATGTCTGCCTCAATAAGGTTTGTACTTATTCGAATGCTTACCTTCCTCTATTATATAAAAGAAAGTCATAATTCTGTTTGTGTGTCCGGCTAAAAGTAAGAACTACACAAGATAGGCTTAAAAACTGTACATCACCACATTCAGACTAGCTCAGATCTTCTTATGGTAAAAAAAAAAATTGTGAAATCCATTTCATTGAAGTCATCAGGTATTGAATTTATGCATAAGGGGGCAAAATACCTTTTTTATACGTACTGGTAATTGTTTCAAAAACAACACTGAAGATAGGTTGAACAGTAATTCTGTTTCTTTTTCTTTTTTCTTTTTTTCTTTCTTTCGATTATATTAATCTAGTTGCCAATGGATGAGAGAGAGAGAGAGAGAGAAAGAGAGTGTGTGTGTGAGAGAGAAAAGAGAGAGAGAGAGAAAGATTTTAAAAGAAGATATTACATATATCTTTTTAACATTTCTATTTTGCTATCCATGCCCCCGGGCTACGTTGGGTAGCTCTGCTAGTTATTATTAATTGCAATTAGCAAATATATGTTAATTTTATAACGTTATTATTATTACGTTAACACGGAAAACTGAGCATACGCGTGATTTTGACAGTTATTCTTCTCATTTTCTTGTTCCCCTTTTTCTTTTCCATTGTCATGTCCTGTTTGTCCTTTGCTTTCTTTTTTTTATCTTCTTTTTCTCCCTTGTTTTTTTTTCTCTTCCTCTTTTCTTTTTTCTCTTCTCATTTGCTTTTTTTCTCATTTTTGTTCTCTTCCTCTTTTCTTTTTTCTTCTTCTCATTTTTTGTTTTCTTCTTCTTCTTCTTCTTCTTCTTCTTCTTCTCTGTTTATCTAATACTTGCAAGATTCCTACATAATCGCTCACGATAAATACGAATGTATGATGAGCCCAAAAGTAGCCGGGTAAGACGAGGGGTTGGTCGTGGTGAGTCAAATGTTTTCAAAAGCTGGGTCAACGTGCACGGAAAATGGCCGGGTAGCGGCAATACACGGTAGGGAGTAATTAAAGGATAAAAGACTAGTAAAGTGTGGGGTAGTATAATGAGTTGCTGATAGACACCCCAAACTACAAGTGGAACTTAATCGTAGCACCATTGAAACATCGGGGACAAGCATATAATTAATCACACAACACAAGCAAAAGAAGATAAAGTTACAGAAAAAGAAAAATGGCGTGCGAGAAATTCGAGCCGCCGTCTGCCAGTTTTACAAACCTCTTTTTGTCTCCACTTCCTAAATTGTGACGCTGTATTCTAACTTCCTTCTATGGTTTTTTTTTGTAGCTCGTATTGTGATAATTGAGAACGTGTTTCGCTTACCCCAAAAGTGTGCATGGTAAGACATTATCATGCATAAGGTAATGTCAAATATATATGTAATGTCAAATTCATATTAATAGATGCCAAAATTTCCCGTCCGTTCATGCATACAAAAAAAGAATAAAACTAGATATTAAAACTCAATAGACGAGAATCAGATTTGAACTCCGACGTGGTGTATTTAATCTGTAAACTATTAAAATTACACTACGGCATAATCACGTTGACACAGCAGTTCACGCTAGATCACCGAAGTTAAGTAACGTTGAGCCTGGTTAGTACTAGATGGGTGACCATTTGGGAATACCAGGCACTGTATGTGGACACCTAGCTACGGGCAAATAGCGGCGTCAAACCGCAGTACCCAGCATTGCGACTATGGTAAAAAAAAACCTGAATGACTGTTGCTAATACGGTGGAGGGATTTCTCCTGCAAGAGTGATATAAAAACTATGATGATGATGATGATTGTGATGATGATGATGATGATGATGATGATGACGATTAAAAAGTTATGTTTTTTTTGGAGTCTGTTCGTGCGCAAATAGAAACATGTGATCTAATAACAAAAAGGGATAGGCAGGGTACACATAACTAAAGCAGTAGTTTTTTCGTACTAGCTATAAAGCGATAGAAGCTAGCTAAAGATGGAAATTGACATACTCAGGTAGTGTACTAACACCACCCAAAGAAAAAAACGGTATAAACTAGGATGGATAAGTTTGTTTTTTTATAGACATTTTGATTATGAATAAATTACTTGTACTCAACGGGTATTAAGGCGCATATAGGTTGAAGACTATATATATTAATAATAAAAAATATAGATTGAATTTGCAGTTAAAACGTACACTTATACGTCAAGCCGCTGGGCACGTGAAAATGCGAGAACGTCATCAAAAGACAGTTAGTATGAGCGTTGTTCATAGTAAAAAAGAAAACGAACGAAAGGATAAGGAAAATGTCGCAAAGATGAAAAGACTCCTAAATATATATAATGTTCAGTTATTCATAAAAGTTGCACATTCATTTTTATCCAGAAATAAATGTTCTTAAAAAGGTAAGAAGACTACCAGTAACATTATAAATTACATGGAGAGAGGGACAGTCGGAGATGTGGTAACAAGAAGGTACTCAGATCAGAGGAAGGGGTATATATATATATATATATATATATATATATATATATATATATATATATATATATATATATATATAGAGAGAGAGAGAGAGAGAGAGAGAGAGAGAAAGAAAGATAGAGAGAAGTAAAAAAAGAAGAGGTTGCGCACACATAATTTGTTATTCTTCATTGGAAAGCCGTAACATGTGAAGATATCGAAAAGTCGGGTATGGCTCACCACATATGGAGGGAAAAGAGCAATCCCCTATTCTTGTGGGACAAAATAAAAAGTATAGACAGAGAAGAACGTTTGAGAGTAAGACATATAAAAGAAGCAGCGCAGGTGTTAGGCGACAATGGCATCCTAAGTAAATATAGTATAAAATTTATTACAACAATACGAACCAATAATTATAAATATATGATTAGAACACAATTAATATATATATGTGTGTGTGTGTGTGTGTGTGTGTGTGTGTGTGTGTGTGTAGCTATTTGCCATAATATATCTTCATAACTTAGCTACATAAAACACCCGGCAGCACAAACTTTAGCCTAACGATTCCCTACGGGGATGAAACGCGGAGGCCTCTGTGTAACTTATTTGCCATAAATATATTTTCATAACGTAGTTAGATTAAACACCACGTGTATATATATAAACACCCGGTAGCACAAATTCCATGCATTTTTAGCCTGACGATTCCTTACGGGGATGAAACGCGAAAGTCTCTGTGTAGCTTATTTGCCATACATATATTTTCATAACTTAGCTAGACTAAACACCACGTGTATATATAAAAACATCCGGCAACACAAACACAAACACAAACTCTATGCATTTTAGCCTGACGATTCCCTACGAGGATGAAACGCGGAAGCCTCTGTGTAGCTTATTATGTGTGTGTGTATATGAATTTAAAAAATTCCAATATATTGACCAAATGGACTTAAAACCAATAGTTTTGTAAAGTGCTCAATACAAGTTAAAGCTTTATAAATATACATTATATAAACATTCAAAATGGCGAACGTAAATGAAGTTACGTGTCAATACTACTTGTACCTTCTCGGAACCAAACGATGGCAATAAAAGCAAATTGTCCAAAAGTGTCAGAATTAGAAATTTCAGAAAATGGCTACTCTGGTGCCCCCTCGACGTAAATTCACTAGACTAACTCGACAATCAACTAAATCTCATACATTCACTGTGGAGGTCCCCAGATGTCGGAGAGCCTTCTACTCAAATAGCTTCTTTCCTCGTGCTGCTGGCCTCTGGAACTCCCTCCCTGCTCCCTGTTTCCCCGACAGTACAGACATGCAGAAATTTAACACTAATGTAAACAGACATCTCTCTGCGCAGATCCCAATTTAGGTTGACCCCTCCCAACCTTCTCCCCTTTTCTTTTTTCTCAATAGCCCCTTACGTTTACAGTTGCGTCCTGTCTTGTTTGGGGTGAACTATGTTAAAAACAATCTATGATGGAGATGGGGTAAGGTGTCAAAACCTGCCACCTTTTTTACCTTCAACCTTCCAAGTTATCTTCCCCTCCTCTTTTGTATATTTACTTACTTCTTTCAAAACTTCCGTCCTATAGACACAGGAACAATAAAATATCTTTCAACAACTTAGGAAAGAAAGATGACACTTCATTATCCAAATACAATGGTTCATAAAGAGGAACAATGGGGTACCTGTCCTGGTATGGAGTATTTGAAGGAAAACTTCAAGTCTCACGTTTCATACCCCTACATGTTTTCTCTGTCTTAATGAAAAATTAGCAATTATTACATTCTCAGAAAAAGATAAATTGTTAAATCAAAGAGATGAAGTGGGAAATTGTTATACACATTTCAAATAATTTATCTAGGATATATATATATATATATATATATATATATATATATATATATATATATAACCTCTTATAAATAAAAACTGAAAAATTACAATTCGTTACTATGAACATGTTATTATATTTAACATATCAATAATAACCTTACTAGATAGGTATGTAATAAATATTTTTCTAACTTACCAGTAATATAAGAATATAATATAATTAAATTATAACTAAAAATTTGTGTTACATCCATTATAATATATACAACTAAAAAATAATAAAATATTTCTGTATTTTTAAATGGCTTGCTGCACTTTGCTATTTTGTTGCCAAATATTGATTGATTAATTTCTTTTTCTCTTTTTCTTTCTCTCTCTCTCTCTCTCTCTCTCTCTATATATATATATATATATATATCGTTTTAATGTTATGTAAACCTTAGTTAAGGAAGAGAGCAAACTTCCACAAGTTTATAAAACATTTATTGGCATACAATTGTTTCTACCTTCCTCAACACATAAATATTTTTGATATACTAAGTATGCAAAATTATGCAAAAATACCGTTAATTTTTATGATGAGAGGGGCTTCATAAATGCCCAAGAAAGTTACCGATCCTGCTGGAAAAGCTACAGTACAGTTCAATATTCATTTATTTTGTTATTTATAATTGCTATGCTTTATTGTTTTAGTTTCCTTATGTATTTTCCAATTCATGTCAAATTATTTCAAAGGAAAGCTTGTTAAAGGGAAAACTTTCTTGTTTATCCGTAATTGATCTGAGTGTCTAAGATTGACAGTCACCACGTGTTTTTAGCTTATCAGCGTTTTCGTTAAATATCGATGAGAACTATTTAAAAAACTCGCATAAACAGGAGAAAAACCTTTAGACTAACCGTACTTTTTTAGAGTAAAGCCTTATTTTCTTCTTTCCTCCTGTCGTTATATATATATATATATATATATATATATATATATATATATATATATATATATATATATATGGGAAAATGAAAAAGGAAAACAAAAAAATGGATGTTTTTTATGTGTACATCAACGTTTCGTCTTTATTTATAAGACTTCATCAGGATGATAAAATAGAGAAAAAATGTCATGCAAGTACAGATACATGTAGGGTAGACATATTGAAATAGAAATGAATGTTGAAGAAAATGAGTGGGGAAAAACATTCATTTCTATTTCTCCAACAAATACGGACGTCCTCCCAGTAGTGGCCATTATTTCATTCTATTTTTCCTCCCAATATGTCTACCCTACATGTATCTGTACTTGCATGACATTTTTTCTCTATTTTATCATTCTGATGAAGTCTTATAAATAAAGACGAAACGTTGATGTACACATAAAAACATCCATTTTTTTGGTTTTCCTTTTTCATTTTCCCATCACGTCGGATTACCTTCATCCTTCTCTTCCCATATATATATATATATATATATATATATATATATATATATATATATATATATTACAATTACAGCAAATTTTACGATCTAACGTTACTTTCTTATATGTTTGATTCGGAATTTTAATATTTTAATTTTATTTATGTTTCATTCCTATCCAATGGTTCTTTAATGGTTTTAGTCGCTCGAAGATACTTGTTCCCAAATTTCTGTCTAACATTGGAATGGTGGTTCGTCCTGTTTCTATAATCAACGAATGTTATTAGTCGATCAGATTAAGATTTAACGATGTAGTTTTACTTTTGATTTTATTGAATATTTTTTTAAATTTATGCTTTATTCATATATTATATATCTTTAGCCTCCTTCCACGTTTTATAGAATTTTAATGTAAATATATATGGATTCTTAAACTAAGTGGACCCTTAAACGATTTTTCCTCACAGGACGGAGAATATCATAGTGGGGTACACACACTCTCTTCTCTCGCCCCCCTCTCGCCCCCCTCTCTCTCTCTCTCTCTCTCTCTATATATATATATATATATATATTATATATACATATATATATTATATATATACATATATATATTATATATACATATATATATTGTATATATATATACATATAACTATTATATATATACATTAATAAATTTTTTTTTCTCTCTATAAAAATATATTTCTACATATATAAATATATCTATTTATATATATAATTACAGAAGATTAAGACAACATCGATACCGTCGGTTTCAAATTCAAACAAAGGAGAGCTATAGTTGGTCTCCTATGACGGACTCTTTTCAACCTTGGTTCATCTGTTTTAGATAAACAAATGCTGAAGAGAGTCCAGCATAGGAGGCAAACTATAGGTCCGCTTTGTTTGAATTTGAAACCGACGGTACCGATAGTGTCTTAATCTTATGTAATTATATATATATATAAATAAATATTACGCTCTTTTTCTGGAATTGTACTTTATAATCGAGGGCTCGGCTGGGTTTTCTCCCATTAACTTTACACACACACAAATACACACACACACATACACACACACACACATATATATATATATATATATGTATGTGTGTGTGTGTGTGTGTATGTGCGTGTATCATTATCTCAGTTAGCTCTCCTTAATACACACACACAGACTATATATATTCATTCACAATCATAAGTGGCATATGCACCTACATTTAGTGCTTATCCTATGGAGAATTGCTTCCATATAGTCATAAAAACAGAAGGTGTTCTTTTTGTCACCAATTGCTATTTCCATAGTGTTTTTTTTTGTTGTTTTCATTTAGTGTGCGTGTGAGTTGACAATGCCAGCGTCCATTCCCAAGACATCGCGCCCTTTCAAACGCACTTCAGTTAAGCAACGAAATGGAAACAAGGGGAGACAATTACAAAAAAGGGCGTTTTGCTTTGCTCAATTATTGATGTCGATCCGTCACATTGGACGTTTCACGTTTCGGACAACTTTCATTAATTCGGGGCAAATGAACAAAACCATAAAACATAACAAAATAAAAAAACGCTACATGGCGGAGAAATTAGTCATATGGATATTTACTAGAATAAGCATATATATATATATATATATATATATATATATATATATATATATATATATATATATATATATATATATATATATATATATATATGTATATATATATGTATATATATATATATATAGTTTAGCTTGATAACCAATCAGATTATTTGTTATTCCTTTGTTATATATATGTGTGTATATACATATATATATATATATATATATATATATATATATTGTGCTTTCATTTGAAGAAAGAAAAGTTATAAATTTGTATCTTTTTTTTCTTCTAATATGGGTTCTGGGATAAATTGGCTTTAAAACAATTGTTATAGGACTTTTGTTTTGAATTCATTTTAAATTAGCTGAATCACTATCTTTAATATCTCTGTGTTGCTCTTTCTGTCTCTGTCTCTCACTCTCTTTATATATATACATACATATATATATATACATACATATATATATATATACGAATATATATATATACATACATATATATATACATATATATATATATATATATATACATATATATACATATATATATATACATATATATATATATATACATATATATATACATATATATATACATATATATATACATATATATATATACATATATATACATATATATATACATATATATATACGTATATATATACATATATATATACATATATATATATATATATACATATATATATATATATATATATATATACTTATTTCCATTGTGGAGTAATACTGCTTTGAGACTATGTGTTGAGCTATCTATGAACAGTTGCAGGATCATGAGTCCAAGAGCAGTAAACAAACCAGTAACATCATTACAATAACAATTCTTCATGTCGTTTTCGGTACACAGATGTCCTGCAGTCTTCCCCTTCTAGATTCTATTCCTTCAGCCTTGATGTAAGAAGTTCAGCTCCTGACTTAGTGAGACCTAAATCCCTGATTAAATCATCTAGCTCACTCTGATTTGGAAAGTGAGGCTCCGAAGTTATTCATGGTACAAAAGCTTCCTCCATTTCTTGTCTGCTGCTACTTGCCGACCCTTCAGATGAAATATCCATTGCATCTGCCGTATATAAAGAAAAACTACATATAGCAACTTAAACAAAGTCTTGAATAACATTAGTATTCAATAAATCTGTAGAAAAATGAATACATTGTAAATACTTAATATCCAAGTTAATTAAAAATTAAAGTATTGGGGAGTACGATGAGAAGTAAACTTTTCTGGTGGTTGTGGTACTGGCATGTGCTCTACATGATGATATGTCTTGATACTGAAGAGCTTGTCGTCCTTTAACTTTTCTGTACTTTGCCACATCAATCATAAAAAAGTAACAGTCATCGTGATGGTTATTCAGCTCTCTCCATACTCTGGGAATGGAAAAAGGCATTTCCCTTCCTGTACCTCTCAGCCATCTTTCTAGAGTAGATTTACAGCTTCCACATATCACATGAGGGGCCATGATTTGTCCTGGTCACCCATGGAAATTCCGAAGTAGAGTCTGTATGCTATCCACAATTTGGCCCCTTTCACGATCTTATTTAATACCTTCTTTTTTCCAATATAATAACCACACATATAGCAAAATGTATCTGGATAATTTTTACATCCTCTAGTAGCCATCTTAATAAGAACAGAACTTAGTAATTGATCTGAAAGAGAAAATTACATATACATTTAGTAGCGGAACATATAGCATTTTCCAATATATGGTGACATTGAAAAGCGATGTATTTCTATAACGGTCGATGATACAGAAAAAATAATAACTTTTTGGAATCAGCAGAGAAAATTGATTACAAAACAGTAGAAAAAATACAAGAAACAAAACTTTTTTAAAAATTGTTACGTTGTCTGATTAAAAACCTTCAATGCAATTTTTCTCTCGCTCTCTCTCTCTCTCTCATATATATATATATATATATATATATATATATATATATATATATATATATATATATATTATAAATACTTACAAAAAATTAAAAAAAAATGTTTATCCCCTACAGACGACGTCGTTTCGGGCTCTTTTACCCTCACAAGTGTAAGAGTTGCTGTTACAGGCGATCGCATATATATATATATATATATATATATATATATATATATATATATATATATATATATATATATATACACTTTTTTTAAAGTTCAAACCCCGATACGAAAGTCATGTTTTTACTCAGTAGCCGTAGCGCCTACTAATGCTCCACCACGCATTGTCTAGAAATAAGAAGTAATTAACAATCTAAATAGCAAACACGGCGGCTATCCAGCAAGTAGTTGAGAGAACTCAATAGGCAAGGCCCAGAGTTATGCATTACGCAGAATGACGGGTTGTCAAGGTAACTTAAAGTACTCTGTCTTGTGAGAGCTTTGAATAATTTTTTTAAAAATAAATAATATTTTCAAAATAAATCCGTATACACATGTCTTTCATGCTATATATATATAGTTCAGTGCGACTAGCAATCCTCCTTAGCCAGGGATCGAACCTTCAACCATCTAGTTTATAGTCATCAGCTCTATCCATTAAAGGGGAGAGGAGCATGTAAATGATATCTACAATGTCTTCTAATAAAAACTGACCGTCGGTTCGCCGTGCTGATTTTTTTTTAATTTACAAAGAGCGTTCATTACGCTAAAAAACATCAGTTATCACTTATCGACAGTGCTAGACCCGAGAAAGGGGCGCTTATATAAGTCATATACACACTAGAAGAATATTCATCACATGAAAAGTCAAATTTATTACCCGAACGGAACAGTTTTGCACCACTTTTATGTCCCCTTACATCATGTTGTAGTCTTCAACATGGATATAATAATAAATTAAGATATAATAAAAAATAACAAGCCGCGCGTGCGTGGTCCCCCTCTGTATGTGACTCGATGTGGCGAGTGTAAAATGCAATACATTTGGGCAATTTGGGGCATTTTTGACCCACCTTTGATCCACTGGGGGCGCGAACCAGAATTTTTCTGAGGTCAAGGATGCTCATTTCATATCCAGAACAATTTCCTCTACATTTTGGCCAAGTTTCAGAAAAATTGAATGGATGGATCAAACGTTATGGGAGAAAAGGGTAATTTTTGCCATTTTGGGGGCTTTTGACCACCTGAGGACGCGAACCAGACTGTTTCCAAGGTCAGCGATACTTATTTTCTATTAGGAACAATTGCCTCCACATGTTGGCCAAGTTTTAGAGAAATTGAATGGATGGATGAAAAATTATGGAGCAAAAAATGTCATTTTTTGCAATTTGTGGGTCTTGTGACCCCCTGGGGGGCTAAACAGATTTTTTTCAAAAATCGGAGAATGTCACTTTCTAACCTGACCAAAGTTACAACTTCATGCAAAATTTCAGAGAAATTCAATGGATGGTTGCGGAGAAAAATCCGGACGGACATGCCTCAAAACATAAGTCCCCCGATCTTATAAATCGGGGGACCAAAAATAAAAACCCAGATTTGTAAAGTATTCTTTAGGATCATGCATAAATATTCTCCTAAAACAAAGAGCTATTTAAAATTATGAACAGGAATAACAGTAAACTTAGTTTTGTATTGGAATATATGTAATTTATGATAAACAATAGTAACAATAATAGTAGTGTCAATGCTGATAAGAATCCCATGATAAATATGGAATTGTAAAAAGAAAAAAATAGCCATTAATGCATAAATATTTAACAGCTAATGTGATATACAAAACAACAGTAAATATCGAAAAAGAAATCGCATGGATAAGACTATCTTCGCGTGAGACGTCATGCCGCATATATTTGAAAATTAAAGTGACAATTCGCGTCTTAGCTCAGTTTTGCAATTTTATTGAAATTTTTAAGGACATTTGAATAAAATTCTAACACTTCTGATGATTGCACTGGCCGTGAAACTACAGTTTTTTGTTTAATTTGGTTGTTTTTCTTGTTTTGTTTAACGGCATATCAACCCTTTTTGGATTATTTTATCTTCCGACTCCGGTCATTTTGGTAAAAGTTTTTATGCTTCAAATTCTTTATGTCTTCAAATATTTATTCATTGTGTTTGGTTTGTGTTGGTACCCTGTAAAGGGGCCGGAATGAAAACACGAAACTCGGAGTTTAGAAAAAAACAAGTATATTGAAGAAAAGTATAATACAACAGAGAAATGAATAGTTGTACGTCAGTCTTGACTGCCAGTATAGACTGGGGTGGATTCAGGTATTTAATCGCTTCCCACAAAGCAATATGTGACACAAGGTCGGAAAGTGGGGAGATCAAGCCAGCCAGCGCCCCTAAAGAAGGAGCACTCTGGCCTATCAAAAATAGCCTGGGCAACCCCGTCGGCATTCCCCGGTAAGGGCGCCTCAGGCAGCAAGCAATAAACTTACCCCTCCCCAAAGAGGGAAGGCAAGGCCTGGGAGGGTGCACCTCCTAGGAAAACCCAGGACAATATACCTCAGCCCGGCAGATAAAAGGCCAACTAAATGGCCCAGTTCCTGCCGGACTGATTGTCGAGAACGAATCCTCGACTGGTATTACCCCATCCCGACGTCCTCAATCAACCGAAGTTAATGAAAGACTGATCGGGCTGGGGTTGGGTCCAACACTGAGGAGCAGGTGCTCCCAGTATTTATGGTGAATGGAAGACTCCAACGTCCGTTATAGGTAAGGTACCATAACACCCCTCTCCCAAGCCTTACCTTCTCAGGAATCATAGTATCGTTTCTTTTTGGGATTAACGCTATTCTGAGGCTGCTTGAGGTAGCTGTATGTCGAAAGTGTCGTATCTGGCAACCATAACTTCTTCCTGGGGCGTGCTGTCGATGTCATCCGATAGTCTTTCCCTAATTTAGTTTAGATGTCTCTTATAAGGGAACTGAGGACGTCTATCAAATTCAGATCTGATATCCTTCAGTTTTTTATTGTAGACTTCTGATTTTGGAGCACATCTTTAAATTTTTAAACAAAAATGTCTTCTTTGATTCGACATTTAACTTCAAGACAAGTCAGCTTATCTTTCATAGTCTTTAGCTCTTCTGAAATCTCTTTGAGTTGAAACTTTAGCGATTCCAGCTCTGGAACCATGAATTCATTCTTCAATTGGTTATTCAAAGAATGTGACTTAGTTTCTTTCAGTTTAGTGTTAGGTATTTGCAGCATGAATTTTGTGCGACAATTTTGTGTCCATTTGATACGATTTTTAATTGTTCGAACAAATTCCTTTTTTCGTTTTTCTGACTCGATCGTCAGATTCTTTTATTTTCTAGTCATAAATCCTGGTTGATAACTCCCAGAGGCTGAACTGCTGCATCAAGTTTACGCCAAATAAATTGTTTGTATATTTTAATACAAACATTTTTAGTTTTCTAGTAGTTCTGTTTAAAGTAATGTCGGTAATCATTTCAGCCTTGAATTTCATTTTTTTTACCAGTCACCGTTATGGCTATTTGGGTAAACAGACCATGCTAAGAACTAGCATGGTCGGTTTTCCCAACCTTCTCCATATATGCATGTGATAATCGACACGTCTGAACCAGTATCTACTTGTAATTTTACATTTTTATTCGGGATTTTTACCTGAACATATTTTCTTATAATTTTGTAGCCATGTTCATTCGTTTTGTGGATTTAACCCGAGTTTTATTTCCTTTATTTGTTCTGCAATGTGAACTCTTGTGTCCGACTTTATTACAAATTAGACAGGTTTTAAAACGATATGGACAATCTGTTACCCAATGAATGGATCCATTAATGGAAACAGGGGTTCGGCGGTAATTTATACTGTTTTTACTGGGCTGGCTTGATTTTGTAGGAGCGTGAAAATAATCCCTCTTTTTGTTTTGAGTTGTTTTTGAACGAGAGTTGAAATGTGTTTTCTGACGTACCTTTCTTATATGCGCAATGCCCGACTCTTCGATGCCCTTCGGATCTTGTTTAACACTTATAAGTCGTTAGCAGTCTTCGGCTAATTTCTGTAATATTAAATTTGGTTCACTTTCTAACTTGTTCAAAACCCCCGTTTAATTTATGCGTCTTTTCCTGATACGAGTCCTTGTACGAAAATTAAACATGTAAACTTATCCGCGCCAAGTTCAGCTAATTTGAAATCGTCACAGTGTTTATTGACAATTGATACAAACATCGAATAATCTTCGTTGTCTTTTTTTGACCAAGTCCAAACACTCCCAGCGTTTGTGAAACAGAGAGTTTTGGGGCTAAATAATTCAGCTAAAATATTAACACCTTCAGAAAAAGTCAAGTTGCTCGTTTTTCGGTGCAAAATGAAATTCACGAACTTAGTATGTTCGGTGATGCCTAATTTTCGGAGCAGTAAGCGAACCCTTTTAGAGTCTGCTTAATTTACACAGTCTATTCTGTATAGATCCTCATATCTTCTAAAATACTAAGCAAAGATTTTATCCCTATCTGGGGAATAAGTGAGATTGTCCATTGCACTTCAAACGTTATTCTGCGCGAAAGCATGATCGTTTTCGTTACTTTGACTCCTAACCGATATTTTTAGTATTAATACTTCATTGTTTTTGTCGGTTTCTTTTTTTTTGTTCTAGAATTTTTTCATCCGCTTCTCTGTTTTGTTCTAGTAGTTTTTCGTCGGCTTCTTTTTTGTTCTATTAGAAGTTTTTGAAATCTTTCTTTAGTGTTCTATTGCTGTTGTTGCTGTTTTTCTATAGTTTTTTGTATCATTTCGTCGGCTTCTTTTTTGTTCTAGTTGCTGTTGCATTTGATAATTCACCAAAGTAGCTTTAAAAATCTTCCATGTTTACAATGTATATATCGAATACGGCTTTTAGGAATTCTTTCTTCTAGATTACGCTGGTAAACGTAATCTTTGTTATAAAAAGAGAAAGAGAATATGAAGCCTTTATTCCTTCGCCCGCCCCACTAATCACATTTTCACATTTTTTAGTACGCATTTCACGTAACCGTAGTATTTACGACCAGCATTTTAGTCAACAAGAAAAAATAGAAGTACGGTTTAAATTTTTTTTCCTTTCGGCAGTAGGACTTTTCTTTTTAAAAAAAAGAAGTAAATATCATGCATTTCTTTCTTGTTAAAAATCAACACAGTGTCGGAATAGCAATGAAAAGCTATCACTGACCTTCATTCAATGAGAGAAACATAAGTTGGTCTTTTACGTGTTTTTCCCTCACCGGTAAAGTCAGTTTTTAGAACTAGGACGTTGTCGGGTGAATTTGTTGTTGATTTCTCCACGTTAGTCTTTTTTTAAGGTTCTAAAAAAAACTTAATATACTTTGTCGTCGGTTGTGGCGTCTATTTTAAGGTTCTCAAGAACCCCTTGCTGTAACTAAGTCGCCAGTTGTTGCAATGGTGTAAGATCGAAATCCCACGTCACCAGTTGTTGTGGAGTCCGTTTTAAAGGTTCTTAAGAAAAACCTTTAATGTTATTGTTGTGTCCCGTGTAAGTTCGGATACCTGATCGCCAGTTGTTGTGATACTGTAAAGGGGCTGGAATAAAAACATGAAACTCGGAGTTTAGAGAAAACAAGTATATTTAAAAAAGTATAGTACAACAGAGAAAAAAGGGTGGTTGTACGTCTGTCTTGATTGCCAATATATATTGGGGTTGATTCAACGCTTAGGAGCAGGTGTTTCGAGTATTTATGGTGAATGGAAGGGTCCAAAGTCCGTTATAGATAAGGTACCATAATAATTTGGTTTGGTTTTGTAGAGGAAAATTGTTTTTGTTTTTGACTTTGCAGAACATGATTGAGTTTTGCAAAGGGAAAGGAAAAAAACAATAACATTAATGTTTATTATAGATATAGTTTTATCCCAAAGAATATCAAGCTCTTTGTCAAAGTTCTGTTGACTTTATTTATGTTCTATTCCGATCCTGAGATGTTTTCTTATTAATTCCTCGAACAGAACAGTTTTTAACCACTTTTATGTCTCCTTACGAAGATTAAAACAAGATATAAAGATACTAAAACTTATGTCTAGAATCCTTATTCCAATTTGGTCAAAATTAATTATATGATTTTGATTCTAGAAAATGTCTCAAAAATGTCTAAGAAATTGTTTAATAATTCACATTATATATAAAAACAAAGATAAATTACTTTAATCCCCACGTGCGTGAATAAGGTGACCTGTTAGTTTGACACACTTAAAAATGGGGAGCGCAAAAACGATCCTCAAACAGAAGGAGTTTCAAACATAGGGCAGTCAGACCTTTGTTTGATAAGAGTTCGGCAATTGACTAATGGAAATAATAGTTCGAGAGGGAGTAATAATGCCAACGAATGCGATTGGTTAGTTAACTAGAGTAAACACTACTTAGATATAACATCAATCCTAAATAATAAATCAAGAAATTTAGCCTGATGATTTCCCGCGGAAACAAACCATGGATGCTTCTGTGTAGCTTACTTGCCATAAATATATTTTCATACTACTACTCAGCTCTACTTACGTATTGAGTACTGTTGAAAAAATACTGAACATATATATACACAATATATCGTATCACATAGTAATATTATATATATTAATATATATATATATATATATATATATATATATATATATATATATAAATATATATTACAAGATGGTGTCTTCAGAATCGGCTTAAGCTGTGTCAGATGTGTTGCGGGGATTTATCTCTAATTGCCATTTTTATTTTACTTGCCGTTCTTCTCATCTTTCGTGACTACCTTTCTTTCTATTTGTTTTGGAATAAACTATATATATATATATATATATATATATATATATATATATATATATATATATATATGCATACATATACATATATATATGTGTATATATATATGTATATATTCTTTTCTTTTACTTAGGAAACGCAAACAAGCATTTGTGAGTTTTATTTTCATTTTTCGTTAAGACAAATGAAAAAGAAGCTAATCTGAATCAAATATTGATATGTTAGACAGATTGTTATTTAGGACTTGCCTTGAAAATCCGACAAAGTAACTTCATGTTATATATATATATATATATATATATATATATATATATATATATATATATATATATATGTATATCTATAAAGAGAGAGAGAGAGAGAGAGAGAAAGAGAGAGATTGATAGATATATACATAGATACACTAGTAAATTCATGTTATATATATATATATATATATATATATATATATATATATATAGAGAGAGAGAGAGAGAGAGAGAGAGAATTGATAGATATATACATAGATACACTACATGAAAATGAAAAGAGATGAAAAGAGATGAAAATAAACCTATTATTGTATAATGTTGCTTACTTTCTATACGATATAAATGCATAAATGCAAAGAGGCCTCTGTTCAGTCTCGAGAGACAATAGATATCATCTGTAATGGGTCATACGTAGAGAGTCTATTGTGAAGCAAGAGTTGCGCAATTACCAACCACACCTCTTCTGAACCGGCATTGCTTGAGTCTCTTCGCAAGGAGAAGTCCAAGACGGCAAGAAACAATAGCAGGATAAGCAGAGAGTCCCCTCTATGTTCAGCACATGTAATTCCCAAATAGTCACCCACTTAGTACTGATCAAGCTCAATCTCGCCAAACTTCGGTGACCTAACGGGGACCGGTGTTTCAACGTGTTCATGTTGAATATATATATATATATATATATATATATATATATATATATATATATAGAGAGAGAGAGAGAGAGAGAGAGAGAGAGAGAGAGAGAGAGAGATTGTTTATACGTGCTTTAGTTTAATGTGCTCGATTCGCTTACATGAATATTTTAAAAACATTATAATATACATCGATATGTAAAATACGTTGCTCGCTTATGGCAATTTATAATTCTACCAGCAATTCAGACGAGAAGTGTGTGTATGTGTGGAAAATGTTGTGTGTGCATGAATGCGTGCGAAGCAATGCGCATGCATCTGTCATTGTGCGTTCGCCCAAAAAGTGTCATGGCCGATGGCAAAAGAGATGCCAGTTTCTCGCAAACTATCCATTTTCATTGTCGTTAACTTTTCAAAAAAAAAAAAAAAAAAAAAACAAAGTCCGCTCTTTCTTCATTTTATTTCATAGGTGGTTTTATTTAATTATTTCTTCTTTTAGTTTTAACTTATTTTTATATAGTTTATTTCGGTTGTTGTTTTTTTTTGTTGTTTTTTTTGTTAAATACCTTGCTGAAATAAATGAAATGGTTTTCGTAATTCGAGAAAAATAATTACGACAGGTGAGAACTGAAGATGGGAAGAGAACGAATTAGCGGACCGGAAGCCGCGAATTGCGCGCGAAAAGATGACAACCAAGACAAATATGATAAAGAGATGAAAATGAAATCTAAAGAAAGAACAAAGAAGCTCACTAAATGTCGTCGACAAAAAAATCGTCAAGTGAGAATTAATAAGACAAAAATACAAAATAAGTTCTCATCAGCGGAGACATTATAAAAACAAAACAAGAAAGAAAAAAGATTATAAACTGAATATCAATTAATAATTGGAGGTTATGGCTCTCCTGATCAATTGTAGTAATTATTGGAATATAGAGAACGATGCGGCGAGATGTGAGCTCGGTGTACGCGCCATTGTGTGCAAACTTCATCTGGTTTATTGCGATATATTAGTGGAGTTAAATTGTTATTAAACACTTATTTATTTGCATCTATCAATCTTTATCGATTGCGTACCTGACCTATGGTGGTTGGTTCATATGCACATACCTATCTATCTCGGTGTATCGATCTATTTGTCTATATGAATATTTATATTTATAACGAGCAGGTAGACCCGGTGTAGCTCAAAATTAAATGACAAACCTTTCTCTTCCTACATCTATCTAATAACACTATACTACCCATTTACAAAGTGTCCCCCCCACACACACACAAGAACGGGTCCTAACATTCCACGAACCTTATTTCTTAATTGGGAGGTGATTGTGGCTAAGTGGTTAACGACACGGACTGACAAACTGGGTGGACTAAGTTCGAATCCAGTTCGTTCCACAAAACAACTTTGAATGTTAGCAACCTTCACATGTCCATTCCTGTAAGTATTCGATGTCTTTCTAGAATGAATGTTAACTAGAAAGATATCGGGGAAACCAATGCCAATAATAGAATCATCTGATTCATACGGAATAGATTAACTAAAATTCTTAATTTTCTGCGAGAATTCAATGACATTTTAGTCACAACTGGTTTATTATGTTTAAAACATCATAGCATCTATTCTAACTGGTGTGTTCGAGATTATCTTCATTTAGCTCTGTGCACTTCTTGGGGCGCAGCACAAGTTTATGCATAACATTCTTACAAAATGACCAATGAATGACTCTGGCTTTTTTTCTGGTGGCTTCCTTCTGAGTGCCCGTTATGATCTCCCTGCAAAACTATGTCTTTAAGGTCACCAGGAATAGAGAAATCTGGGAGGCTAACGTCTGAGCTGGTCGTTTCCAACTCAAACTCAGCTTTGATACTGATTACGCGGCCTCCAAATTACTCTTTCAACCAGTTTCGGGACAGATTTGAGATGTGAGGGATTGCTCCATTTTGCTGGAATCAGAACTTTACAATATGCGACGGGTACATGGTTTGCAGTCCATTCTTGCGCACAGTGTTTCGAACTCGTGCTATGGATCAGTCAAGCTCTATGCTACTCGGGGTACACTGGTTGTTTTGTTTTACGGCATATCAACCTATTTCGGTTTATTTAATGCCGAATCCGGATTTTGATAAAAGGGTTTTATGCTTCAAGTTCTTTATGTCTTCAAATATTTATTCATTGTGTTTGGTTTGGTTGTTTTGTTTAACGGCATATCAACCCTTTTCAGTTAATTTAATGCTAAATCCGGTTATTTCAGTAAAATGTTTTATGCTTAAAGTAGTTTATATCTTCAAATATTTATTTATAGTGTTTGGTTTGGCTGTTGTATAGAGGAAAATTTTCAAATTATGACTTTTGGTTATTTCTCTTTACCAACTTATCTCTTTGTACTCCTCTGACGATGAGATTTTATTCTTTGAAAAGCCATTGCTTAAGGAAAGAATGATACAATTTTTTTTAATTTGAAATCCCTTGTTTTGAACAACTGATGACTTAATAAATATTGTATTGTATACAGTCTTATTCTCATCTTTTACTGGTTTATATAATTGCTTTATCTCGTATATCCAGCATTAATTTTTCATGATAGATTCTACTTTAAAGGTATACATTATATCTTCATTTTCCTGTTCTTTATATATATATATATATAATCACCTCGTTAGTACAAATAGTTGTTCTGACAGGTATTCCGATGGATGGTTTTCTGTTTTACACAGTGCCAGGTCGAACTACCATCTCAATATTCTTGAGGCGTTAGTCATTAACAACTATCGACCTAGCCTGTGTAAACAAAAGATTTTGAAACATCAGTTGGAGATCTTTAATGATTCAAAGCCACCATAACGTTGAGAGATTTAATTTTTTTTTTTTTTTTTTTTTTTCCCCTTCTCATTCGTTTCCTCCAACTGAAATAAGTTTTATTTATTTATTTATTTTTTTCTCCCCCCTTCATTTCTCATTCGACTTTTAGTTTTTAATTTACCATTCTGACGTTTCCTCTCAGAGGGTCAGACGACAAGGCCTTAAGGTAATTTTAACAATTTTCCTTTTATTTATTTTCCCACTCGTCTGTTTCATTGATTTTAATAATGCTTCCTCTAAAATTAATCCTACCATTCTGTTGTACACGTAATTTACTTACATATTTTCGAGGTCGGTACAACCCCCAATTCATCAAAACGTTAAATAACGTCATACGTATTAAAAATAAATTAATCGTTTTGAGGTGTAGGATAAATTTTCTCAAATCTTGCCGCTTAAATCATGTAGCTCCCGGTTATATCTGTCACCGAATTTCTAAAATTAAATGTAGAAATTCGTTGGCAGTTCAACGTGTATTTTTACAAGACGAAATCCTATTTAACTCCGATTCTTATAGTTCGTTACGAAGTAAATATCTTATACTTTGGGCTATGGTTTGGAAGGAATTTTCTTTCTTTGACAAACTTCGCTTTTCAAAGTTTCTGTCTAATGGCGATATTTTCACCCTTAACAAAACCAATTCTTCATATAATAAATATTTGCAGAATTTGATTACCAAGAAGTTCGGCACTAGAGCATATTCGGATAAACATATATTTAATTATTCGTCTTATGCTCTATCAAATACTGAAAAATTTGTCTTGTCTGCCGGCTTAGAATTTTGCATTCCTCCCCTCCATGTTGATAAAATCAACATATTTAGTGAGATTGAACTATTATATTCTCAACTAAAAAGACATTCGCCTATTTCCACTGATGAATTAACTAGCGTTAAAATCCAGTTGGGTGAATTAGGTCGGAGGTTTTCTGCTATACGTACTAAATTTAGCGATTGTATTTGGCAGAAAAATCATTTTGAAACTGCGAAATTACTTAAGTCGAACTCTGATATTTATATCACTCGTCCAGACAAAGGTTCAGGTGTTGTAATCCTGAACCAAGTAGATTATATCTCCAAAATGTGTAACATTTTGGATGATAAAAATAAATTTTTCAAGATGGGTGGTTTAAGCCACGATGACACTTTTCGTATGGAAATAAAAATCCAGAAAAGGCTTCTTCAACTTTATAAAAGCAAGTTTATTTCTAAAGAGATATATGAAGGAATACGACCTATCGGCTCTCAAAGGCCTAGAATGTACGGCTTACCCAAGGTTCATAAACCTAACGTTCCTTTACGGCCTATTCTATCAATGTTGGGTTCTGCACAACATGCACTTGGTAAATGGTTAGTTGTTATTCTTAAGCCCGTACTTACTTTTTATTCGGACTATTGTATCTCTGATTCCTTCCAATTTGTGTCTTCTATACACAAATTATCTCTCTCAAAGGACACCGAGTTCTTGGCTTCCTTTGACATTAGTAGTCTATTTACCAATGTACCTTTGGATGAAACCATTGGTATATGTGCAGATTATCTTTACCGCGGCCCCTTAAAGTCTCCACAGTTTCCTGAACGAATTTTTGTTGAACTGATGGAGCTTGCTACTAAATCAGTTTCCTTCAGTTTCAATAATATAATGTATCGGCAAATTGATGGTATATCCATGGGCAGCCCTCTTGGTCCATCGTTAGCCAACATTTTCGTTGGATTTTTGGAAAACCAATTATTTTCCAAAGTGACCAAGCCGGCTTTCTACACACGTTACGTTGATGACACTTTTGCTTGTTTTCCCTCTCGGAGTGATGCTGAACAGTTTCTTCTTCTTCTTCTTTGTGACTTGCATCCATCGTTGCAATTCACTATGGAAGTCGAGGATTGTGGTTCCTTACCTTTCCTCGATGTTTTAGTGTCTAAATCTGGTTTATCATTTGAAACCTGTGTGTATAGAAAACCAACATTTACAGGCCTTTATCTAAATTGGTTTTCCTTCGCCCCAAGAGCAAGAAAAATAAATCTTATTGGTACTCTCACTCATCGAGCTCTTATGATTTGTTCACCAACACGACTCGTTGCAGAACTTGTTGAGATTACTAATATTTTTCTTGCCAATGGATATCCCATCAATACTATAAAAGGCACCATTGCACGTAAAGTTGCTTTATTTAATGGTGGTAAATTTATTGGCCCGTCACGTTGCCCTATTTATTTGAAACTCCCTTGGTTGGGTTCTGACGGCCTTGACATTGTTAAAAGGATTTCTTCTTCTACTCAACATTGTTTTCCGGCAACCATGTTGACAGTAGTTTACACGACTCGAACCTTTTTCTCTTCTTTTCGTAAGGATGTTTTGCCAGCCATTCAAAAGAATTCTGTAGTTTATAAATTCATGTGTCAGTGTGGAGCTGACTACGTTGGCAAGACATCCCAAAGATTAGAATTTAGAATATCCCAACACATACCACGTGATATTCGCCTACACAAGGTTTCGAGATCATCCGGGAACTTCCAGGCACAGGAATCAGCCATTGGCAATCACCTCGTTAGTACAAATAGTTGTTCTGACAGGTATTCCGATGGATGGTTTTCTGTTTTACACAGTGCCAGGTCGAACTACCATCTCAATATTCTTGAGGCGTTAGTCATTAACAACTATCGACCTAGCCTGTGTAAACAAAAGATTTTGAAACATCAGTTGGAGATCTTTAATGATTCAAAGCCACCATAACGTTGAGAGATTTAATTTTTTTTTTTTTTTTTTTTTTTTTCCCTTCTCATTCGTTTCCTCCAACTGAAATAAGTTTTATTTATTTATTTATTTTTTTCTCCCCCCTTCATTTCTCATTCGACTTTTAGTTTTTAATTTACCATTCTGACGTTTCCTCTCAGAGGGTCAGACGACAAGGCCTTAAGGTAATTTTAACAATTTTCCTTTTTTTTATTTTCCCACTCGTCTGTTACATTGATTTTAATAATGCTTCCTCTAAAATTAATCCTACCATTCTGTTGTACACGTAATTTACTTATATATATATATATATATATATATATATATATATAACTTGATATATATGAAGAAGTATAGGAGGTAATAATAGTAAAAAGCACATTTTAAAAGTTCAGATAGTTTCGTATAAGAATCAATTCTAGAGGAGTTGAAGGTAAACAAACGTAATCCAGACAATTTGCTCCAAACGATATAAGTCAGTCGGATTCGCGAAGTTAGAAAGCGATAGCTTATGGCTTGCAAAATAAACATTTAATTCAACATATTTCCGGCAGTCTTCTAGAAAGACACACGTTTGCTATTCACCATTTATCATTCTTATTTTGCACTAAAGATAGTTTGGACCTTTGCTTAAACCTTTTTAATGGGTTGGATTCTCTCTCTCTTTCTCTCTCTCTCTCTTTCTTTCTCTCATACACACACACAAACACACACACACAAACACACACACTGACAAATCGTGTTTATACAAAACCGTATGAGGTTTTAGTATGAGGTTTAACCTATTAGCGCCCATGGTTCTATTTTAAGACCAGAAAGATAATTAACCATATTTCAGCAGCATCAGCATCTTTCAGAGATATCTATAGTTAGTCATAAAGATTGGAGTGTCTCTCACATATTACACCTACTGTCTGATGTAAATTGGCAACAATAATATGTTAGTTTTTCGTATACTACAAAACTGTAGCGAGTAAAGGTACAATCAGTGTTATCTATTATTCATCTATTATTCAATCAAAATATTTTGGTCAGTAGTACTTATAACCAACCCACATTTATACAGAGTATAAATGAATGTCGTAATTATCCTATGAAGTCAAGTAAATCTCTAAAAGTAATTTTAGTATCAAATAATATTCTATTCATAAAAGAGTTTTGGTAATAAATTAAAGAGAGACATTTGGCACTAATGGGTTAATAATTTGATGTAGATTTTCTTGCTACTATCGTTATTCTTCAGAAATATGGTCGACTTATGAACAACTTTGCTTCAGGGGTAGTTTCACATCATAGGGCATTCGTATTTTGTTCTGAAATTACGTTTGTCAATGTTTGTATTAGTTCATTCCTAAACACAATATATGCAATCTCTTTTCCTGCCTTATGAGTGAATATTTTATTATTTATTATCTTTATTCATTTTTATCTGATTTATTGAGAACAATGTAAATATTTCAATTGACATTCTTTATTCAATGATATTTACATATATTCATGTTTCCCGACGCTACGGATTAATTAGACAGCGGTAAATATTTCAGTGATCATCGGAAGAACATTCGAAAACTCTAATTTTAAACCTTTAAACTCGTTTTCCCACTTAAGGATTTTTGAAATATATTTTGCGTCGATATTTATCGGTCGGTTTTATTTAAGTCCAACCCACCCAAAAGTGTTAATAGAACGGCCAAACTATGTTTAGGGGCAAAAATAAGTATTGTAAGATACAGCTACAGTAGAGAGAGTTACTGTCGCGATGCTGCCACAGAAATAAATGTAAAATAGCAGAGCGGTACATATAACAGAAAATTCCTCTTGTAAATCAGATGTTTATATTTTACTGGCGGGATTTGTCCAGCGTTGTCTGAATGGAGTCATATTGTCGGGTGAAAGACTTCTGATGGAAAAAATAATAATTAAAAATATAGTCATGTTTTAAAGAATTTATCCCGAATAGTTGCAAATTGCAACCGAAACGAATAAAAAGCATGTGTTACAATTAACGTGATGTGACACAAACTAAAAGATACAAAACATCATGTATAGACCCCAACTATCAAACGTTTGCATAACCAGTGTTTAAAAATAGAACTGCACTAAATCTTGTATGTGCTTAAATATGAGCCAAAAGCCGGTATAGCGATATATAAGTAAGCAATTGTTATTAACCGTACCCTGAAGAAAATTTATAGCAAAATAATATGGTTACGAAAATGACCCCCTAACGTGGCAATTATTTATTCCCAACCTAAACACTTGACTGTGATTTTAAGACAGATCAAGAGTAACAGGGATAATTCACGCTTTGAAACAATATGCAACAATCTTGAGTAATTGATTCCGCAAATACTTGATTTTTTAATACTAAAACTTCGAAATGTATTTTTCGGTTCGATTATATTTTGTTGCTGATCATCATCAAACGTTTGACATTCCTACGAAGATAAATCTACACACATATTAGAAATAAATTTTGTTGCTGATCATCATCAAACGTTTGACATTCCTATGAAGATAAATCTACAAACATATTAGAAATACATTTTGTTGCTGATCATCATCAAACGTTTGACATTTCTATGAAGATAAATCTACAAACATATTAGAAATAAATTTTGTTGCTGATCATCATAAAACGTTTGACATTCCTATGAAGATAAATCTACACACATATTAGAAATAAATTTTGTTGCTGATCATCATCAAACGTTTGACATTCCTATGAAGATAAATCTACACACATATTAGAAATAAATTTTGTTGCTGATCATCATCAAACGTTTGACATTCCTATGAAGATAAATCTACAAACATATTAGATATAAATTTTGTTGCTGATCATCATAAAACGTTTGACATTCCTATGAAGATAAATCTACACACATATTAGAAATAAATTTTGTTGCTGATCATCATCAAACGTTTGACATTCCTATGAAGATAAATCTACACACATATTAGAAATAAATTTTGTTGCTGATCATCATCAAACGTTTGACATTCCTATGAAGATAAATCTACAAACATATTAGAAATAAATTTTGTTGCTGATCATCATAAAACGTTTGACATTCCTATGAAGATAAATCTACAAACAAATTACCAATAAATTTTGTTGCTGATCATCATAAAACGTTTGACATTCCTATGAAGATAAATCTACACACATATTAGAAATAAATTTTGTTGCTGATCATCATCAAACGTTTGACGTTCCTATGAAGATAAATCTACACACATATTAGAAATAAATTTTGTTGCTGATCATCAGCAAACGTTTGACATTCCTATGAAGATAAATCTACACACATATTAGAAATAAATTTTGTTGCTGATCATCATAAAACGTTTGACATTCCTATGAAGATAAATCTACAAACATATTAAGAATAAATTTTGTTGCTGATCATCATCAAACGTTTGACATTCCTATGAAGATAAATCTACACACATATTAGAAATAAATTTTGTTGCTGATCATCATCAAACGTTTGACATTCCTATGAAGATAAATCTACAAACATATTAAGAATAAATTTTGTTGCTGATCATCATAAAACGTTTGACATTCCTATGAAGATAAATCTACAAACATATTAAGAATAAATTTTGTTGCTGATCATCATAAAACGTTTGACATTCCTATGAAGATAAATCTACAAACATATTAAGAATAAATTTTGTTGCTGATCATCATAAAACGTTTGACATTCCTATGAAGATAAATCTACACACATATTAGAAATAAATTTTGTTGCTGATCATCATCAAACGTTTGACATTCCTATGAAGATAAATCTACACACATATTAGAAATAAATTTTGTTGCTGATCATCATAAAACGTTTGACATTCCTATGAAGATAAATCTACACACATATTAGAAATAAATTTTGTTGCTGATCATCAGCAAACGTTTGACATTCCTATGAAGATAAATCTACAAACATATTAAGAATAAATTTTGTTGCTGATCATCATAAAACGTTTGACATTCCTATGAAGATAAATCTACAAACATATTAGAAATAAATTTTGTTGCTGATCATCATAAAACGTTTGACATTCCTATGAAGATAAATCTACACACATATTAGAAATAAATTTTGTTGCTGATCATCATAAAACGTTTGACATTCCTATGAAGATAAATCTACAAACATATTAGAAATAAATTTTGTATCTGATCATCATAAAACGTTTGACATTCCTATGAAGATAAATCTACAAACATATTAAGAATAAATTTTGTTGCTGATCATCATAAAACGTTTGACATTCCTATGAAGATAAATCTACAAACATATTAGAAATAAATTTTGTTGCTGATCATCATAAAACGTTTGACATTCCTATGAAGATAAATCTACAAACATATTACCAATAAATTTTGTTGCTGATCATCATAAAACGTTTGACATTCCTATGAAGATAAATCTACACACATATTAGAAATAAATTTTGTTGCTGATCATCATCAAACGTTTGACATTCCTATGAAGATAAATCTACACACATATTAGAAATAAATTTTGTTGCTGATCATCATCAAACGTTTGACATTCCTATGAAGATAAATCTACACACATATTAGAAATAAATTTTGTTGCTGATCATCATCAAACGTTTGACATTCCTATGAAGATAAATCTACACACATATTAGAAATAAATTTTGTTGCTGATCATCATCAAACGTTTGACATTCCTATGAAGATAAATCTACACACATATTAGAAATAAATTTTGTTGCTGATCATCATCAAACGTTTGACGTTCCTATGAAGATAAATCTACACACATATTAGAAATAAATTTTGTTGCTGATCATCATCAAACGTTTGACATTCCTATGAAGATAAATCTACACACATATTAGAAATAAATTTTGTTGCTGATCATCATAAAACGTTTGACATTCCTATGAAGATAAATCTACAAACATATTAAGAATAAATTTTGTTGCTGATCATCATCAAACGTTTGACATTCCTATGAAGATAAATCTACACACATATTAGAAATAAATTTTGTTGCTGATCATCATCAAACGTTTGACATTCCTATGAAGATAAATCTACACACATATTAGAAATAAATTTTGTTGCTGATCATCATAAAACGTTTGACATTCCTATGAAGATAAATCTACACACATATTAGAAATAAATTTTGTTGCTGATCATCATAAAACGTTTGACATTCCTATGAAGATAAATCTACAAACATATTAAGAATAAATTTTGTTGCTGATCATCATCAAACGTTTGACATTCCTATGAAGATAAATCTACACACATATTAGAAATAAATTTTGTTGCTGATCATCATCAAACGTTTGACATTCCTATGAAGATAAATCTACACACATATTAGAAATAAATTTTGTTGCTGATCATCATAAAACGTTTGACATTCCTATGAAGATAAATCTACAAACATATTAAGAATAAATTTTGTTGCTGATCATCATCAAACGTTTGACATTCCTATGAAGATAAATCTACACACATATTAGAAATAAATTTTGTTGCTGATCATCAGCAAACGTTTGACATTCCTATGAAGATAAATCTACAAACATATTAAGAATAAATTTTGTTGCTGATCATCATAAAACGTTTGACATTCCTATGAAGATAAATCTACAAACATATTAGAAATAAATTTTGTTGCTGATCATCATCAAACGTTTGACATTCCTATGAAGATAAATCTACACACATATTAGAAATAAATTTTGTTGCTGATCATCATAAAACATTTGACATTCCTATGAAGATAAATCTACACACATATTAAAAATAAATTTTGTTGCTGATCATCAGCAAACGTTTGACATTCCTATGAAGATAAATCTACAAACATATTAAGAATAAATTTTGTTGCTGATCATCATAAAACGTTTGACATTCCTATGAAGATAAATCTACAAACATATTAGAAATAAATTTTGTTGCTGATCATCATAAAACGTTTGACATTCCTATGAAGATAAATCTACACACATATTAGAAATAAATTTTGTTGCTGATCATCATAAAACGTTTGACATTCCTATGAAGATAAATCTACACACATATTAGAAATAAATTTTGTTGCTGATCATCATAAAACGTTTGACATTCCTATGAAGATAAATCTACAAACATATTAAGAATAAATTTTGTTGCTGATCATCATAAAACGTTTGACATTCCTATGAAGATAAATCTACACACATATTAGAAATAAATTTTGTTGCTGATCATCATCAAACGTTTGACATTCCTATGAAGATAAATCTACACACATATTAGAAATAAATTTTGTTGCTGATCATCATAAAACGTTTGACATTCCTATGAAGATAAATCTACACACATATTAGAAATAAATTTTGTTGCTGATCATCAGCAAACGTTTGACATTCCTATGAAGATAAATCTACAAACATATTAAGAATAAATTTTGTTGCTGATCATCATAAAACGTTTGACATTCCTATGAAGATAAATCTACACACATATTAGAAATAAATTTTGTTGCTGATCATCATCAAACGTTTGACATTCCTATGAAGATAAATCTACACACATATTAGAAATAAATTTTGTTGCTGATCATCATAAAACGTTTGACATTCCTATGAAGATAAATCTACACACATATTAGAAATAAATTTTGTTGCTGATCATCATCAAACGTTTGACATTCCTATGAAGATAAATCTACACACATATTAGAAATAAATTTTGTTGCTGATCATCATAAAACGTTTGACATTCCTATGAAGATAAATCTACACACATATTAGAAATAAATTTTGTTGCTGATCATCATCAAACGTTTGACATTCCTATGAAGATAAATCTACACACATATTAGAAATAAATTTTGTTGCTGATCATCATAAAACGTTTGACATTCCTATGAAGATAAATCTACAAACATATTAAGAATAAATTTTGTTGCTGATCATCATAAAACGTTTGACATTACTATGAAGATAAATCTACACACATATTAGAAATAAATTTTGTTGCTGATCATCATCAAACGTTTGACATTCCTATGAAGATAAATCTACACACATATTAGAAATAAATTTTGTTGCTGATCATCATAAAACGTTTGACATTCCTATGAAGATAAATCTACACACATATTAGAAATAAATTTTGTTGCTGATCATCATCAAACGTTTGACATTCCTATGAAGATAAATCTACACACATATTAGAAATAAATTTTGTTGCTGATCATCATAAAACGTTTGACATTCCTATGAAGATAAATCTACACACATATTAGAAATAAATTTTGTTGCTGATCATCAGCAAACGTTTGACATTCCTATGAAGATAAATCTACAAACATATTAAGAATAAATTTTGTTGCTGATCATCATAAAACGTTTGACATTCCTATGAAGATAAATCTACACACATATTAGAAATAAATTTTGTTGCTGATCATCATCAAACGTTTGACATTCCTATGAAGATAAATCTACACACATATTAGAAATAAATTTTGTTGCTGATCATCATAAAACGTTTGACATTCCTATGAAGATAAATCTACACACATATTAGAAATAAATTTTGTTGCTGATCATCAGCAAACGTTTGACATTCCTATGAAGATAAATCTACACACATATTAGAAATAAATTTTGTTGCTGATCATCATAAAACGTTTGACATTCCTATGAAGATAAATCTACACACATATTAGAAATAAATTTTGTTGCTGATCATCATAAAACGTTTGACATTCCTATGAAGATAAATCTACACACATATTAGAAATAAATTTTGTTGCTGATCATCATAAAACGTTTGACATTCCTATGAAGATAAATCTACAAACATATTAAGAATAAATTTTGTTGCTGATCATCATAAAACGTTTGACATTACTATGAAGATAAATCTACACACATATTAGAAATAAATTTTGTTGCTGATCATCATCAAACGTTTGACATTCCTATGAAGATAAATCTACACACATATTAGAAATAAATTTTGTTGCTGATCATCATAAAACGTTTGACATTCCTATGAAGATAAATCTACACACATATTAGAAATAAATTTTGTTGCTGATCATCATCAAACGTTTGACATTCCTATGAAGATAAATCTACACACATATTAGAAATAAATTTTGTTGCTGATCATCATAAAACGTTTGACATTCCTATGAAGATAAATCTACACACATATTAGAAATAAATTTTGTTGCTGATCATCAGCAAACGTTTGACATTCCTATGAAGATAAATCTACAAACATATTAAGAATAAATTTTGTTGCTGATCATCATAAAACGTTTGACATTCCTATGAAGATAAATCTACACACATATTAGAAATAAATTTTGTTGCTGATCATCATCAAACGTTTGACATTCCTATGAAGATAAATCTACACACATATTAGAAATAAATTTTGTTGCTGATCATCATAAAACGTTTGACATTCCTATGAAGATAAATCTACACACATATTAGAAATAAATTTTGTTGCTGATCATCATCAAACGTTTGACATTCCTATGAAGATAAATCTACAAACATATTAAGAATAAATTTTGTTGCTGATCATCATAAAACGTTTGACATTCCTATGAAGATAAATCTACACACATATTAGAAATAAATTTTGTTGCTGATCATCATAAAACGTTTGACATTCCTATGAAGATAAATCTACACACATATTAGAAATAAATTTTGTTGCTGATCATCATAAAACGTTTGACATTCCTATGAAGATAAATCTACAAACATATTAGAAATAAATTTTGTTGCTGATCATCATAAAACGTTTGACATTCCTATGAAGATAAATCTACACACATATTAGAAATAAATTTTGTTGCTGATCATCATAAAACGTTTGACATTCCTATGAAGATAAATCTACACACATATTAGAAATAAATTTTGTTGCTGATCATCATAAAACGTTTGACATTCCTATGAAGATAAATCTACACACATATTAGAAATAAATTTTGTTGCTGATCATCATAAAACGTTTGACATTCCTATGAAGATAAATCTACACACATATTAGAAATAAATTTTGTTGCTGATCATCATAAAACGTTTGACATTCCTATGAAGATAAATCTACAAACATATTACCAATAAATTTTGTTGCTGATCATCATAAAACGTTTGACATTCCTATGAAGATAAATCTACAAACATATTAGCAAATAAATTTTGTTGCTGATCATCATAAAACGTTTGACATTCCTATGAAGATAAATCTACACACATATTAGAAATAAATTTTGTTGCTGATCATCATAAAACGTTTGACATTCCTATGAAGATAAATCTACACACATATTAGAAATAAATTTTGTTGCTGATCATCATAAAACGTTTGACATTCCTATGAAGATAAATCTACAAACATATTAGAAATAAATTTTGTTGCTGATCATCATAAAACGTTTGACATTCCTATGAAGATAAATCTACACACATATTAGAAATAAATTTTGTTGCTGATCATCATAAAACGTTTGACATTCCTATGAAGATAAATCTACACACATATTAGAAATAAATTTTGTTGCTGATCATCATAAAACGTTTGACATTCCTATGAAGATAAATCTACACACATATTAGAAATAAATTTTGTTGCTGATCATCATCAAACGTTTGACATTCCTATGAAGATAAATCTACACACATATTAGTAATAAATTTTGTTGCTGATCATCATCAAACGTTTGACATTCCTATGAAGATAAATCTACACACATATTAGAAATAAATTTTGTTGCTGATCATCATAAAACGTTTGACATTCCTATGAAGATAAATCTACACACATATTAGAAATACATTTTGTTGCTGATCATCATCAAACGTTTGACATTCCTATGAAGATAAATCTACACACATATTAGTAATAAATTTTGTTGCTGATCATCATCAAACGTTTGACATTCCTATGAAGATAAATCTACACACATATTAGAAATAAATTTTGTTGCTGATCATCATAAAACGTTTGACATTCCTATGAAGATAAATCTACACACATATTAGAAATAAATTTTGTTGCTGATCATCATAAAACGTTTGACATTCCTATGAAGATAAATCTACACACATATTAGAAATAAATTTTGTTGCTGATCATCATAAAACGTTTGACATTCCTATGAAGATAAATCTACAAACATATTAGAAATAAATTTTGTTGCTGATCATCATAAAACGTTTGACATTCCTTATGAAGATAAATCTACACACATATTAGAAATAAATTTTGTTGCTGATCATCATAAAACGTTTGACATTCCTATGAAGATAAATCTACACACATATTAGAAATAAATTTTGTTGCTGATCATCATAAAACGTTTGACATTCCTATGAAGATAAATCTACACACATATTAGAAATAAATTTTGTTGCTGATCATCATAAAACGTTTGACATTCCTATGAAGATAAATCTACACACATATTAGAAATAAATTTTGTTGCTGATCATCATAAAACGTTTGACATTCCTATGAAGATAAATCTACACACATATTAGAAATAAATTTTGTTGCTGATCATCATAAAACGTTTGACATTCCTATGAAGATAAATCTACACACATATTAGAAATAAATTTTGTTGCTGATCATCATAAAACGTTTGACATTCCTATGAAGATAAATCTACACACATATTAGAAATAAATTTTGTTGCTGATCATCATAAAACGTTTGACATTCCTTATGAAGATAAATCTACACACATATTAGAAATAAATTTTGTTGCTGATCATCATAAAACGTTTGACATTCCTATGAAGATAAATCTACACACATATTAGAAATAAATTTTGTTGCTGATCATCATAAAACGTTTGACATTCCTTATGAAGATAAATCTACACACATATTAGAAATAAATTTTGTTGCTGATCATCATAAAACGTTTGACATTCCTTATGAAGATAAATCTACACACATATTAGAAATAAATTTTGTTGCTGATCATCATAAAACGTTTGACATTCCTATGAAGATAAATCTACACACATATTAGAAATAAATTTTGTTGCTGATCATCATAAAACGTTTGACATTCCTATGAAGATAAATCTACACACATATTAGAAATAAATTTTGTTGCTGATCATCATAAAACGTTTGACATTCCTATGAAGATAAATCTACACACATATTAGAAATAAATTTTGTTGCTGATCATCATAAAACGTTTGACATTCCTATGAAGATAAATCTACACACATATTAGAAATAAATTTTGTTGCTGATCATCATAAAACGTTTGACATTCCTATGAAGATAAATCTACACACATATTAGAAATAAATTTTGTTGCTGATCATCATAAAACGTTTGACATTCCTATGAAGATAAATCTACACACATATTAGAAATAAATTTTGTTGCTGATCATCATAAAACGTTTGACATTCCTATGAAGATAAATCTACACACATATTAGAAATAAATTTTGTTGCTGATCATCATAAAACGTTTGACATCCTTATGAAGATAAATCTACACACATATTAGAAATAAATTTTGTTGCTGATCATCATAAAACGTTTGACATCCTTATGAAGATAAATCTACACACATATTAGAAATAAATTTTGTTGCTGATCATCATAAAACGTTTGACATTCCTATGAAGATAAATCTACACACATATTAGAAATAAATTTTGTTGCTGATCATCATAAAACGTTTGACATTCCTATGAAGATAAATCTACACACATATTAGAAATAAATTTTGTTGCTGATCATCATAAAACGTTTGACATTCCTATGAAGATAAATCTACACACATATTAGAAATAAATTTTGTTGCTGATCATCATAAAACGTTTGACATTCCTATGAAGATAAATCTACACACATATTAGAAATAAATTTTGTTGCTGATCATCATAAAACGTTTGACATTCCTATGAAGATAAATCTACACACATATTAGAAATAAATTTTGTTGCTGATCATCATAAAACGTTTGACATTCCTATGAAGATAAATCTACAAACATATTAGAAATAAATTTTGTTGCTGATCATCATAAAACGTTTGACATCCTTATGAAGATAAATCTACACACATATTAGAAATAAATTTTGTTGCTGATCATCATAAAACGTTTGACATTCCTATGAAGATAAATCTACACACATATTAGAAATAAATTTTGTTGCTGATCATCATAAAACGTTTGACATTCCTATGAAGATAAATCTACACACATATTAGAAATAAATTTTGTTGCTGATCATCATAAAACGTTTGACATTCCTATGAAGATAAATCTACACACATATTAGAAATAAATTTTGTTGCTGATCATCATCAAACGTTTGACATTCCTATGAAGACAAATCTACACACATATTAGAAATAAATTTTGTTGCTGATCATCATAAAACGTTTGACATTCCTATGAAGATAAATCTACACACATATTAGAAATAAATTTTGTTGCTGATCATCATAAAACGTTTGACATTCCTATGAAGATAAATCTACACACATATTAGAAATAAATTTTGTTGCTGATCATCATAAAACGTTTGACATTCCTATGAAGATAAATCTACACACATATTAGAAATAAATTTTGTTGCTGATCATCATAAAACGTTTGACATTCCTATGAAGATAAATCTACACACATATTAGAAATAAATTTTGTTGCTGATCATCATAAAACGTTTGACATTCCTATGAAGATAAATCTACACACATATTAGAAATAAATTTTGTTGCTGATCATCATCAAACGTTTGACATTCCTATGAAGATAAATCTACAAACATATTAGAAATAAATTTTGTTGCTGATCATCATAAAACGTTTGACATTCCTATGAAGATAAATCTACAAACATATTACCAATAAATTTTGTTGCTGATCATCATAAAACGTTTGACATTCCTATGAAGATAAATCTACAAACATATTAGAAATAAATTTTGTTGCTGATCATCATAAAACGTTTGACATTCCTATGAAGATAAATCTACACACATATTAGAAATATATTTTGTTGCTGATCATCATAAAACGTTTGACATTCCTATGAAGATAAATCTACACACATATTAGAAATAAATTTTGTTGCTGATCATCATAAAACGTTTGACATTCCTATGAAGATAAATCTACACACATATTAGAAATAAATTTTGTTGCTGATCATCATAAAACGTTTGACATTCCTATGAAGATAAATCTACACACATATTAGAAATAAATTTTGTTGCTGATCATCATCAAACGTTTGACATTCCTATGAAGATAAATCTACACACATATTAGAAATAAATTTTGTTGCTGATCATCATAAAACGTTTGACATTCCTATGAAGATAAATCTACACACATATTAGAAATAAATTTTGTTGCTGATCATCATCAAACGTTTGACATTCCTATGAAGATAAATCTACAAACATATTAGAAATAAATTTTGTTGCTGATCATCATAAAACGTTTGACATTCCTATGAAGATAAATCTACAAACATATTACCAATAAATTTTGTTGCTGATCATCATAAAACGTTTGACATTCCTATGAAGATAAATCTACAAACATATTAGAAATAAATTTTGTTGCTGATCATCATAAAACGTTTGACATTCCTATGAAGATAAATCTACACACATATTAGAAATAAATTTTGTTGCTGATCATCATAAAACGTTTGACATTCCTATGAAGATAAATCTACACACATATTAGAAATAAATTTTGTTGCTGATCATCATAAAACGTTTGACATTCCTATGAAGATAAATCTACACACATATTAGAAATAAATTTTGTTGCTGATCATCATCAAACGTTTGACATTCCTATGAAGATAAATCTACAAACATATTAGAAATAAATTTTGTTGCTGATCATCATAAAACGTTTGACATTCCTATGAAGATAAATCTACAAACATATTACCAATAAATTTTGTTGCTGATCATCATAAAACGTTTGACATTCCTATGAAGATAAATCTACACACATATTAGAAATACATTTTGTTGCTGATCATCATCAAACGTTTGACATTCCTATGAAGATAAATCTACACACATATTAGTAATAAATTTTGTTGCTGATCATCATCAAACGTTTGACATTCCTATGAAGATAAATCTACAAACATATTAGAAATAAATTTTGTTGCTGATCATCATAAAACGTTTGACATTCCTATGAAGATAAATCTACACACATATTAGAAATACATTTTGTTGCTGATCATCATCAAACGTTTGACATTCCTATGAAGACAAATCTACACACATATTAGAAATAAATTTTGTTGCTGATCATCATAAAACGTTTGACATTCCTATGAAGATAAATCTACAAACATATTAGAAATAAATTTTGTTGCTGATCATCATCACGTTTGACATTCCTATGAAGATAAATCTACACACATATTAGAAATAAATTTTGTTGCTGATCATCATAACACGTTTGACATTCCTATGAAGATCAACTTACAAACATATTAGAAATAAATTTTGTTGCTGATCATCATAAAACGTTTGACATTCCTATGAAAATAAATCTACAAACATATTAGAAATAAATTTTGTTGCTGATCATCATAAAACGTTTGACATTCCTATGAAGATAAATCTACAAACATATTACCAATAAATTTTGTTACTGATCATCATCAAACGTTTGACATTCCTATGAAGATAAATCTACAAACATATTAGAAATAAATCTTGTTGTTGATCATCATAACACGTTTGGCATTCCTATGAAGATAAATCTACAAACATATTACCAATAAATTTTGTTGCTGATCATCATAAAACGTTTGACATTCCTATAAAGATAAATCTACACACATATTAGAAATAAATTTTGTTGCTGATCATCATAAAACGTTTGACATTCCTATGACGATAAATCTACAAACATATTAAGAATAAATTTTATTACTGATCATTATAAAACGTGTGACATTCCTATGACGATAAATCTACAAACATATTAAGAATAAATTTTGTTGCTGATCATCATAAAACGTTTGACATTC
>OY744522.1:142171744-142239244 GCA_963556195.1 Sepiola atlantica
GAGACCACTAGACCAACGAGTCAAATGAGCTGGAACAAAAGAAGCGGGGAATAGATCACACAATTCTGAAGAACACATGCCATAATAGTATTTATAGAAAATATTGAGACTAGCAACATCACGTCTGTGTGTGTGTGAAAGAGAGAGAGAGAGAGGGGGCGGGAGGATGCAGAGAAGAAATGATGTGGCCAATCAAATTACAGATACGTTTCTTCACCTCATCAATAATCCTTAAATGGGATAGAAATTCACCAGCCCAAATATGACAAAAGTACTCCATATATGATCTGATAGTGAATTTGTAGAGATAAAAAATAGCCTCTGGTGTGAGAAAGCGTTTGGAGCGATAGAGAGAACCGACATTACGAGAAGCAGAAAGAGCTATGGATCTAATGTATTAACTCATTAAATCATTCGACGAGAAAGAAAGACCAAGAAGTTATTCACACGTTTCGGACTGTTATCCTCATCTTGATTGTTGCCATTGTCACAAAGTTTCCACCGATGAACAATCCGATCTTCTTCAGCTCTGCCCCCCCCCCCTCGATGTAAATACACTCGACCAACACGACAATCAGCTAAATCCCATCCATTCACTGTGGAGGTCTCCAGATGACGGAGAGCCTTCTACTCAAATAGCTTCTTACCTCGATCTGCCGGCCTTTGGAACTCTCTCCCTGCTCCCTGCTCCCTGTTTCGCCGACTGTACCGACATGCAGAAATTTAAAACTAATGTGGACAAACATCTCACTGCACAGCTCCCAACTTAGGATGACCCCCGTAAACTTTCACCCTAATTCGCAGTAGTTCCTTACGTCTACAGTGGCAACTTGCCTTGTTGGGGGTGAACCTAGTTAAAACAAGAAACTGTTTTTTTGTCATGATATGTAAGCTTCTGAGAATAAAGGTTTCATTTGAAACCTTTATTTAATCCACTAGATTAGATTTATCTCATTCCGCCCCCCCCCCCCGTCCCTCAAAACACCCTGATTCTATCCGCTTGTCTCAATGTGAATGTACAAATAAATAAACATTATAATTTCCGTTACTTTCGGGTCGAACGTAATAGCATAGGGGTAAATGCCCGACTGCAGAGTCCTAATACGGCGAAATGACTATGTGGATGACTATCCAGAGTGTCCAATTTGGGAAGCTGTTTTTATTTTACATTAAACACTGTCATTTCACTCATTTAGGAGGCAAGTCAATATGAATTATATATATATATATATATATATATATATATATATATATATATATATATATATATATATATATATATATAGGTCAGGTTCATATTATATTCCAATAACCATGTTTTATTTTATTATTTTTATTTTTTCACATTTCCAAAAAACATAACATTTCTGTGAAATATATTTTTTACGGTCCGTTTCATTTGTCTTGTGTGAAACAAATTTTTTTATGTTAATATCGTCTCTGCAACAAAATCATCAGAAAAATTCACAAAGAGTAAAAAGTTCTTGGATTAAGTATCTCTAAAAAACCTACACTATACAGTGGTTCATATATATATATATATATATATATATATATATATATATATATATATATATATATGTATATATATATATATATATATATATATATATATATATATATATATATATATATATATATATATATAAGGTAAGTTGAGATAAACAAAATTAGAAAATTATTTATATCAGTTCCAAAATTTATAAAAGGTTACTTCATCAGCGCTCCTCATGACATCTCATACAGAAGTCAAGTAAGAAAAACATCAAATTCCAGTTTTACTTAAAAAAAATTATATCCAATAAATATGGGAACACAGAACCTCTTATCATGCAATTTCAGAATTTGAATATTTTAAATTTACTGTACCCTATATATTTTCATCACTAGTATTATTATTATTGATCTTACAAATTGAGTAATGTGAAATTGTATGATAAAAGGTTCTGTTTCCCCATATTAACTGGATATATTTTTTAAAGTAATACTAAAATTTGATGTTTTTTACATGATTTTTGTATGTGATGTTATAAGAGGCACTGGTGAAGAGACATTTTGAATCATCTAAAGTATAATACAAAATAATTTTTTTCAAAATTGTTTTAGAAACGATCGTACGCCAAGTATTCGTTGTGTTTGAATTCTTGGAACTGATATAAATAATGTTCTAATTTTGTTTATCTCAACTTACCTCATAAAACCTTTGCTTGATTTTAATTATCAACCATTGAGCTCAAAATAATGTCTGCAGTATTTAGAGTTCTTGAATATATATATATATATATATATATATATATATATATATATATATATATATATATATATATATATATATATATACTAGACCACCCGTGACCCGTTGGGTCAGTTTGTTATATTAGCTATGGAATTCATGTATGAGCGTGACACTTGTGGCATAAAGAAAATAGTTTTTTTTTACATAACAGAAGCATTTCTATGAAAGTATATTAAAATGAAAAAAGAATATAGATTTCTATGAGTCGTTCTGTTTATTATAATTGTTTTTTTTTTTAAATTACAGTTACTGAATTATAAGTGGTTGGTTAGGGCGATTTGAGAAAGGAAGGGGGTACAGCCGTGGCCACCGAGAGACAGCAGGCTTTCTCGCGTACGTAACGAAAACAGACGGAGTAGGAGTGGTGAAATCTATGAGAGGGAAAGTGGGAGGTGGTTTCGTTCACCGACCGCTCGTATGGCTGATATTAATAATGAGTGTTGTTTTTTTGTTTGTTTGTTTTTGTTTTTTGAAAGGGAGGTGTTTTTTGAAACTATATATATATATAGGTCAGGTTCATATTATATTCCGATAACCATGTTTTTATTTTATTATTTTTATTTTTTCACATCTCCATAAACATAACATTTCTGTGAGATATATTTTTTACGGTCCGTTTCATTTGTCTTGTGTCAAACAAATTTTTTATGTTAATATCGTCTCTGCAGCATTACAAAATCATCAGAAAAATTCACAAAGAGTAAAAAGTTCTTGAATTAAGTGTCTTGAAAAAACCTACACTATACAGTGAATATTTTATTTTTTATTATAGTTCTCATGAGTCCAAACCGTTACTTTGTCAGTGCCCTTTACAAAATCACATACATAAGCCATTTAAGAAAACATCAGATTTCAATATATATATATATATATATATATATATATATATATTATAATTAATATTATTATCATACTAAATGTAAGTTTAATTTACTAGGGCATTTTTCCTATATACTTTAATAACACAAAATATATTCTAAAACTGGGATGAACTTATTAAAAAAAAACTGTTTGAATTGTTTTAATTAGCTATAATTTACTAGTAACTAAACTAGTCATCCTTCTCTTTCTTCGCTACCTAGGTTGTTTTAACTTTGGTTCGCCCCAAACAAGGCACATCACCACTGAGACGTTAGGAGATACTGTGAATTAGGGGCCATACCTTCAGGGGTATCCTAAGTGAAGAGTTGTGCAACGATGTACTTGTTTAAATTACATTCAATCTCTGCATGTTGGTACAGTCTGGGAAACAGTGAGCAGGGAGGGAATTCCAAAGGCGAGGATAAAAACTATTCGAGTAGAAAGCCTTCCAGCATCTAGGGACCTCTGCAGTGAAGGGTGGAATTTTTTCTGCTTGTTGGGTCGATTGGGCGTATTTACGTCGACGGGGCACCAGTGCAGCATGTTCGCCGGAGCACATTCGATTGAAGTATCTGTAAAACAAGCACAAGGATGCAACATTAGGGCAGGGGTTGGAGCTTGGTAGATAGTGTTGGACCTATTAAGTGAGAGGCTCTTTTTTAGACTTGTCTAAGAGGGAGAGTCTAGTAGTTGTTACACCCGCCTAGATGTGACAGCAATATGCTATGCATGGGCGAATTGTGGCTCTGTAGATATATATATAGGATACTGGTAGCTGTGAGAAGTTTTCTAACACGGAAGAGGGAGACAACCTTCTTTGCAGCAACCATGGCAATATCTTCTATGTATTTGTTCCAGTTCATGGAACCTGTGAATGACAGACGGAAGAGTTTGAATGATAGACTCTCAGCTATCGGTGGTTGAAAAAGATTCTTATAGTTCTTAAAGGAAAGAGACTTTGTCTTAATAGCATTAAATGTTTTTATCGCCCTTCTCACGCCATGTTAATTCAGCTGCTCTTAAATATTTCTTAATGTCAGGTCGGGAAAGTGGGGGTTAAAAATTGCCTGGGCAGCTCCGTCGGCATTCCCCGGTAGGAGCGCCTCAGGCAGTAAGCAATAAACTTACTCCTCCTCAAAGAGGGGAGGTAAAGCTTGGGAAGGTGGACCTCCCAGAACTGCACAGGACAGACCCATTGACCGGCGTAAATCAAGACCCGAAGGTCAAGACAATACCAGTCTATGGGGTGCAGTATCCATCGGAACAGATACTACACTTTGATCTTAGCCAAAAAGAGTAAGTACTGTAGTTTTACACGAGGCCTGCATTAGTAATGATTTGCTGCCTAAGCATATATATATATATATATATATATATATATATATATATATATATATATATATAACAAGAAAACTAACCTCTCAAAATCTAAACAGAAGCGAATAAAGACATTAGTTGTTGGACAAATGAAGAGCTTAATTTCGTTTTCGATCGAGCCAGATCAACAATAAATTATAATAAAATATACCTAGCTTAACAGTTTACTGCAATTTCACGGCATCACCGACCATCGTGTGTATCCGATTGGCATCAAGCTAAAAGCATATGTTCATGTTTCTGCGAACATAGACGCTAAATTACGTATTTTATCTCCTTATGATTCATTTTAATAAACAAACGAAAAATAAAATCACGAAAAACCAAAGAGTTAGTGTTAGGGTTAGGGTGACTATTCATTATTTAAGGTTCTTTTTGTTTTTCAAACACGTGTTGTTGATTTCTGGATGGTTACGTGTCAATATTTGATTATATGTAGACAAGACAACAACTTAGTTTTTTTTAATGCGCGAAACTGAAATGTTTTAACTTCTTCGGTTCCTGATAGTGTTAACTCTGATCCATTTCGACAGATGTCATAAATAATTTTCATCTCGAAATTATCAACATTGGAACAATGGTTAGAGCACTGGTTACGCCATGTATGATCATTCCTTATTGAAAACTAAACAAATAACAGCCTTATTTCTTATATCAAACCTCTCCATAACAATTGCTTGTATTATCTATGCACTATTATATCTCTATACTAATAAAATTGTGGGACCACTTCACGTGTGTCTGTATCTCTATTTGTGTTTCGTTTCTACGTGATTAAAGCATTATTACGGTTTTATTTATCTCTCTATATAAAACCCAATGTCTACGTGTATCTGTGTGATGTGATTTGTGTGTTCCCTAGAAAAAAAATGATTAGAAAATTTGCATAAATCTAAAAGTGTATTCTTATGCAAAATTTAACGGGGAAGACAATGGAAGTGTTCCTGAATTTCTATGAGGGCACAATCACCTTAAAACTTAAAATATATCCTATTTTCATGAAATTTAAAAAATATGTATAGAATTTTGTGGGGGTGACAATGGAAGTTGTCCCGAATCTCTAAGTGTCCTCTAACATAAAGAAAGCTAAGGACAGGGAGGGGGCGAACCTCCTTTAAAAATTAAAATACATCCTATTTTAATGAAATTTATATCATATGTATAAAATCATAAAATCAAAGTGGTCCCGAATCTCTACATTACCATCTATGTTACAAAATATCAACGTGTCCCCACCTCTAAGTGACTCATTGGGACAGAATCTCCTTAAAACTTCAAATACGTATATCTGATTTTAATGAAACTTAAAACGTATGTAGAAGACACATTTTAGCTTTTTCCGATTGTATTAGGGAGCGAAACAGAAGGAGGTGGCCAGTAAAAAAAAGAAAGTAATATTGTGTTATGAGCTTAGTGAAAAAGTAAATAGTAATGATCCTCATTCCATTCCTAGTAACGTCAGGTTTTCCTGCTAGTATATATATATATATATATATATATATATATATATATATATATATATATATATATATATATATATATATGATTATTCTTATTTAAACAGACATGTACAAAATCTGCGACACTAGCATGTCGATGTTATCGATCAACAGCTATTATGAAGTGAGATCACATCAGGCAAAGTTAGAATCCGATCTTAACCGTACATAATATTTGGAAAGAATATATGATCTAAGGTTAAGATCGGATTCTAACTCTGCCTCATGAGATCTCAGTTTATAATAGCTGTTGATCGATAACATCGACATGCCAATGTCGCAGATTTTGTACATGTCTGAGTAAAGAAAAATAATCACATATAAAAGCTCTATTTGATATTGAGCACTTTTTATAAACCCGGTTGAAATTCTTTGGATTACTGCTCTGTGGATGTTTTATCTGGATTATATATATATATGTGTATATATATATATATATATATATATATATATATATATATATATATATATATATATATGTGTGTGTGTGTGTGTGTGTGTGTGTGTGTGTGTGTGTGTGTGTTCTCATTATGTTTGTTATTTTTGCGATGTTGACACTTGAATGTAAGAAAATATATTTTTACGGAGAATCTCGCTAGTAGCTTTTATGACCCAGTGATAAGAGCGCTGGACTTTAGTCACTGGAGTCATGGTTTCAAACCTAGCTAGATTCCGACGAACGGAGAAACACGTGTCCGTGGATAATTATATTTTATAAATATAAACACTCCCCATATATTGATTAAAGGTGAATAATGTTTCCCTCGTTAGCATTTAGGTATTGCTTCTCTATAAAAACAACAAAAATGACAACATTTATATATGCGATATATCTTTCTATCTGCTACTAGCCAGCTTTTCGTAGCCAAGGCCGATAAGTCGTAAAATGGCAACACACGTGTCAGTAAAATGGCGAAACACGTGGAAATTTATACATATATATATATATATATATATATATATATATATATATATATATATATATATATATGCTGATATAGTTTTCTTGATCTCTATATACGTATAGTAGAAGAATACCTGTCTCAGGACAGGTAAAACTAATTCCCCGAACACAACCGTTTTGCGCCACATTCATGTCCTCTTACGAGGATGAAAATCAAGATTATAAAATCAAGATGATACTAAACTTTATGTCTATAATCCTTATTTCAATTTTGAGCAAAATCTATTAAATAATTTTCATTCTAGAAAATGTCTAAAATTTAAGGGTAAAGATTAAGAGGTCTTAAGAAGAAATTAAAATTCAGGGAATCTCGCCTAATGTCTAATGACTATGGATTAAATTTAATACAAATCTAAAATATATCAATTTTCAAATGGGAGGTTGTGCTTATAGTATAATCCATAAAAACCTTTTAAAATACGAAAAAAAACCCTGAAAAGTATTTGAATTTTACTAAAGGGGTTCAACTATTTTTCCCACTTTACATACATACGATGTCGTTTCGAGCTTTCGGCTAAGTAACAATCTCAGACGGTCACGGGACGGTGAACTCGTTTCACAGAGACACCTTGAATCGGTCGTCTATATATATATATATATATATATATATATATATATATATATATATATATATATATATACAAATTATTCATTTAAAAACTATATGTCTCTGAAGTATGTAACCATACTTCAGAGACGTACCATAGATTCATTGAGATATGCTGACCTTTTATTGTTGTTAAAAAAAAGTCAAATCATCAGCGACTCGCGAAATTAATATATAAGTTATATATTTTTATTCATGCAAACATTATTGGTTATATATGTGCATACATGTTTCAGTTGCCCCCTTATATATATATATATATATATATATATATATATATATATATATATATGTACGTATAGATTTATATTGAAATATAATTCTACTTGTTATTGAGCACTAGTACATAAACACTGTTGATTTATAGCAGGGGCGGGCAACCCTTTTCAGATGAGACTTTTGGAAGGAGATCGCGGGCCGGAGTGAAAAACGAAATCGCAGAATTACTATATTTTGTTTACATGAATAAATTGTACAAAAATTGCATTGTACACTCTATAAATCTGATATTTTTTCTCAAGAGACTTCTGTATGTAATGTTATAAAAGGCGTCGACGAAGAGCTATTTTGGGATCATAAAAAATAATGACGGTGGAAGTAGCAAGTTGATCCAGCATTCGTTTTGACATACCTCACATAGGTTCTATGTTTCATGCCCTTTCATCGTCTCACGTTTCCTCTTTGCCTCTCTCTTTCTCTTTTTCTATTTTTATCGCTTAATAGTTAAAGAAAAATGAAATAGACATGCATTATCGCTCGCTGATATTCATACATTTTTAACCCACTCTAAATCTTAATTGAAACGTACTTTTACGTCTATGTTACAAAATGATATGTGTTTTACTGGCAGGTCCGCGGGCCGGATTGCAATAATAAAGCCTAGCAGAGTGGCGGGCCGGACGCTAAGCCTTCACGGGCCGGATGTGGCCTGCGGGCCGGAGTTTGCCAGCCCCTGATTTATAGGATTAACTCCCATGAACAAACACTGCAAGGGCTATATAAACAAAATATAGTGATAGTTTATTGTAAAAGACAGATTTTTTTCTTTCAGAACCCTTAGTTGAAAAACAGTGTTTTAGGAACCAATTATAAGTCAATTTGTTGTTTTGAGTATAAATTATTATAAGCTGATATAATAAACACCTTGAAATAGATACATTTATAACTATATTTAATTGCTAAATATCGAACTTTTAATTTGCAAGTGAAATTGGAATCTTTTGTGAATCAATCTGAACTATATGAATTTAATTTATATTATGATAATCGCATATGTATATATGTGTGTGCGGGTGTGTGTGTGCGTGTGTGTGTGCGCGTCCGTGTTTTTTTAAAGATTTAAGATCAAAGTTATTTAAAATTCATTTAATTCGTAGTTTCTCTCCATGGTTCATTATAATTTCTGCTTGATAACTGAAAGGTTGTCTTTAAATGTTTTCGCGGTTTTATGCCAATTTTCTTTCGGCTCCGATTCTATCCCGCCTTAAAAACGCCGACAGAACTTGAATGCACCCAGACAGTAAACGAGATTATAAATGCTTTACCAAACAGACTCTTTTTAAAAAAGAAGAAGAAGAAAAAGCGATTCGACACAAAAGTGTTAGGTCCTGAACGGGTGCCCGAGGGAAAAGTAAACAAAATTTTGAAAACAAAGGAAGGGTAAAACGACCTGACATATTTTTGTTCATGAGGGTTCGTCTGCGGGGGAGACAAAATGGCGACCAAAGATTGTGAGCTAATGTTGCCACACCAACACCGGTCAGTGTCGCTCTAATTATGACTTTAATAAACAAAATAAAATAAAGAGTGGCTCTAAGCACATGGATTACCAGCCGTGCAATTTCGGCCCAGACACGTCCGGCTTCTTTCTTCTTTTTATTGTATTTCTTTTTTCTTATTTATTTTAATTTTACTCAAATTTGATGCGCCATTTTCTTCTTTTAAACTTTTTAGTTATCCGGGATTTCGTTTGACGGGGGCCAGGACCCCTCGATTCAAATCAATGGGTTCCCCGCTAAGAACCCTCTTGACGCTTTGAAATTTAATTTTTAAAATTGGTTTCTGCTTCTTCTTTTTTCATTAAAAAACAATAAAAATTAAAAAAGACAAAAAATCGCCCTTTTTTCCTTTAAATATTCTTTCACTGGAAAAAAACTCTTAAAATTTCACGTTTCTTTTTCTTTTTCACCCGTGTTATTTTCCTTTTGAACCAGATTGTTATATATATATATTTATCTGACGACGAGTAGACCCCATAATTTTCAATAAAAAAAAAACTCAAAATGGGTACACATTAAAAGAATATTAGAATTGAAGAGAGAAAATTAACAGACAGAAGATTTAGTCTGGTTTAAATATGTTTACCATCTGTCGAAAACTCGGAACTTTCATCGTTGAGAAAGTATAAATTGAAGACATATGATTAACAAGAATGCTAGAATATCTCTGACGGCAAATATTCTCTCTCTCTCTCTCTCACACACACACACACACACACACACACACACACACATATATATATATATATATATATATATATATTAGATAGATAGATAGATAGATAGATAGATATGAGAAGGTTTGCAACATTAAATCAAATTTCAAGCAAAATAGAATGGTTAATATATAGAACGAGTGGATAAGTATGGAACAATCGCTATTTCGGGCTTGATATCAGATCTTAATCATGATTAAGGTTTGATTTAAAGACCGAAATATTGGTGACAATATACATGTTTCATGTTATTTAAATTAGTTTATTCCTATGCTTATCCACTGATTCCATATATTAACTATTAAACACACACACAATATATATATATATATATATATATATATATATATATATATATATATATATATATATATATATATATATATATAGTCCACCGCAGAGAGCTGTTTTGTATCACGGATCTTCAGTGTGGTAAGCCGTATCAACTGTACCAACGCCGAGATTCTACTACTTGAGCATACCTTTTTTTTTTCGATATTCCTAATAATTATTTTTGTGTCAAAGTCAAAATAAAAAATAATGTTCCATAAGTATCACGAGCACTCTTGATTCTTCGTCGAATCATCATTAGGTGACAGAAAACAATGAACAAAAAATTGGAGAAAAGAAAAGGATAAAAAAAAACAACAGCCGAGAACGTCATATGTGAGGTTGTTACACGTAAAAACTACTAAACGGTGTAGTTCCAGAAGAGCGTATTACAATTCAAAATACGGAACGCCAAGATTAGCGTCACAGGATAAATTGTATTTACGTTGAACATTTTAAAATAGTGTTACTCGTTTCGTATGTAATGTTATTTATTGTAGGTTGTTGAGTTTTAAATAGAGATAGCTTCAAGTATATTTTATTGTTTAAAATTCGTTTCGTAATGTAACATTTTCGTGTTGTTCACTAAAATCATTCTTAAATCAGAGGAAGGTGCAGTTATGTTTTTTAAATGTTAGTAAATGGAACTGAAATTTACCAAGTCCATGGTGAGCTTACGGTATGATTAAGCTGAAGAATCTGTTATGTTTAAGTGTGTTTACTTAAATGAAAAACTGCTGCCTAAATACACACACACATACATATATATATATATATATATATATATATATATATATATATATATATATATATATATATATATATATATATGTGTGTGTGTGTGCGTGTGTGTGCGTGTGTGTGTGCAGGGATGCGTGCGTGCAAAAAGTGTTATTCGAACAACCTTTGCCCATTGTTCTTTTAGTGCAATTGTTCCTTTTTTCATGTCTCAAGTTTAAACTCTAACACAGATATTAAAATATACACCACAGGAATTGAAAAATAGACTAAAATTAAGAATAGACAAAGTTTTAAGATTTTGGTTAATCAAACATGATCCTGGATATTTCTCTTGATTTTTTTTTTACTTATTTGAAAATCAGCTGTTTGTTCCTTAACTCGCATGGGTTATATCCACCGTTAAAACTAGTTTATTCTGACCCGCTATTTTACATAATTTACAATTTTCATCTGTTTTACGGCAAAAACAACAAAATCCTCTAGGGTCAGTATATGCCCGTAATGATTATGTTTCAGATCATCTTTATAATAATAATAATACCGTTGCCAGTACCTACCTACGTATCCACCAGTCCTCGTTTTCATTATTTTACCTCAACCCTATCTCATTTCCAGTTGTTTGGCGAGTGGAAAAAAAACTGAATATTAAAAAAAAAAAAAAAAAAAAGAAAACTAAAGAACACCACGTGTCCTTATGCGACGAAGTAAAATTATAGAGAAAAGGGTGTAAAGTCAGACGTCTCGAAGAAAGAAGATATATGTTAAGCGACAATGGTCTCCAAAGTAGATTTAGTATAGAATTGAATAAAATATGGGAACTAATAATTATAGATGTTAAATTTAAACACCAGTAAGAAAATTGCAATATGAGTAACGTAAAAAAAGTTAGAAAAAAGAAAACGGAAAAACAATAAAAAGAAAAAGAAAATAATTGCGTAGTAATACTACACATCTCGACAATATTAAGATTAATGTTCCCCAAATTGATACCAGAAATGTCTACATGAATCCACGGTTAACAGCGTTCGTTAACAATCAGTTCTAAGTGACAGCCTTGAAGTTTCGATTCTTATTACAGGCGATAATAACTAATAAAAACATAAATCAACATTTCTGCCCGGTCATGGCTGACGGAAAGAGAACAATCTACCCCGTGGATTAAATAAGGGGTTCAGTTTGAAATTCCGTACAGGCCCCTGAGTTCGACTAAGAGGGTTCCAAGTTCGAAAATATGGACCTGAAGAAGGCCGGGGGTTACATCGGCCGAAACCCGTTGTGAAAATAATAACCAAGATGAGAATCTTCTTCGAACTAATACAAATAATACATTAAAATTAAATTATTTAAATTAAATTATATAGAAGAAAAAAAAAGTGTCATCTATTGTTCGAGGTTGTGAATCGGAGTACAACAGAGGTTCTGTTGGTCATTCCCGGAAAACACTAACTGGCCCTGCTAGTCCAATATAAATGAAAAATATGAAGCATAAAAATCGAACACCTGCGAAACGCTTTCATTTTCCTGTTATTTAAAAATAAACAAGAATTTTGTTAAAATTTAATTAAAATTAAGTCATTTTACTTTTTTGTGTTTTTTTTTAAATTTCTTTCAATAAATCTGAAAGGATTAATTATTTCGGTTTTCCATTTATAAAATTTCTGAAAATTAATTTCAGCTAATTGTTTTTGATTACCGTCCAATTGTAAGGCGTTAAATTCTCTCGGGAATTGAGAAAATCAATTTCTCGTAATGTTCTCCGACAGCATTCGGCAACTTCTTTTCAGCAAACAAGACGTAACACCAATTGAAAATGTTACTAATATTAGCGGTAATTTTGTAGTATAGTTAACAGGCGAGAAATCGAAAAATGCAGAAAACAAATAACTTTCACCAAATGCAATAACTTTAATTTTCTACCAACCAGTATACTTTTAAAGGGTAGTAACTGATTTTTCATATCTGAGGTTGTTATCGTTAAGTTGACTTGTTGAAACACGAAAAAAAAATCAAAGATGGCGTCGATATTTTGGAGGTGGTTGCTTTGTATTTTTAAAAAATTTCAGGCTTAAAAGAGATTAAAAAATAACCTATTTTATCACTAACCCTAAGGCAACGTGTAATTACCATTTTGACTTCGGGTTACTGGTAGGGTAAATCATAGTTTTTTTTACTATTTTTAAGGAATGACCCACCACTAGCAACAATAGAGATCCAAGCAGTCATTTTAATTCTCATGTGACGAAAAAGAGATGTTTAAACAAAATATAATTTTGAAATAAACAAAAATTTAAAAGTTTCAGAACGTTTAAAGTATACAGGTCGGTATAAAATTAAAATTTAATGCGTTTGGCAAAAGTTATTTGTTGTATATTTTGTTGTTTTTCTTCTTAATTTCTCGGCTCTTAACTATACTGTAAGATTACTATATTAGCATACATAGACATGATGTTTCTGTGTTCGGCGTAATCAGCAGAACATTTTATACTTATTTTAGGAATTACGAAACTCCCCAAAGGAAAATATAATTTATACGTCTACAAAAATGATAAAGCTTCTCTTTTGATGATAAAATGCAAAACAATCCAAATCCTTGAAGCTATTAAGATTAAAACTGAAAGGTCTAACAAATAAATAAGATTCAATTACGACACGAACACCCTAAACCTTTTCAATAACTAACACTACATCCCTTAGATCTTAGTGACCTAATCCTACAACTCTTTCTTTACGAACGAATATTTTATAAATAACATCTCATACAAATAGAGATGTTGTCCGTCAGTCAAATTTTTTTTAAAACATAATAAATACATTGTTTCGTTTCGAAGTATCAGACATCGTGACTACTTTTAGACATTAATAGTAAATAATAAATTCCCAACCAAATAAAGCAGATGCCATGAAAGGAAAATCGAAACCAAACCTTCAGATTTTCAGATTTGAGGTTCTACCAACTGACCTATTTGGAATTTCTTATGAATAGAGTTTTAAACATTACATAAACAAAATAATTATAGCTTTGGCGTGACGTCTTGATATATGATTTGGTTTCGATTGGTTTCGTTTTTTTACAACATATCAACCATCTAGTGGTTATTAAAAGCTGAATAAAGTTGTTAAATGTAATTCTATAGGTAGGATAATTATTTCATATTCCTAGAATACATTGGTCTAAGAATATATTGCTTTCAGAATATATTGAATTACTCCTAGAAAACATTTCTCCTGGAATATATTACTCTAACAAGGAAATTTTACAGAGAAGGATCCGACATTACTCTCAAAAAAATTACTCCCATGAAACATTACTCTTTGAAAACATTACGCCTATGAAACATTACTCTTCGAAAACATTACCCTTTTAAAAATTACTCCTTGGCAATGGTAATCTTCTTTGTTCTCAACACGATTGACCCTCAGCCCCCGACTTCTAGTATCTATTTAGGTAGAAAATAAAGTATATATTCATACAGAAATGTATACATAATATATTATAACATATATACATATATATATGTGTGTGTGTGTGTGTGGGGTGGGGTGGGGTGGGGTGGGGTGGGGGGTGTGTGTTTATGCCTACATTTGTATCTGTATATGCGTATATGTGTATATATATATGAACATATACATGTATGCACATGTATGTATACATCTGTGCGTATATATATATATATATATATATATATATATATATATATATATATATATATATATATATTTGTGTTATAGTGGAATAATTCCAGGAGGAAATCCGGGTATGAGAGCTCAATGTAGTAAACAGAGCAATAATAAAATAACACGAAATCACATAATTGTCGATGCAATAATTTATTTCAACCGTTCGGTTTTTTCAAGCATCACTCAGACAATTACATTTTTGAGACTGATAGAAAATTGAATTTCCCTACCACAGTTCCAATACAATCATAGATGGTAGTAGTAGCAACCAATTTGATACATCTTTTATAGAGAGGGGGAAAATTTAAAACTTATATTTAACTATGGCGGGCGAAGGGGAGGGATCTTTAAGTTAATCAACTAAAAACTGCCATGTCAAAATTATGACACATACGACTTGGCGATATCAACCATATAGGCAATTTTACTCACGCGCATACACAAAACTAAATACGCACACATCATATGCACACTCACATACATAATCTCACTCGCACATTATCATAACTAAGCATAATCACATACGCAACTTTTATTCATCTCCAGCCAGAATGCGTCCGGCGAAACTCGTGTTCTCAAATTCGGTTAGAGAAAAGAAAGAAAGAAACAATTAACAGGCACAGAGAATATATAGACAGACCGCGTGTCATAAATTCTCAGTCCGTCTGGGTTGAAATAAGATTACACGCACATACATATATGTATACATACAAATCCATACGCACATACACACACATATATACACATACACACCCACACATATACATATCTATACACACATACATATACACACATATATACATATATATATATATATATACATACATATACATACATGAATACACCTATATATATCTCTGAATCTATTTGAAATATTGACCAAATGCATACGCATGTAGTTGTTCACACATGTAAACATACATACACATACATACACACACACATATATACATATACGCACATATACACACATATACGTACGCACACATACATATATATCCACACACCTACACACAATATTTACATAACACTCTATATTCTTACTGATGTAATATGAGTTCTAAAAATTAGTCTTACCTTATTTATATTTTAGATTAATTTGATAATCTATTATTATAAATATCATGCGGGGGGGGGGGTTATCGTACCTAATGTTATTCAATTTGGTATCTTCACCGTTGTAATTCTAGAGGCCCATCGGATTACTAATTCAAGTCTAATAATGTCTATTGGTAATATTTGACATTTATACTTATATTAATTCAAAAACTAGTGTATTACCTGCAGAAAAAATTTTCATACCACTATCTTATTTTAAGTAAATAATAAATATCCGCGTATCCACAAATACTATATATCACCAAGTCAGTAAATCTGTGTCTATGACACGCGGTCTGTCTATATATTCTCTGTGCCTGTTAATTGTTTCTTTCTTTCTTTTCTCTAACCGAATTTGAGAACACGAGTTTCGCCGGACGCATTCTGGCTGGAGATGAATAAAAGTTGCGTATGTGATTATGCTTAGTTATGATAATGTGCGAGTGAGATTATGTATGTGAGTGTGCATATGATGTGTGCGTATTTAGTTTTGTGTATGCGCGTGAGTAAAATTGCCTATATGGTTGATATCGCCAAGTCGTATGTGTCATAATTTTGACATGGCAGTTTTTAGTTGATTAACTTAAAGATCCCTCCCCTTCGCCCGCCATAGTTAAATATAAGTTTTAAATTTTCCCCCTCTCTATAAAAGATGTATCAAATTGGTTGCTACTACTACCATCTATGATTGTATTGGAACTGTGGTAGGGAAATTCAATTTTCTATCAGTCTCAAAAATGTAATTGTCTGAGTGATGCTTGAAAAAACCGAACGGTTGAAATAAATTATTGCATCGACAATTATGTGATTTCGTGTTATTTTATATATATATATATATATATATATATATTATACACATACACGGCATCTTTTGCCCTGACACGTTTGCTGTGAAAGATTCTCCCTCCCCGATGACCGCGCGTGCTGTCAGCTATTTCATGGGAAACACCTCCGGAAATTCCTACCCCTCCACAACTTACACAAATTCATTTTCTACCTAAATCCCCATCGATCAATGTATTTATTCCATATTGCATAGAAATATGAAAAATCATTGAAAAGAAAAACAATATATATATATATATATATATATATATATATATATATATATATATACGTACATACATACAAGATTTATTCAACATTTTCAAAAAATGTTTAAAAATATTTTTCCGGTTACCAATCATCCTAGAAGAAGGTGACGAAGCCGAAATGAATATTTTTTTTAGTTAAAAGTAAATTATTACTTTTTTTTTAGCATTTTATTTATTTTTTTGTTTATTGAAAAAAATTCTTTAGCTCTTTCGGCTTTTTTCCTACTTTATGCCTTTCTATAATCACTCAATTCGAATCTATTTGTCTTTTTCGATGTTTTACTTAGTCTATCCTCTTGAAAATATCTCTTTTGAAAAATATTTATTTTATCTGTCTATCTAGTTCTCTCTCTCTCTCTCTCGCTCTATCTCTCTCTCTCTCTCTCTCTCTCTATATATATATATATATATATATGTCTTTACATATATATTTACTTGTTTTTTCCGTTTTACCTTTGCATTTCTATTCTCTACTTCTCTCTTTTTCTCGTTCTCTCTCTCTCTCTCTCTTTATATATATATATATATATATATATATATATATATATATATATATATATATATATATATATATGTAAAGTGAATAAACTAAACACACATTAGGGTTGTCCGCATTATAATTTATTTCAACCTAGATGAGTCTCGTCAGACGGGTAAACAACCGCATTTCGGAAATCTGGCTGTTTACGCGTGTGTTTAGTTTATTTACTTTAAATTTATTCCGCCTCTGTTAATAAGTACATTGAGTTTTTTTACTCGGATTCCCATCAAAACCATTCAACTCTACACACACACACACACACACACACACATATATATATATATATATATATATATATATATATATATATATATAGTTTTTGAGGAATGAAACAGGGATTCAATTGCGTTGGTTAGAGCATAATATTTTTACACAGTTAATATTTGATTATATGTTGTTATAAACGGAGTTGATATGTTGTACAAGGAGAGGCGTTATCGTCAAATATAAACAATAGTTTTCTAGATTCAAATAAACATTTTCAAAATATCAAAATGGTTACACGTTTCCAAACTACGTTTAAGGTTTCAGGGAAAATATCAGTGAAAACATAACATGAAGAAACAACACTGACTCAGAAGATTCTATGAAATTTATTATTTAATGATAGGTTATTACTAAAACATATGTAGAGGAAAATGATTTTGACGTATTTGGGAATTAAATGGTTCCAAAATGTACCTAATTTTGAGGAGATGATTGTACATCAGAGAGAAAACGATATTTCCGCAGTCAGAAGAAAAGGGAATGTTCAGTGACTTTGTCTTATGTGATGGCCGACAGTGTTCGAAGTTCGAAGAACAATTTTTTCGTTTGTATGTATGGCTGTAATTCCAAAGCGATATAGTTTTCAGAGATGAGAGGGCGATGTTTCTTTTCAGGTAAAAAAACGGATTTCCGATAGTGTAGAACTTTAATATTATAACATTTAACAAAGTCTTTTTAAAAGCTAGCTTCAATTCCAGGTTTGGATTATGTTAGCGCGTTTGGGGTGACGATACTAAAATAGAGAGGAAATATGCTTAGAAAATGGGCGTCGTACCCTTGTAGCGAATGATGGAAATGTTTACTCTTTGACGACAAGATAAAGAACTGATTTTCGTTTAGTTGTGATCTTATTTCTGGGAAAGCGATCTGCTCCCCCAATGAACCTGTTTACGACAGGATTAGTTGGCGACACCGCTCACATGAACGTTAATTGTATTCATTTCATTCCTTTGCCTTTCTTGTGTTTATCTGAATTTGAGGAGTCTTCATTTTGAAGAGTGATTCTACGGAATGGCTGATTCAAGTGATGCCGCTTTACTTTGAAGTTCTAGAAAACACGACGTCTCATAACTACACACATTAATGGCGAGATGGAAAAAAACTAAGAATATGGTCTCATATCACGTCAAATGTCCAGAAGTTTGTGGTTTTAGGTAGATATACAAATGGATCTTTGATTTCACATATCAACGATAAATACAAGAGGGTGGTATTCAAATCCAGGCGAGTAGACTTGCCGACTTTATATCTGAGAAGAAAAAGTAGATTTTTATATTTGGTTAAACAAAATAAGATTTTGAGTTTTAATTAAAAAATATTTTTAGGGGGGATGGGGCAAACGGTTAATTAAAACTAACAAAAACATCTACGATATATATATATATGTGATTTTTTGAAAGCTTACCAAAGCATTCCGTTCAAGAGCCCAACAACACCACAAAAGATTTCTTTCATTCAAAAATTATTTGTTTATCATTTTTCAAATTAAAGAGTTTTTTAGCTACACGGGTTTCACTACCAAGCAGGTACTTGCTTAGCAGATCACAAGTACCTTGAATAAGAATTACAACAACCGGCAATACACAATGTGGTGTTGCTTTCATTGAGGTCACTTAAGAAGGGAAGAAAAAAATATATATAAAATAAAATAGAATATAAAAACAATAAAAATAAATAAATAAATAAATAAATAAAAGAAATAAAAAAAATAAAAATAAAAAATAAAAAATGAAAAATAAAAGGTAAACAGGAAAAAATAGAGAATGTCTTAGAAGAATATCTCGCACGATTTTCACAACATTGTTGCTACTAGGCGAAACAGCAAAAAAATAATCCCAAACCAGCAAAAACAGCAAAAGAATTAGTCCCAAATGCACTCCAATGAAACAGTAATAATGAGCGAGAAAACACCCTCTTGACGGGCGGCACAACTATGAAAGTCCGTTTGTAATGCGTGCGTGCTGGCCTTATTTTCAGGGCTAACTCGCTCCTTTTCGAGATGGACACATAACGAGGCGAATTAATAACGATCCCGCAGAGATTTCCTTTAAGAAAAAGCTCACAAAATAGTAGGCATGAAATATTTATCTCTCTCTCTCTCTTTCTTTCTCTCTCTCTCTCTCTCTCTCTCTCTCTCTCTATATATATATATATATATATAATATATATATATATATATATATATATATATATATATATATATATATATATATATATATATATAACACAGGCTGCTTGCAAAATAGATGGCATAACTTCAGTATTATGTTCTGTATGCTTATGTAAGTCCAGAAACGTTCGGTGTCCGGATTGAAGGCGATTGATACAAATACTGATAAACATTCTTTATTGCAATCATCTAACACATACAATGCGTGTGATAGTCCACTATTATTTCTATATATGGGATAGATAAACACTATCCCTGTGACAGGATTACAGATAAAATAAGCCTGGACTTGGTGATGCAACATACAGCAGGAAAACCATGAAAAAAATGATACCAAACAAATATAAAAGCCTAGAAGAAAGATCTGAACGCGATGAGGCTCTTTTGATAGCCAACATAGAGGTGCGGTTGGCATCCTGCGAATGTTGGCAATTCTTATTTCAAAGAAACAGAATAAAACAGACCAAATACAGGTAAATAAATATGGTCTGTACAAACATAGAGACTACACTGAGTCAGAAATAAACCACAAATAAAATTAGACTACGAACGGAGTGCTATTACAAAAGTTACCCACACACGAAGATACCCGGTTAAACATATAGACCATAATCCCGAAGTTATGCCTTTGATTTTCCTAATATATATATATATATACAGAAGTTCAAATATATTTATAAAATGAACATAAAAACAATATTTTTGAAAGTGCTCAATAACAAGTACAGTATTTATAAAATTACATAAATACTATTATAGCTAAAGCCAATCTAATTTTATATATATATATATATATATATATATATATATATATATATATATATATATATATATATATAAATTCTTTGTAGAATGGTAGGAAAAATCCCAGCAGAGTGCTCGATTAATTAAGAATCAAAGTTAAAAATTAAGAGCATAATATTTATTTATTCTGGTATATATATAGTAAGCTATGAAAATATATTTATTATATTTATGGCAATTAAGCTACACAGAGGCTCCAGCGTTTCATCCCTGGGGGGAATCTTCAGGGGATGAAACGCTGAAGCCTTTGTGTAGCTTAATTGCCATAAATATATTTTAATAGCTTACTACCGAGTTCTACTTACGTATCGAGCATTGTTGAAGTAAATACTAAAAATTGATAACTAAAAAATTATATCTCCTTATAATTTGTTATGTGGATACATGAAATAGTAATATATATATATATATATATATATATATATATATTTAATGATAAAATGTGACCATTGAGTAACACATTGAGCTCAAATTAGTTTGAATTAGAAAAAGTTATTTTGTATAGCCAGATAAATAAAAAGAAATAAAAAGAAAAAAAATCAATACTCTATTTCTGCTCACTATCCCTTCCCCTCTCACTTTCACTTTCTCCCCTCTTACTACAATTTTTAACCATAAAGTAAATAATATTACTACTAGCGGTTATATTTCCGTTTTCTAGTGTAAATAATGGACTGTTTTGATCTTTATATGTGTAGTTAGTTTTATTACCTTTGACTATTAGTAAAAAGAGTGAGAGAGAGAAGGAGAAAGAAAAAGGGATGCAGAGAGTATAAGACAGAGACATTAGCGAAAGTTATAGTCATTGTTTAAATAATAAATGCGGTTGAAATCTTACATAATATAATCAGAGAAAAACTAAGTAAAGAGATGATGAATTAAGTATGAATTATATTCAATTAAAATGGAATTATTTGCAAACATAACTCACTCTTAGAATTAAGGAATATTTCAGCGTGTATTTTTCGTTATTAGTATATATTGGAAAAAACTTCAAAAAACAAAGTTTATTCACTCAGCTTTAGTACAAATAAACACCACCTTCGACACGACTATACACTGGCTCATACGAGGAATGGTGCACCTGCTCCGAGTAATGTACCACAAGATTAGATGAATTCTTGTAAGACCAAGAGATCACAAGAAAGATATACAATAACAAGATTAACTGGTTAATTGGGGAGAAGAAAATTAATGTTCTTAACTTCTTTACTAACTCAACGTTTGACAGGCAAAAAAAGCGCATTAATGGAATATTCGAATATCTATGCATTTTATATAGAGATCAAGTGTTAGCTCCATCGAGGTGACCCTTGATTTCTGAGAACTTTGACTAAAATGAAACAAGATAGAAATATATACTTATACATTTTTATTCATACAACATGTATACGTAAACACAGCTCCACTTGTTATTGAAGACTATCTTATAAACACCGTGGCTTCATGGGTTATACTCCTATAAACTAACAACCCTATAAACAAATATATATATATATATATATATATATATATATATATTTATATATATATGCGTGTGTGCATTCCGTTATTATTTATATTTAGGGTTCTTCTATTCAAATATGAATTTTATAACATAAAGTAATTATAAAAGCTCAATAGTTTAAGGCCAGAGCTATGCTTTATTCAATAGTTTTTATGTAGTTTTATACCATTTCAATTTTATGAAGGACAGATTCACGTTATTTCATATAACTTATTTTTTTAATTCAGCATACAATTGTTTCGGCAATATATATATATATATATATATATATATATATATATATATATTATAAATATTTGTTTTTTTGTTTATTATCTATAACGTATACGCTTCGTCCTTTTTAATTGGGACTCATCAGCATAGAGATATGACTATTCATTACTGGTCGAGCGATTCGAAACCCCGGGCTACGAGTATTTTAAAACTCAAATCCTGACATCTAGAACCACTAGGCCAGCGCTTATTTCGGCTTGACGTCATAAGTGCGTTCAACTTAATGAAAAGAACGATGTATTTATAGCTAACGACGTCATGCTGTGTTAATACTACACTAACAGTGCCCATCTAGAGGGGTTTCTAAGGGCTACAAATAATAAATATTTGCTTTTTTTATAATCTATCTACGTATACGTTTCGTTTTTTTTAATCGGGACTCATCAACATAGAAATATAAGTATTCAGTACTGGGCGCGCGAGTATGTAACAATATAAAAATATGTTATATTGTTACATACTATATATATATATATATATATATATATATATATATATATATATATATATATATATAGTATGTAACAACATAAAAATATTTTTTATATAGTTCAGATCGATATGAGAATCTATTTCCAAAGAAAAATGAATCTAAATGTTCAATATTCAAACCTTCAAAAAAACCTTTGTTGTATTTTAAATTGCAATATAGCTATAAATCAATAAAATGACAGATTAAAGTTATGATTTAATGTCAGTTTCAGAACATAAAAATCTTACACGTGTTTCTAGAGAAAATATTACAGCATACTTGAACAAAATCCATGCTATGATATTAACACTCCGAGTTTAGAGATAATAATAGCAATATAAAACTTCATAACCTGAATGGTACAAAAATCAAAGTAAAAAAGCTTTCAGATGAGCATAAAATGGTCAAGTCTTAATACTAAAAGAAATAAAATGTCCAGAAAAAATCCAGATGCACACCAAAAGTCTGTTGAAATCTAAACACATAGTAAACTCAGTAAAGAAATAAAAAAATAATTATGAAAAAACTTTTAAATGTAAGCCTACAGTCCCTTCCATATACGCAGATTATTTTAAACTAAAGGGTTCTAAAACCAAGGGCAGATATTTCAATAACAATCAATGATGATGGTCAAAAGAGAGACAATTATGTTAAAATCACTCATAATCCATCAATATAAAATTTAAAAATTAGAAGAATTGTTTACATCTTTTCTCTATTTATTTCTTATTTGTGGACGTATAGAAATACAAATTTCTTTTAAAAACTTTTTTCTAAAAGAACAAAATTTTCGGCCGTTGCTTCGGCCTTCCTCAGTATATATATATATATATATATATATATATATATATATATATATATATATATATATATATATATATATATATATATGTGCGTGTATATTTGTTTATATTCAATTATGTGTGTATGAGTACATAAATCTATATGTATATATCTATATGTATATATATATTTATGGCTATCATATGCATGTGGGCTTTTTTATAAACTATATAAACTTTATAAATTAAATACAAAATGACTTAATTATTAACAGTTATTTCCATCTAAATAGCAATCACTTCAATTTTATATATGTACTAGAAGAATACCTGTTCAAGAACGGGTAAAATTATTCACCGAACAGAAGAGATTTGCACCATTTTGATGTCTCTTTACGAATATGAAAATTTAGATATATTTCTAGTAAACATTATTTCTTGAAATCTTGTTTCAATTTGGATCAAAATTCCATTACATGAATTTGATTTTAGAAAATGTGTAAAATTTAATTTAATTATAGACGCCTCGGCTAATAGCGCAAACAAGCAATTGTAATAGTTCAATAGTGTAAGGCTAGAGCTATGTTGTATACAATATTTTTTATTTAATTTTATACCATATCGTACTATAGCCTTAACAATGGTACCGATCAACCCAATTACATTGTTCACCTAAAATGATATAACAGTTACTTTAATTTTTATTTATGTAATCTATCTATTATATTCCTCATACGTAGTTTTAATGTAGTTGTTACAATAACTTATTTTTATTATTATATATGGATCATAATCGCTATTCTAATTTTTATGTTTATATATATATATATATATATATATATATATATATATATATATATAACTATTTCATGTATCCACATACAATTTTATAAGGGAATATAATTTTTTATGTATCAATTTTCAGTATTTACTTCAACAGTGCTCGATACGTAAGTAGAGCTAGATAGTAAGTTATGAAAATATATTTATGGCAATTAAGCTACACAGAGGCTACAGCGTTGTATCCCAGGGAGAATCTTCAGGTTAGCCGTGTATATGAAAACACCCGGCAAAACTAACTCCATGCATTATAGCCCGAAGATTTCCCCCGGGGATGAAACGCGGGAGCCTCTGTGTAGCTTAATTGACGTAAATATATTTTCATAGCTTACTATATATATATATATATATATATATATATATATATATATATATATATATATATATATATATATAAACGGATCAGATGGATTTCAGGCACCTCTAAACAAAGCACATACGAAAAGGACAGATTCGCACATTGAACTTGTAGGCAGACAGATAATACTCAAAACTATTTTACATTGTTTGTTTTATCGTATTTATTTTAAGAATAGGACGGTATATTAAAAAAACTTCGCAGAGATTTTTTCTGTAAGCAAAATGTATAAACAAACGAAATAACATTTAATAAATACATCATTTTATTTACAAAAAAATACAAACAAACGAAATCGCACACACTTCGCCGATTTTTACTTGTAACACCTTTTGTTTTACTAAAAACTATTCTGGATCCAATATAAATAGGGACGTGATCTTTCCAAGTTATTTTATATTCATGTGTAATGTTTGTTTCTTAAAAAGTTCTTTAAATAAAACTGTAACTATGTAGTTTTAAACTTTGTTTTATTTGGCTTGAAAATAAATAGTAAATATAACCCTCCATATTTTATGAAACAAATCTTTCTCTACGTTAGAAATCAAACTTGTGTTTAATTGCCTTCGCAGAGAGGCAAGTAAATAGCAAAGTTATTTTTAATAAAAATAAAAGTTATAATAAGATTTGTAAATAAAATGATGTATTAAAAAATGCTATTTCGTTTATTAGACTTTTTGTAAATAAAATTATCAAAATAAACAATAAAATGTAGTCAAGCACTCATTCATTTTTTTAAAAAATCCATATACTTGACGGATCGTTTTGTTTACACATGAAGAACTAAATATAATGTGATATATATTTTGAATTTTCCATACATGCAATTCTTCAGAAGTCCGAAAATCGTGCTCAGAAATTTAATAAAAAAAAAACAAGAAACAATAACAACACTCACATTATTAGAGAATTCATGAATGCGGTTTAAAAACAGAACATAAGGTCCTTTTACTCATTAGACGCTACCTTTAATACTAACGGAGTTAAGGGAATATACGCACGATTTACTTAAATATCAGGTCGTAAAAAAGCTCCCAGTTAATAAAGAGTATAAAAATAATCATGAAAACTGAATTAGGAATATCTATATAATTATATAAATTAAAAGTAGAAAAAAGAAGAAAGGAAGAAAGGAAGAGAGAGAAAAAATTAAAAAGTACAAAAAATATGTAGAGTTATTAAGTTAAAATGTAATTAAAAATCAAAGGTCGTAAGCCTCAAATTTATTATTAAGAGTTTCCCTTTATATGTATCAAATAGTAAATTCCCATTTGAATTTCTATGTAGTTAGTTATGGTTTATATATATATATATATATATATATATATATATATATATATATATAACATAATATAAATGTCTAATTCATATAACTAATTCAATATAAAAAATATCGAAAATGACCAAAAACGCCGACAAAGAGCACGAGACCTTAAAAATTAGTTGCATTATCCTAAATATGTAGGCTATAATATTTATTAATTTCAAATATAACTATGTAATATTTTTTATTTATTTGTACTTCATTTATTTATAATGAGAATTATTAATATTCTAATTTAATATATAAATAATTAAAATTTCATATATATAAAACAATATGAATGTCGTATTCAATTAAATAATTCATTACTCTTCAAATGTTAATAAAATATATACTTAATAAAAGAAGAAAAATTTCGTTTTTTTAGGAAAAACAACAAACGGTTAATTGATATGGTCGTTAAGATATTCAACGTCGATACATTTTATTTTGTTTCAGCATAAAAATGAAAATGAATTCCCCATTAAAACTGGTTATATAATGAAATGAATAAACATAAGGGTGGAACGCACATTGGTCAAAGAAAACGATTTTATATTACTGATTAATTCAAAATGGGTATTTTGTACTTTTCACTTTTATTATAATCTAGCAAAAACTACCCGTCCTCTGGGCAGCAATTACTAACGCGGCAGTCTTTACAGAAACCAAATAAGTAATTTTCATTTGACACTTTAGTAATTTAGAAGAAAATTTTGAAAAATGATGATTGTCGTAGTATTATTTGATATATTCGAATGTGGTGGAAATATACTGTGCATGAACATGTCAAATTTTGTTTTTTAGGAAAAAACAACAAAAAGGTTAATTGATATGGTCTTTAAGATATTCAACGTTGATAAATAAGTGGAACAACTTTTGCATTCATTTATTTAGATAACATTAAAAACCATGGCAAGTTTCATTGTCCACGTGAAACGCCTAAATGAAAATTGGCTGGAAAATATAGTTGCCATTTTTATAAACAAATATGAATACGCTACCTAAGGAAAGACGATAACATTCATAATTGTCTAGTTAAAAAGACATGTCTATTATAAACTTGAGTTATCGTTCTTTCTTTAGCTAGTATTATGGTGAACGAACATATACTACACTGACCCCCTCCCTGACAGAGGATAATGTCATGATGAACGTACACTACTTCCCTCCACCCAAAAAGGGGGAAGTCATTCTTGCGTGGACGGTCTTATAAGAATAGAACCGATACTATACTACCCCATCCCTTAAAAGATAGTCTGACTAAATCGAGTTTTGTTTTTTATTTATTTTAGGAGGACCCCCCCCCCTACAACACACAACTTTAAAAACGGAAGAGGGAATTCCTGGGAGGACAGTCTCATAACAGAACCGATACTACACCGTCCATTAAAAATATTCCAATTTAATCAATTTTTTTTCTAATTTAAAAATGCCTAGTCACAAAAAATACTTTTTATTAGTTCTTGGCCTTCTGATCAATGTGTAACTTAATTGCCATAAATATATTTTCATAGCTTACTACCTAGCTCTACTTACGTATCGAACACTGTTGAAGTAAATACTGAAAATTGATACATAAAAAAATGATATCTCCTTATAAAATTTTATATGGATACATGGAATACTAATATATATATATTAATATTTGTATTACAAAAGATCAGAATAATATCGGTACCGTCAGTTACAAATTCTAATATAGGTGACTTATATTAGGTCTCTTGGCCGGCCTCTCTTCATTCTCTGTTTTGTAAAAAAGGTCAAGTAAATAGGCATATTGTTAGTATTTAAAACCAAAGGTAAAGATCTTCTGTAATACATATATTAATAAATATTACGCTTTTATTTTTTGATTATTCTTGATTTAATAATCGAGCACTGGTGGGGTTCTCTTCCACTAACCTTACACACATACACACACACACACACACACACACACACACACACACACATATATATATATATATATATATATATATATATATATATATATATATATATAACTTAAAAAATTATTTAATATTAAAGTGTTTTTCACCTACAGACAACACATACAGTTGTTGAAATCAAGATGCACTTACCCGGGAGGCGCAGAATATGATATTGCTGTCTACAGTGGTCAACGCTCGAGCGGAACTAGTTATATATATATATATATATATATATATATATATATATATATATATATATAGAGAGAGAGAGAGAGAGAGAGAGAGAGAGAGAGAGAGAGATAAAAACAGAAAGGAAAGCCAAAAACTATATTATTTATGTAGTCATCAGCGTTTCGTCTTTATTATAGACGTTCTCAGGATAAAGAAAAATGCGGAAAAAGCATACAGTTATTACCTTTGAAATGGCAGAAATTGTCCAAGTTTTGGCATGGCTATGGATAAGTAAAAGCGAAAATGAAAACTGTGATTTAAACTAGTCCGTCATTTTATAAATATATATATATATATATATATATATATATATATATATATATATATATATATAACCTACGGGTCAATTCAAGAGTAGATATAGTAATCATATGATGATCTTCAGAAGTATAATATATCAAAATTAGTACAACCGTGACTTAGATGTATGCGAACAAAAAATAATAACATCAATACCGTAAGAATTGGACCTCTTCACTGATTAATAAAGACATGCTTACTGAAATACTCATTTCTATTGTTTATTTATACATGTTCTGGGGTTAAAAATTAATATCTATTGAGCTTAAACCTTGGAAGTTCTACTACGAATAATACATCTATACATATATATGTATTTATATATACATACACACATATATATATATGCGGGTATATGATTGTTTATTTAACTTTTTAAAAGTCTGCCATCCTTCATAACACACAATTTCCTTGAACGTGATATTTGCAGGTATGAAATATTTAAGGCAGGCGTGAATACTGAAAAGGTGCGAAATAGAGGTAGCTGGAAAAAAGAATGGAGGCAGGATATGGCAACAAAAAGAGACCACCATTGTGAGAGATGAAACAAAGAAAGAAACAAAGTATTCAAAAATGAAAATATTTACTTGAATCAAAGGAAAAAGTTCCAAAATCGACATTTATTTCGCCCGACAAAAAAGTACACAAACACTCAAACAAACATAAATACGCCTATATATATATATATATATATATATATATATATATATATATATATATATATATATATATATATACGTATGTATATGTATATATATACATATATATAATATATATGTATATATATATATATGTATGTGTATATATATATACATATATATAATATATATGTATATATATAGCGAGAGAGAGACAGAGAGAGAGAGAGAGAAAGAGAGAGATGGAGAGAGAGAATGAATAGGGATAAATGAATAAATCAAAAGATTTATAACATTATTTATTACAGTTCCCAGAATCTAAAGTCAACAATGGGCTAGCGTACGATCGTTTCAGAGACGATTAGGAATCATATCTAATTTTCTTATTTTCTTATATACATACATGATTCGCAATCTGTCTCTTCCTCAGCGATATATACCTAGGGCACCAACAGAAACTTAGAGTGAAAGCATCAACATCGTTTACACAATTCACAAACATAAAAAACATTGTAAAAACACATTAAAATAAATAAAACTTATAACATATACAATAATAACAACAATAATAATAATAATAATAATAATAATAATAATAATAGTAAAAGTAAAAATAAAATAATTATACACATAATTATAGTAATAGTAGTCGCTACAATAGTACTTATATCAATAATAACAGTAACACTAAATATAAATAATATGGGTAACAATTATATTTACTATGATGATATTAATTATATTAATATTAATAATGATTCTTCTTCCCTCTATAATAAGATGATAGTAATAATAATTATAACGCGACTAATGATTGAGATAATAATGATAATAGTAAAATAATGATAATATTCAAAGTTAAAGTAATACATATCGAATCGATCAGGTCATATTGAATATGAATCTAAAATAGATTGATAAAATAAGTGATAAGAAAGAAATAATAGCGATAGCGATCCAGGAACATCACATTAATAATGACCGCAGCATGAACAATAAAGCTGCTGACGTCACTAAGGTTGGATTATGCTGGAATTACTTTTAGTAATAAACAAAACTAGTTAAAGAGAACCTAGACAAACTTTTCCATGGAATTAACATAAAGGTGGAAGGGCACCAGGAGTTTTTCAAATATGAAGAAATCGAAATACAATTTGTTAGAGCAAATTACATAAGTCGAAGATATCACATACAAGACAATAAACAGTTTGAGCATGAATCAAACAAATATGAATTGATGAGAGCAATTAGAAGTCCAGTTTCAAATGATATATATATATATATACATATATATATATATATATATATATATATATATATATATATATATATATATATATATATATATATATATATATATATATATAATGGTAATAATCCAGGTAAAAACATCCACAGGGTAGTAATTCAAAGAATTTCAACCGGGTTTATAAAAAGTGCTCAATATCAAATAGAGCTTTATATATAATTATTTTTATTTACACAGACATGTACAAAATCTGCGACACTGGCATGTCGATGTTATCGATCAACAATTATTATAAACTGAGATCTCATCAGGCAGAGTTAGAATCCGATCTTAACCTCAGATCATATAAGGTTCATATTATATTCCAATAACCATTCTGTGAGATATAATTTTTACGGTCCGTTTCATTTGTCTTGTGCCAAACAACATATATGAAAACATTTTTAAAATAACAGAATTAGTCTATTTAATTATTATGTTTTTATTTTTTCAATTTTTCTGATTGTCTTTTTTTGTATTAAAATCAATTTTTTTTTAATAAATATTCCATACGTTTTAGATTCTTCGTCGAATAATCCTTAGGTGTCAAGAGCAAATAAACAAAAAAGCTGAAGAAAGAAGAGAATTAAAGACGGCGGAGAAACGCGCAGAGAACGTCTTTCGCATTATTCCAGGAAAGTCGTTGACGATTTAAATTCAGCAATGCTGGGTGGCATCACAGAACAAAATCGTTCTCTGGCATTTCTACGCCGTTATTTAAAAAATTCTCTTCTTTCTCCAGCTATTTTCTTCAAGAAAGAATCGAAAACGTTCGTAAAACCTATGGAACATTTTTTTATTTTTTTATTTTAATACAAAAACGATTATCAGAAAAATTGAAAACATGAAAAACTGACGAATTCTGTTATTTTTAACAATGTTTGGATAAATGAGAAAGTGCTGCCTAAATACACAATATATAGTCTAAAGAAGTTTTGAATCATTTTAACAACAACAAAAAAAGAAGTAAAATGCAGTTTTAATTCCCAGAGAAACTAACTAAATCCAAGATATTGCAGACTTAACATTTGTTGGGAAATTCATAAATATAAAAATAAGTAAATAAAATTTTAAAAAAATAATAAATAAATAAGATCTAACAGTAAAACAAAAACAGGAGACCTTACGCGTCTAATATTAACACGGAGATCATCAGCTGTTTACCATGTGACTGTACTCATTGTAAAACTTTACTTTTATTATTATCTTTCGGCCTGGACAAAGCTCAAGTGTTGCTGAATACTAAATATTTATATAATAAGTATATATATATATATATATATATATATATATATATATATATATATAGATAATAATTTTTTTATTCATGCAGACATGTACATAATCCGCGACCCTGGCATGTCGATGTTATCGATCAACAACTCTAAAAAACTGAGAGATCATCAGACAGAAAAAGAAAATCTGGTCCTTCCCTCAGATCATATTTGGAAAGAATAAAGTCGAAAAAAAAGGAAACGAAATTCAAAATTTAAGATTGGAGGGTCACGTGGTCAGATTTGAAACGGTCGAAAATTGGAAATGTACATTTGTGAACTCATGTTAAAAATTTCAAATATTTTGATTATTTAAAATGAACTACTTTCTCTCTATACCACTGGGGACTAACAAATAAAAATCAATGACAGATAGTTAAATGGAAAACTATCAGAAAAAACAGTACTTGTTGTTTCTTAAATGCACACTGTTACCTATACCTAAGTGAAAAACTTGAGATAGTTAGATTCAGTGATAGAGGTAAACTTATAAACAAAAGAAAAGACACCTCAATTAATTGTAGGCACAATAGATCACACCTTCTTTGCGATTATAAATTATTACATGTTGAGCTTAAACACTGAACGTCTGTTAACACTATATATATATATATATATATATATATATATATATATATATATATATAATTATTTAATAATGTATATATATATTTATTTAATAATATATAAATATATATATATATAATTATTTAATAATAAATATTAAATAGTTATCTACATACGTATACGTTTCATCCTTGCGGAATAATTAGTGTAGAGATAACCATTCGAGCCGGTCGCACGATTCGAACCCCGGAACGAGAGTTGCTTGTTTATAATTCCAAATCCGATTCTTTAACCGATGAAGCCGGCGTTAATAATCATACGAAATGATGCGAAATAAACTTATTTATGTCAGTAAGCTAACATTTTAAGTAGCCGTACGAGAGTGTTTTACATAGAGGAAAGTTGCATTTTTGCCAAAGTTGACGACTGTTTTATATCGCATTAAAAGGGCCCAGTGAAACGGGGGCTATAAATAATTATTTAATAATAAATATTTAATTTTTATTTACATACGTATACGTTTCATCCATGTGGAATCATCAGTGTAAGGGTAACCGTTCAAGCTGGTCGCACGTTTTGAATCCTGTAACGAGACATGTTTGTTTATCTCAGAATCCGACGTTGTAACCGATGAGGCAGGCGTGAACCCTTTTGTATTTTATGCCAAATTAAAAAATATGTCTAAATACCCTTTCTTTACTGGTAGAATACCTCATTTCAGACCCCAGACAATGTCGGGTCATCAGGAGAGAATACGCACCGTTTCAGGGCCTTTCCCTCGACGTCTTTTTTTGCGTATCGCCCCCCCCCTCACTGATGTGAGGTCCCATTATCTTGACTTAATAAATGAACAAATAAACATCTGTTGGCCAATAAGGAATTAGAAATTTCATGTTTAAAAAATTAATAAAATTTTACAAAAACTATTTTTGAATTTGTCAAAACGTTGAATGATTATTGATTGATCCATTATCAGTTATCTTAATAGCAATGTTTAAAAAGTCCTTAAATTCCATGAGCGATGTTTCTGATAAAATGGGTCAGAAATTGCTGTTTCCTGGGTCGGGCGTTGTTTCACCTTGAGCAGAATATAGAGATCTTTGTATATATACATATTTTCTTTTTCTTTTTTTTATTGTCATATCATCAATAACAGTGCCGCCATTTGATGAATGACATCTTTATTAACGGAATATATGCCCCGAAAACAAATCCGCCTTTAAAATGTCCGCAACTACTTCAAATGGGTTATTGAGAATGCAAAAGAGTCTTCTGCCTAATCTGTTAAATTGACTTCGTGAGTTTAAATAAAAAATAAATGTACTGAGCAGATGTGAGACCTCTATTCCAATTATCGTTAATGGTAATGGGGTAATCTCTTTAGCATCTAAAAAAAAACCTTTCGCAAAGAACTTCGCTACAAACTCCACTCTTTGCGATCAGGGCCATCAACTTCCGGAATTTCCTCTTATAATTAAAAATACTCTTAGCCATATAGATATGTCGGTTCAATCTTTTACTACGTGAGGATATTTGGCAAGAATTATAAAGCCAGAGATGATTTGTTACGAAATTTTTAGATGGGGGTTCATAATTCGTACATTCAAATACACATCCAAACATAAGAAAATATATTTTCCACTGAAAATTGAACATACCAGTTTCAATTTTTTTAGATGAAGATTGGTAATTCTGATTATTTGATTGTTCAGTTTAATGTGTTTAACGTTTCGGCCGATGTACCCGCCAACTTTGATTCAGATGCATCTTTCGAATGTTGACATTTTCTAATCACTTGGGAATCTTTATGTATTTTAAGAAAAAATAATTACTTAACAAACTATTGTCTTAACTTGGATTTCCATTCAAATAATAATCATTACATTTAAGTTTAACTTGAAATGAATAAAAATCAAATTTATTTTTAAATTTTATTTTATTATATTCTTTGTAAAAAGAGTCTTAAATTCCTTTAATTTTTAATTCTCTATTGAATGATATTGATATTGTCATAGTTGTTTCCGTTCATTGACAGTAATGTGGTTATTGAATTATCAACCCTTTGTTTTTGGAAACTTTTGTTTTGGGATCGCTTGTACGTGCCGGATGTTAGAATTTCTTTTTGATATTTTTTTGTGATTTGGCTGAGTTTTTCTTGACTTTTGGGGGAGCTTATTCAGTGGGCTTTTGGATGTTCACCCGAGTTTTATTCTTGATATTTAATTTTGAGTTGTATAACAATAAAGTTTAAGCTTGTAGTTCCCACATTTCTACATTTAGGGTGTTAGTACTTTACTGAACATTTCAGAAGACTTCTTTGCATAGATTTTACCTTTCATATGCATTGTTTTCATTTAGCAACACATTCAGAATAAAGGATTTTCGTGTAGGTACTGGAATTTGTTCAAGTATGCTTTGAATTATCCTAGAAACGCATGTGAATTTTCTTTGTTGCGAAATAGACATTAAATCACAGTATAGTATAATTCTAATCTGCGATTTTATTTATTTATGTCGCTATTATCATTTTTTTGATAACTATTTAGCGGTTTGAATAGTGAGCTTCATTTTGCTTAGGAAATTGATTCGCATAAAAATCGATCAGTAGTATATAAAATAAATGTTTTCATACTATCACATATATATATATATATATATATATATATATATATATATATATATATATATATATATATATATATATATATATATATAAAAGCCGGCATGGGATGTGGGTTTTTTTTTTTAGAAATGTCTTGATGTGTTTAGTGTTTATTTTTATCGTTTGTGATGTGGTTTGTACTGTTGGAATGCCTAGTTTGTTAAGTGTGTTGCATATGGATGTGTTATTGGAATGCGTGAAGGGGTCTGTCTATGAGAGAGTTGTTTGGTGTTTGATTTTTTTGTGTGTTGTTTTTGGAGAATATTTGAAAGGCTTTCTTCTTGGCATTTAATATAAAATGTGTTGGGTATTGCAGTGTTTTTAAGGAATAAGTGATGTGCTTTATTTCTTCATTTATGTATTTAGGACTGCAGATTCTAAGAGCGCGTAGGAAGAAGCCTATAATCATACCTGTTTTTATCTTTGGACTGGCTTACTTTAAAAAACTGATTTTTTCTCAAGGGGAGATATGCCGTAAAACAAAATAACCAAACCAAATACCATGAATACATATTTGAAAACATAAAGAACTTGAAGCATCAAAACTTTTACCAAATAGACCGGATTTGGCATTAAATAACCCGAAAATGGTGGATATGCCATGAAGTAAAATAACCAAACCAACCACCATGAATAAATATTTGAAAACATAAAGAACTTGAAGCATAACAACATTTTACCAAAATTACCCTATTTGGCATTAAACAACCAAAAAAGGGTGGATATGCCGTCAAACAAAACAACCAGACCAAACACCATGAATAAATATTTGAAGACATAAAGAACTTGAAGCATAAAAAGTTTTATCAAAATGACCGGATTTGGCATTAAATAAACCGAAAAGGGTGGATATGCCGTAAAACAAAACAACCAAACCAAACACCATGAATAAATATTTGAAGACATAAAGAACTTGAAGCATAACACTTTTACCAAAATGACCGGATTTGGCATTAAATAATCCGAAAAGGGTGGATATGCCGTAAAGTAAAACAACCAAACTAAATCAAACCAAACACGAGTACATATGTACATAGTAATGTCATAGTATACCCTAACATGACTTGCAAAGTCTTGTTAAATAATTGTTATTGAATACTTTCTTTATATTCTTGTATATAACTACTTACTGGATGGGGTACTAGTGTAGTCTTTTTACGAACATGGCATAGCGACAGAGAAAGAGATAGAATGCAATTTTATCAGTGAACTATAGATTACAACAACATCAAAAATGTTGTCACGACTATCAACTTGTAGCTAATGCGCTGTGAAACATTTAGATTATGATCGTATACATTTCCAGGGTCAAGAAACACCAAGCAACGGTAGGTGAGGCGGATGCCGAACGAGATGAAATTGATTTTGATTAAATTGTGTAATGCATTGAATAATTGCTTGAATTTAGACATTCATTAATGCGATTTGATGTCTAGTTTACTAATCATTTTTCTTTAAGATGCAGAATGTGTAATACTTTATTAAACTTCAAATTTTCATTTTGTCTGTTTCAATAATTACGCTATAATCTGTTACCTTCGGTAGGTGCATTTGATACTAATAAAATAGATTATATAAAGTTAGGTATGTGTATATGTTTATATATTTGTATGTTCAGAATTTCCCCTACGAACTACTTAACCGATCATTATGAACTTTGGTACACAGCTGCTAGACATAAAGTGTCGTAATGTGGGCTATATACAGTTTAATTTAGTTTCATGCAAAGTGGGTAAAAAGGGTGTGGAAAACTATGTTAACACTAAGATAACTCCGATTTTTATGAAATTTTAACAATAGGTTACATAAATTTACATGTATTCGACACATTTCAGTTTCTTTGGGGTAGTTTAAAAGGTTTTAGGAGGAATAATATATGTACAACTCCCTATTTGAAAATTAAAATATATCTAATTTGTATTGAATTCGATCCATAGTCATTAGAAACCAATTTAACAAGATACCGTGAATTTCAGTTTCTTCTCAAGACCTTATAAGCTTACGTCTTAAATTTTAGACATTTTCGATAAACAAAATAATGTAATCGATTTTGATCAGTATCGTTATATCGTAATTTTAATGTTCGTAAAAGGATATAAAGTGGTTTAAAACTTTTACGTTCGAGGACTTAATTTAACCCGTGCTGGGATGGGTATTCTCCTTGTTATTATGGCCTCGTAACTCTCGCTTCCCTTATTTTGACCTTTAGTCATCACATTCCATGAGCGATATTTCTGACAAAGGGGGGATAATTGCTGTTTTCTGGGTCAGAATCTATCCACTGTTGGCTAGTTTTTAACCTTGAAGTAGTATTTTTTTAGCTTCTTACATCAAGTGCCTTCATGCCTTGTCTTGATTGATTTCCATAAAAAATGTTTTAGAATGCATTTACCTTTTTTCTAAATTCATGTTAGTGTTCTACCAAATTTAAAATTATACATTTAGTGAGCCATGATTTTTATGTGAGATACACGAGAGATCATTACTAGCAGAAATGTATGAATATATTTTTAATCAAAAAAATTGTCTCGAACTTTCGACAAATAACAGAGCTCTCTAGAAATTGAAGAGCATAAATGACAAAGGAAAGATTGAGGAAAAGATGTAGACGAATAGGATATTAAAAGAAGGCTACGTGTTCTGGCTGTGATGTCACTGAAATAGAAAACGGACGTGGCAAATTGGTGAAGAGAATCGGGTGTCTTTCGTCTGAACCACCAGAGAGCGAGGTTGGGTTTTGGGATAGCTGCTCGTTCACCCATGAGAGGAGGTGGGGGCTGTTTTATGCGTCAATCTGTATGCTCTAAAGAACAAATTAAAATATCCCAACAGATGTTAAAAACCTAATTGTATTTGTATTATTTAGATTGTTTGGACTATTATTCTCATCTTGGTTGTTATTCTCACAACCTTTCGGCCGATATAACCTCCGACCTTCTTCATGTATTTTGACAATGGTGGAAAGAATGTTTTTTGTTGTTTCTCTCACGATTCACTACCGTTAGAATTAAAAATGTGTGATGTTTTATGAAATGGAAAGAACGTCGAGTCGTTTCCATTTTATTTTCATTAATTCGGGTCCGTACATCGTGCGGAAAAAGAACAAAAACATTCTTTCCACGATTCACCATTGTCAAAATACACGTGAAGAAGGTCGGAGGTTATATCGGCCGAAACGTTGTGAGAATAACACCCAAGATTAGAACAATAGTCTGAACAATGCAAATAATACATAGCAACAATCTTCATCTAAAAATATTCAGAAACTAATTGTATTTGTTAATTTAGTTTTAATAACGTTCGTAAAAGTGGTTATTGATAAGAAGACAGCGATGGATCGAACAGGATATGCAAACCTTTACTGCCACATCAACACCGAAACCTGACCAGTGAATCCCATCAATAAAATAGACGAACTGTGAGGGATCGAGAAGAAGGCACCGTGGATATCGAAGGCCCCCACGAATAATTATTTTTCGAAACAATTGTATCGATGACCCTAAATAACCGTAAATATGTGTTATACCATGGTATAACACATATTTACGGTTATTTAGGGTCATCGATACAATTGTTTCGAAAAATAATTATTTTGATTTATTGTATTTGTTTTACTCGAGTAACTCGGTGCCTTTTGGCCAAGATCAAAGTGTAGTATCTTTTCCGATGGATACTGCACCCCATAGACCGGTATTGTCTTGGCCTTCAGGGCTTGATGTACGCCTGTCTATGGGTCTGTCCTGTGCAGTTCTAGGAGGTCCACCCTCCCAGGCTTCGCCTCCCCTCTTTGGGGAGGAGTAAGTTTATTGCTTACTGCCTGAGGCGCCCCTACTGGGAAATGCCGACGAGGCTGCCCAGGCAATTTTTAATGGCCAGAGTGCTCACCTCTCGGGCGCTGACTTTTCAAACCCCACTTTCCTGACCCGACCTTGGATCACATCTTACTTGTGGGAGTAAGATAAAACTGGCCTTGTGGAGAGGAGTAAATAAATACTCGGGTAACTCGGTGTTGCCAGGCGTGGCTAACAAAATAGAACAGTTTAAAAAGTAGGTGTAAACTTATCTCTCTTTACTTCTCCATCCGACTGTCGCCCCTCTTTTTTTCTCTCCCTCTTTATTTGTTATGATATAAGATATTGTAATATCACTTCCGTTGGGGTCATCAGGGGCCAAATTAGTGTACGGGGGGTGGGTAAAAGATTATTTATTTTCATTCTTACTCGTAGTTGTTTCAAAAAGAACACTGAAAATAGGTCAAACAGTCAGTCAACTTTCTTTTCTTCATGTCTTGTTTTACTTATTTTTTCTTTCTTTCTCTTATATTGAGCCAGTTGCCAGAGAGAGAGAAAGAGAGAGAGACCGATAGAGAGAGAGAGAGAGGGAGAGAGAGAGAGAGAAAGAAAGAGGGAGATGGGGAAGTTGGAGGGAGATGTAGAGATAGAGAGAGGCAGTCGGAGGGAAAGGTAGGGAGAGAAGTTTTAAAAGAAATATGTTACACACATTTATTTTCTATTGTGTTATTTATCCCCCCTCTCCCGGGGAACGTTGGGTAGCCCTTCAAGTTCACGAATAAAATTAATTGCTGGGGCAGCCAATCGCTTGTACTGTAAAAAAAAAAAAGACGCATACGTGTCGGAAAAATCGGTTCAATTGTTGAATTAAGTTCTTATCGAGTTTGCAAAAAGTTTGCAAAAAGAGGGTTTCTTTTTTACTGTTTTTGTTTTGGGTAGGAGATTTATGTAGTGTGTGGGTGTATGTCTGTGCGTACGTATGTGTATGTGTGCGCATGCTTGCGTGCGCGCGCAATGTTAGTGACGACGTTGGCCGCCAGGGTGCGATGACGCAATTAAATGCCAGCCAGCGATTGGTGGCAACAGGCACAGATTTCGCGCCGACGCAAAATTGGAATGACGTGTCGGAAAACGGCAGGAGAGATTTTTGCCACTCTGCCTCGGCAGCAAGCTTCACGGCCTCGACACAGACTCGTGCAGAACCTACCAAAAAGACAAAAGAAAAACTAAAATCGCACCGATGAAAACTCGACAAAATGAAGGGAGACGATGGGGAAGAAGGCGATGGTGATCCCACCTGTTTAATTAATTACACGAAGGTGTGTTTTCTACGTACCGCCACCCGACGTTAGTAGCGGCGATAACCCCCCAACCCACATGCAGCTACCATCGTTATTCTTGTCTATATGGTTTCAAAGAATTTCTATTTAATAAAAATTTATAACACCATGAATAATTCGTGTGTTGTGATATGAAAGTGATTTCTCACGATTTTAGTTTCCGACACCTGCCGTCATCCACGGACACCACCCCTGCTTAATATCGATAAATACTTCCAAATGCACCATGCCAGTTAAATCACGTATCTTTTTCTTTCTTTCATTCTTCTTCTCTTTCATTCTTTCTCTCTTTCTTTCTTTATTTCACCCTCTGTTTTCAACATATTTTCTGTTTTTCTATCTTGAAATCCCCCTCCCCCTCTCTCTCCCTCTGTCTGTGTATGTGTGTCTCTCTCTAATCCATTCTCTCTTTCAGTTGTTCCTTCTTTCGTTTCAGTTTTTCCGTCCTTTCCGGTCTCTTTGCATGCCCTTCCTTCTTTCTTTTCGTATCTCTCTCTTTTTAGTTTGCCTTCTTCTCAATGTTGTTCTTCTTTTCCCCTATCTCTTTCGCTCTTTCCGTCTCTCCCTCTTCTTCTTTCCGTTTTCTTATTCCTTTTTAGTCTTTCATTCGTTTTCTCCATTACCTCTTTGATTTCTCTCTAATAGTAAACAAAGAGATGTTCACCGAAAGGTTTGTCTTGACCTTAAGTAAAATTTACTTTGAATTCCTCTTTCTGGGTAGCAGACACATACGCACACATGTAAATGATATATATAATATTCAATTATATTTTAATATTTTACCTACAAACGACGTCGTCTCGTGCTTTCGGCACTCCTCGGTGTAAAGAAAATGACAATCTAAGATGGTCACAGGTTCACAGATACACCTTGAATCTGTAAGCGAGCGCTTAAGCCACCTGGCCATGGGCAGTTGTCACGTGATCACAGAGAAATTAAGTTATATTTACGCTAAGAGCGACGGGTATATATATATATATATATATATATATATATATATATATATATATATATATATATATATAGAGAGAGAGAGAGAGAGAGAGAGAGAGAGAGAGAGAGAGAAATATGATACTTAGAAGGCAATACCATGCAGAGGTGTGACGGATAGACACAAGTTGGAGCAAATAAGACATATAATCGTGGAACAAATTAAATAGTTTCACCCTTAATACAATATATACATACATATAAATATATATATATATATATATATATATATATATATTCTTTTCCTTCATTTAAACCTTTTATATATATATATATATATATATATATATATATATATATATATATATATATATATATATATATATATATATATATATATATATATATATAAAACTAAACGTAGGATGTATACTTTTAAAACTTTGAATCTATCCTGAAATAATTAAAACTCAATATACGGGATATAGCAATTGTATAGATAAATAATAAAAAAAAAGATTATATTCGAAATTGTAGCAATTATTTTGAACTAAATTCCTCAGAAATTTATTTACTGGGGTCCATGGAAGATTTTAAGATGGCCTCAATTTTCCAACCCACACCCTAACCAACTTTATCTCTACGGCACCACAAATCATTCTATAGGATTAATCCCTCTTGGATTTACAATATTTTGACAACATTTGACGCAGTGTCTACGAACTCTTAACGGTGATTTTTTTTGTCTCTCCATTCTTTAGATTTTCCTCACTTTTGTTACTGGACTCTTTTCTAATTGGACATATTTTGCATTTTAACAAACTTCTCATACACTTACACCCACTTTCTATTATTTTTCATATTTTCAAATCTTTTATTTTGGCTACTTCCCTGCCAACTTATCTATCTATGTACCTCCTCTGATGATAAAATTCCAATCTTTGAAAAGCCTGGCTAAAGGAAAGAAAAAATAAACATGCTTTTATTGAATACACCTTGCATTGAACTATTGAAGATAAAATAGATTTGTCATTCTAACATTTTCTATTCCTCTTTTTATCTATCTATCCATTTATCTATCTATCTATCCATATATATATATATATATATATATATATATATATATATATATATATATATATATATATATATATATATATATCAAATATGCTAGATTCGTGAAGGATGGAGTGTTTTTGGTAAGACATCTTGAGATCTGGAGTAAACGAGTGGTAAGCGATCGTAAATGTACCGGAAGAGCCCTGCTCCAGGACAAAATAAATTATAGCTTAAATAGCTTAAACATGTTGGTTTGAGTATTTTTTAAAACTTTACCTATATATATATATATATATATATATATATATATATATATATAGAGAGAGAGAGAGAGAGAGAGAGAGAGAGAGAGAGACAGACAGACAGACAGACAGAGAGAGAGAGAGAGAGAGAGAGAGAGAGATTTCACTTATAAAATAGATTATTCAGTGAAGACCGGGGTTAGGCCAATAAAAACTAGCTCGATAATACTCGATTACAGAGTACAGAGCATTTATATGCGATTTTACGAAGGCTTACCAAAGCATTCCGTTCAGGAGACCAATGATCACCATGAAAGACTTTTTCTTACAAATATTATTTATTATTGTTTTTTTCCTACACGTGTTTCACTTCCAAGCAGGTACTTGTTTGGCAGATCACCAGGGAAATTAAATGTCTGGAATAAGGTTTCAACAACCGACAATACACAATGTGGCGTTGCATTAATTGCGGTCACTTAAGAAGGGAAGAGGAAAAAAATAAAAAAAATAAAAAAGTACAAAGATAAACAAGGAAAACATAGAAAATGTCTTAGAAAAGTAGCTCGTGCATTATTTCTGCCACCAAGCCAACAAGCAAATAATTGGTCCCAAATGCATTCACCCCCCCCCCCCAAAAAAAAAACGGAACAATGTGCAATAATACACTTTCACGTCGGGCAGCACAATCATGAAAAAATCTCCCCCCCCCCAAACAAAAAACTAAAACATTCACGACACCGCTCACAAGTTACCATTTCAAGCCACTGATAGTATGGGAATTCTACATGTCTTCCATCACAAAGATAGGCAACATAAATGTTCGTCCGGAATGCCTGCAGTCAGACGAACCTTATTTCCAGGGCTGACTTGTTCCCCTTCGAGATAAACACACGACGAGGTGAACGAACATCAATCCCGCAGAATCTCTCCTTTATTTTAAGAAAAAAATCTTAATTATTATCTTAATTAGTAGACAGAAACTATTTATTCAAAATACTGTTTCTAAAAAATTCTATTATAAAAATTATTCTTTATGAAAATTAATTATCTAGCGTCTGGGACCTCATTTTACATTTTTGGAAAATATCTTTCATTTAATTTACTGCCGATTATATCCCGCAGAAATTATTTTGAAAAATCATTCATATATTAAAAATAAAATGTTACTACAAACAATTTTCTACAAAAATCTAGTTATTATTTTGAATAATTTAAAATATTTCCCTAACTGCTGTGTCTGTTTACAATACTCTGGGAAAAATATTATTCTATATACCATAAATAAATATTACTACGGAATAACGTTATTAGAAATATAGTTTCTATTTTTTTTTAAATCATTTTTTAATGGACGGGGTTATTTTTTACCACTTCATGGGAAAATATCACTCTAACTCGTTAAATGACGGGATACTTTGTTATTACTAATATAAAATCCCAATACAAAATACTGTTTACAAAAACCCTTGTTTCTATTTTTAGAAATTAAGTCCGTGTTGGCATGCATGCTTTTTTTTTTAATTATTTTTTTCTCGATTCCTGCCACCTATTATTTAATCTAATTAAAAACTAATTTAATTTAATTTTACCTAATTTAATTAAATAGTGATAGCATCCAGATTATTATTTCTTTTTTTTTTTTACTTATTCCTAGAATTGATCTATTCCTTTCGCAGTATACATATGAGTGGGCTAGTGAACCCAGTTCAGCAGCAAAACACCTCGAAAGATATTATATATCTCATAAATAAAATGCCGCATATTGTTTTTTAAAGAAATCCCCCCGGAAGAGCTGTACATGGCAATTATTACCATTGAGGAATTTTCGGAATGGGTTAATGATCATGATCAAGGGGTACCTAGAAATAGGTATATGACTCCACCGTCCTTCACTCTGATTCTATATAATTGCTAACTTTACTTTAATGCCATAGATAAATTACTTGAAATTCCCAATGCATTTCGTATAATATATCTATTTCTGTGAATAATTGTGATTTATTATTTATTATTCAATTATCTATTTATATGTAACAAAATCCCCCCTCTACTCTGCTGAAGAAGTATTTACTATAGTTGACTATCAATGGGCTTTATTCCGATAGAATATTCCCACCTTATCACCCCACCCTAAGTCCCAAGCCTCCGCTGATAATCGAATCAAGTCATCTCTTAGCATAAGTACGCGTTACTAACTCATAGCCTCTATATTATACGCTAATTATTACCCCAGATTGCCTCAGGAAGGGCCCATTGGTCCTCTGAACGGAATGCTTTGGTAAGCCTTCGTAAAATCGCATATATATATATATATATATATATATATATATATATATATAGTGAGAAGCAGCTGCTAGAGAAGAGCGTTTGTATTTTCCCATGAGTATGCCATTCCTGCACTTGTTTTCCATGTCGACAGTATGGGGTAAAGTACACAATAGTTCATGAAAAATGAAGTGTTGTGATGGACAAAATGTCTGAAAAGATGACAGACGGAAAACAAGTCAAAATGCAGGAGAAAAACAAAAAACAAAGATTTTTTTTACCGGTTTCGTTCGTGGGGAACGTCTTCAGAAAATGAAGAATACAGAAAATTCACCCAAACACAACGGGAAGCCCTCAGTCTAGGCCTTAAATTCGCCACCGGCTCACGTAAAGGTGACATTGTTGACACTCTTACCAAAAATTACAGACACGGCGACTCCGACTTTGACAAAGGCTACGTCCAAGGTCTCATTACCGTTTCTGCTGGCTTACCAGACAACAGCTCCATTCCACGGAGATACTCTGAAGCCATCCAAGAGCTTACCCAAAACAAGGACATCCACATCACCCACGCTGATAAAGGCGGTGGTGTTGTAATCATGGACGCAGACGAATACCAACACAAAATCATGCTCTTACTAAACGACGACAACATCTACACAAAAACCACCTCACAACAAATAATCAAAGACACACAACACTTCAAACGCGAAGTAAGGAAGATTTTATCGGATTACCCTCCCTGGATTAAACTCCTGGAACATCACCCCAGAACTCCAAAACTCTATGGCCTACCAAAAACTCACAAAAATGACATCACCATGAGACCTATCATATCGGGCATTGGCAGCACACCCCACAAACTAGCCAAAAAATTAGCAGAAATACTCACTCCCCTTCTCGGCTCTATTAGCCCCGCCCATCTAAAAAAAACTCCGGAGACTTGCTACAAAGACTCAAACACATCAATATGAATAACCTCACTATGGCCAGTTTAGATATTAAATCTCTCTACACTAACGTACCTATAGCTAAATGCCTCAGATTCCTAAAAATTCATCTTATCAAATCCAAAATTTAACTCCCCCCTCCCCACCACTTAAATTATCAAACTATGCCATCTAATAACACAACAATGCCACTTTACTTTTAACAATATTCTATATAAGCACAAATTTGGTCTACCCATGGGCTCCCCCCTCAGTGGAGTCCTCGCCTGTCTTTTCCTAGAATTCCTAGAAAACGGTCCTTTCAAATCTATTCTACCCAAGAACTCCCACTACTTTAGGTACATAGACGACACACTCCTTATTTACCCACATCACATTAATCTCCCCGACATAGTCGAACAACTCAATAAAATAGAACACACCATTTCTTTCACCTCCGAACCAGAAATAACCACATCCTTAACTTCCTTGACATCACTCTTCATAACACCCCTAATGGCCTGGACTTCTCAGTCTTTAGGAAAACTACTAACAAAAATGACCTCATACATTTTTACTCTGACCACAACAAAAATATTAAATCCGGAATGATTATTAGATCGTTTATCAGAGCTCTTAGAATTTGCAGCCCCGCCCATCTCCACAATTTAGAATCCTATATTAAAAAAAAACTACCAAGCTCTAAAATACCCTCATTCCTTCATCCTTAACGCTAAACAAAAAGCTTCCAACATCCACAAAAAAGACCGACCCCACAAAAATATCTCCTCACAAAATAACGGAAGAAAACAAATCTTACTTAGTTCTCCCCAATAACCCCATATCCATCTCCCTACAGAAACACTCAAACCCGACATGAAAGTAGTAACATCCACCTCAAAAACTATCAAAGACCTACTTAATACGAAACCCCGTTCCCAACCACCCCCCAAAGACACCTCTCACTCTGCTGGCATCTACAAAATAAAATGCGCCGCATGTCCGATGTTCTACATTGGGGAAACATCCAGAAACCTGAGATCTCGCATTTACGAACACAAGCGGGACCTCAAGCACGACATTTCCACTAATGCTCTAGTGATACATAGGAACACTCTCTCCACCAATTTAAACTTTTCAGACTGCACTCTCCTCAAGAACGAACACTCTCTCTCACGTCGCAAATGCATAGAAAGCGCGACTATCCTCCTTTCATCACCTTCAAACTTCAACTTAAGACACGGATCCTATACTCTAAGCAGACACTTAGCTATAGCTGCACTAAAACAATGCAATATATTACACCACTGCACCTCTGACTAAGTATCTATATTTATATATATATATATATATATATGCATATACATCTTGGAAAATGTTGTTTTGTATGTATGTATGTATGTGTATGGATATATACACACATATGTGTGTATATGTTTACATTTACACATGCGCGTGTGTGTGTGTGTTTATATATATTTATATATTTTTTTGTGATTATTGCAAGCTCTCATTTACAATCTAACCTTTTTTAAATACATCTCTCTTATTTTTCTATTTTTAAACCCATTTATATTTTTGTTTTTCTCCTAACCTTTAACTTGTCTTTCCTTTTTATCTTCTTTTTTCATACATTTTTCACACCTTAGCTTTTCATTTTCATGAATTGCTCTTTAAAAACCTATTGTTGACAAATCAGCTTGACCCATCCCTGTTTATTTCTTATTAATCTTTAGGTGCTAACTTTCCAATGTGTCAATTTCATCCCCACCCTTTCTGTTCACCGTAGCTAGGTTCTCTGCCGCCTTCCTCCCCCCACCGCCTTTGAAGAATGTATCACCTACTTATCATGTCCCAACATCACTTAATGTCTCCTCACATGATCCAAGCAGATAATTTTCCCCCCTCATCCCATGTGTGTGCCTTCAATATAAAATCAAATTTATTTTCTGTATTCTTCATTTTCTTAAGACGTTCCCCACGAACGAAACTGGTCAAAAAAATCTCTTGTTTTTGTTTTTCTCCTGCATTTTGACTTGTTTTCCGTCTGTCATCTTTTCACACATTTTGTCCATCACGACACTTCATTTTTCATGAACTATCGTGTACCTTACCCCATATATATATATATATATATATATATATATATATAAAGGAACTCGGTGTAGCCTGTTAGAAATAAAAATATAATATTACATTTGGTAAGGTGTATATGTTAATTTAAAAGTGCTCAATACCCTAGCTAGAGCAGGTGTTTCAACCCGGCGTTGCCCATTAGGAAATAACTCCAATATGTTTTGTTATAGTATTGCATACTAGACAAGGAACTCGGCGTTGCTTGGGAGCAATAACAATAATAATATAATATTACATTTAGTAAATGGTATATGTTAATTCAAAAGTGCTCAGTATCATAGATAAGGCAGGCGTGTTTAAATGCCGCGTTTTTCTGGAGCAATAACTTAAATGTGCTTTCTTATAGTGTTGTTTACAATATAAGAAGAAGAGGAAGGAGCAAAGAAAGTCAGCGTTGCTCGGGAATATATATATAAACAAGTGTCTGTTTTATTATAGTGTTCAGTGGGAAAGGGGGAAGACAAGAAGTTCGGTGCTACCCGTAAGCAATAACTATAAAACTGAAAGCTCAGGTGAATTTCTCACATTTTTATCATCATATTTTTTATACATTAAAACAAATATAGGTTTCATTATATTATTTATGGGGGAAATGGATGAGACAAGAAACTCAGCGTTGCTCGGGAATATATATAAAAAAGTCTGTTTCGTTATAGTGTTGAATGACAGGAAAAGGAAGCGAAGAAACTTGTTGTTGCCAGAGAGCAATAACTATAAAACTGAAAGCTCGTGTGAATTTCTTACATTTTTGTTACCATTTTTAACAAATTAAAACGAGAGAGAAGAATGAGTAGAGGGGAGGGTAAAGAGGGGGGTGAGAGAGGGAGAGAAAGGAAAGAGGGGGTATTGGCAGCGAGAGAGATAGAGATAGATAGAGAAGTTATGAAGAAAGAAAAAGAAAGATGATACACACACTTTTAAACTTCTTGTATTTTATTGTTTATGATCCCGGGCAACGCTGGGTAGCCCTACTAGTCTTATCTAAATAAAAGTCTTAATTGTATCTGTGTGTCAGAATATTCACAAGATACACGTGAAAACCTTACATGATGGTATTCATTGTGACCGGTTATGTAATATTCATTCCATTGTGATCACCAGTGACCAAATTTGTGCACAACGAAGAGGGCGACGGGAGGGGGGGGGGTTAAATTATATTTATGATTTTTCTAGTTAGTAGTTTCAGTCAGCTTTATTTTTCTTTATTTCCTTCGTCTTGAAGGAGTTGCCAGAGAAGGAGAGTGATAGAGAAGAGAAGAGAGAGAGAAGCTAGACGTAGAGAGAGAGAGAAGCTAGACGTAGAAAGAGAGAGAGAGAAGCTAGACTAGAGAGAGGGAGAGAGAGAGCGAGAGAGAGAGAGAAGCTAGACATAGAGAGGGGGAAGGAGAGAGAGAGAGAAGCTAGACGTAGAGAGAGAGAGAGAGAGAAGCTAGACGTAGAAAGAGAGAGAGAGAGAGAGAAGCTAGACGTAGAAAGAGAGAGAGAGAGAGAGCGAGAGATAGAGAAGCTAGACGTAGAGAGAGGGAAGGAGAGAGAGAGAGAAGCTAGACGTAGAGAGAGAGAGAGAAGCTAGACGTAGAGAGAGAGAGAAGCTAGACGTAGAGAGAGAGAGAGAGAGAGAGAGAGAGAGAGAAGCTAGACGTAGAGAGAGAGAGAGAACTCATCCTACTACCACAACTGCAAATAACTTTCTTTTCGCCCACCGTGTGCCTAACATAGAACGGAATTAGTATGAACAGAGTTTATTTTCAAGAAGTCCCATCCATGCAACACATTGCCAAGTGTTTGTTTTTCTTGCAAGCCATAATATAGTTGTCTCCAAATCCAATGTGAACAAATACTTGTCAATAATCGTCCTTATAAGTCATCAAATTAATATTCTTCGTTATTCAACTGACAATCTATCCATCTCATTAACCTTTATCCTCGAGTGGCTTTAGCCTTGATTAATTGTGACTCATGAGTAAATAAAATAAAACTTTGCTAATGCAAACGATCACACCATCATCATTCCCTAACATATTTTTTATATAAACTTCGGTACTTATACAGATTAGGATCCAAGCTAAAATTGATTTGGTGTCGGTGGTTTCCGGATGTTTGCGTTGCCGACCGGAAATGCCCAAGCGCTTATCAATCAGAATGCGAGAAAATAAGTAGACGACAAGTTAACATTATCATTTATTTAGTGATATTTTTCTTAAAGAAACAACTTTTTCATGCAAAAATAAAACGGTACTTATCCAGATTAGGACCAAAACTTAACTCGGCTTGGCGTCGGTTAGCTTGGGTCCTTATCTGGATAAGTATCAAATAAACATTTCACCACTTGTTTTGTGATATTTATCTTAAAAAACAAACTTTTTCATGCAGAAAACACATTTTATAACCCTAACCCTTAACCGTAACACCGTTTTAACACTTGTTCAATAATATTTTACTTTAAAAAAAATTTACGTTTAAAAACAAAGCATTTTATAATCTATTTTGTTTTATTTTACTTCACACAAAAAATAATATTTTTTCGTCGTTAAAAAAACAAATATTTCTTTCATACAATTTGACTAATTTTATTACTTTATTAAAACTAACATTTTTTTGACTAATTGTATTATTTGTTTTTTCTTGATTTTAATGTTGGTGGGTTTTTGTTTTTTTTTCAAGTTGTACATCCAGCCTAGTTTTAGATTTTTGGACGCAGGCAACCGACTTTTCATTCGGCTTTTTCCGTCCGTCTACGTCAACATGCGGAAACTACCGACGCCAAGTCAATTTTAGCTTCATGATCTGATAAATTATACCTTCTGTTTTGCATAGACTATATTTCCTAAATCTCAGAAGAATTGGTGCCGTATCTTTGAAGTTTACTTGAAATATATACACCAACAGGAAAACTCATCTAAATGAAGAAATGCACAGTTGGGCGCATTTCTTACACAAAACGCCCTACTTCAAGACGATCAACTTGTTTTATATATTGCTTATGTGTATGCGATATCAGTCGTAAGGTTAACTAATTTGCATATTGGTTTGAATAAGACATTTTATTACTTAAATATTATTTTTTTTTATTCAGTTTTAATCCAATGATTATTTTGTTTTTAATATAACACCTGGACAAATATTTCGCATTTGCGTTCTAATTTTCCATTTTTTTTTTCTTTAGAAAAAACGATTTTTTTTTCAAAATGTCGCGATCTTTTTCTAAATTCTTTTCCTTTCTTTACGGTCACATTTAAAAGATGAAAAATGTGTATCGACATTACCAAATGTTAATGTGAGTAAATGAGAAAGATTGTGTTTCGTGTTTACAACAAAGTTATGAATTGAATGTTTATTATTTTGAATTCATGTTTAAAATATTTCAAGTCGGGACCCTTGCGAAGCGATAGCGCGTCGGTAAAGTCAGCTAGCCTATTATATAAAGGAATTATATTTCTGTCTGTGTGTTTTTCCATGGTCTTCAGATGGTTGTGGTCTAAAAATACTGTAATATTCATCCGTCTGGGATCAGTACACGAGGAGGTCAGAAAAGTGTATTTTGTTTCAGTCTCACTGGTAAATGTTCGAAAAAGAACACTGAAACTAAATCTAATAGTCAGTCAACTGCTGATGACTTTTTATTATTCGTTCACTTTTTTTTGTTCTTTCTATCAATTCTCAAAGTTTGCGCAAGAGAAAGAGAGAGAAAGAGAGAGAGAGAGAGAGAGAGAGAGAGAGAGAGATGGCGGGGCAGTCAAATTAAAGATTAAGGAGTGTGTTCCAAAAGTAACGTGGCTGGGAATGGGTGTTTATCTCTTCAATTTACCGAGCAAGGTTCCCGGCCAATTCCTGGTAGCTCTGCTCGTCTATTATATAAAGAAAAGTCGTATTTTCCGCCTGTGTATACATCCGGCTAAAACGCAGAAGCTGAATAAAATACACGTACAAAACTTAGTTATTCTGATTTAGTATTACCCAAGTATAATCTGGTAAATGACTAATATTCATTCGCTTGGCTTCACCAGGGAGCAAATCAGTGCATGGGGAGCAAGTACAAAACACTTTCTTATATGCTTCATGGTAAATATTCGAAAAGAAAATTAAAACCAAGTCTAACAGTCCTGATGTCTTTATGTTTTTCTTTCTTGCTTTATTATTTTTCTACTAGTATGCAATATTTCCGCATGAGAGGGGGCAGTGAGATTTAGGGGGGGGGGGGTCAAAAAGATACGTAACTGAGGATGTAGGAGAGTGACTTTTTATTCTTCTATTTTATTAGCCAGAACCCTGCATAATCTGTTATATATATCTTCTTCTTCTTCTTCTTCTTCTTCTTCTTCTGCCTCATCTTCTTTTTTATTATTCTTTCAACCTCATTGGTATAAGCATCGCCATTATCTTTAACCATCTGTTATTATTTCTATGTAATTAGCGATACCTATTATTGTATCCTGTTAATAAGGAAGCTTTCGCACGAAAATTCGCCATTAAAATCGGTGAAACCGAAAACAAGGGTGTCAAATGCCGACCGGATGTGAAAAGCTGAGCGAAGAAATCAATCTGCCAGCCTCGTTCTAACTATCTCCAGTTTGAATCAGTTGTTCAAATATAAAATGGATTTACAAATATTTCTACCATTTTTCACTGCGATATTTACTCTAATTTTCTTTATGTACAGGGTGTTTTAAAAACGTTGATATCGTTTGAGATGCAAATATCACAAACACTATAAAGTTAAGGCAAATAAACCAAGATAAACTTGATGTTGGGCAATCTAAGATTTTTTCCTCCGATTTTGAATAAGAAAATCTAAGATATGTTGATTCAACGAAGGATTTCAAGAATGCTCAATATGCGGACATCGCCTAAGACCCGGCGTACGTCAAATTGCTTGTCCAGATCGTCCTGAACACGCTGCAATATGTTTTGGGCAACAGCATTCAGTGCGATAGTGATGTCTTTGTTTTCAGATTGTTCACAATCCAAATAATAAACGAGTTTTAGTCTTTAAAAATCTATGAAAAATCGTGATGTTTATTTAGTTTAATGCAGAAACAACTCAACTATTCTTTTTGAATTAATTATTGTTACTTTTTATTAATCTTATATATAAAGTAAAGACGTTTTTCCCCTGTACCTTCGCGTCGAATAGGAAAATAAACTCGAACTCAATACGCTACTACAATCGCTACAACATCAAGCTTATTCGCTCGAGCGTGTTCTTAGCAAACTCTACAGTCTTACATCCACCACGGGCAAATTGTTACTTTCGTTCCTCACTCAGTCACTCTCTCCAAAACAGACACCATACAGGTAGTAGCAAGAACATTTCTCTCTAACATTTTACTCCTCCCACGCTACCAGTCTACATCGGGTACAACTACACAACGGATACTTTACACATTTTACACCTTATTATTTATGTTAGGTCCGTCTTCAAATTACAACACAGTAGCATACGTTGCACAGAAAATATAACAGACGCTCCCTTCATTACATGTGCCTACGTCACTTCCGTTAAATACTATTACGCAATCTCATACTCTCAGCCTCGAACAGCGTATACAGTTCACGAAACGCCTGCCACATTCACTACGCTTAAACAGTTATGCCGATTTCCCTTACCGACCTAGACACTACTTCAGGTAATACGCCGTTCCTGTTCTGCTATTTACCATACATCTACCATAAACAACATTACGTTTTACTTACTTTAAAAAAAAAACTTCTACACAATTTGAACCAACGGAATACGTTAAGAAAAAAAAACTGTTACAGATTAACCGATTAACATTCCCTAATTCTTACTTCACACCGATTTTTCCCATTCTTTTAATGGCTATTCATTTACATTATACCTTAACATTTAAAAAATAACTGTTCACTATTCTGAGAAATTTGTAATTCCTATAATAAAGAAACAAATATTACTTTTATAAATTATTATTAAATAAAATACAATAACAATTGCTTTTTGGGATAACTTCCCTCACCGTTAAATACTTAGAGAAAATAAACAAAACATAAACAAACCGATTACATACATTTATTCTTTACGTTTTTCACATTAGTTTACATAAACGACACCAATTACATAAAAACAAATACATTACATTTCATCTCTAAAAAATAATATAAAAAAATTACGTTTTCCTACTAAAACAAAATAAATACAGTTACTTCTACAGATTTTTACCCACCGTAATACTTTACGAAAAAAAAAAAAACCAACGGATTACGTTAAGAAAAAAAACACGGTTACAGAATAGCCGAATTAGATTCCCTAATTCTTGCTTCGCACGGATTCTTCCCATTCTTTTAATGTCTATTCATTTAAATGATAACAGTTCATTTCCAAAAATAACTGTTGACTACTTTGAGAAACTTTTAATTCGTACAATAAAAAAAAACAAATATTATTTTTATAAATTATTACTAACTAAAATACAATAACAATTGCTTCTTTGGGAAAACTTCCCTAACCGTTAAATCCTTTGATAAAATAAACAAAACATAAACAAACCGAAAAGATACATTTTTCCTTTACGTTTTTCTCATTATTACACTTAAAGGACAGCGATTACATAATAACAAACATGAAAAATTTCAACTATAAAAAATAAGATAAAACAATTACGTTTTTACTTACTAATAGAAACACAAAAAACTTTACTTCTACAGAATTTGACCCAACGTAATACGTTCGGGAAAAAAAAGGTTATAGATTAGCCAAATGACATTACCTACTTCTTCCTTCGCACGTATTTTTCCCATTCTTTTAATGGCTATTCATTTAAATGATAACTTTTTATTTTCAAAATAACTGTTCACTATTTTGATACAGTTTATTTCATACAATAAAAATAAATATTATTATTTTTATAAATTATTAATAAATAAATTACACTAACAATTGCTTCCTTGTGAAAAGTTCCCTCAACGTTAAATACTTTGAGAAAATTACCAAAACAGACTAGATACATTTTTTTTAATCCAATGTTGGGGGGGGGGATTGAAATCTCAGCGATTAATTAAAGAGGCCTACAGAGCCCCATTAAAATCACCCCACCCCACATTATCTTTGTATAGACATTCCATTTTCTTTGGCTGAAAAGACAAATGGAAAATGAGCACCACTGAAACACACACATAATTAATGTAACCTGCAGAGCATTACAAATTGTATTCGGATGGTCGGGGAGAAATAAAATGACGATTATATGATTATTTTCAATAAGGAAGAGTATTCGCTATTATTTTAATTGACTGCGATTGAGTGACATGAGTCAAATGCCTAGCAGTGGGGTGTGGCGGGATTGATAGGTTGATGTGGTGGATCTGTTTTGAAAAGTAACAAAATATAAATAAACCGAAAAGAAAAATATTGTATCCGAGAGAGGGGGGCATAAAACACCGAATTGTACAATATATTTAAATCGACAGAAGACTCAGGAATGTGCGGAAAATCCATCAACGTTACTTCTACTATTTCGAAAAGTAAAACAAATAAAACTAAACCGAAATAAAAAAACATGTATTGGGGGGTGGGGGTGGAAATTGCCTATTATATGATTATTTATAATAATAAACACTATTCTCTATTTTTAAATGACTGCGATTGAGTCACATGAGCCAAATGCCTGGTGGCGGACAATGGTGGCCGTGAACAGTGCTGCCCGTTTTATGTTACGATTCACCTTCTGGCGAGCAAATGTATGGGCCGATTAGATATAACTCTTTCTCAAACACTAAATTAGATATTGTTCTTGCATTGCAAAGCATGCTTCACAGAGAAAATGTATATATCCAACAATTTCAGATGGCGATGGAGCATAATGGAGGTGCAACACACATTGAGATCCTCTGACATAGATTCAGTTATCAGTGTGGAAATTCCGGATCCAGTGGCATCTTTTACATGATATCATTAGGCACCATATGATTCATGGACCATGTGGAAACATAAACATGTTCACTCTGTCTCAAAGATAGACACTGCAGTAAGAGATATCCCAGACACTTCTTGAGTGAAACTCAATCGGATACAAATGGCTACCCACAATATCGACAACTATCTCCTTTAGCTGGAGGTTTTGAGACGACAGTTACCCTACCTGGCTACATAACAGTTCCTGTAGACAACCGATGCATTGAACCACATAATAAACTGCTTTGTAAGATTTTTGATTCACATATCAATGTTGAATATTGCAACAGCGTGAAATCAATAAAATACATTTGTAAATATGTAAATAAAGGTAGTGATCAAGATACCTTCACAATTGAAAGTAATGCTCATGATGAAGTTAAGAGTACGAAACGGAACGTTACATATCAACCAATGAAACCATTTGGAGAATACTTAACTTTCACATACATGTATATCATCCCCCAGTTATTCACCTATCAGTTCATCTAGAAAATGGACAGCGGATATACTTTACTGAAAGTACTGCGGCAGATAGAGTTGCAAATCCAACTTCAACCACTCTAACAGCTTTCTTCAAATTGTGTCAAACAGATTTTTTTGCATGTACACTTTTGTACTCAGAAGTTCCACTTTATTATACCTGGGACACAAAAACTAAGGTCTTCAAGCAACGATTACAGGGTACGCGTTAAAAAAACAGAAGTTTCGGGCAGGGTATGCACCGTGCATCCAAATCAATTTCACTGCTTCTGTTTGAGACTGCTTTTACACAATGTTAGAGGTACACAGAGCTTTAATGACCTAAAAACGATCAATGGTCAAGTTATTACTACATTTAGGGATGCATGTAGTGCACATGGACTACTTGAAGAAGCTTTTACTGAAGATTTCCTTCTTAGGGAATGCAATCAACAGCCTGAAGTTGATATAACACTTTCAGACGACATCTTCAATATGGCTTTAGTACATATAGAAGCTATGACTTATAGGATGAATGGTAAAACACTGACAAAATTGGGTCTTACCTCACCTAATCGATCTAAACTGAACTAAATAATGAGCAAATTTATATTTTCCGTACTATAGTTAATACTGTAGAAGATCAGCAAGGTGGCCTGATATTCCTTGATGCACCCAGAGGTACAGGAAAGACATTTGTTACCAAGTTAATTCTTGCTAAAGTTAGGTCAGAAGGCAAAATAGCTGTGGCAGTCACATTATCTGCCATTGCAACCACTCTTCTTCCTGGTGGTATAACAGCTCACTCCACATTTAAGTTGCCATTATCCTTAACAAAAGATGCTGATCCAATTTGTCAAATAGAAAGAGGATCAGATCCAGCTAAAGTTTTACAGAATTGTTCCTTGATCGTATGGGATGAATGTACAATGGCACATAAACAATCGTTCGATGCTCTAGATAAAACATTGCGTGATCTCAAGAAACGTGATGTTGTTATGGGTGGCATAACACTTTTATTATCAGGTGACTTCCGACAAACGCTTCCTATTGTTCCACGTGGAAGTCCCGCTGACGAGCTTAATGCTTGCATTAAATTGTCATATTTGTGGAAGTACATTAAGACTGTAACGTTATTTACAAACATGCGTGTACATCTCAATAGTGACCCAATGGCTGGTGAGTTTGCCTCCCTACTCCTAAAAATAGGTGATGGCAAGCGTGCAACAACCAACAATGGCAAGATTGTTATTACTCCAGGTATTGGCTCAATTGTTTCATCACTCACAGAACTTAGTAGCAAAGTTTATCCAAATATAGCCGAAAACTATGTGCATCCTGAATGGCTAACGGAGAGCAATTCTAGCTACTGAAAATGACATGGTACATGTCATCAATCAACAACTGCTTGATGAAATGCCAGGTGATAAACAAACTTTCACTTCTGTGGATTCTACTCTCGATGACGACCAGGCTGTACAATACCCTACAGAATTTTTAAATTCATTAGAATTGCTTGGTATGCCAACACACAAATTAAAGCTGAAAGCTGGATGCCCAATTATGTTACTCCGGAATCTTGATGTTCCAAGGCTATGTAATGGAACGAGACTGTGTGTTAAACGCATGAAACCTCATGTGATAGAAGCTGTAATACTAACTGGTGTGGCAAGGAGCAAACTGACATTCCTTCCCAGAATACCCATTATTCCGTCGGATTCTGCAATAGAATTTAAAAGGCTTCAGTTCCCAGTTAAATTGTGTTTTGCCATGACAATTAACAAGTCCCAATGACAATCATTGGCAGTGGTTGGTCTAAACTTGACTTCACCTTGCTTTAGCCATGGGCAGTTTTATGTAGGATGTTCAAGGGTAGGATCTCCACAATGTCTATACATATTGTCACCAGAAGGTAAAACATCAATCCTATTTTAATTACTTAAATTACTTCCAGTGAAATGATTTATTTTCTGAATCTATTTATTTAACTTAAAAATTACAATCAGGCTGTTATATTTCCCCGGGCAACGCCGGGACACGGGTCCTGCTAGTATTGAATAAAGTTCAGTTTAAGTATAAATCGGATTGTGTTCTTTTCTTTTCTTTTTTAAACATTAAAAAAAAGTGTTTTAAACATTTCTCAAAGCTATCATTCATTATCGACAGCCTGAGTTTTCGGCATGTCTCGCTTGCATCAAAGTGTGTGATGTTATTTTCAATCGAATGTCGAAAGTCGTGGATAAGCCCCACAGTGACCTTCCAGTGTTAATTTCTATTAGATCATCCACCAACCAATTATAAATTATTCACCGTTTACATTTCTGTCAAAGAAAAAGGGTCATTAATTTGCTTCTTGGCGATCACATACACCACATTTACGTAATCAAGGCAAATGAAACTAGATAAGCTTAATGTCGAGCACTATAAGGTTTATTCTTTCGATTTCGATGCTCATCCCACGAAGAATTTTACGAATGTTCAATAAGCACACCACCTGAGCACGGCACACATCAAAGTGTTAGTCCAGTTCCACCTAAAACACTGTAAAAGTACCCAGTGCAGTAGTGATTAGTTGTTTGAGTTCTTCTACGTTTTCAAGTAGAGGAGTGGCATACACCTGTTCATTCGCAGAAAGAATTTCAAGATGTGAGGTCAGACGAACTTGGCGGTTATTTCAAACGTCTAACTCGAAGATTGCCATTGGGATTAGCCTGTATAACAATGAGCTTACAGTGAGGTGGAGTCCCGTCTTGTTGAAATGAAAGTCTTAGGGTTCATTTCCAGTAGCTCATCCGTTAACCAATTTTGAAAGATTATCAGATAAACATCGCTGTTTAAATTTCCATTGAAGAAAAATGGGCCATTAGTTTGTTTCTTGACGCAGAAAACATTCACGTAATAAACTGTGGTATGAGGATTTTCGTCGCCCCAAATGTGAACATTATTCTTATTGGCTACGCATTAAATGAGGCGTCAACATTGAGAACAAAACGTTGCTTCAACTCGTCTCTATGACAACTATGTTCTCTTCCATCTCAACACACAATAGTTGGCGCTTTAGTTTATCGGCCGTTATAGCCTGTACACGCTGCAGCTTTTATTAGCAAGCGTTTCCCCAGGACGCGCCAAACTGTCGTTGAAGGAATCTGGGTTTCCAGACTTGCTCTTATGTACTATTAGAGCTGGCGAGAGGGTTTTTGACGAACCTGTTCACAGACAGGATTCGTCGTTGAATGTTTCGTGGCATTTCAAAATCTGCATTATCCTTGGTGACGTTTTAGAGAAATGCCTCACAAATTCATACTCTGACACCCAAAACATGTTTTCTCTCCCAATGAATGACATTTCTATAGCTGTAAAGATAAATGTATAAAACACCAAATATATACTTTAACTTCTGTAAACAAGTGTTGCTAAAATTTGAAGTCGTTAGAACAGGAACTGGCGATATATATATTTATATATATATATATATATATATATATACATATATATATATATATATATATATGTAACCATTTCATGTATCCACATGAAATTTTATAAGAAGATATATTTTTTTATGTATCAATTTTCAGTATTTACTTCAACAGTGCTCGATACGTAAGTAGAGCTAGGTAGTAGGCTATGAAAATATATTTATGGCAATTAAGCTACACAGAAGCTCCCGCGTTTCATCCCCGGGGAGAATCTTCTGGCTAAAATGCCATAATATGTATATATTTGGTATTTTATACATTTATCTTTAACCTATAGAGATGCCATTTAAGCCTGAAGATCCCCCCCCGAGGATGAAACGCGGGAGCCTCTGTGTAGCTTAATTGCCCTAAATATATTTTCATATCCTACTATATATATATATATATATATATATATATATATATATATATATTAGAAGAAATACTATCTCAAAATCAAACATTGGAACCGCACCGAAATCAAGATAGTAGGTCTTTGACAACTACAGGGCGCGATATCGTTTCGGACAGTGCTATTTTATTCAAATATTTAACGGATGTTTCAAATAAATTGCAACACTGCTGATGACCGAGTAACTGCAGTAAATTGTTAAACTAAGTACCATTTATTATTACTTATATATATATATATATATATATATATATATATATATATATATATATATATATATATATATATATATATATATATATATTGTGGGTAAAAGTGTTTCTGTGTATAACTAGTGTGTTAGTGGAATTGTTGTGTTTGAGGTCCAATCCCACTAACGCACTACTCATACACAGAAACACCTTTACTCACAATTTTTACTTTACAAACTGCACCCTCCTCAAGACCGAATACTCTCTCTCACGCTGCAAGTGTATCGAAAGCGCTATAATACTAACATCTAACATAAACCTCAGACTCGGATCTTATTCCTTAAGCAAACATCTGGCAAAACTCGCACTGCAACAATGCATAATATTGCGCCACTGCGATCCCGGTTAAAGTAACTTTTCTTTTTTACTACACTTCTTCAATATTTTTCCATTTCTTTTCTTTCTTCCTCTTTTTTTCTTCTCACTTCTCGCATTTTAACGTCTATCCGCACGCGTTTTATTATCCTTTTTTTTAATAGTTAAACACGTGCCAATGACATCTCTTTGTGCGTTCTTCTTTTTCCTCTGTTTTTACCGTTATCGAATAAATTTACTTTTTTCAGAAGATGTTCGTTGATCCGAATGAAACCGGTAAAATCTCTCGTGTCTGTATGATGTTTTCCTGTATTTAAATTTGTTTTGTTTTCGTTTGTCTTTTTCACACACACACACACACACACACACACATATATATATATATATATATATATATATATATATATATATGTATATATATATATATATATATATATATATATATGTGTGTGTGTTTGTGTTTGTGTGTGTGTGTGTGAGAGAGAGAGAGAGAGTTTGTGTGTTGTGAGTAAATTAATTCCCGTATGCTAATGTTGCAATTTCAAATGTGTGTTCTCGACTAAAAATGTTGAATTGTTTTACCTTCAAAAATAAAAAATAAAAATCATGTCATTTATGTTGATATAATATTTGATATTTATAGCAGTCCTTAGTCTTCAATTAAAATGTATTTCACCGGGCATGCATAAAACCGGATTTTACGGGAGGCCTCCAATCACAAAACCAATACTTTCAAAAACAAACGGTCTTTAAGTTATTCAAAGAACTCAGCTGTGAGCTAGATTGGTGACTTTTTTAATCCAGCGCAGACTATCATGATGCATATTACTCCCTTCCTATATTTCTGACCTTTCCATGGTCTCCAACCCTCAAACCTATCAATACTACACAGAAACAAATATCCGTTGCAATTTACCGCTATTAAATATTTTAAAATGGTTCTGAAATAAAAGTATAGAAAAACATATCAAATTTGTTAAGAACACCACATATATATGTAAACATGCGTATTGCTGCATGTTTTGTGAAGTTACAAGGTGATGGGTAAATATTTTGTTCGTGATTTGACCATCCAAAACTTAATTTCTCCACTTGCAAAAGTTATTGGCTCTTTAAAGGGGGTTCATGCTTGAGATTCAAGAAAAATTGATGTTCACTCCAGATACGATATCGTAGATGTTTATGTCCAGTGACCGTCATTTTTAAGTAGTTTGGTTTGGTGGTCTATCTCAATTGAGACTAATATCTATATATATATATTCCAGCAGGACGGGCAGAGAAGCAGTTGGCTTTCCATAGATCTCGGAGACAGAAGGACTGTACTTGGTTAGACTTCTGTTCTGATTCGGTCGGGCACAAAGTTCTCATTGCAAGTGTGTCGTACAGTAAAGAAACCAAGTACCATTGTAACCTCTCAAAATAAAACATCGTTACTTGTTCTAAACTGGATTTGTGATTTTGTTTAAAGCAGCGACCGAGACTGCATGATTGACACTACGGTTAGTCTAATTCAGGCATCGAATTCTGATGAAGATGAAGAGTAGACGATCACGGCCTGTGTAGTGAAATGCACACAAACGCAGGTTCACATATAGAAAGCAACAGATAGATACATAATCTCCATTGGTGCTTCTTAGATTAGGACCTACGCTAAAATCGAGTTGGCGTCTGCACTTTCCGGATGTTTACGTAAACCGCCGAAAGGAACCGAGGCCAAGTCAGTTGACCAACCTGCGTCTCAAAAAAATAAAAACTAGGTTGGATTTACATTAACCAACATCTAAAGCAAACAATTAAAGAAAAAAAAAAAAAAATACGTTTAGTCAAATTGTATGAAAGAAATATTTATTTCTTCAACGAAGAAATAAAATAAACAAGCGATAAATTATATTTTTTAAGTGTTTTTTTTTTTCTGAAAATTATTTTTGGTTTGTAATCAGGTAAAAATGGCGTCGTTAGGATTAGGGTTTAGGGTTTAGGGTTTAGGGTTAGTTTCTTTTTACTGAAAATTATTTTTGGTTTTGTTTTGGTTAGGGGTTAGGGTTATGGTTAGGGTTAGAGTTTAGAATTTAGAGTTTAGGGTTAGGGTTTAGGGTTTAGGGTTAGGGTTTGTGTTACGGTTAGGTATTAAAGTTTGTTTATTTTTGTTTTTTTGCCTGAAATTTTTTTTCTTTTGCAATCATTTTTTCTTCTTGACAAAAGTTAATCACTCCTTCGGGAGACGCAACAGCCAGTGATAACTCGAGAAAATTCTTTACAGTACTTTCGTGTTTCAACCAGTTGTAATCGCATTTCAATCAGTTGGAATGTTAACATGTCGTCTGCTTATTCGTTTCAATCAGTTGAAATGTTGACATGTCTGCTTATTTTTATTGCAATTTGATTGGCTAACCGCTTCAGTACTTTCCGGCGGTTTACGTAAACATCCGGAAAGTACCAACGCCAAGACGATTTTAGGCTGGGTCCTAATCTAAGAAAGTACCGATGTCTTATTATAATGGAGATAATGTGTTTGTTTGTAACAGAAACTACGCGATTGCCTGTGTCAAAATTCTCTTAGATGATTTATTTATTTATTTTCTAATCATTCCGAAATAAAGTTGTCAATTATTTACACCGTTGACCTATCTACTTTACTGTATTACCCGTTTCAATTTACAAAGACTAGAGGACATCTTTGTTCTCTTAATTTTCATTATTATGCCAATAAGTCCAATCGAAGCGTCAGGACAATTAGCATGGCACCTGTTCTGTCTTGGAGAAATCATCGCAAAAATCGGCAAAGTGTGGAAACAGACGACTTTTTCTGATTTCTTGTTAATTCTCACCTGACGCTCGCTTGATGAGAACACCTGCCAAGGTGAAGAAATGGCATCGGGCGTAAGAGGGCGGGAGGCGATGAGTTGAGGGAGGGGAGTGTGTGTCGCCTGTCTTTTTTCTGTCTTCCGCTGCTCTTGTCTTGCAGACTTAACACTATGAAAAGTTCGTGGAAATCACATTCGAATTAATCGGGAAACACGAACTCGCACACACGCGCACATGCGTGATTGTAAAGGCGCGCAATACGTGTTCAATGTTGATCATTTTTTTGTGCGAAGAAATCGCGTATTTTGATTGAAAATAAACAAAAAACACTGATTAACGATTACTACTATTTTTGTTTATTTTAATTCTTTCGCATTTTTGATTTATAGAGGTGAAAAAAGAAAATTAAAAGACCAAAATGAGTATTGAAAAGAAAGACAACGTGTACACACACACACACACACATACACACACACACACATACATATATATATATATATATATATATATATATATATATATATAAATCTCTGTCTGTCTGTCTGTCTCTCTCTCCATAAATATATATATATATATATATATATATATATATATATATATATATATATATATATATATAAATCTCCCTCTCTTTATATATATATATATATATATATATATATATATATATATATATATATATATATATATATATTAGACCTCTTCAAAATTGACCTTTTTCTTCAAACATATGGAAACTGATATTATTCTCATTCTCCAAGGTCTAAATTAGCTTAATATACCAGTTATTGTGATCTTGGACCTTGGCTATGCCTGCCTCAAGAGCCATGTAATTTTATTGTTGACGTTTTTCAAAAACGCTGCAAAATTTTGGATATAATGTCTTTATTTTCATTGTAGCTTTCCAGAGGTTGATGCTATAGCATTGAAAGTGGTACCAAATGAAAGCTAATAAAGTTTTCTTGTATATGGTAGTAAACACATGGACACCTGTGTTAATTTTAATTAATTTTAATGCACAAACATATATATATTTTATGCTTGGAAAGGATGCCATCATGTAATACATAACTTTATCTCAAAAATGTTACTCTTAATGCATGTATATAATTTATTATCACTAAGTATGTTTTATCTCTTCATTTCAGATTGTAAGTTAAAGCTGATTTGTTAAGATTTGTGAACTGCTGACAACATGGCATCTGGAAGACAACTATGCTGTGGGAAAGTGGTCAGCGATACAAGTGAACGGGATGAACCAACTGAAAAGAGAAGAAAGGTGGCAACTCCTACCACAAGGTCATTCAGTGATGTGTATCTCATTGGGCAACCCAGCTCCAGCATCAGGGGCTCTCAACTTCCTACTAATCGCCAGGTGTTCCAGTATTTCCTGCATTTGAGGAATGATAATCCCAACAGTGACAATAGGTCTTTAGCCCATGATACAGTGGATGTCGTTTTGCCATTCTGGAATATGGCAAGGATTAAAACACTAACTAGACCAAATGCAGTCAACCGTTTCATGATCCTCCATGAAAAGTACAGGAAAATTGTTAAAAACAAGGGAAGAAATAACAAACCAGAGGAAGAGAAACGAGCTAACTTTCTGAAGGACTTAGACAAGTTATTTGATATTGGAGCAAAGGATGTTGTGGAGGAGATAAGAAGCAACAGGCTGCTCACAAAGGAGACCAAGGAAGAGGACGTCAATTTCTCCTTGGACCAACAGACAACTCGCCTGGCACACATGTCAGGTCATGATAAGGTGTTTGAGAAGAAGTTTAGAGAGAAAAGCTTCCGATAAGAAAGAGAAGAGAGAATGTTATCATCAGTGACTGCTGCAGCAGCAGAAGTTGGGAAAATTTCAAGTGATGAAGACCCAGAGAACAGTCAAGGCTCTGGTACTAGTGAGGGTTCAGAATACACTGAGACAACACCAAGCTGTTCATCAAAACCAAGTACGATAACCTTACACTTTCCACACTCAGTTATGACCAGTGAATAGAGTTGTAGCACTGCAGCTCGGTTGTCACTCTCTGACAACCAGACTAAAGCCATGGTGTCTGCAGTGTTGAAGGCAGGAGGCGCAGATCTTGATGACTTTGTTATATCAGCCTCTACTACAAGACGAAATAGGATAAACACTCGTCATAACTTGTGCCAAAGTTACATGAATAACTTCAAGGAAAGTCCGCCAGATTACTGCACACTACACTGGGATGGAAAACTTCTGCGGGATGTTCTTGGTGAAAGATACCCAGTGGAAAGTCTTGCAGTGCTCGTCTCTGGTACTCCACAATATGAAGAAGGGAAGCTGCTTGGTGTGCCCTTCATAGAAAGTTCCACAGGAATCCAACAGTGTAAGGCTACATTGGAACTGATAGAAGCATGGGGTCTCACAGACAACATTGTAGGCTTGGTATTTGATACCACAGCAAGCAACAGTGGCATCAACAAGGGTGCAGCGAAGCTTATTGAAGAAAAACTAGGCAAAAAGGTATTCTACTTCGCTTGTCGCCATCACATATCAGAGGTAATAATTGGAAGTGTATGGGAGGCTGTGTTCAGCAAGGTCAAGAGTCCTGACAACCCAATGTTCAGCAATGTGAAAGAGAAGTGGGACAAGTTGGTTAAGGACTGCCCAAGAGTTCTGGGCCTAGTTGAACAAGACTTGAAACAGAAGACAAGCACAATTGCAGTCTTAAGCAATTTCCTTGAGGAAGCAAGTCCGAGGGCAGATTACAGAGAGGTGGCAGAGCTGTGCCTGATCCTGCTTGGTGAGGAACCTCCTCTAGATATCCACTGGGCCAAGCCAGGTGCCATTCACCAAGCCCGCTGGATGGCCAGAAACATTTACTGTATGAAGATGCTCATGTTTTCCAAGGAACTAAAATACAACACGGACACTATCTTCTAGCTGGAGAGGATGAACAAGTTCCTGACCTTATTCTACACCAGCCACTGGGTGACCACCACATCTGCAGCTGATGCACCTATCCATGACCTCCAGCTTATGAAGAACATGCTGCAATACAAGCAGTATGACTATGAACTGGCAACCTCTGTTCTCAAGAAAATGAACAACCACCGCTGGTATCTGACCCAGGAATTAGTGCCATTCACCTTGTTCAGTTCACATGCCAGCATGACCAAGTCTGCACAAGAGAAGCTCGCAGTCAAGCTGTCAGAAACAGAGAAACCTGAGAGTTACAGGAAAGGCAAGCCAGTGTTTCCTGTCATCAATGCAGCTACAGTTCTCACAGACCTGGTAGGGCCAGAGTCTCACTTTCTGTTTGATGCTCTTCGAGTGAAATGTGACTGGCTCACTACTCCTGCTGACACCTGGGAAGACAATGACAGCTACAGGAATGCACAGAAGTTTGTGAGGTCAGTGAAAGTGACCAATGATGTGGCTGAGAGAGGTGTGAAACTAATGAGTGACTTTGCAACTCAGATCACAAGTGACCCAGAGCAAAGAAGCTGCTTACTACAAGTTGTGGAGTACCATAGGAAAAAATTTGACAGTTTCAAAAAAGCAACATTGAACAAGTGATAATACATGTATTAGTAACATCCTATCTGACAGTTTCTTATGCAATATATGTGTCAGTGCAGTGCTATCATACTACCAAACTGATTTTTTGTAGTGTCCCAGCTGTTTGTGCATTAAAATTAGTTAAAATTTACACAGATGTTCATGTGTTTTATTGTGCTTACTACCATATGCAAGAAAATTTTATTAGCTTTCATTTGGTACCACTTTCAATGCTATAGCATCAACCTCTGGAAAGCTACAATGAAAATAAGGACATAATATCCGATATTTTGCAGCGTTTTTGAAAAACGTCAACAATAAAATTACATGGCTCTTGAGGCAGGCATAGCCAAGGTCCAAGATCACAATAACTGATATATTTAGCTAATTTTGACCTTGGAGAATGGGAAT